>CM023540.1:17536674-18226257 GCA_013350335.1 Chimonanthus salicifolius | reverse complement strand
AAATTGACATTACTCCCATATCCAAATATGTATGCAAGGATCAAAGCGGGTGGGGAAGGTCATAGTAAGAAGCAAATTGGAGTTTGGTCTGGTGGATTTCCAAACGTAAAGAATTCGAGGGGTGCACCATCTTGGATCTTTTGTTGTCTTGGGATGGGTGTATGAGGGGTGTGCGAAGGAAAAGATTGGTTAGAGAGATATGGATAAAACTTGCAGCAAGGATACAATAAGTTTAATGTGGATGGGGTGGCAAGGGGACCTAAGCCAACAGGCATAGGAAGCCTATTCGACAACGACAAGAATGAAATTATCCTATTTTTCTTCGAGCTTATGAGGATAAAGGAGCCCAATGTAATGGCCCAGGTCAACAAAATGGTTGTGAGAATGAGAGGATAATAATAAATAGTATGAATCTTACGATTCTACGATATTCGATTCACGATACACTCCCCTCGACCAATTTCTGAAACGATTCGAGTTTGACAACATTGGGTAAAAATAGGGAATGCCTTACACTTGGAGCATAAATTCCATGTTGATAATATGTTTGAGTGAATGTTGCATTGTGCGCATTCCAATACATAGTTGGGTAAGGTTATGGTCTGACCTCCCTATGTTTATGTGTGCTAGATGTGAGTATATTGTATCGAATACATATGTATGAATTTTCCAAGTTCTCTATGATTAGATGTTTACTATAATTGAGAATTCATACTTGTGTATGGTAATGAATAATGTATGTATCAAATGAATTCTCATAACAGTGATTGGAATTCTTAGATGGGTAACTCATATAATAGCATGATGAATGTGTTTTAATGTCATGCTAGGATTCTGTGATGAAGTGTACATCACCAGTGAGTACCTATGTTGATAATGGTTGTGGTGGATCAACCTAAACCATATGTAAAATGAATTTCCATGATTTGAAGAGGAACTTGATGAATGGTTAGACTAAGTTATATGGGTGAATTAAGGTCAAGTATCTTATAATCCAAGAGGGTTAACTTGTGCTACAATGGGGATGGGCTAGCATGATTGAGAATACATGGAATGCAATATAAATGCTAAGAAATCCTTATTTGATTTTCCCAAAGTAAAAGTATGACCAATGTCAACCCAAATGTGAAAATAATGAACTACAGCTGATGTGATCCATTATATGGTACGTAGGCAACTGAGAGCATTGTGCCTTAGCTTGATCAAAAGATGCATTGTGTCTCACCCATTTCTATTAAGGATGATGTAAGATGTTGAGCATATGTCAAGGGTCGAAAGGGATTAGTGGGATATACCTTCCCTAATATAGACCCTAATGCTAGATGTTGGATCCCTCGAATGCGGCCCGAAATGGTTATGATGCCTTGGGAGTCCCGATATGATGAGACAAATATGTCTGTTACATGAGTAGATCCCAGAATGGCTAGAAAACTATGGAAATTCTTAAGATGGACAAATGAGCACTTTGGCACTGAGATGTATGTGACTGGGTCACTTGATTATATTGAGACGTGGCAGGGTTATGTCCCTCACGTGATGATTATATTGATACGTGGTATGGATACGTCCCTCACGTGATATTGATGATTATATTGAGATGTAGTATGGGTGCGTCCCTCACGTGATATCGATGATTGAGACGTGGTATGGCTATGTCCCTCACGTAATGATAATGTTATGCCTTAATCCGTTGAAAAAAGAAAATGTCCGATCAGTAGATCACTGTATCTCACTTTTGTATAATTAAGAGGATAAGATAAGTACATAGATTCCTGAGTAAGGCCTAGAGTAGCCGTAAGACTGTGGGAGCCTCGATATGAACATACGTAGATTGTGGCATTGAGATATTTATGTGACTTGGTCACTTGATATTGAGACGTGGTATGGGTACGTCCCTCACATAATTGTGATTTTGAATTCGATTTCCAGTCCCAGAGCAGTATTTGAAATAGTGGTGTTTTTCCACGGAGACTTGATCCCGTATGGTTACCATCGCAGGGTGAGTCCCTTACATGTTATATATTGTAGGGCACCCTTAAGACTATTCCGCACACCTGTTGTGCGTGGTTGTGCAGAGCTAGATACTATTTTACCCTATGGGGGTTGTGCTAGCTTCGTTAGACAAGATCCGACCACCTTAAAGCTTGACTGAATCACCCATGAGGTGAAGGATGCAGGACGAGGAAGATTTGATCACGTCAGTCGTGAGTCTCCCACTTAGTAAGTCATGGCCCCCAAGTCTTGCTCGGGGTCGTGGTATGTTCATGATATGATATGATGATTTGATATTGTTGCCACAATCACGTAGTGATTCATTCGACTATTGTTCCTACGGATAGAAGATTTCATGGTAGATGATGTGCTCCTGGATTAGTTATGCCCATGGATGGAGTATAGTCATGGATGGTTTATATCCATGACTAGATTATACTTACAGATAGAGTGTTACCAAGGATGGATGTGTCTACCCATAAAAGATAGTTCCCATGGTGGTCTAGATTTATGCCTGGATGTTGGTCCCACAGTAGACGTATTGGTCTTATGGTGGACATGTTGGTCACATGGTAGACGTATTGGTCTTATGGTGGACATGTTGGTCACATGGTAGACGTATTGGTCTTATGGTAGACTTGTTGGTCACATGGTAGACGTATTGGTCTTATGGTGGACATGTTGGTCCCATGGTAGACGTATTGGTCTTATGGTAGACTTGTTGGTCCCATGATAGACATATTGGTTCTATGGATGGATATTATCCCCATGAATGGTTATTCCCATGGAAAGTATTTCCCATGGATGGTTATTCTCTTGGAGAGCTTTGTGTTTATGGATTGATATTATTATCGTGGATGGTCATTCCCACGAAGGGCATGGTTTCCATAGACGATTGGACCCACATTTAGTGTATTGTCCCTGAAGAGGGATATAGTACTTATGTTCGGGTATAGGTTCCATGGTTGATGTTTATCCCATGAGTGACATTGATCCCATGGTTGACGTTGTTCCCATGATTGGTATAGACCCGAGATTGATTAGACCCGTGATGGATAAGACCGACTCTATTGATAAGGTCCACAGTTGGACATTAGCATGTCTTGGTATGACATCATGAATAGCACGGGGTTAGTGCCATGAAATAAATGAATAGAGAAATACACAAGATTTGATCTCCATTAGAGTACGTAAGCAGCTGATAATTCAGTTCGATCAAACCAAGGGTCCAATAAGTCTTAGGATCTGTAGGGATCTCGTTACACGTGTGGGTGTCAAGCGTTTGGACTATGAGTTGTGCATGCTTCGGAGTTGAGGAAAAAAATATTCTTGTTTCTCACGTGCCCATTGGGTCGGGGCGTGACATCCAACAAGGCCAAACTTATTGGGATCAAGAGAGCTCTCCAGCTTTGATTTGGGGATAGGAGACTAAATCAAATAGTGGAGGGGATTCAGTAATGCCTTTGCTTGGGCTACTGAAAGGAAGAGACCAGTAGGAGATTGATGCATAAGAGTCATTTGTAGAGGCAGAGCAGTTCATTTCAGACATATCAAGAGGACAACCAACAGTTTTGCAGATTTCTCACAAAAAGGGCATGGGCATTAAGAAACAAGAAGACGTGGTTAAATATATGTAATCGGAGTTGGGGTGTATAGCATATGGGGCCAGTATAGGTTTTGTTTTGTGTTTTTTATGTTTCTTTCTTGTTGTTAGTTAGGCTAAGTTTGGTTCTACTGTTCCAATATATCCCCCTTATACGAAGCTAACAGAATTTTGGATCTTCTACTGTTTTCCTTTAACATATTTTTTCAATGACTCAGATCCAAAAAAAAAGATGTATGCAATGCATGACTACCAAAGTTCTTCAACCACAAATGCACATCAGAAGATACTAATAATAAGAAACAATCATAAGTGCCCAATGGCACTTGTTTGTTGCTATCCTTGAAATCGGCATATCATGCACATGCATCAAATGGTGAAATGTTGAAGAAATTAAGAAGATGCCTCCAGAACAAGTAAACACAAGCACACTGTAGCAGAAAATAATTCATATGCATGGAGGAACAAAAGAAAACTGATGTTCATGTTTACCCTTTTTCAGAGCAGCTGAAGCCATGGAATGACTTGAATTTGCTCTAATTATTTGAATTACACCATCCAAATTGTCAAGACCTACAATAATGCCCTGAGCAAATAACAAGCATTAACTGACCTGTTTCCAACAAATGATGACCATAAAATGACCTTTGGACAGATGGTCTTTAACATACCTCTACAATATGCTTCCTTTCTTTTGCATGAGAAAGCTTAAATCTTGCACGCCTTTCAATAACAGAGCATCTAAAGTCGAGGAATGCCTGAAACATTAAAAAAAAAAAAGGATACAACTGATTAAAATACAGTGTCACCCATCAGTCTCCAAATTAGCAGATCTGAGGCTCAACTTGTCAAGATTCCAGTCACATCCTAAATGCAAATTTTTAATCATTTGAGTCCTATGTGACAAGTCATAGTCGTCGTAGGGGAAATGGATGTAGAATGGA
Source organism: Chimonanthus salicifolius (assembly GCA_013350335.1). NCBI lineage: Eukaryota > Viridiplantae > Streptophyta > Magnoliopsida > Laurales > Calycanthaceae > Chimonanthus > Chimonanthus salicifolius. The sequence continues at coordinate 18,221,718 of CM023540.1, read as the reverse complement.
AAAGGGTCTGAGTGGCCCCACAAATGGTCTCTATCAATGTGTGAAGAAAAGCATGTCATTAAAATAAGAACGTTTGACAAGTATTTGATAAACCAAGCAAAATTTACGATTCAGAACAATAAAGAGGGACCATATTTTTTAGTTTATCCATACCTGGAGCAATTCTTTCAAACCCATTAGCTTTGGCTGCCCATCAAGAATACTGTGGGGAAAAAGATTTCATAGTTAAAAAACATCAAAGTTAAAGAAGAAGTTTGGATTGGTATTCATTGTCAGACCAAATAAATGGAAGAGATAAAAACAATCAAGAAAGATATTACAAACATTTTCAATTTCCATAGTGAATGAGTTTCATCTGATAGAATGTTCTCCAGTTTGTAAACCTTGTGAGAAAGGAGGAAGGGGGAGAATGTTCTAAAGTTTGTGCTCCTTGGTAAGTAGCTTTGGAGAAATGGAGAAAACGGCCATATAATCGAGAAAAAGGACTTTGATGGGTGTATATTGCATCATTTTGAGTTTAAATCTTGCATCAGGTACAGAGTTCATTAAAGAGAGGCTGCCAATTTCTGGACCAATATGTGGGTTGGAGAGAATTTGAAGATAAAATTCCCTCATCCAGCCAGAATTTCTGATAATCGAAAGGCTCTGCTAGTGGATTTAAATGAAGGTACCAGTAGAGGATATGAGCACCTAGATTCAGAAGAAATCTGCAAGGCTGGGAAGTGGAAGAGTTCTCTCTAACGTCTGTCCTCAACGGCACTTTTGTGGAGGCAAGAAGCGATTACAAGATCTGGAAGCCCAATATTTAAGAAAGATTGAAAATTGGCTCAAAGACTTCAATTCCAAGTTTGCTTGTAATTCATTGAATGATTACAATGTCTATAGAATTAATTCTTTCATTCAAGGTGTGTCCATGACGGTGTGAATTTCCTTCAAAGAGTGAGAGTTCAAATTCTAGTCACCATAGAATTCGATTTCCCTCAAATTCTTTGAATCCAATTTTCTTCGTATTTAGATTTGTTTCCCAATTTTCTCTAATTTGGGACCTTGATTCTAGATCTATTTCCATTTAATTGCACCTAGTTGATATCCTTGGATTTGTCTTGAAAAAGACCAAGTCCTAAAATTCATAAACCTATGGGTCAAAATTCTCTTTATTATCAAACCTAGAGCTACATCATCTACATCACATACCCACCGACATTATACAACTTCCATCAAAATATAACTTCAGGAAACCCAGTGAAGGAGTCCAAGGAGCAATGTTGTCAAACTCGAATTGTATCGTGAATCGGTCGAGGGGAGTGAATCATGAATCGAAAATCGTAAAATCATAAGATTCGTAATGATTTTTCTAAAAATTGTCCTATAAATTATAAATATATTAAACATCTATCATTAAATTATTTTAAAATTATTCTTTAAACTATAAAATATCGGTCAAGCAATTATCATCCCCAGTTTGACACTTATCATCCATCATAAATAACTATAAAAAAAGACATAAAAATATATTAATCTGAGATTTAAATATAAATATTAAATATTGATAAATTTAAGAAATCAACAAATAAATTAAAGGCATTAAATAAATATAAATAGCATTCATCAAATAAAAAAAATTTAAAAATAAAAAATCATTTTTTAGATATTTTTATGTTTTTAAAATAGATAAAAAAATAAAAAAATAAATAAAAAGAGGTTTTCTAATAAGAATAAAAAATATGGTAAAAAAATAAAATAAGAAAAATAAACATATGAAAAACAAAGAGAAAAAATATTTAATTTAAAAGAGAAATAATAAAAAAAGATGTAAGAACATCACTAAAAAAAGAAATAAAAAATAAAATAAAAATAACAATGAAAGCCATGTGAATACACATGATATACGAAATTTATAAACTAAAGTCTACAAACTAAACTCAAGTTAAATGAGTTGTCGCCCGTGATGACATAAGAATGGACGAAAACTACGAACTAAAGGTCACCTCAAATAAGTTGCTGCACGTGACATAAGATGAAAACAAAAACCCTAAGTGCAGCAGCGACACTTACACACGAAGAAAAAAAGGGGGAAAGCCACGAAAACCCTGCTGCGGCACTTAAACAGTAGGAAAAAGAGGAGAAAAGGACTTCTTTGACGAAAATGATACATCTTCTTCACCTCTTTCTTCTCTTTTTCGCCTTCTCTTCTTCATTTTCTTCCTCCTCTTCCACCTTTTTTCTCCCTTCAAATGAATCACATGAGTTTCCGATTCATGAGAGTGACTCAGAAATCATCGTATGATTTTCTTCTTCTTCTGATTTCCATAGCGATTTGACTCGTTATAGCATCCTATTCGAACCATGAATCGTGCGATTTTAACAACCTTGCCAAGGAGTAACATGTTTTCTCTAATTCTTTTTACCAGAACCAAATCTGAACCACACACTTTCACTGGAAGAACAGCTCAGATCAGAAAAATGAGAATCCATAGATACCCATTGAGAGACCCTCCTTAAACTTACTGGTGTCATTGTTCAACCAAGCATTTTATCATCTGAAACAGCTATCCTACATACATGAGGCTACTTCAAAGCAGACTAACAAATTGCTCCAAAATCAGGCAGCGTAGGGGCAGTGAACAATGAACAAGGGTTAACATACTCAACTTGATTTAGGCACACAATGCAGCCATTTACAACAAATCTGTTTTGCTTCTGAGATGTCCTGCATTAAAATTTCATACATGCTCGCTAACCAGCATGAGGCCCAAAATTCAATCATCTAAATTTTACAAAGGGAGACCTATGAAAATCTGAATAAATTGGACTAAACAAGTGAGAAAACTCCAAATCTCTCAGTGAATGAAAAGAAAGGTTCTCTCTCAATAAAAAGAACACTAACTCTCACGAAAGCACACCTTGCATATGAAATTTTGCTCAATGAAAAATCAACCCATCAATGAATAAATGAAAACAATAAGTCCAAAGAAATTTGCTCACCTCAAAGGAGAAGAAACAAACACAAACCAGTGTGTCTATTGGGTGTCCCAAGAACCTTATTTGTAGCTTTTATATGTGACATTTCATCAATCCATATACACCCTTATTCACCAATTAACTAACAAACCATCCACTTTATTCACCTCCAATCATAAGTTGACACATAACCAAACAAGAAATAGAAATAGGAAAAAGAAATCCCAGATTTTCTCTAGTAACCCAAAATGGAAATAAGCTTAAATCTACATTGACTAATTCAAGATTTCTTAGAGCAAATTCATTACTCTTCCCTGCCTAATTAGAAAATTGGTCAAAAATCTTCAATAAATGTCAAAATATCACAAACTTGGGCCTATAGGAAAGGTAATTGAATATCCATCCAATGGATCCAATTCATGTCAACCAAACATTGTATTATACCTGGAATACAATCATTATTGAAAATAATGAAAATTTACCCAAAATTATCAAAATAATATAAAAATTGATCAATTGGTAGTTTCATGCACATGTTCTATCATAACATCTACATTGGCCCAAATCGCAAGGAACTTATTTCTTACATTGGCCTGACAAGGAAGTCATGCAATCAGGGCTGTTGCACCCTGCCTGGGTGATACTAAAGAACTTGGAAAAGTTGGAACTGATGTGGACAAAATCGAGGGTGATTCTAGTTCTACCAGTCAATGGATGAAGCTGGAATCTGTCCTTGGCAATACCTCCGTGCATTAGAGGAAATTACAGATTCATCAGCAAGTGTAATTTTGAAGTTCTCCAGATTCCAAGATCTGCTAATCGAGAGCTGATATGTTGGAGAATAAGGGAGTAGATCTCCAGCAGGCTAAACTTGTTAAAGTTTAGAAACCTGCTTTGTTTTGGGATCTAGGCCGATACCCCTTTATGGGGTTGGTTCCCCTTGTCTCTTTGTGGCCATATTTTTTACATTCTAAACAATAAAATTCGTAATCATTAAAAAAGAAAAGAAAGTTTATCAAGTATAAAATCCAGTTCTTTTAATCAAGAAGCATACAATTCTATTGCTGGTTGATATATTTAAGAACAAAAAAATGGAGCTATAGAAGAATTTCAACCCTTCTAACACTTTTGTGGACTTCTTAGCAGCAGCAAGCATAGGTCAGAAACATGATAAACGCAACATGACATGGTCATGTCATCTCAATATTCATCAACATGACTAAATCTCCTTTTCGGGCTAAGTTACTTGATTCAATGGCCCTTTTGAGTCAATCAGAGTTTGGAGTTTCTAAACAACGACATTGGGCCAACAAAAACTGAGTGGAAGAAAAATACATTAGTGTGTGCAGAAAGAAAAGAAAAAAGTGTGGAGCAACAAAATGTGTTGTTGGCAAAAAAATATTGTTCATTTCTTGGAAAACTCAGGTGTTAAGAGATCTATATCCTTTTTTAGTTCGGTGTAATTCTTGTAATTTTCAAGTTCATATGTCTTCCACTTTACCTTTTATCTTGTTGTGCTTTTATCTTTGATTAATAATAGTGTTTCAAAAAAATGTGAAGGATGTGATTGAACTTCACACCCCTCACAAGAAGTCTTGCTCACAATGTCAACCGGGAGGCAACTATGAGCCTTGCAATATGGAAAAAGATGGGACTCAATTTTCTAATTTAAAAAAAAAAAAAAGGATTTATGCCTTGTAGCTTATACAGAATGAGATTTTACATACTTCACATGTTCTCATCTCCTCAATCACTAAAGAGGTTGTGAAAGGAAAATACAATATAAGTTTCAAAAATAACAAAGAAGAAATTGCAGTAATAAACTCACCCTACCATATTGCAGCTAAAGCTAGATTGAAGAGAAGTAAGGCGAAACAGATTGTTGAGAACAATGGAGGGATCTGAGCCCCTTTTTAACTACAAGAAAACAATCGAAAATCCATAATATCAAATGATGGCAGCAGTTATACATTTTTCAAATTATTGTGCATTTCTGCAGGGAACACTATGAAGCATATGCTCATTAAATACAATACAAATGAGAGGACACTAGGAAGATCTTGCTAACCTCCATAACTATGCGCATTCCAGAACGATCACTCTCATCACGAATATCACTTATGCCCTCTAAATTCTATACCAAAATAAAAACATAGTTTTCAGAAGTTAGAATGAAATAAATGACTAATTAAAGTAACATTGCATTTCTACACAATACCAAACTGATTTTATAAGGTAAAACCGCAAATATCCAAGAAAATTGCTTGCAAGTTGCAACTTCAAATTTCATGATGGAACACAACCAAGAGAAAATGGCAATCTGGTTTCTAATATCTCGGAAAATGTGTTAACAATAAAGAATAATATCAGCAATAGTAAGCACTAGCCATCCCGCTACTAACCAATGAGACAGCTGACCATCTGGCTTGTATCAGAGATAGTCAGTTATCAGAGCTTGATTTGTTTCTTGTGAGCCTTTTTCGATGTTTGCTAGGCTTTTCCTCAAAGTCCTTGAGCATTTTATTTCCTTTTTTTGCAAGAAAGATTTTCGTTTCTTTACTTTTTCTTCTAAATAAATTATCCCATTACTTCAAAGAAATAATAAATGATAAGCAGTAGTTGTCTTTATTGGTAATAACAACAGTGGAATAGTCTCCCAGGTAATGAAGATACTCTTAATACTTAAGAAAAAGTTCCATAACGGTTCAAGATGAATTAAGATGGCTTGTCATTTCGCCCTAGGTCAGCTACAAAAACAGATCTCTCTCAAGTAACATGAGTTTGAATTCAAACAAAGATCACAAGCAAAGATCACACCCCTCTTCCAAATCATGATCCTTGGAAACAACTCACCAAGATAGAATCCATAGGAAAAATAGCCATGATCTTGCCCCATGCTCATTGCTCTCCTTCACTCTCAAAGTTCAGGAACTAACACAAATCTGACACCTAACCATAACCTTCATCCCATCCTTATTGCTCACTCTTTCAGCTTAAGTAACTTGAATTTGAAATTCAAACAAAGATCACACCCCATGCTTAATGCACTCTCTCGCTCTCTCAATCTTTGCTTACCCTCATAACTATGGGAGAATGTGAGGATACAATTTATTTGTGCTCATGTGGCCTATTGTATATACAAACTTGACCTTATGTATAATTTTTTCCTTCCTTGGTGTAAAACTCCTCTTTAAAAGAGGATCTTCGATTCCTTGTAAATCATAAAAATTCAACACAATATTCATCAAATTCTTCTTTCCTCAAGTTTTATTCTCTTCCACAAGTATCAACATGAAATGCAACCGAGGTACTGTTCATCACTTAAGTTTGTCGCTGGATTCCAGCAACAGTCGTTGGATCAAATCTGAAAGGTCATTTGCTCCAAATTTCATTCCTATTTTTCTAGATTTTTTCAAGCCCTCCAAGTCAGTGAAATTTTTATTTACTTTCTAATTGTTATTGTGTAAGTACCTTTTTTCTAGGCTGTACAATTTGATGTCTTCATTAATCAAGGAGAGACCCTATCAAAAAGGAATACAAATATGGGAGATAAATTAAGGAAAAGACTAAATAGTAACTGATAAATTGAAGAAACAGCTAATATATCTCGACACCCCCCACAAACTCAAGTGGGTCTCACTTGAGTTTGAACACTTTCAACTTGACGATCCAATGGTAATGACATATGATGGAATGAATGAAAATCAACAAGAATCACCAAAAACCGAGCATGATCGAAGCCAAGAACAGCTGACACCCACAGCAGCATGTACCAGAACAAGTACTGGAGAAGGAACGGGGGAAACCCAATTCTTAAAACAACAAGGCTGCAACACCACCGTACAGAGGTATAGTTCTCCAAAAAATGGGATGGCGCTGGCAGAAAATGTTCCAGTGGCCATATCTGATGCCGGAAAGTGTTGGCTCCAAAGGAAGAAAAGTTGGGAATGCTTCAGAAGACAGGGAAGTAATGAGAATCCACTACGGAAGTCCGCGACAAAGAGAAACTGATACAAAGAAGATGCCTAAATCGGGTGATGAACAATAATATGGGTAGGAACAGTAAAACGGATAAAAACGTAAACCTCCATTCAACAATACCAAAGAATAGGTCTCAAAGGGTTCCTGATGCGGAGCATACCATCATACCTTCCATGCTGCTATTTTCGTGTCTTGCTACTACTATTTTCATGCTTTCTGTTTTTTGCATTTCTTTTTTAGATAATGGGTAGTTTGGTCAATACTAATGTTTTTTTTTATTTTTAGTAGTTGGAAACATTATAAGTTTGTAGCCTCTTGAGGCATTCCATACGATTGACGAAATAAAAGTTGAGATTTCCGCAAACCTTCTATGATTATTGGAGTGATTCCTTTGTGGCGAGAAGCCTTGGCGTGAGGCACATCTTCCAGGTACAAGCACCACCTCTTCTTCTCTCTCTCTCTTCTTCTTCTTCCCACTATTTTCGTTTTCCTTTGTTTTCTTTACCTATTACTGAGAACCCACCTTGAGTCCCTCCTTGCCTTCCGTCAACACTAGAAAACCGAACCCCATCCCTGTTTGCCTTCATCCCATCCTTTCCAAGTCCCGCACAGCCTTCGCTACCCCTTCTAATCCATTTGCCCCTTGTCCCACAACCTTTAACCAGTTTCGACCATCTCCAAAACCCCTTTTTCTATCACCGCTAGCCACCACATAGCCTTCCATCTTATCGCAGGCCTCCAAAAAAGCCCTTATAGCCTTGTCCACGACCATCCTCCTTCCTTTGCCTCCGAAAATATTCTAAACCCCTTATATTGTTGTCGTTCCTCTCTTAAGCTCCTCATCTTGCTGCCGCAACACTTAAAAAGTCCTTTCTTTTGTCATCTGTAACCCATATTTCCCCTTAAGCCAAGCCCTTTTCTATTTCCATCCGTATCTCCCTTATTCCAATTCCAATTGTAAAACAGTTGGTATCGCAAGTGGGTAAGTTTCCAGGACACGTGCCATTTAATACATTATATGTTGAATCCCATTATTTTCATTCACATTAGATTTCGAGGATATTTTGCATGATTATTTGTGTCAAACTTTATATTAATTAATTGCAAGTATTAATTGGAGTTTAATTCAGCCCATTTAGATTTATGGTGCGCTATTTTCATCCCTTTTAATCTTTAAGGAACCACATTTAGGGTTACCCTACCCCTTATCCGGCATCAGTTCTACTGCCATTCAAACTCAAAATTGCGCCATACAGATGTGATGTAGGGCCAAAATTGACTGTAGAGTTATGGGATTATTAGTTCAAATCTGAAGAAAGACTACAGATCTAAGGAAACAAATAAAGATGGCCCTATGAACCACCCACAAAATCTAGTGAAAAAGGTCTCTAAAAGGAGAGGTCCAAGGGCTGGAGAATCAGATCTTGTGGGCAAATGGGGGTTCCTTTGGCAAACAAAAGGAAGGAAGTGAGGAGTTTATTTATTAATACAAGGATCTGGGAGGGGGAAAAAAACTATAACAATGGGTCCCACGAAGCACATACCAGAGCAGTGGCCTTGTAGATGCATACTAGAAGGTTGGCGAAAGTGGTGTTCCAAAACCCAGGGGCATGGTGTGCTCATTCCTTGCAAATCGAATGAAAAAATACCCAAAACCCAAGCTGGCAGGCGTACCTGACAGTAGATCTAAAGAGATTGAGTCAAAAAGAGGGCCCATCGTTGATGGAGGAACACTTCTTCGATGGAAATCCAAGCTAGGGGCAAAACCAATAGGCTTGATTCCAAGCCAAAATAGCCCAGATCCACAAAGATCTAAACCAAAAAAGCCCAAAAAATGGGGTTCTACGATCCATGCAGCAGTCCAGAAAACCTGGAAAAGGGGGGCCTACTGTTGACCGAAGACCAAGGTGTTAGGCAAAGAGAGTTGGGCCAAGGGCGACCATGGTGGTGTCAGTCGAAGTTGCAAAACTGCATTATCCAAGTGGATCGGAGGAAAAAACCCAAAAAGGAATTTCTCGAACGAGAAAATCACTGAGGAAAAGAGCAGTCTGTAGACAAGCCGAGAAGAGGCATACCTCCAAGCAAATGCGATGGATGGACAGCCTGGCAAAAAACGGTAGGTGTTATGGGGGGTCCCGCAGGTATAGAGTTATCTGATGGCCGAATCGGAAGCCAAAAAGGCAAGATGCAATGAAGGCACAGAAAATCTGAAAAAAAAAAAGATTCAGATCTGTGCAAAATCTAGGGGTGAAGCAAGTGGTCATCCTTCTGTTGGTGTCGATGGCACCAGCAGAGGGAGAAGGGAAGTCTCGAAAGTAGGTTTCTCTTTACTCTACTCAGAAATCAAAACCCACAAAAGGAAATACAAATATGTTAGATAGAATAAAAGAGGAAAACCCTAAAGTTGGTAAGTACAATATTGGTAAGCACCAATTAAGGAAAAGACTAAATAGTAACTGCTAAATGAAAGAAACTGCTAAATATATCTCAAAAATGGATTGGTCTTTTTTAGACTGTTCTGAGGAGAATAGGATTTGGTGATTGTTGGAGGAATTGGATGCGCTCATGTTTATCTTCGGCTCATTTGTCAGTCTTGGTGAATGAGAGTTTAAAGGGGTTTTCCAGAATGAAGAAAGTAGTTTGGCATGGGCATCCTTGATCTCCTTATCTTTATGTCATAGTGGTTGAGGCTCTCCATCTCATGTGTCAGGTTGTCTCCTCACGAGGTTGGATTCATGGTTTCCATATTGAGCATTCAGATATCCAGATTTCTCATTTGCAATATGTTGATGATACGGTTCTCTTCCTCAAGGCAGATGAGGAGTGTTGAAAACGGTCCAGGCGGTTTTGCAGTGGTTTCAGATTTGTTCAGGGCTTAAGATTAATTTTGATAAAAGTGAATTGATGAGGGTGATTTTGTTTCTACTATGCACATTAGGATTCCGCTTTGCAAAGAAAAACCACGAAAGTCGTGTTGGGATAAAATCATTGATAAAATGAAGATCTTGGAAAGAAAGTATTTGTCGATTGGAGGTAGGATCATTTTAATAAAGACGATTTTATTTAGCTTCCCAGTCTATTGCTTGAGTGTCATTAAATGTCCAGCGGTGGTGGTTGATAAATTGGAAAGGATCCAGAGATAGTTCTTGTGGAATGATGATAGAGATAAAGAGGAAATTTCATTTGGTCAGTTGGTCTCATGTTTGTAAACATAAAGAGGAAGGGGGTCTTGGGATTCATCCAATTCGTCAGTTTAATGTTGCTCTGTTGTGGAAGTGGTTATGGAGGCCGTTTGATTCCACTGAAGGATTATGAGTGGATGATTGCAAATGCTAATAGGAGGGATTCTGGATTTTGAAAGGGTGTTTGTACTGTGGCGACGGCTTTTGAACGTTAAATTCGGTACCAAAGGTATTCAAATGTTGACACATTATTTTGGTTGGACAAATGATTGGGTAATACTCCTTTTGCTCGGTCGTTCCTTGTGCTCTTTTCTCTAGCGGCAAATAAAGAAGCTATGATGAGGGAGTGTTATGAAACTGATTCATAAAGGTGATCTGTGGCCCTTAGTTTAGGAGATAGTTGAAGGATTGGATACTGGAAGAATGGATGTCTTTAACGAATTGTTTGGAAAGTGTATTTGTGGTGGGTAATGGGAAGGATCGGCGCATTTGGGAGTTAGGTCCTCATGGTAACTTTCTATGAAGTCTTTTTGTAACAATTTTTTTTATGACAGGCGAGGTTCTGCATGTCCAAACTAAAATTTGGATGGGAGTCTCTCATTTTAAGGTGAAGGTGTTTGGATGGCTTGCAGGATTGCAGAAAAATTTGACTATTGATAATTTGTGTTTTAAGGAAATGTTTATTGTCAATGCATGTCCTTTGTGCTTAACTGATGCGAAGTCGGTGAATCATTTATTCCTTCACTGTCGGTTCTGTCATCAGATTTGGGTGCATTTTTTTCAGCTGTTGGGTATTGCCTTTTGTCTTCCTCGAGTGTGGAGCGAGTTATTTAATGAAGAAGTGTTGGTGATAGGTAGTTCTTTCCGTCGGCTTCTTTGGAAGGCGACATTTCTGAGTATTGTTTAGTCCATTTAGCTAGAATGAAATAAGACGATTTTCCAAGGTAAAGAATGTTCAGCATTGAATCTCCTCTACGTTATTAAGCTTCAAGTTGCTTGGTGGTTGGTCGGGTCGGTGAAGTTCAGGGGTGTATCTGTATCAAATGTGTGTAGGGATTGGGGATCGGTAGATTCAATTATGCATCATTTGGATTCTAGGTCGCATGTTCCTTGGTCTCCTCTTGCCGTTGGGCTTCTCAAACTCAATTTCGACGGTAGTTGTATGAGGGAGATTGGTCTTGGTAGTTATGGAGGGGTTATCTATAATGATTTGGGGACAACAATGCTTTCCTTTGCTGGTCCTATTCCCAACGGCTAAATAATTGAGGTGGAATTGCTTGCACTATGGAGAGGCATCTTGGAGCTGGAAGATTTAGGGGTTCATAGAAGTTTTGTAGAAGGTGATTTTAAGATAGTTGTGGGGTGGGCGTTGGGATCTCAATGTCCATTGAACTTCTTAAGATAAAATAGAGAGGATTCAGCATTCAATCGAGACTTATGGTTTTAAAGTTGCTTGGGCACCTCAGTCAATCACCTCAATTGCATATGTTATGGCTCGTCAGGAGTTGACTTTATCTACGGAAATTGTAAATAAATTCTTGTAATTTTTTGGAGGGTTTTTATTTCGTTCTTTCCGTGTGGTGGGTCCCTTATGGCCTGCTTTTTTTGTTTTTTTTTTGTTTTTTTTTTTGTATATTACTTGTGATTAATGAACATATGGAGTAGATTACATGGAGAGTTTTGCTCATGTTGCTAAGATGACATCAGTTCAACTTCTTATCTCCATTGATGCATCTTTCAGCTGGCATCTTTATCAACTTGATGTCGATAACGCCTTCTTACACAGTGATTCGCATGAAGAAGTTAAGACGAGTCATGTTTCCAGATTCGATCCTTCTGGACACAGTGGCAAAGTATGTTGTTTGAAGAAAGCTCTATATGGTCTTAAGCAATCATAATGATTTTGGAAGCTCAGTCGGGCATTGATCGTGTATTCTTATTTGTCCCTCGGCAGAGATCTAGCATTACCTTGTTAATTGTATATAGTGACAACATTGTTCTTACTGGTAATGATGAAGATGTCATTATCTCTCTCAAACATCTTCACATTGTTGTTGACATCAAAGACTTAGCCCCTCTTCGTTGTTTCCTTGGGATTGAAGTTGCTAGATCCACCAACGGGATATGTTTATCCCAATGAAAGTATACCCTTGATATTCTTCAAGAGGCTGGACATCTTGGGTGGGAACCCATTGACACTTTGTTCGATCCTAACTCCAAATTTCATGCGTCAGATGGTACTTTACTTTCTGATTCCGGATTCTATCAAAAGCTGGTTGCAAAATTGATCTTACTCTCATTTGATTGAATATCCCTCATGCTATTAGGGTTGTAACTCAATTCATTCATGCACCAAGAAATAGCCATCTTCAAGCTGTTTTCTGCATCCTTTGATATTTGAAAAGAAGTTCTAGTCGAGGTATTCTTTATTCATCCCAAGGTCATCTGTGTTTACATGACTACTCAGACACGGATTGGGTCGGTTCTCTAGATGATCATCGTTTTACATCTAGGTATTACATCTTCTTGGGTGGAAATTTGATCTTCTAGTGCAGCAAGAAGCAAAATTTTGTTGCTTGTTCCAGTGTTGAAGCTGAATGCAGAGGAATGGCTAACACCACTTATGGACTGCTCTAGCTTAAACTTCTTCTTGAGATTGGGTTTGCACATCCTGATCCTATAATCATATTTCGTGACAACTAAGTTGCCCTCCACATTGCTTCAAATCTTGTTTTCCATGAGCGGACAAAGCACATTAAGGTCGGTTGTCATTTTCTCCGGGATCATGTTAGTTCAAAAAGAATCTCCACCCCTTATGTCATGTCCAAAGATCAATTAGCAAATATGTTGACCAAAGTTGTTTCTAGGTTACAACTTCACAAATCTATGGTTGAGTTAGGCTTCATCGACAACTTCGCCCCAGCTTGAGGGGGAATATTGGAGAATGAGAGAGTATACAATTTATATGTGCTCATGCAGCCTATTGTACATACAGAGTTGACCTCCCTTATGTACAGTTTTTTTTTTTTTTTCCCTTGGTGTAAAACGCCTTTTTAAAAGAGGATCTTCGGTTCCTTGTAAATCATAAAATATTGAATACAATATTTCATCAAATTCTTCTTTACTCCAGTTTTTTTCTCTTCCACAAATATCAACACTAACTTGAAAAAAAAAAAAATCCAACATGCTCGAGACTAGTCAACATAGTAGGAAAGATGCAAGTTGCAAGGCGCAACAAGGCACAAAGGGGTCCAGAAGCCTAAGGCGCAAGACTAATTTTGCTAAGCACACTAATTAGATATTTAAAATACATTTATACATAAATGGGTTTAGATGGGATTACCAGTTGATGATGATGATGATGTAGTTGGATTTGTATCCTTATTGCAGTCGTTCTATAAAATACAATACTACTCATACAAAGCACCAAAATCTATTGGTGAGTACAATACTAGCCATCCAAAGCACCAAAATCTATTGGCAATGAGCTTCCAAGCACATGATATATGTATTACACATGTTACCAATAATTAGAGATCGTAATAAAGTATTTCTAACAATGACTTCATGTTAATTATAATATTCACTAGATCTTTAAAAAAATATATATATATAAAACTTTTAACAGGAAAAACAAGGCCTAAGGCGAGCCTGCCTTAGAATGGACAAGGTGCAAATGGAGCTAGGCAAGACACAAAATGACTTCGGAGCCTAGGTAAAGGCATAGATGAAACTAAAGAACAACTTTGACTACTATGCTAGTCAAATAAAATTTGGCTTTGACTGAGGGGCAAGGAGCATGAATTCGTGGAAATGGCAAAAGAAGTAATTGAAAGAGACAAGTGGGTTGCGTCGCATGGTAAAGAATGGGCAATTACTATATCAGTAAATGATGATGAGGTTATAAGACAACAATAAAAAATGTCGGGTAGAATGATTTATGAAGAAATAAAGGAAATCAACCAAAAATAGTAAGCAAGGGCACATATTAGTGTTCCTATCCACATGGTAAAAGTACCACAAGTATGGACTTATTGAACCATGGAGCCCTCTATAGATTTGGTTGATATCTAGACATGGGCTCCATATGTGAACTTGGGCCTCATTTTAGAAACCCAAATGCCTGATGTTGCATCAACAAGGATGTTTCAAGTTCATCATCGTTGAATGTACACCAAAGTTCACAGAGAGGATCCAGTTTAGGTGGATATGCAATTGGGGAGAGTTTTGAAGTCTGAGTTTCCAGTTATTGTAAATAAAAGCATTTTGGATTTTTGGTTAATAAGTGCTTTCCTCTTGGGGGTTTTTTGAAAGAAGCCCAATTATTTTTACTCAATTCCAAAAAGCCCCATTCATTTTCCATATTCTGAAATAAGTCCAAAATATTCTTCATCTAAAAAAGCACATTGATTTCCACATTCAGATAAATAAGTCCCAATCATTTTAAGTTGCTAGAAGAATCATTCATCTTCTGCTGCAGCACATGCTACATGGTTTTCCTTATAGCATTATCAAATGAAAAAGTGGCATAGTTGTGTGCTCCATCTAACCTACCATCTTGGCTCTCAAATACCATGCCAGCTTGTATACAGCTAGCACCAGTTGATGGAAACACGTGATCACACTGAACATGACACCATGCCCAAAGCCAATGCTCATCTCACAACATGCAGTGAATCACCCAATAAAAAGGCTATAGACCTCATCTTCTCATGTTACAAAAACAATAATATGCATAGGGTGATATCAACATTTCAGGCCTGCACACGGCATGGCTAAGAGTTGAATAGAATTTTAAACAAAATCAAATAAGTGGAAGCTAGAATAAATAGTTCCAGAGAGGGCAAGAATGGAAAAAGGAAAACATGAGTTCTTTTGTATAAAAATACCTTGTTTTCCACGAGCTCAGCAATTTTTTCAACTAACGCAGATTTGTTTGTTTGATACGGGATCTGTGTTGGTAATAAACCAGAGAGAATTTAGGTTTCATCTGTTATGGCCAGCCTTGAAAAACAGGAAAAGAAAAAAAAAGAATGCTGTCCTATGTGTCGCAAGAAAATCCACCAAATCAAAAACCAAATGTATGGACCTCTTTAACTATAATAGCAGTTCGTTTTGTTTTGGCATCAAGCAACTCCAAATCAGTCTTCCCTCTGACTACTATACGTCCACGCCCAGTTCGATATGCGTCTAAGATCCTGAATAAAAAAAAACAGTAAAGTCAAATCAACCATAAATTGAATAGCTCAGCATAAGTATTCTTCCACTCTACCAATTAAAGAAACTCTGCTCACATCTTTCAAAAAAAAAGTAAATAAAGCTAACACATTCAAGCAAAATACAAGCTCAAAGAAGAGGTTATAACATGGACAGTACGGAAAAGGAAACACAGATCATCCATTGCAATATTGTTACTCTGCCTTTGGTATGAGTGTCTTTCCCATCTTTAAGCATTGCGGCATGGGCATCACAGGATTGGCTTGGAAGACATCAGGAGAGTTGGGAGAGGAGCCCTTCAAAGCAAAAGGCAAAACCATTTGATGAATAGTACCAGCAGCAATCTTGTTTTAAATGTGGAGCCAGTGCAACAACTGCACATTTTAAGGAAAACATAGCTCACAGCAGGAAGTTTTTGATTTGACAAACATGAGGGTGACTAATTGGATGCAAGGAAGAAAAGGAGTATAGTATTTTACATGAGGATTTAGATGGGGATTGGAGATCTTGCTTTTGAAGATACAAGTTAAAGAAGATAATAGAAAAGTGGAAAAAACTGGAAGACAATAAACAAAATCAATGTGGATGGCACAATAAAAGTTTTGCCAGGGCCAGCCAGAATAGGATCATAGCATGATTTGGAAGGAAAGGTGAGAACTTTGTTTGCTGGCCCATGGGAGGAAGGATTCAAATGAGGAAGAATTTCTAGTGACAAAAGAAGTGTTGAAGATTCTTAAGAAACATTTCCAAGAAAGTCCTAATTATAGGGGGGAGTTTGTCAAATGCATTTAAAAGGGAAAAAGGAAGAAGAGAACCCCTTTGAAGTCAAAAACAATTGGAATGGAAATCAAAGAAACAACAAGGTTGATGATGGATGTTTCTTTTCTGCACGTAAGCCAATTAGCAAATGGCATGGCAAATTTCTTGTGAAAAATGGAGGACTTTAGGTTCGTATTGAATTTTCATTGAACTGAAATTCTCACATGTAGTGAATTTTGGTGCAACTAAGTGTATTGTCATGGACTAATGGTTAAGCATTCACCTACGATGCTTGACATCTCCAAACTTTTTTTAAAGATTTTCCTCTTAACATAAAATGATTGGTTATCTTTAAATATTAAAAAAAAGAACAGTAACATCAGAGCAAGAACACCTCTCAAGGAATTAGTTCCTTGAATCTCTTCCATCCAAATGGCAAGACTTCAAGTATATCACATGCACACACTCGCAAAAACACAAAAGCAAGAATGCATCAAGTTGGAAAGACTTAACAATGAGGAAATTCATGGTACCCACCTAGAAGTATACCAAATGATGTGAATTGGGTGTGTCATGACTAATGACCTAACACTGGATGAAAATTCACTTTGATCAATGACTGTAGCATGAACTCAAAGGCTTGCAAAATGGAGAAGAGATAACCTTTCCAAACATCTAGTTGAAAGGCCCTTGACCACATGGTTGAACTCATCCAATTGGCATGACTTTCACTTAACTCCAAAAAGTGATGCTGTTCTGCATGCTGCCTGCCACCATCATTTGGCATGCATCCAAGTGGCCCCTCAAGTTTACTATTGAAGAACTCGTGCATATTTAACGGATATTATATGAGAGAGAGAGAGAGAAAGAAGGTCCATACCCAGCATTCCCCATTATTAGTCCTCCAGTTGGGAAATCTGGTCCGGGCATATATTCCAGCAATTCTTGAAGCTTTTGAAGTGTAAATGTAAAATTAGAGCCTTAAATAAATCAACAGCAAAATAATCATTCCAGGAATCTAAATATATGCAATTAAGCTCGAATAAAGATGAGCCTAGAAATGTCATGGATCATTCTCAGGTCAGGCCAAAGAAATCCAAGCCCACCCTGTTTATTTAAAACATAAAATTAATGCCTGATTTGGCCCACACACCCAATGGAAGACCCAATCCTAATCTTACCAGCAGTGGCAACACCACAGGGGTGAAACTTGGGTCGGATTTTAACCCGACCCATATGACCCAACCCGAGAAATCAGTTGGTTTGGGTTATGTATTTGTATATTTCGGGTCAGGTCAGATTGGGAAAATAAAAATCCATATGAAATTCGGGTCAGGTAGAGTTAAGAAATTTAAAATCAACCCAACCCGACCCGAGGTAACCCGACTTGACCTGAGTCCACCAAGTTACAAAACAGCACTATGGTTGACTCAGGTCAAAAATTCAGGTTGGGTCAGGCTGAGTGATTTGGGTTAGCCATTGGGATCAGGTCAGGTCGGGTTCAATAAAGTTTGACATGGGTTGGGCTAGGTTTATTAAAACCTAATCTAACCCGACCCGAGTTTCAGCCCTACAGGACCAAGTCCCATTTCAGTACATATTGCCATTTCATATTATAATGTGAATTAGAATACCATTTTTTATCTTTTTGAATGATGATGAATCACAATACATTTTTATTTCAGTAATTTAAAGACAACTAATTTAAGAACCTACTCTTCACAATCCAAGCTGCTTTTGAAAGTTCCTTACAGAACAGTGTGCAACACAAGGTACAGATCATGAAAAATACAGAAATACTTAACTGTTTTCTAGTTATGCTAACCTAACTTTTCCTTGGAATGATAACATCACTCTAACACAAAACCATGTAACTCTTAAATGTAAACCTCATCATCAAAAAATAGTATTACAAAGAATATGACAGTATTAGTGACTGGTCATGATGATTATGAAGAAAATGACGATATCCAACACTTCAATTAACTATAGACAAACTGAAGACCACCAACTTCCTTGAATGGTAGCAGCAGTTTATTTGTAGTAAAGTACATCCAAAAGCCTAATACCATAATATGAAACATGCATAATAGGGTTTTCATAATATGCTGATCATATCTTGGTTATTAGGCGCAATGAAAATGGAAGTTAGTAAAGCGTTGTTCCTCTTTTCCCCAGCTACGGAAATATGGAATACAATTAATGAGTTATATAATACCAAAATAATTTGGGCAAAACACATGAGTCACACCAAGAGATTGCTCATCATTGAACGGGATACATCAGTTACATCAAGAGATTGCTCATCAGTGACTAGGACACAAAACATTGACACTAAATATCATACTCAAATGTGAGGCCTGTGGCAACAACTTGCCTACATAGTAGATTCAGTTTCACTATTCAAAGGATGTTCAGGAACAAATGAAGCTATTAGAAATGATAAAGCCATTTGAGGTAGAAGCAGGATTCAATAAGGAATCCAAAACCATCTAGACCCAGATTTTGGGGTATCCGTCTCTTCCATGGCTATGAGTGGCGCAGATATGCTCATATCTCAACCATTGACAAGGAAATCTGCCTTGAGTTCTATAAACTCAGCTTCCAATCATAGTCAGGGACAAGAAATCAATCGTGGAAATGGTGGAAATTCTGGCAATCATGGACATACAAGTGGCAAAGATGTGGCTCTGGCCAATGGCCATGAGCACCACCAGTACTCATTTTCACAAAAGAAGGAACTTCATTGCTACATGCTGGGAGCCTCAAAGCAAGCAAGACATAAAATCTTCCAAAATTGCCTCATAATGGGCTTGTCACAAACGTCTCCAACAATAGTTGCAACAGCATACTTTTTAAGTCTACACCTGAGAGTGTTCAAACTATCAAAAGTGAAACACAAACCCCTGATACAGTGTCATTCATCCAATGCTATGGCTCATGCAAGTGCCCTCTCCACAGCTTTTCAAGCTTCTGCCTCCATTCCCATAGTTATGGACTTCAGGCTATTGATTATGTAACTCATACATACAATATTATTTCACCCATTACCTATAGACCAAACTAAAGCTGTGCGAAACTAGTTGATGAATACAAATAAAGATCAAGAGTAAAGTTATGAGGGTATTAAACATCTTGTTCACCACAATCTGTTCATGTTCCTAATTCATCTATGAATCAGATGTCTGTCAGTAAAGTCACCAAAAAAGCTAAAATGTGGTATGACCCTTCTTTCCTAACATTCATGTTATTTAGGATCTGCAAAGGAGGGAGGATCATCAGTGCTGGTCAGGATGAAAATGAACATGTCATCTCAATGATTCTACCCCACATAGCAATTGTTAACAATTGTTCTCTTAGCCTCCACAGAATTGTCAACTCTCTTCGTGTGGCTTTAATGTGTCCTGCGATCCTAGAGCTGTGAATGCTGCAGCTGACGAGAAAGGGCGGCAGGATCTTTCTTTGTGCCAAGAAATTGTAAGAAGAATTTTGTAATTTTGGGGTTTGGTTGTGGGCTTTGCTAGCCCAGTTTTGTGGCATTCCTCTTTGTACAGCTTCTCTTTTCTTGTGAATGAAATAGTTACTTTTCACAAAAAAAACAGATTCCTAGTCTGACAAGGCTAGAGTACAGGACCTATTTCCAGTACCTAAATTAAATAATTCTAGCGTCCACAGGAATTCATTCCATAATCAAATATTTACATTCTTAGTATGTAGAGCAGGGAAGTCTTACAGTCGCTTCAGGGTTGTGTATCAATGCAGAAAGTGCATCCACTAGCTCCCCAAGATTGTGAGGAGGGATGTTGGTCGCCATTCCAACCTGACATGTAGAATATAACATATGGAATAACCATAGAGAGAAATAAAATAAATCAGTATACATTTGAGAAGTAGAAAGTACATTTTCTTATAAAAGAAGAAGAACATATACAGTTTAGAAAACTATGCAAATCAAGTAGTTCCCACTGATGGATTACCGCAATCCCAGAAGAACCATTCAACAAAAGATTTGGGAGCCTAGCTGGTAGAAGTGATGGTTCCTTTTGTGAATTGTCAAAATTTGGAACAAAGTCAACCTGCAGCCAAAATGGTACGAACATAGCAATGTTAACTAAGTTGTATGCATAGAGCTAATGAACAAACAAACAAAAAGACACTCACTGTATTTTGTTCTAAGTCAGCCAAGAGCATTGCCTCTGAAAGTGCCTGCAAGTATGGCACAAACCTATATCCTCAATATGTTTCTATCATTAATAAAATCATGACAGTACAGAGAGAACGCACACCAAACAACTACATGTACATATATTTAAAGCAGTTAAAAAAGTAACAGCCTGATACCACGAACTCAGTGTTTCATGTCAGGCAGTGGGCTCCTCAAATTGAACACCAAAAGTAACTAGATATTAATTCAATAAGGTTTCAACTAGAAGCATTCATATACATATACATATATACATAGGTATATATAGATATATATATATCATCAAGCATCATCATCTCATAGCCATTTATGAAATTATTCTGGAGAAAGCAACAAAAACAGAGACCTCCGTGGGCCCTCCATTATCAATCAAAACTGTTCAAACTCACCTATCCCTTGTGAATTGATACATATCATAAATTGGCACCCATCAAACTCTAATACACAGTTGAAATTTCAAATATAAAAATTAATTAAGCCCATAAAATCATTAAATTTAAACCCTAAAATTTTTGGGCTGTGGTGATGGGATGGAACTGCAGTTTCATCCACTGCAAATCCACCTAATGACCTTTCCATTCATCCGATCTCTAGTGATTAGCATCCATCAAGGTGGGCCCCATAATTTTTTAAAGAAAAAAAAAATAGTGAGGTCCCTTTCACAAAATAAAGAACAATCTCTCTGATACATTGATTTACCAATAGTCACTAGTGTATATAGACACCAATTTTCGTGCCTTGAGAACTTGAGGGTAAACAAGAATTAAACTTTCATTGATATTTAAATAAATTTTCTATTGACATTTTTCCAGTGCCCAATAGAGTTACCTTTTAGATATCCATCCTTGGTTGGCCTCATCAACATGGGATATCGGTTACCCAATTCAATGATGCCCAATAACTCCTACTTGAATCAATCCAATGGAAATGGAAAATTCTTATCAACATCTTATGTTGAAAGATATATCTCATGAATCAACTAGAGAAGAAAAATCTCTTATAATGGCATGGAGCCTTTCATAGCCAACAAGCTCTTTCCACTAGGTGGTGTGTAGTTAGCAATATGTACCTTGGTGTGGGTACATAATCGTTACGAAGCCAACAACAAGGTCTTGAGCCAAACAAGTTCAACAAGCAACTCATGTTGTTGCGCTTGGTTCGGAGTTGAGCCACAACCACTTGTTGATTGACTTTAGTTAGTTAATGTATATAGGTCAACATATTCCTTCCCCGATGGGTACAAAATGTTCAAAATGATGGATCAAAGATTTCTCCATAAAAGACCAGCTTTTGAGGGGTGTATGAGTACTTAAGTTGGAAAGTGAGATCAGGGGACAGTTTGCTCCCTCCGGATAGGGACATTATGAAGTTTAATGTGGCTGGGGCCGCGAGGGAGAAACCAGGACCGGTGGGAATAGGAGGAGTATGGAGGAATCATATGGGTCGTACAATAATCATGTTTAATGAGTCAGTGGGAGTTGAAGGGTGGAGATTAATTACTACGGTTAGGGAGATTAAATCCTTGGTGACTAGGCCTGATGTATCCTTTGTTCATATCAATTGTACAGCGAATGGTGTGGCCGACTACTTTGCTAAGGTGGAAGTTGATAACTGCTTCTCAAGAGTCTTCTTCCTTTGACATCAGTGGATTCCCATGTGGTTGTATTTTGCTTTTAAAGGTTATTTTTTGCTTCTCTTTGTATCTTTTTAAGGTCTATTACTTCTAGACGGTTTTTTTTTTTTGTCGTTCTTGTTCTTTTTCTATTATGAATGAATCATTTTGTGACCGCTCAAAAAAAAAAAGACCAGCTTTTGATCAATGATAAAAACAAGCACTTTACATCTTATCCAATATGAAGCTCGCAAAATTTTAAATGAAATCAATTTTTCATATATGTTTTAGGTCACAATCTCTCCAGGTGGAGAACTCAAAGGTCCTTTTCCAGCCAAGGAGATTGAAGGAATGATAGAGGAATCCTCAGACTTTCTTCTGGTTGGGACCCCAAGTGCTTTATCTACCCAAGAAGAAAAATTTAAATTCCTCTCAAGTTCTCCAAATTCCTCAAAAGAAGTGCCATCAAGAAGTCCAATAAGAATCATCCTAAAAGGCACCTAGATACCCAAAACATCCCAAGAGAGAAGTATTTATACGGTCATAAAGGCCCAAAAAACTGCCATGGAATATGGGTTGCTTGGCCATACCATGGGGTGGTTGACCTTCTCAAGGGTTGGTCGGCCATAACTGCAAT
This sequence comes from Chimonanthus salicifolius, assembly GCA_013350335.1. NCBI lineage: Eukaryota > Viridiplantae > Streptophyta > Magnoliopsida > Laurales > Calycanthaceae > Chimonanthus > Chimonanthus salicifolius. Next base: position 18,199,165 of record CM023540.1, on the reverse strand, counting down.
TACCCTGACTCCCCCAGCAAGATATTGTCCACTTCGGGCCCAACTGAGCCGCACGATTTTGCATTTGGGCCCGGGTCACTTCCAAGCCCAAAAGGCCTCTTGCTAGAAGAGGCCCTCGCATATCTCCTCCCTGCATCACCCCCCTCGGCAATGTGGGACTCCTTTCCACACAACCAGGTGGGCTGTGGACAGAGGCGTCACAGTCTACCTCCCTTAGGCCCAGAGCCGTCCTCGGGTTGACTATAACACAAGGGCCCACACATGCAGAGGGATGAACCTGTCTATGATACCATTTGTAATTAAAATAAGGGTAAAAATGTCTAATCAGTATTTCCATTGGGTAATTTGAATTTTAATCAAACCTTCTAATTTTTAACTCTAGTGTGTTTTTCAAAACAATTTAAATAAAAAGATAAACAATCAAGCTAAATTAAATATAAATTTCTCTAAACTAGATCTACCCACTACCACTGACCCAATACTAGTGACAATGGGAAAAGGTCCCATACCACTAGTGAGGAGGAATTCTTTGTGGGATTTAAGAGGGGAGCACCCCTCCCTTAGCACAAGGCCTTTTGGGCTCAAAGGTCAGATTGGGCCAAAAGCAGACAATATTATACTAGAGAGACGGGTCATTACAAAATGATATCATAGGACGGTTCAACTCTCTGCATGTGTGGGCCCTCTACCTGTGTGGTGTGATAGAGTCAGGGATAACTCTGGCTTTAAGGGTGGGTGGATTGTGATACCCATGCACTAGCGGCAATGGAAAAAGGTCCCATACCTCTAGTGAGAAGGAATTCTTTGTGGAAGTTTAAGAGAGGAGCACCCCTCCCTTAGTACAAGGCCTTTTAGGCTCAAAGCTGAGACTGGGCCCAAAGCAAAGCCGTGAGGCTGTGTGTTAGACCAAAGCAGACAATATTGTCCTAGAGGCGTCATTACAATAACATGATGTGGCCAGCCTTCTTGTGGTGTGGCTACCTTATATATAATTGTTTGACCTTCGATATGATCACCGTTTGTTGTGTTGGAAATCTTACTCAATGGCCTATGCAAATGTACCAAATTTGTGGTAATTTTAGATCAACAAGACCCCACATTATAATGGAAGTGGACACACATGTAAATTTGGACGACTTAAAGTATTTTAATCATATCTTCTTCATTCAATCTAGAACTTTTAAGTCCATAATTTGCATCGGGAAGCTAACTAACATAAAATACCTTTGAGACGGTACTTGCGTTTTGATCATATGATTATCACAGGTAGGCTACATCGCACAGTTTTCATACATTTATCATATTGACAATATAAATGTTGCATTAGACAATTCAGGATTCTTTCAAGCTGTACCAAGTTGTAGTTGTAAGATCATAAGTGGCCCAAACATTTTATTATTAGATACACATACCAGATCAACCATCAATTTCTTCCGAAGGATCATCGGGATATTTAAGGCATCTTTTAAGTACCCATGGTCTCTTTTTGATTAATTGAACTGTATAAAGTACATATCAGCATGATATTTCATAAAACTTGTTAGATTTTCATTTGATCGAACCATAGTTTAAAACTTGTTCTTGACTTGACTGACTTGCCTAAGTCGACACGACAAGTAAATTTTAAGTAACTCCGTCAAAGACTCAAGATGCCCTCGAGTTTTCAGCCTGACTCAGTCAACTCATTGAGTCAAGATAAAAACTCGAACAAGTCAAGCAAATCAACTCAAATCGCTCTTGTTTTAGGAGCAAAAAAGTTATTCTTAACAAAAGTAGGGGCAAACGGAGGAAAGAAATATTTTAATATGAAAGGGTTGTAGAGCTACACTTGCCCTAATGCCCCCAAATGCAATGTTATCAGAACTGGACCGTCTGTCGAAACATCTACGAGGAAGGTTGAGTTAAATAAGGTTCAACCGAGTTCAACTGCGGTCAAACCTGTTCAAACCCGTGCCATTAATATAAATATTTTTTAATTATTAATTAAGATTTAATTGATGGGTTGAATAAAATTTTAAGCAAAAAAGTTATTATTTAGATATGAAATTATTACATTCACTTAAAATATAAAATATCAACATATAATAATCTTTAATTAATTCTAAGATACATATAATATTTACATTATTGGAAAGATAATATTTACATTAAAAATATGTAATATTCACATTATTAATAACATACGAATGAATATAAATAATCATATTATTAACGTATTCATTTTAATAATATTATAATGTTATATATCCTTTAAGATAATTGTCACAAATGACTAACATCATTATTTATATATTATTAGTTAATTAATATTTATTAGGTTGGTAATATTGATATCATAATAACAAATATCATAATTTGATAACACATTGCCACAAGTCCCAAATGGCCAAATCTTGTAAATATCACCAGCTAATGTAGTACTAAATATATATTTAAAATTTAAATATATTTTTTTTTAAATAATTTTTAAACGCAGTGAACACGGTCCACGGTTCATGGTTCAATTAGAAAAACCTTGGTGAACTGCGATTGTAAAGAACTACCCCAACCTTCCAGCACAATATTGTTCGCTTTGGTCTCACACCTGGGCCCGCACGGCTTTGCATCTGAGGACCCATGCCAAGGGAGCCCCGAAAAGGCCTTGTGCTAGATTGAAAGGAGACAACCTAATATATACCAGAGGATTCTAAGTCCCTCTGGCGATGTGGAACTTATGAAACATGCCCATTGGCGCAAATCCCAAGAGCCTGGCGATTTTCTCTCCATTCTGGCGCACTCTATCTTTTCAGTTGTGCCCCCTTTGGGGCAGGGTATTACAACCTACCCCCCTTAAGACCAGAGCCGACCCTGACTCGACAACCGGTTGAGAGTTGCACCATCCCACACCCTCAGTCCGAGAGTTAAACTGTGCTCTGATACCATTTCTTGATTCATGTATGTCGTCCTTGCGCATGCCCAAAGGTTCGAACCGAAGACCTCAATCCCTCGTAATTGAGAGATCAGCCACTAGGCCAACTCCTTGGGCACGGCTTTGCGTTGTAGTACCCCGCCCAAGAGGGGGCCAAACTGAAAAGGCAATGTGTGCTAGAATGGAGAGAAAATCGCCGGCTCTTGGGATTTGCACCAATGGGCGTGTTTCATAAGTCCCACATCACCAAAGGGACTTGGAATCCTCTCGTATATATTAGGTTGGCTCCTCTCAATCTAGCAGAAGGCCTTTTGAGGGCTCCCCTGGTGCGGGTCCTCAAATGCAAAGTCGTGCGGGCCTGGGTGCGGGACCAAAGCCGACAATATTGTGCTAGAAGTCGGGGCAGGTCATTACAAATGGTATCAGAGCACAGTTCAACTCTCAGATTGAGGATGTTGGCTGGTGCAACTCTCAACCGGCTGTCAAGTCGGCGGCGGCTCTGGTCTTAAGGGGGGTAGGTTGCAGTACCCTGCCCCAAAGGGGGGCCAACTGAAAAGACAGACTACGCCAGAATGGAGAGAAAATCGCCAGGCTCTTGGGATTTGCACCAATGGGCGTGTTTCATAAGTCTGACATCGCCAGAGGGACTTGGAATCCTCAGGTATATATTAGGTTGGCTCCTCTCAATCTAGCACAAGGCCTTTTGAGGGTTCCCCTGGCGTGGGTCCTCAGATGCAAAGCCGCGTGGGCCCGGGTGCGGAATCAAAACGGACAATATTGTGCTAGAAAGTAGGGACAGGTCGTTTCAGCGGTTCACCAAGGTTTTTTTTTGTTTGACTGTTCAGAAGGTTTTTTAATCAGACTGAACCATGAAAAAGACAGGCCGAGGTTGAACCGCAGTCAGATCCGATTCTGATAACATTGCCCAAATGAGATTGTGAGAGAGGAAAGGGAGAAGTGAATGAGCGAGATCCTTCTTCTTATTCTAGGTTTTTTAAATCCTTTACTCTCTCTTTCCTTCCTCCTCCTACTTCCATGAATCTAATCATCTAATGTGGGTTGTTTTCTTTTTTCTTAATTTATTATAAGAATCGAAAAAAATATGAAGAAAGGGCATAGGACAGTCAAACCAGTTACTTCTTTTTTTCTTTTGCTTCCTTTATCAGTCCTCCCCTCACTCTTCTTCCATTATATGATTAGTTATTTGGGCTTTGAAATTTGTAATGGAATGGATGTTGAATTTGGTATGAGATCTTGTTGATTATTATTAGTGAGTAATTTTTTTAGATAAATTATGAAAATCATGATTATTTTATTTTAGGAAACATATTATATGTAATATAATATATACAAATATTATCATTTTAATATGTTTGACCGAGTCTTGACTTTTGACTCGGTCAAAACTCATCTGAGTCTTCAAGTTGACTCGAATGAATGAGAAATCAAGTCGAGTCAAGTTTTCAAGTTTTTGAACCATGAATTAAAGTATATAAAGTCCAAGCCGAGATGATCTTTCACGAATCTCTTCAGTTCTTTGAATTTCATGGACACGAGTTGATCACACTAATGGAGACGCAAAACATGTAGATCATGCCATTCGAAGCATTTTTTAGGCATCAACACCATAGGAATACAAGTCTCCGATCAAATTGAGGCATGAACATTACCGTAATTGATTTATCAAGTCACAGGCATCATGGGAATTCATCCAATAAATATGACTGGTGTCAATACTCAATACTGTCAGTAAAGGAATTTTTAAACATAGATTTAAGTACAACTCTATCATAGAGAAGCACAAGAATCATGTCTATCTAGATAAATGACAACAGCAAACAACCAACAAGAAGAAGAAAACAGTTTGACCTAAGAGAATGAAAAAAGCTTACCAAAAGCAATTAATATTCAATATTCTTTTTGTCAACTGTTAAAATAAAAGAAAGAAAATACTGAATTTACCAACAAACAAATAGAATAAATTCTCATCATAGGATGTAAAAATATAAAAAGATAAGAACCTATAGCACAACTAGTTAAGGCTCATTGTTACAACCTAGAAGTTATGAGTTCCAAGTGTTGAGAAGTTGAACTTGAAGATACAGTCTAAAAACATAACATTTCCAAACCTACTTCCAATCTGCATTCTGTGTATCGCATTGCAGCAGGAGGGTCAGCATCAACTGATCCAAAATTTCCATGACCTCGAATAAGCGGGCATCGCAAGGAGAAATCCTGTGTTTTTCTGAGCAAAATTAATACCATGATAAAACACATATTGCAAGTGCACCAACCAAGCATGCATAAAGCACACCAGCTAACCATGCACAAGAGGAACAAATGCACACAAGCTAAACACAGTGGCAATAATAGGAACAAATAATGTCAAAATCAACATAATTACCTGTGCCATTCTAACCAAGGAATCATACACTGCAGTATCTCCATGTGGATGAAATTTGCCTAAAACCTGTAACAAAAGCATACACCTTCTAGCTGTTACGCAAAAGGAATCTTGACTGCTCGTGTTTGCATTGATACATAAAGTTTCTAACTTATGAATCAAAGGAACCTCCAAAGACCAAATAGAACACAAGTAATAAATGATACTAAAAATGCAATAGTCATTTAATATAACAGAATTACAACAGATAAAAGCATGCACCTCTCCAACCACTCTTGCACATTTCTTGAATGGTTTTCTGGATGATATACCCAATTCATGCATAGCAAATCTGTAGCCAGAGTTTGAAGAAAGAATGGCAAGTTACGTAGCATTCAAAAAAGGATGCAAAACTAAAAGCATCAAATTTTCCCCAAAAAAAGGTAATAATAGCAGTAGTCATCATTAAACAATTGTGTAGTGAGTGCAACAGGACAAGAAACCAGACTCAGTCCCAGATTTATTTGTGATAAGACATGGTTCAAATTCAAGGATGCCGAACATGCAAATAAAAATAGAATCAGAAAATTGGGAAGTCAGATGGGGTAATCTACAAACAACAAGAGTAAATTTGGGTCCCAGGAACTCAAGTAAGAACTAGAGCTGTTGTTAGACTAGACAGTTCCAGCAGATTCCATCTTATGAGTTAGACGCACAGAATTTATAAAAGAACTATTGAAATTAATAATACCACAACCTAGGCATCAATATGGTTGTTCCAAAACAGTGGAACTTCAATAAATCCCAGGATGTCAAACCATTCTAGGAATCCAATGAACCCTCCACCAGAAGCCAAGGAGCAGAACTTTGCCCAAATAGGAACAAAGGTGGGAGAAAAGGGAATCATTAAGTTTATACAGATAAGAGACAGGAAAACAACAAACCTTCAGCAAGTAAATATATTAAAATAAAATCGAATGGTTTTATTGAAACATAAGGAAATAAAGGATGCATGGAAAATGTATTTTGAGAACCCATTAAACAAGGAACATGAAAGCAAATGGTCAAAAATGTTGTAAATGATGTAGTACTTTCACATTTTAAATGTGCATTTGACCTTTAGATTTTTATTTTTATTTTTTTGATGACCGAAGGTGTCCAGGTGTCTCGCCCAACTAGTCCTTCGGGGCATGTGCACGCCTCCCTACACACACATGTCGGGTTCAAGCGGTGGGACCTTACTCCGTACATATCCCACTGAGAGTAGCCCTTCATTTGAGTTATTAGGGATTGAACCCAAGACCTCAATCCTAAAGTCTTGTGTCTCAACAACTAGGCCAACCACTTGGGGTTCTTGACCTTTAGATTATATTGATTGTAAACCGATCTTCATTTCCTTTTTGCTCACCTCGATTGGCTCTCTGTGTTCTATATATATGTGTATCCTCTTTTGATCAAACACAAAAAATACAACACAGAGAATTCATCTCTTTCTTTTCTTCCCTTCTCTTCCATCATTTTCTTCCCCTGGCACACCTCCTTATCCATCCCGTTGGCCTTTCTCTTCTGTCACAAGTGGGGCCCACGTTGTAGTTTTTTCAAACATGACCCAAGGACGCTCAAAAACCCCAATTTCTACATTTTTTGCTTCGATTTGGTTTGCAGACTCCTATTTCCTCTTTAAACCACCACCACTGTAGTCTCCCCTAGTAGTATTTGTGAATCCATTGGATTCGTAGTCCTTTTGTGATCAGTAGGACCATTTTCTCAAATCTAGCCTGCACTGGTGTTGTGCAGCACTTCGTTTCTTAGATCTGGGCTCTTGGATTTCCTACAGCTGCTAATTTGTGGTACTAGTATTGGTGGTGAGTGTTCTTTTGCATTTTTGAATCATTACTTCATTATGCCATCCATAGACAAGCATGATGTTCTCAATGGGACTTCTTCTAATTCAACCTATACTAGGAATTCAAATGAGACCAATTACTTTCAATGGTCTCACTTGCCTAAATTGTTCCTTGATGCTAAATAAAAGACTGATTATGTTGATAGTATTGCCACAGAGCCTACAAAGAATGATCCAAAATACAAGGAATGGAAAGCTAATAATTCCTTGGTCCAAACCTGGCTCTTACATTCTATGGAGGAGCATGTTAGAGGATTGGTATATACATTACCTACTGCAAAGGATGTACGGGATACAGTCCAAGCCTTATATTTTGATGGTGATAACTCAGCTCACATTTATGAAAAATATCAAGACATTGTTTATCATCGATAGGAGTTATCTCTAATTCAAAATTATTAAAAAAACGCGAAGTTATTGGTCAGAACTTGATAAGTTGGAGACTATTAAATTTGAGCATCCTAGCGATACTTTATTGCATAAGCAATATGTTGACAAAAGGCGCACCTTTGACTTATTGGTTGGTCTTCATCCTAACTTTAAGTCTATTCGCCCCCAAATGTTGAGCAAGAAATCTCTTCCACCCCTGACTGAGGCATATTCTACATTGCTTCAGGATGAGAGGTGTCGCCTGGTTATGTCCTCTACCTTTGTGCCTATTGAACGGTCAGTTTTTTTTCTCTCTAAAGGGCCTTTCTCTCTCAAAGGGAAGGACCCAGTGATTGATGCCCAATAGGATACCGAAGGACAAAATAAGAAGGATACTCGATTTCGTACATACTACAAAATGACCACTCACTATGAGGATTCCTGTTATAAGCTTCATGGTCAGCCCTCCTCTAAAAAGGTTGGAAGTTGTTTTAACTTCATGCTATCTAATTAATCACGTGTATTACACAACAAATCTCTAATTGATATTGTGTCTATGCACAAACATGTCTTTGGATCTGTTTTTTGTCCATTTGTTCTTTGGCTATAAACTCTTTCAACGTTCTGTAAAATGTCTACTTTAGGATATTCACAGGTCCATGAAGGGTACAAGTGTCTTGATCTCGTCATTGGCAAGACGTATGTCTCAATGGACATCACCCTTTTTTAAAATGTTCCCTATTTTGATCTTCACTTCCATCAGCCCTTCCTCCTCTCACAACTGATGTTGCTACTCCTGCAAATTCCAAACCCAGTTTTGTGTATCAAAGGAGAAAGCATAAGCTTAGATCCTTTAAAAAAAGAAGGAGAAAGCATAAGCTTGTAGCTCAACATGACACCACGTAACAATCTGCTAGTAGCTTAGATCCTTTTCCTACTGAACCCGAACTTCCTATTGCTCTTCGAAAAGGGAAGCGTGCATGTATGACCACCCCATTGATCAATTTGTGTCCTATCATTCAACCTTTCCATTTTATTGTAGCTTCTTAGTTGCTCTTGACAACACTCATATTCCTAAGATGAATGATACGGCTCTTTGGGATCCCTCCTGGAAGGCAACAATGGAAGAAAAATTGGTTGCACTCGATAGAAATCATACATGGGAGATGGTTTTTCCTCCTCCAAAAAAGATGATTATCCTTTTATTTCTTTCCTTTTTTAGCCATCGTAATTGGCTCTTTATAATCTATTTATACATGTACTCCCATTCGATTACTGACACAATACAATTCAATACAATAGAGAGAGATTTCCTCTCAACAATTTCTCTTTCTCCTTTTTCCTTTTTCTTATTATTATATTCTACATGTAGGATCAAAAACATTTCCATACCTAGACAAAATGATTAATCAAAAAATAAAATGGAATAAAACTCAAAAAGCAAACCCTAAATAGATGAGAATTGTGGCCACGATGAAGATGATAACAACGATGGTGATGATGAATAGTCTAATGGAGTTACTGAAGCTTCTTTAACTAATTAAGGCTTAAAATTTAATCATTGTCGTGAGGGACAAGTTCCTTTTCTTTTATTCATGTCCTGAGGAGGGCAAACGGTGATGATAATGTCTTAGCTAAGAGAGGAGTATCCAGGAACAAGGTGATAACAGGCAAAGTTTTTTTGTATCTCTTAGTCTTCCTGTCAGTTATTCCCTCCGGTAAGGTGTTTCCAACTTTAGCCCGCTGCGCCTTTTTTTCCAGCTGTTTTTTTTGGCTATATGAAAGTTCTTGTTTCTGGCTCTCTTAGGACTGTTGGCTTGTTGTAACCTCTCTTTTCTTCTTTCATAATAAATTATCATAAGAAGGAAATGGAGGGAATATACTAGAAAGAGAAACATTTCGCCCAAGGGTGGGAAGGCATGTGAGCTAATCTAAAGATTTTTAAAGGAGAAATCTTGTGAGTGACAGGCATAGAATATGGCATTTTAGGGGCTTCTTGAAAATGCTTCTGCTTCCATCTTTGTTCCTGCAATTTTCCCCTCTAGCAGTTGTTCATTTAGTGTCCTTGTAGAGACTCTCTCTCTCTCTGCTTTTACAAAGGCCTCCTCTTTCCTCATTTTCTGCTTTTTTTCTCTTTTTATCCTCTTCTACAATGTTCAATGGGTTTCAAGAAGATATTGGGATTGTGGGTTTCTCTCTCTTTGTTTTTGCAAAGACCTCTGCTTTCCTAGTTTTCTTCTTTCTTTACTCTTTTTATCCTATTCTACAATATTCAATAGGTTTCAAGAAGAAAATGGTTTTTTTCTGGGTTTTTATGTGTGGGGTTTTTTGGAACCAACCAAATATTGCAAAGTAAAATGGATGAGTGGGAAAGCTAGGACACAAATGTGAGAGATGGTGTTGTGTTCGCCCTACTCCTGAGAATTTTCCCTCCAATTTTTAAGGTTTTTTGTTTTGCTCCCAAGGGTGGGTTCTTCTACATTTCTCTGGGTGAGTTTGAAGAAGATAATGGGGAAATTATTTTTTCCTAGAATTCTCTAGGTGGGTTTTTTCAGTTTTTGGGTTTTTTTTTGGGTGGGTTAATAGGAAAATAATTTTTATTTTCAAAATTTTATACTAACAAGTTGAAATAACTATGAATTTAGTTAAATGTATGTAATGAAAGAAAACATAGAACTTTATCATATTAAAAAATGTTTTGCTGAAATTTAAAGTTTTCAACCATAAGATACAAGACCCTCACATGGAGTCATGGACAACTAAATTAATATGGTGAAGACATAATAGCTTTGGCAATAATACATGCTTAGGAAATTTAGCTTATTTGAGAGATGCTACTAAGTGATGCTAGTTGTCTAACTTTTCCATGTGCATTATGTACTTGTTTTGTTAAGAGCACTTGTCGTATTACATTTGAACAAATTGAGAGCTTTTTAGTACAAATTTGGTTGATTTATTGATGCAATCATCTCTGGCATTTGTTTTAGGTGGAATTTTAAAGACACTTTTATATTTTATAAAATTGTCAATAAACTTGTCAAGTCGTATGGTTTTTCTTTTTTTAGATAACATGAGTATCCCCACCCTACGTTGGAGATGAGACTAATCCCACAAATACATAAAACCCCCACAAACATTGTGTATCAAGTAACACCAAAAGAAGTTGGCCAAGACCTCTAGTCTAATCCTAGAAGCATATACCAACTGAGCTACCCAAATGGGTTATGAAATGAGTATTTTTTAAATTTTATTTAAATTATACATCAAATTTTGATAAGATCTTTTGATTGTTGCCAAACAGCGATATTTTAATCTATCATGATTTTCTAACATTGCCAAACAACAAGATTTCATTCTGACACCATTTTCTTCCAACCCAACAAGTTAAAAATCATTCATGTTTAGGATCTGACAGTTGCCAAACACACCCAAATTTTGCCATAACACTCAAAGTACAAATTAGGGCTGAAATCTGGTCGAGTCTGGTTTTTTAAAACCCAACCAGACCCGAGTCAATAAAATATGGAACCCGACCCGACCCGAATTCTGACCCGATCCGCATTTTAAACTTATTTTAGCCTATTTTTAGCTGGGTCGAGTCGAATTTGATCGGATCGGGTCGGATTAACTTGAAAATCTCTCAACCCGACCCGACCCGCTAACCCGACTTGCATGACCCAACCCGCATGATTCTTGGGTTGGGTCATGTGGGTCGGGTCAAAACCCGACCCGAGTTTCACCCCTAGTATAAATATTACAGTTTTTTGTCAAAATGGATCAAACAAAATGACCCCCTAGTCATGGACTCTATATTGTGAATTATGTCTTGGTATATACCATTTTTTCAAGTTGGAACACAATACATTCACTCACCCATGTATAAAGGCAAATAGGAGTATAGGACTAGCAACTTCATTGATAAGGAAAAGGTGATTTGCATCATCATGCAGTAGTGTCGTCCTATTTGCCATGAAATCAGCATTGCAGCTTGTGAGATGCTAGCTTTTTTAGGTTGGTTATTATAGAGGCACGCCCCTCCTTGGTAGCATTCCACCCTCTAAAATCATAGAACACCTTAATGACAACCCAAAGAAGGGAGTCCAAATGCCAAAAGAGAGAGTTGTGCCTCCCATATACCTTTCATAAAAAAAAGGGTGCGCCTCTATAATGATTCATGAATATTTAAGAAAGTGATACATTGATTAATTTTTTTTTTGTAAATAAAATAAAATTACATGAGTCACCAAAACTCCATTGGAATTAAAATTTCTTCAATTGCATTTTCGGTAAAACAAGTAATTCAAATCTATGGAAACCCAAGTGTCACGTGGATTCTTCATGGCTCTCTTGGCTCAAAGTTAGTCCAAAATTCTTTTAATCCTCATAAAATGAGCTTCCTCTAATCCTCACAAGAACAAATTATCTCAAGCAACCACTGTTTAGTATACCAGAGATAGCCAACCTGACGTGCTATGCCTTTCAAAAAACGCAACTCCATTTCAGACAATTCCAATTTATCATAAAGAGGCAATGTAGTAGCATGCTTTATTGAAGAAAATCAGGATCTCAAACACTATTCACAGAAATCAACTATGGATCATAGAGCACCTCAAGTGAAATTAAGAACATTGTAACAGATTCATATATGTTTCTATTTAGACAAAAATAATAACTGAATTCTCTAGTTCGTGGAATTTTTTGAGACGCACGAAACACACACCCGCCAAATGAGCAACAAGTACTAAAAAAATGGTGCAACCTATTCAAATTTCTGTTAACAAATGGTTGTTTTTCAGAAACTACTTTCCCTTAGTGCATCAAAATAGAGCCAAATTTCATCAAAACAACAGAAATTTTAGAAAGCGGAGCTGGGTCTCTTCTTACAGAATCCGACGGTGGACTGGTTTCAACCCATCTCGAACATCGGGCAATGCACGCCCAAGCAGCACCGACATGGCATATGCCATATATGCCTCTGTTGCCTCCTTGTGAAGCTCCGTGGGAATAACCCTCCCTTCTCCTACCTTATTCTCTTTCAGCAACAAGCTCCCATTACCGCTACCGTCACCATCTCCTCTTCCTTCATCTCTCTCTTCTTCCCTCCCGTCTCCCCGTTTCGCTTTGACAGCTCTGACGGAAGAGCGCGGTCTGCTGGAAACGGAAGAGAGGAAACGGAGGTCGGGGAAAAGGGGACGAAGTTTGAAGGACAGTAAGGGAAAGGAAACGCGGCGATGGTGACGGAGGAGGAGAGAAGATGCCGTGAAACGTAGACTCGTTGAGAAAGCCATTGCGGGGGAAAGAAAGAACCGAAGAATGGGAAAGCAGGGTTTATGGGGGGTTTTTGGTGGTGAAAAGGTGGGAATTTCTCTTTCACCAGTTTGCCATTGCGAGGATTTGGGTTTTCTCCAGTTTTTTTATGATGTCTGGAGAAATGAGAAGAATTGTCTACTCAGTGGAGTAATATCGCTGCATTGTCATTTTTAGACAAAGATTGGAGAGAGAGATAAGAAAAGAAAAACCCTAGTTTCTGGCAGAGAGCGCGCCAATTTTCTTTTTGATAAACGGATCATGACACGGATACACAGCCTAAGATGATTCAATGTACTCGGCCGTGTTACTTAAAAAGAAAAATAGAAAATTACTATTTTCCTGTTCACAAATTTTAATGATGGTAAAAATAACCCAAATTTAAAGATATATGAAATAAACAATTTGATTTTAATACACTTTGATTCGCTGGAATGTTATCTAGTATGTATAAATAGAGAAATATGTACATACCTTGAAAATTAATCTAATGCATCTTAGATATAAAAAACACATAAGAATATATAGTTATAAAGTGAAATAACACTAATTTTTTGTTTATATAAATATAAACCATTATGCTCTTTGATGTGATGAGTATAAAAATTATAAATTTATACTTAATTTAACTTTTAAATAAATGCTTTTAATACACTTTCAATATCAATAACTGATGTTATTGTCTAAAAAAAAAAAAGTAAAAGGCAAATATTGAAGATATGAGAAACTCACTATTTGCAAAGACTATTTTTAAGGGTCATTTGGCTTGAGTAATTGAAGTTAAAAATATAGTGTATGTTAGTATTAAAAAATAAGTTTATTTTACATTTATTTTAAAATATTATTTCTTGAAAATGTTAAAAAGTTGTTACATCTATTTTCTGAATTAAAATACTTTTTGTATGTAATTCATGAAAATTTATATTAAAACTGTAGAAGTTTAATTAATTTAAATCATTATTAAACTTAAGTTTGCATCACTTTGAGATTATAATTTTACAGGTATTAAATTTGAATAGCATATATATAAAGACATTTTAACATTGATAAAAGTATAGTAATTTTTAAAATTTTAATACTGAAATACTTTTAAACTTATTTTTTAATAATCGTTAATAATAAGATGGTCATGATTCATTGAAAAATGTAATATAGACTTCATAAGTCATAACAAGCTTAATTTATCTTATATTAAGTTGGATTGTAGAACAATGACTAGTTTTTATTTTTCTAAGAGTCATCTAAAATAAAATATATTACTACTATTCTAAATGTTACAAAAAGTTAACAAGTTCACAGAGAATGAAAATGTTAAATATAAACTCTATTAAAATAATTATTTAATTGGAAAAAACTGTTTCCAATGTATAATTTTTCTATTTATTTATAAAAAAGGTCATTCTACTCTACCTCTTTCTTTATCAATTCAATTTTAGTTTTCTACAAAATCATTATATTTTAAAATTAATAAATTTCATGATTTTGGGATTAATGGCTGCAAAAAAATAGAGGGAAATCTTTAAAACTGTGACTGAAATTCAAATCAAATTAACCATTTGATATGAGGATTCAAAATCAAAGATTAATCTTAGGTGTTATTAAAAAAAATTAAATTTTCAATATCATACATCAATTATGTAGTCTTATATCAAATAGTTAATAATTTTGGATCTATCATAATTTCGAGTAATATATGAATCTAAAAATTTATTTCATTTCATCAAAATGTATTAATGATGTATGGCTCTCTCTCAGATAACAAATTCTTCTTTAAGCCTATATGAAATATGAAGTGGTGAAGAATATATAATGAAATTTTCTATTTTCTCTGATATAAATTTAATAATTGATGCTCAAATTTCTCTGTTAATCAAATTTCAATATTGAGCATTCATCTTGTAGGTCTTGAATCGAATTAGTAAAAGTTTTATAAGATAATGATCTTTCTCACCGGTAGACCTAAAAGGTTGTATTTTCTTTGATATGACCAATGTGTTCAAGTCTCTTATCGTACTAAATTAATTTTCGAAGCATTTATAAGACTGTCTAATCAGTAATCACACACACTAAATCATACACGGAGTAGCCCTTTGAGATGCAGCGGAAATCAAACTCAAGACTCTCGTTTCATTAAAATAGGAGATGAGATGCCTCATGGGAATGAGGAATTACTTTATGGGGAATGGAAGAGATGTCTCATGGAAATTGGAGGTGCCTCATTGGAAATGAGGAATGGCTCATTAGTTGTTGTAGTCTCCCATTAAATTGAAGAAGTCTTATTGAAAATGGAAAAGTCTCCTTAGTTGAAAGGAACTCATTATGGCTTTTTCACACCTCTCCTAAGTAAATATAAACCTCTACTCCTCTTCTCATTTCATCATTTTGACAAATTCAAGATTCAAGTGTGAGAGACACTTAGAGAGTGAGAAAGAAAGAGTCACTTTTCTGTTGTGCATGCATGAGAGAGTTCGGTGGTGATATATCAAAGGTGATTTTGGAAGAGATGATGGTGCAACCACTTTGGTGAGATTGTTCTTTATTGTGTTATCCTTCTGTTGTTTTACTCTTGATGTTTTTATCCTCTCTTGTATATGAGAGAGTTGATTGTAATCCCATCTTAATAATGGAAGACTGATTTAGAGCTTGTCTCATGAATGTAGAAACATTGTCAAACCACACAAATCTTGATGCCATTTTTGTGGTTGCATGTTAGATTATTTTACTGTTTTTTATTCCATTCATATATCTGAGAAAAGATAGATTTCCACGTAATGATTTAATGGTATCTTTTTTCTTTCATTGGTTGTGCTACCCTACAAATGCCTTTACTTATCTCCTCACAATATTTCTCATCTTTGAGTCTTTGATTTAACTTGTTTTTTATCTTCTTTTATGAAGCAGGAGTAGACTGGCTATTGAGACATATATAAAAATTATTTATTTACAATTACAATTAGCATAGGAGATCTATTGTGATTCAAAGTTCTATGATTGAGGGATAGTGAGATTGTTTAAGAGCGTTCAGGACAAAAATTAGTGCATAATTTAATCTATAAATATTCATGTGTAGAAATTGATATAATAGCTTATTATTTGAATGAACTTCAGAACTCTAAAAATTTCTAACTTATGGTGAAAAAAATAGTTGTGAAGACCATATGCGTGAGAGGTGGGAAGCCACAACTCTCGCAGTAGAGGAGTGATTTTTCCACTGTTGTGCATCAAGTCTTAGAAATAAACTACACACGCAACTTTAGAGGTCTTATTGTCGAGTTCAGAGCAGGGGTAAAATTGGAAATAAAATGTTGGATGGGCAAATGTGATTTTCTTTATTTTGGCATCATCTGGTATGCCTCAAGGGCAGGATATCACCTGTGGGGATTCTACCTTGGATTTCCCACATTTTTCAAACGTAAATTCAAAAAAAAAAAGGTAAATTTGAATTTGATAAATTTTAAAATATAAATGGGTTTGTCTCAAAAGTCCAACCCAATTTTAGTACTAAATTTATGACCCTCTCTCCTAAGGCTTGACCACGAAATAAATACAATAAAAATTAAAATAGGAAATTTGAAAATAAAAATAATACTTATTATATATCACATTGAAATAAATGCAAAGATTCAAACACACTCATATATTATTAATAATTAGAAAAACAATTGAATATTTTTTTAATATGCTTTAAAGTAAATATTTTCATTTTACATTTGAAAGGTGAACTTGTGAGAATACTTTTAGTTCAATTGAGTAATCTTCATTATTGTATTCAATATATTTAACTTCATTCTGTTAAAATTTAAATATTAAGATCATGAGTTGGGATAAACATATTAATACCAAATTTAAATATTGTCAAAATGACCTTTGAAACATCTCTAATAGAATCATTTCAACATGGCGGACCGTTGCCCTTTAACTGACTTTTGCAAAAGAACATATTTACATGACCATCCTCATTTAGAGAAAAGACAGCCCGTTACCTTCCTCTGTCGATATTACTCTGAAACAGAGTAAATGACTGGTCCTCGTTTTAGGTTTTCTACATGGAAATGGAGAAATCAAATATGATGAACCAGCTTCCCTTGGATGACCTCGTGTATGCACAACATTCTAATCGCCTCCACAGGGCTAGAGGCAAAGTCTATTAGAAAGATATTTTTCAGACGATGTTTCTCGTCAAAGAATCAGGTTGATGAAAACATGGCTCAAATTGCACGCCAATTCTACAAGATTTTCTTACCGAGGCAAGTAGAGGATTTTTTATCTGTTAATGGTCCGAACATGCATCCCACAAATATGTGTTCTAACACTGCATACCTCTGAGCATTTCACTTCCTAAATCACAACAAATAAATGCACCATTTATCAATTTTTGTCATTGTCCCCCTTCCTTTGCTTATTTGCTGTAATGAATTGCTAGAGCAAGTGCTATGTTTAAATAAGACCAATATTCATTCACCACTGTATCCTAGTTTCTGCATAGAAGCTATGAATTTCAGTATACGTTTTTAAAAATTGGTAACGTGGAGGATACAAAGGCATATACAGTTTTAGTATACACAGAAAAAATATGTTGAGCTACCCACTTAACAAAACTGGATCCTGAAAAAGAAATTCACTTCCAATTCAGCTGCAACCTGGTGGGCACCCATCAGTCCTCAGTGAGCAGTGCAGTAGTGCAGTCAAATGACACTAAACCATCACACTATGCAGAAGTGGATATGACAGAGACCCAAGAATGAAACAACCCATGATCTTTTTTCCTGCAAAGATACCGTGTTTCATCAAATCATTAGTGACACATTAGAAGAAAGACGAGATGAAACAGCAAATATTTCTTTTCTTTCCTCTTTTTAAGAATAAGAACAAACCTCTGAGGCAACTGAAAATAATATACAATGAAATTTGGAAAATTAATAGATATCACATCAATGGCCTAATGAAAGGCTTCCAAGTTTCAAAACAGCTCAACAGGTGTGACCTGCTTTGCTCATTAAGACTGCTAATCAAGTGGGCAAATTATACTATACCCCAACTCACAACCATCACCACAATGAGAGAGAGAGAGAGAGAGAGAGAGAGAGAGAGAGAGAGAGAGAGAATTGTTCAAGATGATTTTGGTCCACTCATTAGAAATGGAGAATCTTTGCATGGCCACAACTCTTCAATAAAGGTATTCCCCACTTGCATGCCAAATGTGGTTAATCATACTTAATCCTTCATCCAAGATGTGATTCCAACTTCTGTTAGATGTTAAAATTTAAAATACATCAGTGATTTGTATTTCCAACTTCTGAATCCAGCTGTGGACTCTGTTCAGTGACCCAAAGCTGTGGAAGCTAAATGCAGTGATTCCTCTGTTTTTTTGAGCGGTAACAGAAAGGATTATATTAAGAAAGAAAAACCAGTACAGAAAAATACAATAGGCCTAAGAGAATTAGCCAAAACGAAAGACGAATAAACAAGCAAAGAAAACATCAAAACTCCCCCAAAATAGCACAAGAACTAATCTCCGGGAATGTGATAGACTCCACTAATCAACCCATCGACTCCATATCTAGCGAGGAAGTCCGCCACTCCATTAGTTGTCCTGTTGATGGGCATAAAGGAGATTTCCCGCCCCAAAACCAGATCCTTAATCTCCCTAACTAAGGTGATTAGCCTCCATGGAGGGCACTTCACTCCCCTAGCCCATTTAATGGCATTAGAAGAATCACTTTCGATAACTAATTTACTACCCCCTAGATCCAATCCTATAGTGAAGGCTCTCCTAATACTAAGCAATTCCGCTTCATTGGAATCCTTAATTCCCAGACTCCGAAAAAACAACCCTTGATCCCTATATGTGAGTACTCCATCTCACTTTTGGCCCCTCACGAAGCAAGACCCCATCAGATCTTCCTTGGAGTTCAGAGGAACTAAGCATCTTTTGTCACTCAAGAACAGGCTTCACTCTCTCTAGAGGATACCCAATTGGCTCCATAAGATGTTGTTACCATGGTCATTGGTATCGACTTTTGCCATTGTACTTTTAAGACAAAACCCGATTTTGTCAAATAATGGAGGAATCGAGAGAGAACTGTCATTTTTCAAATTTAAAAATGGATTGCTACAATTTTTGGCTCTTAGCAAATTTCACAAAAAAAAGACAAATGGTGAAAAGCAACCCGATTATGTGTGCCAGTTGCAGAAAAAGGCAGGAGAAAAAAGGAAGGGGGGGGGGGGGGGGGGGGGGGTTGGATAGGTTGAAGCTTCTGCTTCCCATTTTATCTGGAAAAGAGCCTCCAAAATGGCAGAAATTCTCCTATTTCCCTACATGGATGAGGCATAGAAATGAAGCCAAAGGACCATTCTTTTCTTCTTCCTCTCTTCTTTTTCCCTTGGAATGCCTTCCTTTGTTTGCAGATGCACTGGCGGCAATGGAGTCGAAGAGTATTTGAGCATTTCTTACAAAATAGAAAATAGACATGGTTTTGAATCTAATTTATTGTAAAGAAAAGAGATTTTCTAATTGAAACCTTGACAAAACGTGTCCATCTTATTCTCTTATATCATATAGGTAAAAGCTTTCAATAGAATTAACTTTTGATATTAATATCCATTTAACTTTACTTATTTGGTATGGTTAGTAATGACACTGTTGTTTCCATTTACAAAATATTATAAGACAGCCCAAAACCTACAATAAAGATATTTCTTAAGACATAGTTTGACTAGGCCCACTAAGAAAGCAACTTGGATAATAAAAAATCTTTCTAAGACCATGTAAACAAGCCCAATTATGTCAGATTAAGTTTTTTAAGTATAATCTTCACCACCACTGCAAAGTCCACATAATTTGTATTTTTAGGTTTCAGAATAAAGTTTCATTATTGATCCAAAATCTACTTAATAGAGGATTCACATTAACTAGGGTCTGCTAAAATGAGGCCTAATTGAAGAAGAAAAAGTCTTTTGCTTTGATTTTAGGCCTTCAATTTTGAACAATCAATGTTTGTTATTTAATCTAACTCCACACATTTAATATAAGAGTTCTTGTTTCACATTTGATATAGTGTTTAAGACAAAATTATTAACAAAAAAAACCAAGAAATTTACTTGTTAATTTAGGTTTCTAGAGATTATTAGTATGTTTCTTTAGTAAATTCTAAATCATTTTATTCAAAATGTTTTCTTTTAAAAGGTCAATTTATTCAAAATTTTGTTTGAAAAATCAAGTTAAAAAGTATTTTGGTCTGACCAAAACAAGAAAATTAAATAAATTCATTATTGCAAAATTTATTTTAAATGGTTTAAATATGTAGGTTATTTAAAATACTAGTTTTCATGAAATCACATCGAAATAACTTTTCTAGCATTTTCAGGAAATAGAACTCTAGCATCCAAACAACTTCTCAACATTTCTATAAAATGACTTTTTTTAGTAGAATGCACTATAAATCTATTTCCAGTAATACCAATAAATACTTGTATTGCATTTAGACCAAATTTGCTGAAGCTAAATAACCCTACAACTGAATTTTGGTTTAAATCTGGAATCAAATCTCAATTCATTTTCTATCCCAACTTGATTTGAGAAAATCTGTTTTATTCCCAAGCTTTTCCTGTTTTCTGCAGCTTCTTGATGAGATTTGAAGCATCCATGTTGCCACTTACCATGACTTTTTGTTGTGAAGAATTGATGGATGTCATATAAACTCCATCAGGAAAAAAACCAAATAAGAAATGGCTTGGAAAATAAAACCAGAATGGAAATTTGGGAGAAATGAGCAAGGAAGCAAAGAAAGGGAAGGAATATTTCATGCAATATGAATGGAGAAACAGAGACACAAAGAAAAATCACCAAAAAAATTGAATGAATAGATAAAACAAGGCTTGGAAAAAAACCAATATGAGACTTTGAAATAATATGCGTAGAAATGGAGGAATTGAAGAAATACCAAACCTGAGAGATAGTAAATGATATCTTCCTTTTTCTGCAAAGGACCTAAAAGGGAAGGAAGGAAGGAGATACAAACGGAATTAGGAAAGAAATCCTGGGATACTTGTGGCACAAGGATGGATGGATGAGCAGGCATCTTTGGAGATACAGGAAAAATTAAAAAGGGAAGAAGTGGCATGAAGGCATTGATAAGAAATGAATTTCTTTCATTGACCAAAAAGTGTCAATGGAAATGCTACTACATTGCAAAATTGAAAATAGGTGGAGACACAGTTGAGGATAAGAGAGGATCTCTCTGGAGAACTAGAAGATGTTAGACCTCGTACTCAAATACTAATAGGACAAAAATAAACTGTGGTTTTCCTAGATTTGCCTCCAGAAATGGCCATCTGGTTGGAAAAAAGGAGTAAATGAATAAATGCAAGCAGTCACCAAAGACATGAGAGGATAAGACACCAAACCAGATGGGATAACTAGGGCCTTTTACCATATTTGTTGGGATATATTCGAGGAATGGCCTGATGGAGGTTTTTGTAGAGCATATTAATACGGAGAAATTCCACAAATGGATGAGTTCTACCTTTTTCATTAACACCAACACTCCAAAAAGTAGATGGTTCAATATGCTATCAAAATTCAAACGAACCTTATAAGCACCAAGATAAACTCATTGCTAAATTGTCGTCAGGTAGACATAATGTGATGCCTTTGTCACATGTCATTCTAGGGCACTTCCATATAAGGAGTAAGCAAATATTTCACAGTAATCCAACCACCAATGTATGTTTAAATCCAAAGGTGCACATAAAAGAACCAAATGACATATATAAAGTGGACCTAAAGAAAGTCTTTATGACCATGTTGGTTCGTGATTTTTAGAACATTAGGCTTCAGGCTAAAGCAGATTAATACCTCATGCTTCATAAAAAGACTTGGATGGTTACTAAAGCAATCTGTGATGCGCAAACACGTCTATAGGTCCCACATGCACGTGCGGACACAGTACCGGAACAGAACTTGCATGGGAAAGTGGTGGACATGGCTGAACAGTTATGTGCTTTGTTTTTTTTTTTTTTTCTTTGAAGGAAAAAACAACCTTCAACTTGCACAGAGAGAGAGAGAGAGAGAGAGAGAGAGAGAGAGAGAGGAGGAGGAGGAGAAGAAGAGAGCATACGATATTGAAACCAAGAGGCATGGTTGCCGCAACCATAGCAGCTCTTGTCACATAGAACCCCAAGTCCTCTTTTCGTCCAAGCTTCTTTTTTATTTCTAGCGATAGCTCTTTTTATTTCCCTCGTTTTATTCACTTTTCCCTCTTTTTGGCCAAGCCTTTTTTCCTCTCCAGCAGCAACCTTTTCCATCTCACTCGTTTTATTTCACATAAAAACCCTAAGCTGATGTAACCAATTTACACGTAAAAATTATGTAATATTTTCTGGACCCATTAGCTCCACATAATTAAATTAGAAACTATAATGGTCCAATTATAAGGAACAGTTGCCATTTAGACATCTTCACTCATTAGAATTAAACAAATGAAATTATTAATTAATAGAGCATTCCACTTCAACTGTATATTTTATTTACTTTAAAATAGATCAAGTGACTATCAACTTTTAATGAAATTATTTTCTTTTAATTTCTGACACAAACAATTATTTCTTCGGATTTGATCCTATTCCAATGCGACATATAGTGTGATTCAAAACCGGGTCACAAGAACTTATTGTACTTACATGTGGCTTCTATTCCTTTATTTTTATCACATATTTTTCTTAATATAATTTAAATTTAAAATTTGAAATCACATAGATTTCTTGACCTAATTAAATGATCTTAAATATAAATATTTTTAGAATGACATTGCAATTTTTATTAAAACTTGAAAGTATCATAAAATTAATTAAGCTGGTCTAATATATATATATATATATATATATATATATATATATGCCATGTCCTTGCAGTGCACGCTCCTGTGTCCCATATCAGTTCTCGAGCATCATAGGATGCAATCAAGGGTCCTCTCTAGACCACAACTTCAACATCTAGGGTTTCCAAATAAAAAACCTTCACTAAGGAAGCCAAACCAGCCATAACTAATGAGTAATAGAGAAGGAAACAAGATGAAATCTTGCCACCATCCTCATTAAATGGTAGATCTCACACTTAATAGGAAGAAGATATCCTCTCTCTTGGTTGATGGGACAGGAAGAGGGAAGAGGGAAGCCGTAACTATTTAATGTTGATGGGACAGGAAGAGGAAAGCCAGGCTGGCCAGGATGGGAAATGTCCTTCAAATTGATAAGGGGGTTCCCTCTTATTCTTTTCAACAGCAATGGGAAAGAACTCAAACATAGCAGAGTTGTTGGTCCTTCAGCCATAACTATTACATGTTGATGGGACAGGAAGAGGGAAGCCAGGCTGGCCAGTATGGGAAATGTCCTTCAAACTGATAAGGGGGTTCCCTCTTATTCTTTTCAACATCATTGGGGAAAGAACTCAAACATAGCGGAGTTGTTGGTCCTTCAGCCATAACTGTTTAATGTTGATGGGACAGGAAGAGGGAAGCCAGGCCGGCCAGGATGGGAAATGTCCTTCAAACTGATAAGGGGGTTCCCTCTTATTCTTTTCAACATCACTGGGGAAAGAACTCAAACATAGCGGAGTTGTTGGTCATTCTTGAAGTGGTTAGAATTTTCCAAGAGAAGCATCAAGGCAATTCCTTATGAAGGGGATTTCGCTAATGCAATTTCATAGGTAAGTGGGAAGTTAAGAGCGCGATTGAGATTTGATTCTTAAAGAAATTAGGGAGATGCAAATCTGTTAATTTTACTTTTGCACAAGTGAGAAGAACAACAAATGACATAACTGACATCTCGGTAAACTATGGCATACTGATATACTGTAAATGTGCTTGCTGGTTCGTTTTTTATAAATGCATCTCTCTCTCTCCCCAAAAAACTAGTGGGCGATGGCAGCAAAGGAGTCTATGGGTTCCTTGGTGGATGAATGGAGGGGAAGTCAGCATCCTTGAATTAAGACCAGTTAGCCATGGCAACTTCATCTGATTTTAGATAAAGTAATGTCTTATATTCATCAGGCAGCCTAAGTATCTGCTCAAAAGCCCAAGTGCAGAAAATTTGTATAATAAAATGACTTGCTATCACTCGAAAACTCTTTGAAAGATGGCACAGCCTATATTATGATGTGACCCACCAAGTTAACAGCCAGCGGAAGGAAAAAAAAAATTCTCTCATCTATTAATAGAATGTTAGAATGTCTTGCTAGTGCTCAAAAAACTCCTCTAGAGATAGAACAACCTATATTACTATGATGTAGCACACCAAGTTAACAGTCTACAGAAGAAATAGATTGCCTGCACCCCCCTCCCCACACCCCGCGGGTGCCCCTTATTTTCTGGTTTAACTACAGAGTGGTTTTCCCCCATTCTTGGCCAAAGGTTGAATCTTTACATTTCGCACATGCATTAGTGCTGGTTTGCCCAAGCTTTTGTGCTAGAATGGATATGAGGGTACAGCCATGCAATAAACACCCGAACGAAACCACAAAGGCACAATGAACCATACATCTATGACACTTCCAAATACATAGAACTTAAATGATCAGTAATTTGAGGTTGTAGATTAAGCTACTTAAGCCATATTCAAATAGTGTTGCTTTAATTTAACATTGAATTCCAATAACTGTAAAAGTTACAAGCTATTTCTGAAGTTAAATTAAAGCAAACCAAGACCATCACCTTGAAGTTTGACTAAAGCAAAGACCACATGAGCTGATGAAAGTGCATGCTAAATCAATTTTGGTCATATGAGCAAACTAGGTATAAACTATCATAGCAATCTCAACGTGGACAGGAAATACCAGCAAAAACCAAATAAGAATATTGGTTACTGAATGTCCAAAAAAAAGAGAGTTACTGAATCATTAGTTTCACTTACTCGTAGATATCAGTTGGATCAATTTCTTTGAACAAATTAATGTAGAAGCGGAAGCCCTCAGGGCTGATGTCCCTGCATAAGAGACCTGCAAGAAAGGCCTATTAATCTCTTACAAAACCAAACAAAAGGGTCAATAAAAATTTATTCTCCCTTGCCTTTGCTTTCTGCAGTTAAAAGGTGTTCCTTAGCAAGGCCTGGGGCAATCCCTAATGTCATTGCAGCATCACTTGGACTTATGCCTGTTCGAAGGGCATCAGGTTTCAATACGAGGGCTTTAATCCTTGCAAAAACCTACATAAGGTTGCAAATTTTATCAACGCATTGTATATTACCTACAAATCTAGACCTGCAAATCAATAAACTTGGACAAATAATCAGGTGATAAAGACACCAGAAAAATAATAAGCATTAAAATCTTCCAGGATATCTCTATGGAACATGAAAACTCCTTGATTTATTTAGTAGAAATATCAAAAAGAACCAGATTTTCTTTTCTTTTTTTTATGGAAAATGAACCTACTTTGTTGCTAACATTTAAAAAAAGTGCACCTATGGTAATACAAAAAAGACCCTAAAAAGTTTGCTTCACAACCTTTGGTGCCACATGACTTCATCCCTCATGTGGCTAAATCATTTGTGCACCTTGCCATGTCCTTAGGGTGTGTGCAGGCGTGCACAAACATGTGAGTGAATGAGTGAATGAATGAGAGAGAGAGAGAGAGAGAGGTGACAAGCTATGTAAATGACATACAGGTCATTTCTTCTTATCCTTTGTGAAGGGAATGAGGATTTTAGGTAGATTTATATAGATGGGAATGGAGGAAAACCAATTGGGTTGAGTACTTAAGTGGGAAAGGGTTAGGGTTTAGAAATTCTCGAGATGGGAATAAAAGAAGTTGCTTGAATTGAATGGGAAAATGTAAAGCTGATAGGGTGAACAATGAAAAAGGAGCAAAGTGAGATTAAGGCTTGGCCCTATGCAAGCCGAAGCAGGGTCTGATTATTTAACATGCTTCAATAAAATCTTATGCGTAAGCTTGAATATGAATTGAGCTGAAGGTTAACATCCAACTCGAATTTCTTCAGGTTGCACTCTTCAGTCTTTTGGTCAAACATGTCCAATTACCATCCCTAGTTTATGATGCTTCGGCATTTAATTAGGTGTATCCATTGGAGTTCATCATCAACTAGAGAGTTAAAGTTTCACAACAAGAAAGAAGAGGGAGACAAAAACCACTGATGGGGGTCGTGCTCAGCATCACAACCACAAGGGTCACAGGCTTGAAACATGCTAACAAGACAATGAGGGAGGGGTAAAATTAGAGCAACAATTGTTGCGAAAGAGAGAGAATGGCATAAAGAGTTTTACATAAAAATATTGACACGTGACATAGCATGTGACGGAACCCACTACCCCAAATAGATACAAGAAGTATTATGGATCTTCAAAAACCAAAAGATCAAACACATCAGTCAATTGTAGCCTTTTGTTCTGAAGCAATGAAATGGACAGCCTAATTCAAACCAATGAATTGCTTACAATCATCACTTTTGGTCAAGTGCTGACATTAACCAATTGGGTAATTTCTTCGCTATTGGAATATCCATAACCTCTGCTAGTACCTCAAGTTTTTAAGCCATCATTATGGCATGGCCAGCAAGACTATTGATGAGGAATATGGGATATATAAAGGGAACTTTGGTTTTTTTTTTTAATTGTGAAGTGCTAGTTAACAATGATTGTCACAACAAATTCTTGAAGGCCACATTCTTTTTTTTGAAGGCCACATTCTGACCATCTATATTACAGATTTATTTGACATTTTTATATACATTTGGGCGTCTGGTGTTTGGGTGGGTGGGAGGGGGGTATTCACATAACTGCAAAAAAAATCCTTTATACATTATTTTCTTAAGTTTATTTCTTATATACATTATCAATGCATCAAGGGATTTTTATTATATTTATTTGGCTTCCTAACTTCGACATCAAATACATAGTCAACCCATGGAAAATAATTTGCGAATGGCTTTGACAATGATGTTGATGATGACAATGATCATGATTCGGTCTTGTAACTATATTTTTCAACCAATCACAACTTAAACAATGGGTAAGTGATCGATTTCATGAAGAAACAGCGTCAGAGATTTAGGATGTATTTGGCAGGTAGACCGGTTTTGGTGTAACAATTTCTACCAAAAAAAAATTATCAAAAAAATTGTGTTTTAAAGACCACCAAAATTCATCTGATTGTTGGACAGAACATTTGTGTCCCCACCAAAAAAATCACCAAAAAAAAAAAGATATTTCTATTGCAGAGAACTTTAACTCCATTACTGTATACAGAAAAAGAAATAAGTTGTTTTGTGCACCACACATGGTTAGTGCAAAAACAAAGCAAATAAAACATTGAAAAGATGGCAAACAGCACACTTAATGACATCAAGAATTGCAAATAAGATTGGTTCAGCAAGGAACCCCATCAAATGATCAACTAGTTCACTGAATCAATACCTCTTCATCGCTGTGGGCCTTATTCTGAATAACCATGACTCCACTATCAAACTTTCTAAGCATCACTGGGCTGGTGATCAAAAAAGGAAAAACATAAATGGAAAAAGTTATCAAAAGTTACATGTTTGGGTGTGAAGACACTTAAAATGCTTCCACAGAATAGGGTAAATTCCATGTGCATGTCTGTTGACAGAATGCAATCATAAATCATCTTCGTAAAATAACTTTGTTATTGGTTGAATTTTCCGCCATAATCCTATCAGTATTGGTGCTAGTAATGACTCAAGGCAGAATACAAATATCCCATTAAATGCAGTTTCTATTCTGACCAAATGGATGATAAAATAGATTGTGGACAATATTCAAACTAATTTCATGTGCTATTGCTCTGAGCTTTCTTGACCATCCAAAAATAATTATAAATTTTTTGCAAGAACCCGTTGAAAACTTGCTAAGCATTTATTGTTGCAACCATAGAGATTATAGTTTCAAGACATGGGTTCAAATAGACAGTTGGCTCATCAAAAGTAATTTACTAAATTCAATTATGACTGCCAACCTCAGAAAGATAGGATAATTGGTGGTGGTGATGATATTCAAACCACTCGCAATCCAAGGTGCATCCACATGCACCTTGGCAGCTAAATGTCTTCTATTTTACACACAATAAAAGCAATCTTAGCCATTTTGCTTAACTAAGTATATTGATCAAATCGCAACATTGTAAACCTGACAAAGGTTGAAGGTTCGGTTGTGCATACACATCAAATTTCTCCCATATAGCACAAGCTTGTAATAAATCCTCAGGTGAAATCAACTCTGTTGGGACAGAAAGGTCAATGATCACAAGGGATATATATTAAAAAATAACAGAGAAATTTTTCTTTGAATGGTAAAAAAGAAAGAAGAAATTATCAAATAAAGACCTGTTCCTCTTGCACGATTGAAAAGACAGTAGACATCAATCAATGCAATCATTCCTCCAGCTCTCTCCAGTGGTACTTTCACAAAATCTGCCAACTTTGAGTCAATGAAAATCACAGAACATAAGATACAAGCTCTCTGGAGGAAACATCTAGACATTTATAGCATAAAAGATCCTATATTATCACATTTTAACTACAAAAATTCTGGAAAATAAAATCATCAATAGCTCGGATCGACTATAAGCCATGCTTATTGATCAAGCAGTAGATTCACTGAGACAGTTTAAATCATGCAACAGACAACCCCCTTTTCTAAAGGAAACAAAAAACCTATCATTCAAGCTGGAACTCCTTTTTCTTTACTCTTCTTGGGCATAGGCAAGTGACAACCACACAGCTCAATCACTGGAATTCCCCGTACAGAGGCATTATACATGACCACTGTGGCACAGATGAGGCAAGTAGGTCCTTTTTCTTTAGAAACAACTAGTAATGCTAAAGTTGATTCTACAATCAGCAAAACCACACCACATTACACATTTGAAGGTGCCCAGAACTCTTTTACACAATTGAAACAGCATAAAGAATCTTTTGAAAGATTCCAAGCTTCATTGTATGTCAACTGCTACTGATCATGGTAAAAATAGACACTTTGTCTAGACAGAATTTCCTAGATGATTTGATATTCTTAAGAATATGTGATTTTCCCTTTTTTTTGCACAAATTTTCCTACAAAGGTGAATTCTTGAGGCCAAAGTTTTCTAATAAGACAACCCAACCCAATAATTTTCCTACGGGGACCTGTAGAGATATGTTTCCCTAGGTAAATTTAGGCAACAAGCCTTTATAGACATGGAGTCTGCCTAGTTAAATAACTCAGTCAAGACAATCATACCCATCTTGTTTTTAAATGGGTATACAAGACCCAAACAATTTTCAATGAGTTGACTGAACCAGGCTCATTCATTTAACAGCTGACACAACCCCATTCTGTCTTGACCTGATCATTTATTAAATGGATTCAATTTAAGCAATCTTAAATGGGTTGGTCCAAACCTAAACCATCTAGCAAACACGTTCACCCAACAAACCATATTAAGCAAGTTGACCCAATAGGCCCATTTATTAAATGGCTTTGTTCAATCCAACCCATTTATTAACTAGTTGAGCTATCTTAAACCATGCACATCCCAATCCATTCATTAAATGGATTGACTCAACCACCCCAACTCGCAACTAACTTGACCCAACCCATGTATTGGGTTCACCAATTGACTGGTGCCTAACTTGACCAACACTAGACCATACTTATTTATTAAGAAGTTGATTGGATTCCAATCATAAATGGGCTAGAGCAACATGTACCGACCTCTCATTATTAAATTGGTTGTCTCACCAACCATCATAAACAGGTTGACCCAATACACCACCCAAACTTGTAGCTACAACCACCCAGCCCATGCATTAAACTTGTAGCTAAACAGGTCAACCCGTAACCAACCCTACCCATTTACTAAATGGGTTGACCCCATCAAACCAATCTTAACAGGTTGCTACAACATGCACCCAACCCATTTCTTCAAAGTTTTTTCATCCTTGTGTAAGTGAAAGTGACCACTAACAAGCACATGAAAATGTTGAGACTAGAAAACAAACTACTTCTCCTGGGAATATTTTCTAGTGGAATTACTTTTTTTCATCGGAATTCATTTTCCGAAGCAACCAACAAATGCACCCTAAATTCATGGAGGTTTGGATTGACAATTATGAATTATCACAAAATGCATTCAAAAAAGCTACTTCGGAGATGCATATGGAGGTTCTTATAAACAAAAACCTCAACATATGTAAGGAACCATTTCAACAAACGTCAAGCAACTTTCAGCTGAATCTCTCCCAAAAAAAAAAACAGGTGAGACAAAACTAAAATGAAAACTTTATAGTAGGATCGACCTATGGCTGCAATAAAGGCAGGGCATAGAAAGGTCCATTGTGTGCTAGAGAAGGTACAAAATAGAGCAATTGGATAATCATACCATCTATTTAAAGTCACAATCCAAATAACAAATTGTGAATATCATTCTCATCAAAGTGAAGGTGGGGTGCATACTCAAGCATAATAGCCATGACAAAAAGTTTCTTTTATAAATATAATAACAGAATTTGATTGGAAAGGAATAAAGTAAATCAAGAATCTTCTGCACATGGAAACAATTAAGACAAAATATGAAAAAAAAAACAAAAAACAAAACGGAAAACCACTAAAACTCCAAGGTAACTCTCTCTCTCACCTATGAATCTTTTATTTATTTATTTGAGTGAGCCCCCTCTCCCATAAGAATCTACTTAAGTTGTTTGCCTAATACAGACGATGATGGAAAAAAATCTGGTGGATGAAAAACTTGATGCAAAACATTGACAAAATCTTGAGAAACTTTCACATTGGCTCCATCTACATATGAAACTTCTGTAGATATGTCTAAAAGATCTGGGAAGGGACCATAAAAAGCTGACAATTGACTAGCAACTGAATTAAAACACGTTGAGACAATCTAACGCATTTATTTACTCTTAGGCTAGAGTAAAATGGTGGTAAACTTAAGAACACAAAAGCAGCAACATCACAAGGTCAATCCAAAGAAAACCTGACGAGATAGTTGCTGATGATATAGAGCACCAGCAGACTCTTTCGTGACCGGTGATGCAATGCCAACACT
The DNA here is from genome assembly GCA_013350335.1 of Chimonanthus salicifolius. Taxonomy (NCBI): domain Eukaryota; kingdom Viridiplantae; phylum Streptophyta; class Magnoliopsida; order Laurales; family Calycanthaceae; genus Chimonanthus; species Chimonanthus salicifolius. Next base: position 18,168,224 of record CM023540.1, on the reverse strand, counting down.
CAGCAGCCAATCCTGCATTTCTTGCTTAGAACCCATCTCCTCATCATTAGTAGCACCAACCTGAGAAGTTGAGCCTGACAAAAGCTTTAGCCTCATTTTCTCTGCCAGCATCACCATCTCTTTAGCTTTACTCTGGATAAATATTGATATTCTCAGGCTCTTTGAAGAACTTATATTTGAATGAAATTATATGAAGATCATACACCAGAAATATTCCTAACAGAATGAACATGCTGATTGAATTAAATTATGGGGCAATGCTATGCACAACCACAAATGTACCTGTCATCATCATCACCATCATAGTCACTTTTCCCATCGATCTGAGATTGGCTTTTATATTTGGATTTGGCAAAGTGTTTTCATGAGCCGACCGTCTATCTGACGCCCATGAAACTTGAACCCACAACCTTTGGGTTGTAACAACAAACCCTCTATCAGTTATGCTAGCGATTCTTGTGTAAATGGCATATATGTTAGGTCCACTAGGGGCATTATAAAAAGCGAAAAAGTGGATTCACAAGCTCTCAATCTCAAAACAAGGCCTCATTGACCATTGCTAGTTATTTGATCAAACAACCAGTAAACTAAAACAAGCTTTACCCTTTTATCTTTGGCAAGTGCCTACTTTCATTTTGTCAATTGCTAACATAAGATCGTCAATTCAAAGATTTCTCCATTCCTCTCCTCAAATAAACAGAAAAATTAAGCATTTAAAAATGCTTTTGTATTTTGACCGTCCAGTGTACTGCCTTTGGATTTGTTGGATATCAAAGCTTCCCATGTTGGTTTCAGTGAGCCTGTGAGTGCACGTGTGCTCTTTCTATAGGCTGAGCTAGTGGACCCCGAGGACATGCAGTGTGTCCAAAAAATGCAACGGATGGAAGCATATGAACATTTAGTCTGGGTATACAAAGCATTTTCCTTAATTAATTCCACGTTCATCAAGATGCACTGTTATACCATCTATCCATTAGTACTCAGCAAGCACCATCTAAACCCTTAATTATCAACCTGAACAGTGTTCAGAATTCAAATTTATCTACTCTACTATCCAGACATCAAAAGGAAGTACTTTCTTAGACAATAACCATTTTTATATTTTTAAGTAAAAACAAAACGGTTTTAACCATACTTGTTTAGAAATGTTTTCTTTTTCTTGGGAAGTACTTTCCCATGCATTTGTGCGAGTCAAAACATAGGACACATTTTCAAAAAAAAACATAGGTCACATTTTCCTAGAAAAATATCTTCTACCAAAGATAGCCATTTTTAGCATTTTGGTTAGAATGGTTATTCTCTAGGAATGCACTTTCTTTTCCATGCATCGAAGAGGAGTCAAAAACTCAAAAGAGAGCCTCTATTTTCCTGGAAATTTATTTCTTTCCAAGAATGTCATTTTGAGCCATTTCTTATTCGTGAAAAAGAGTTGATTCAAAAAACCTGCCTCTAAGAAAGCATTTTTCTTTCCATGCATCCAAATAGAGTGTAAATAATAAAGAAAAAAGAGCATCAGCTTCAATTTTCCACCAAAGTTTAGACATTTAGCAATCTTTGTTTGAAAAAAAAATAATATCTTTCTTGGAAAATGGATAATTTCCAGAAAGTACTTTCCTTCCCTCGTATCAAGTTGAGAGAACTAGCAGGACCCTATTCTTCAGTGCACCTTAACAAAATTCCTAGAATCCTTTTAAAAAAAGGGTAAAAAGAACAAGAGGCAAAGGGTAAGATACCATGAGAGCATTCAAGTCCTGGAAAGCATCTTGGAGACTCTTGTCGGTATTCTCCCACATCTCCTGTTCCTTCCTCAGAATTCCCGACACCCCCGCAATCCTCATTCCACTCGAGCTCCAGCTCGTTCCATCCGCACTGCTCGTTGCATTTGCATCGGACGGTCCAGAACTCTTCACCTCACTCTCCCACGCCCTCCCTCTCATCGCCTCCCAAACCCGCCCAAAAAACGCGTCGGGGTCGTTCTTCCCCCTCAGCACTAGCGTAATCACAACCGTCGATCCAGACCCCCAGTCGAATATCTGACCGTCGACCTGGATCCGAACCCTTGGGCTCGAAAACATGCTCTTGATGGATTTTTTAGGGGGAAAGGAGTGGATGACGGAAGAGAGAGGGATGAAGACACCGTGAGCGTTGGATTCGTCGATCCAAATGAGGCGATGTGTTGTCAGGATGAGCAGGCCCGATTTGAAGGGAGGGAGGTTGCGGTTTTCTTCGGACTCGATATCAACAGACGAGATCAGAGAGCACTCGACTTCGCCAGGGAGGAAGACGGGGCGGCCGCTGCCGGTGAGGTGGACGGACGGCAGCCATTTGCCCACCATGGAGAGGTTGAAATGCAACTGGGGCCTCAGTCTTCGGTTGCCGGGATCCGACACTCCTTATTTTCGCGGGGGAACTTGAAAGATGAAATGAAGTGTTACTGAGGCGGCGAAATGGTTCTAGCGTGCAAGATGCACACTCCGTACCATATAGGCATTAACAAAAAAAAAAAAAATCAGGGGGCCATTCGGGAGACAATAATTCATCGTATGTATGTTTTTAGTCGATAAAATTTTCTTTCCCTAATGTATCGCCAGAAATTATCAATTTCAATATTAAGATCTTTTTTAAAAAATTATAAGATTGTCATATATTTTTGTTACAAAATTGTGGAAAAAAATCTTTTATAATTTTTTATTTTATTTTCAAAATTAATATTTTTATTATCAAAATCATCTGCAAAAATATCCAAATTTAGAGTTTTTAAAGAGTCCAGCTTCTCACACTCTTTTTAGATTTTTTAAACTCTTCATGACCTCTTTAGAAACGATTTTTGAGATTGAGTTTTGAACATTTTTTAGAGTTTCTGGAAATCGTCTTGCATCCTTTATTGGTGAATTTGCTCCACCATTTTTTATGGATTGAACTAGTCAAGCATAGAGGGAGTATCTAATCTATTTTATGTTGTACCTCTATTGAAGAATTCATGGTAGATTATAATATATACCTTCGAATCTATCAGATTGTGTCTTTATGGTTCGAAATCTTAAATTTAATTATAGTAAAGTTGTGGTTTAAGGTTGAATTTTAAAGCTTGGATTTTTGGGAGTTTGTTACACTCCACAAAATTTAGATGAGGAAAACAATATACTTACTTATCACTTATTTTGTTTATGCATGTGAAGAGAACAATTCACTTCATTATGGATTCCTAGTGAATTATATTTTGGTGTGCTTGAATGCGTAGATTGGATATAGGGAAAAAGACTGAGAAATGCGGTTTAAACTAATAAAGTGTCGGTGCTAGTTACAAAATGTAATGGAGAATTTTTTTACTAAATATCTTAAGTCAGTGAGACTGAGTGTCTCAGTCTCTATGGACTTGTGATCTATACCTATTTACCTCGTTAAAAAACCCAAAGTATGTAATCAAAATTTGCATCGGCATGGTGTGTGCTGTGTTTTGGAATTATGGTGGAATCCTTGATAATTGATATTTTGATTATTGGTTTTATTAAAATGCCTTATATGGTGAGCCATATTTGCATGCACGTATTTATTTTGGAATATATGTGCTTTGGATTTAATTTAGTACTTTGGGCATGCTAAATTAATTTATGGTTTATTTACAGAATTATAGGCATATTTCCATGTGATATATCTCTATCTTTATATTTATTGGTCATTGCACTTGTGCATGGATTTATATGATTTGTATATCGTGCATGAGCATCTAGAGATGGGTGGGTTGTGGAGATTTGGTTGTGGGTCCATGTGACTGATGGTTGATGACCAATGGGGTCTAATAGTTAATCAATAGTTGGTGACCATTGGAGGTCTGATAGCCAACCGATAGTTGATGAGTGATGGAGTTTGACGGTCAGCTGTGATCGTTAAGGTTAAGTTCATGGACAGTGTTGGTGGCCAATGTGGGTTTGATAAACAAGCGTCGGTGACCAATTTGGGTCTAATAGCGAGTTGTGGTCGATGAGGCTGGGTCTTCGTTACTATTTATGTGCACATTATAGTTTTGATGATTTAGTTGGATGAATGGAATTGGGGATCATGCATCATTATTGACATTTTGTATCACATTGTTAATTATGCAATTGCTTATGTATCTAATTGCCTTGATTATTTTGAGAATTTATGTTTGAACATGCTGTATTCATGTGTTTGTTTTTTTTACTAGGTTTGGAGCTCATTCCCCTTCCATTACTAGATTTCCTCACGAGTTAGGCCAAGGTGAAGCTCAAAAGCAGACTTACGACTTTATAGAATTGCTAGAGCAAAGTCTTAAATCACTTATTATTGTTCAAAGACCTTTAGTTTTGGTTTATGGTTTTGTATAATTTTAGACACTTGCGGTGTCATTTGAGGATTGTATTTGGAATTTGATTATAATTTAAGACTTCTTTATTTATGTCATGGGTGTGAGATTATTTATTAATTCTCATTTTGAAATTATTTTTTGTTTAATTGTGGTTGACCTGATAATCTCATACTTGTTGAATGGTAAATTTAATGTGGGAATGATGTGTACATCGATCATGGCCTTTTTATAATTGGTTATCTTCTACACAATCTGAAGTAATCATGTAAACCATGTGAGTTATTATTTAAAAAAATCGAGACATGGTTTGGACGTTCCCATGTTGATTTGGATATTTGACCATTGTGATGCTTTGTTTACTCTTCGGACAGGATAAGTATTACAACATATGACTGAGTCCCACACTGTATTTATAGACGGCGAGGCCTCGGTTTCCATACACTATTTCATGCTTATGTTATGTATTCAAAACTGACAACTATATCCCTCATGTGTAGTGTAAATAGTGTTAGGTATCACTTTTTGGTCTTGTTCACATCTTTTTTATCAATTTTAGGTCCATGGGTCCCATCATTATCGTAAAATTAATAACGTTCCAATTTTAGCGTTTAATACAATATGCAATGCATTTTAAAATTAAAATATGTAGTTAAATCTCCTCACCAAAATTGACAAGTTTTCGAAGAAAATAAGTAAATAACACTTAAAATGGAAAATAAAATAAATTATTCAATGACTGGCCTCGAATTTTCCTTAGATAAAGCCTCCAGTAAATCTGAATGTTCAACCCAAAAATTGTAGAAAGCAATAAAACTCATGTCCTAAAATTCGGCAAGTGTTTGATGCTAAGTCTCAAGTGTCCGTAGAACCTCTAGTAAACCCGAGTTGTGTACCAAAAACTTGTAAAAAATTGAGAGATAAATTTTGTCTAATGCCTTGGTCCAATCTGAACAGAAAGTTAGACACTATTATATTCGTCACTGAGATAGAAGACGGTCAAAAGGTTATGCAAAAAGAGGTTCTGCAAATATTTGAGATTCAGATTTAAAGACTTCAAATATTTTGAGATTCAGATTTAGGGACTTCAGCCCAACCCGATCTAACCCAATGCCTCACGAGCGCTCTCTCTCTCTTCCCCGTCTCCCTCTCTATTTTGGTACTAATTTGATATTCTTAGGATTGTGTTACCCACCTTTCCTCTAGTTTGTTTACTACACCACCAACCCGAGCCTCACTTTCTCAATGATCCCACCACCCTTCATTTATCTCTGCCGAATCCCAAACTTCATCCCTTTTCCCCCTTTTCCCAAGCCTCCATCTCCACATGCCATTCATTGTCCCCCATAAACCCATCCACTAAATTATGTCCCATCACCCACTCACCATTATTTTATTAATCCAATGTCACTACTACTTCAAACCATGAGTTTTTTTTCAGATGCATTATCTTGGTATTCCCAATGCAGACGTGATGGATTATTAGTATCGTTGAAGCAGAAAGTGAGGAGTTAACTGGGTTCAAAACATGGTAGGTTCGACTGATACTAGGATTTGATTCCGACTATGGGTGAGACCGTGAGAGAAGGGATGGCTGATGGCGTTGGGAATGGGCTTGGATTCAAGGAGGCGAGCGGTGGCAGGCTGTGCAGGGACGGTGTTTGGTATTCGAACGGCAAGGAGAAGGGGGTTTATGGGTTGATTGGACGGGCGATGGATGGAATTGGGAGTTGCGGCTGCAGCTGGGTAGCAGAGGAAGAACAAAGACTTTGTACCAAAGAAAGGGGGGAGAAGAAAGAGAAATAGGAGAAAAGAAGACGAATGAGAAGAAGGGAGACCCGAGAGCACCGTCTCAGACGGGAAGAAGAAGATGCAGAACAAACAGAGAAAGAAAAGAAGGAATTTGGAAACACAGAATAAGAAAGAGACGAAGAAGGAGTATCCAAGAATTAGGGCTGCAAACTCGGGTTGGGTCGGGCCTGACCCAACTCGGGTTGGGTCGGGTCAGGTCAGGCCAACAGTTGAGTTGATGGTATTACAAACTCATGTCAGGTTGAGTTGAATTGATTAAATCTGATTTTTTATTCAGGTTGAGTAGGGTCGGGCTCAATGTGTTTTAACATGGGTTAGAGTTGAATTTATTAAAACTCGACCTGTAATCGTATGAATGCATGAAAGATAATTCAAGACACAATCAATTATAACTGAAAGATACAACACTCTCTAATTTTGGAGAGAACCAATCAATTTTGCTTGACATTGTAATGTCAATTCAATTGTATGTTCATTATAATGGCCGAACCCTCTAATTTATAGACTCAAGATTGGAGAGATTTAAGGATAAGAATAATAAAATAATAAACATACCTCAATTGTTGTTATCACTAATCACTGAGGAGCCACATGTTTAAAGTTTGCTAAAATCCTATCCTTTAAGTTGAAGATGCACCAAAGGCATTTAGACATGTGAATTTATTACATCACATAAAAATTTAAAAAATATAAAATGACATCCATCAACTATACTAGGCTTGGATGGATTTGGCTTGATGCTCCTTGCTTTATTTGATTCTCCCAAGTTCAATCCTAACTACATATCTTAGCTTTTAAATTTGAGACTTGTCTTATTGAAGTATGTCTCCTCCTTTAGATGTTGCCTCTTTAGTCAGATGCCACAGCACAATTTTAGAAATTTTGGATGACATAGCATTCAACTAGATAATGACATGACATGTGACATGAAAGACTCACCACTTAGCTTGTATGCAACAAATGGGTCTTCGAAGGCTCATAATATGTTAAGACATGCTCCATCTCATTTCTCTACCATTTTGGGCCCATTGGGACCCATAGAAATCCTCTCTTTCGTTTGTCAAATTTTATTATAAAATTGGAGTTCAATTTCATCAATTAAATACAATGGGCCTCATCTTCTTCGAATGGATTTTCATAGGTTTTGACGACTACATCAAATCTAGTCCATAAAAAGAATCTCAATAACATTTTATTTTAAGAATCTTATTATTTATCCTCCTGTAATATTAAAAGTAAGAGAATATGAAGATTTTTAAATAATATCAAATCTAATTAGAAAAATACAAATATCAAATGTCAAAAACATTTTTAGTCATCTTGAACAAGTTACCAACTTAGTCCTTGGAATGAACTTGTACTATTTAATTTCCTTGTTCCTCCAATGTATGCGATTTCGCCTAACTGCATTTGGGTTTAAATTAAAGGGCTATTGATTTTAAAAATAAAAAAAGCCAAAAAAGAGATTGAATATATAAATTTATTCAGTAAATTGAAGTCAGCGAGACAGGAGAGAGAGAGATTACAAATTAGTCAGTGGTACTGCGGAATATATAAATGGAGCCAAAACTTTCCCAAAAAGCGTAGAAAAAGGAGGCAAAAACGAAGAAAGCGACAGCACATTTCCGTTGGATGTTTCGTTCGAGAAAGGAATATACAGTCCTCAATTTCCAGCTGTCCCGGCTTCGAATCCTACCACTGCCAGCCAGTCTCCAATCTTGTTTCTCTCTCTCGAAACCCTAAATTTTTAACCCAAAGCCCTCGATTTCTCCTTGCGCCTCAGATCTTCAAAGAAATTCTGTCTCAAAGCAGCTTGAATTTTCAGTTTCTCCGGTTCGATACTTGGAATTCTCCGGTGAAAATGAGCACTAGTAGGAAGGAAGAGGAGCGAAACGAGAAGATCATCAGAGGCCTCATGAAGCTGCCTCCCAATAGGAGATGCATCAATTGCAATAACCTCGTAAATTTCCGTTTCTTCCCCTCCCTTCTCTTTCTTGATTTCTTGAAAGCTCCCCAGAAAATCAATTTCTAGAAAACTTGGCTTCATTTTTTTTCCCCTTAGAGTAGGTATACACCACTTCATTTTTTAATGAAATTTCTGTTTTTTTTTTTTTTTGAGAAAAGATCGTTTTTTTCCTGTGTGCAGGGTCCGCAGTATGTCTGCACAAATTTCTGGACTTTTGTATGCACTGTTTGTAGCGGAATACAGTAAGTGTAAATTTTTATTTTTGTAATTTTAGTTTTTACTTAATTTTCTCAATTGCTTGAATCCATGCATAAAAAAACTACTTTTCAAATTATAATTCAAGAAGACAGATGGAGTTCATGAACTTCAGTGTAAGATTTTCTAGATACTGAATTTTTCCCCCTCTAAAAAGCCCCACTTAATGCCATTATACCAATTAAATATTACCTGGAAATCCTTTTTCAATTACTACTGCAACTACACAATCAAGGAGGAGTTGAGTGTCTTTTCCCTGATTAACACCATATTTGGTAGCTTGAAATTTTTTTCTGGAATTGGAATCCACGAATTCTTAAACTTCTTGGATATCAAACAGGCCATAAAGAGTCACTGAATGTATTGTTGAATCTACTGTAACTACTTTGAATTTTGAATGTATGTTACATTTGATTTTGCAGTATGAATTTGAGACAACATTGTGACATCACATCAGGTTTTAGTTAATTGAAACGTTTGTAGATTGGCCTTATTGTTAATGTTCCATTCAATTATTTTCGGTAGGTTTGTAGGGTAATTGTAAAACTAAATCCAGGTAGGAGTTTCAGGTTTTCTGTCATTTTGAATAAGGTTCTCCTGCACATCAGACTGCTCTTCATTGTCCACATCATGGTGTGTTAGAAAGAAAAACAGGACACCATAGTGTTGGTTAATTTTTTTTTTAACAACAAGAGTCACATGTCTGTTGTAAGAAGTACATCCATTGGTCCACACTTGTTAAAGTGCATGGAGTATTTTCTAGTGCAAAAACACGTCTAAGCATCTACCTTGGATTTTTTTTTTTTCAATAACTAATTGCTCTTTGTAGTCCAGAGTACATTTCAATTTAAAAGGGTAGCAAATGTGGAGATTTATGTGAGAATGGAGATATGTATTTTTTGGGAAAATATCTGTTTGAGAAGTTGGGATTTTGGCCTTTGATGATGATGATGATGGTATCCGTTGAGAAGTATTTACATTGAGAACTCCTTAGAACTTTTATAGGGGTCGGCCTTTGATGATGATGATGATGGTATCCGTTGAGAAGTATTTACGTTGAGAACTCCTTAGAACTTTTATAGGGTTCCAAATGACACTCGTTCCTCCCCTCACACCCACTAGCCCTTTGAATTGGACTCTTACTTGATTTGACCCAATTTTCATTGACAATCACCATCATGTCCTATGCATCACAATTCTTGGTCGTTTTTGAAACTAAGAGCGATTGATTTAAGGTAGTTTATGGTACATCTTCTGTGGAAGCATGGATATTTTCAATCAATTGATCACCATGGTTGAAGGTGGGCCTCATAGATAGTACGTGATTAGTTTTCAATGTGAAGTGTTCTCAACATTTTTCTCACTCTCTCTCTCTCTCTCTGAAAGAAAAGGGTGTCTTCAATGGATAAGTACTTTTAGGAAGGTATTACTTTACTTTTCTTTGCCTCTTCTTAGTTAAATGTTCTTTTTCTAGAACTCATATCCATTTGATGCATTTACTGTTTATATTCTCCTTCCATGATACTGCATCTGTTATCTATCATATTCATGTCATTTGATATTTCGTTTTCTAATTAAATTCTCATGGCCTGTAATTCAAATTGCCCTTAACAATTGTGGGATGGATTTCTTTCAAATATTCATCCTAATTATGTGTGATGATGTATAAGTACTTGTGGTGGAGTTTGAGCCTAGTAATACCAATATGAAGTACTCAAGATGTTATTGTTGGGACAGAGCAGGCTCACAGCATATGCTATTCATCATATTTCTGGCTCACATTGTCTAGTATGAACATTGAAATAGTCAAAGCAGCTAGTATATTCTACCTATTTCACTTTGGTGAAATAGAGACTGTTACATAATGCAAGTAATTGTTATTTCCACAAATTTTTGATGCAAGCTGTATATGAAGTTTCCATTGTGGTACTTCGCCTCACATTCAACTTGTTCTAGAGGGTTTTCAGAGTATGGGACATGAAGTTTTTGGAAGTTGAATTTTCACTCCTCAAAGAGCCAATGAAGCTTACAAATATTATGGATAAGTTGTTCATTGATGAAAGATTGTCAAAAGGAATTTGTTTGACCATGTTGAGTTTAGACAGTCTGAAAATTTGGATATATTCTAGAGGTTATGGTGAGATCAATTATGGCTCTTTCCCCACCCAGTCTCACAGAATCATACTTATGGATGTTTGTGTGTATGCCAAATCATGCATTAGGTGTGGTCACTTATGGATCATCTGTCCCTAAATTTAACAGTCCAATTATTACATTGGCCCCAAATGTCCATATATATGGGTAGCCATTGGTCAATGTCTTTGTATTCATTTTTTAAATTCGTGTTCTCCAGTCTTCTATAAATTATCAACAGAGTAGTCTAGCCATAGCTTTGGAGTGTGACTATGCCACACAACCTACCTGCCTTGGGCCTAGACTGGAGTTTCTTTGACTTGGAGTTGACCCCTGAAAGGGAAAGCCCAAGTCATTTTGGTCTTGGGGCTTAGTCCTCTGAAATCCTGCCCAGTCCCTATTGTGTGGTTATTAATTTAGTTATGTTTGTATTTTATTACATAAAACATCTGAAGATTTCTATGAAAAGCCTGACCCAAACACAGCCTGGGCCTGAAATGTATTTTGTGTTTGGACCTGAGCCTAGCATATGCACCTTATGTTTATGGTTCAGTGGGCCCAAAGCCTGGTTCATTCTGGTCAAGTTCCAGCTCTCCTTCAAGAGCTGCTTGCGTTATGCATATAAATTTCACTTTGGCATATGCATCCATATGAAACTAGCACATGTTATTCTACCAAATATCTTTTTTTTAATATTTTCCAATTGAAAGTCCCTTTATAGTTTAGGAGGAACTAAGTTTGAACAGCTGTTCTAATTTTTCTTTCTTGTTAATAATCATGTGGGTATGAGTTTTGTCTTATTTCATCCTAATTTTGAAGTAGTGCTAGCATTTGTCTACCTTGAATTTAATTTTTTGCAGCACGTCATGCCTGAAATATCCTATTTTAAGAAATGGTTTTTTATCTGATTTATAATCTCTCTCTGCCCATTCAAGTTATTGCTGACAAGGGTGACACTGTAGTTGTTTAAATCTTCATTTTTTCTGCTATCTCTGAGAATTTTTTTCTTAGATTTATTGTCAGGACATCTAGTAATGACAATCTTGGTTTCCTAATACTGATGATGAAATTCCTTTTCGAAAAAAAAAAAACTTATGTTGAAATTATATCCGTAGCTTCTTTCAATACTTTCGGTGTCTGTGGTTTTGACACCTTTTTATTTTCTGCACCATGCAGTCGTGAGTTCACTCACCGTGTTAAATCTGTATCAATGGCTAAGTTCACCTCACAAGAAGTTGATGCTCTTCAGAAAGGAGGAAATCAGGTGAACGTATTAAGTGATTGCTTTCTCTTTGCCAATAGTGTTGCCAGCTGTTGTTTTTATGAGATTTATTTTACGCTTTTCAGCGGGCTAGGGAAATCTTTTTGAAGGATTGGGACACACAAAGGCAAAGATTACCCAATAGCGGGTAAAGAGTTTACTGCTTGTTAATGAAAAGTATTGCTATATTGTCTCCTTGTCATCATTTTAACAATGTTTTGTCATGTTGTCCTCTTGTAGCAATGTTGACAAAATTCGGGACTTCATAAGGAATGTTTATGTGGATAAAAAATATGCTGGGGGAAAGTCCTCTGACAAGCCACCAAGAGATATGCAGGCAATCATTTTACAACCATTTTTCTTATGGACTAGGGTTTACACTTGAAGTTTTCTTTTGTATTTATTCTTTTGTTGTCCAACCTCAAATTATCCTTCTTTATCTAGCCAGTGGCAAATGTGGACCGTATCAACAAATATTTTTGCATGTTCTGACAGAGCAATAAAAACAATGAAGATGATGTCCGACGGGCTAGTTCATATCATTCCTATTCTCAGAGTCCTCCTTATGAAAATCAGTACGAAGATCGACGCTATGGCAGACAGGGTGGTGTGCTCAGCAGAAAGCCTGGTTCAGATCGAGGTCATTATGAGGGGAAGATATCTAGCTTTGGTTTTAGTCCTGGCCGCTTGGTGGAGCAAATGTATGAGGATAGGTTTGCTAATGAAGGTTCCATCGCAAGAGTTTCAGATTACTCGGCTTCTAGTGCAGGTGATCCATTCCGATCTGATACTCAGTCGCCTAATTTTCGGAAGGACGTTGGATTTAGCAGCTCTCCTACGAGACCTGTCAGAGATATCTTAGTTGAAGATGCTAGGCGACCAAAAAATAATTCATATTCTGAATCAACTGCCAAGAGAGATGTGAGTGATCAAGTTGATTTTGTCATTACTTACGTATTCTTCATCTGATACTCGACCAGAGAATATACTTTGAGTTATTTCAAGTGATCCTCTCAATTGGTGAGCTAGATTGTTAATCTGAAGTACTAGACAATGAAAGAAGTGATAAGCACCAAAAATTGTCTCCAATTGAAACAATCCAATCCCTTTGATGGCCTTAAAATAAATTGTCAATGCTGGAGTGGCAAAAGAATGAATGTTAATAATGAAATATAACAACTGTTGATAAGGTTGAGAGTTTAGTAGAAGAAAGCTGACTTAGATTGGCAAATGATTTTGGTCATGGTGATGGTAATGATAATGATGCTTGCATTCAAATTGATTATCATCATCATCATTGTAACAAAATTATTCACATATTTTGGAGAGTTGTAAACGTGGTTCTAATATATCATTAAAAGGGCGAAATATTGATTGGTTAATTCTTTACAAGTAAGCCCATTGTTTGCTGGTCCAGAAGAATGAAGTTGTCTACAATCTCGAGACTTCTCCAAAACCTCTTCAATTAAATAGTTCTAATATTGCAAATATATAATGTTAGAATGAACTACTGCATTAATTCATATTTATTTTTGAATTGGTCATGTCTTTATCATTTTTTGGTATGGTCTATCAATTGTGATATTTGTCATGTTAGTCTTATGTGTCAGTTGACCATAGGCTTCAGTAGTATAAATGAACTGTAGCAAGAGGATAGTATGTCCATACCCTCAAGCTGTGGATCATGTAACAGCTTTTAGCTCTTTTCCTTATATATTTCTGGAACTAAAACACAAACACACAGGTTAGCTTTGAAAAGGTAAGTTAAACCTGTATTACACTGTAGTTGTGAATGACAATTTTTCCCTTGTTTTATCAGAGAACTGCATCTTCTGGCAGCTTTGGGTCCTTCGATAGCAACTCCATGTCCCTCAAAACAGTTAATTCAGATAGTTTACTGGATCTTGTCTCGGAGCCTGAACAGCCTACAGTGATCAAGCAGGCATGTGTATCTCCTTTTGCACCTTTGCAGTCATCTGCTTCTGCTGGTGCAGTGAACCAGGATCAGCCCAAGCCATCATATATACAACCCCTGGAAACTTTTTCAGCATCAACGATAGATTTATTTGCTGACTTCAATAACGTAATCCATGAGCCAGGGATATCTCCTCTTCCTTCTACACAGCCATCCACTGTCGCTACTGTGAATTGGGATCCATTCAATCAATCATTTATACAACCCCCAGCTAGTTCTTCAGATTCATCTATAGGTTTATTTGCAGAAGTCACCCATGAACGATCCTCAGCAACCTCTATAGACCTAAAATCACCAACAGATCCTTTCTCAGAAAATGTTGGATGGGCTACATTTGACTTAACTGTGCAAGCTGCATCTTCTTCTGAAACAAAACATGAACCTTCTGCTTCTGTGTCTTCTGGTAATGAAGTGACCAGAAAAGACCTTCCAACACTTCCTTCTGTAACTAATAGCATGCAGTCCTCTTTAGTTCGAAGCTCCACAGCACCTGTATCTTATCCTTTGTTGACTAATCAGTGGCATGGGAGTTCCCATGAAGTTCAGACATCTACAGTTCCAAAAAGCTCCCAGGTATGGTTCTTATTGTGCAACTTAATGGACTGGAAAATTCCTTGTATGTTTCAAAATATCATGTTTCAAAAAATGTTTTGAGATAGGATGCAGAAGAGTTGGCCTCAGTTTTTAGTCCACATGGACTACAAGCTTGAGTTCATATCTAGTTTTGGGGGTGCCTGGGAGCTGCTACTACTCAGCTAGCTTAGTTTTAAGTTTTAACTTACTTTAATTTTTAATGGAAGTGACATGTGTGTGCTGAATTCTAATTGCAAGGATAAATTTATAGTATTTATATTTGGAAATATTTCAGTAGGGCAACATTGCCCATGGGTGATGTCCCTTTTGGAGCCTCATGTGCGGCCCACCAAGCCCTACGAACACTCAACTCTCACACCCATCTACCTTCATGAATTGGATACCTACCCAATTTGAACTCAATCTAAGTTGATCTCACCATTGGTAAAAGTACATTCAAAATTGACTCTAGTTTGACAGTTGATCGTTGGACCCTTAAAAATCATGGCTTTTCAAATCCAATTGGCCTGGTTTTTAGTGAGAAGCATTATCTTGAAAATATCTTTCAAATGCACCCATTCCTGTGCATTGAACCCCACCATGTGGGCTCCACGAGGCCCGTGCCATGTTATTGAGGAGAAAGTACTTTGTATTTGATGAGGGATCGATTATTACGGGTGATTCGATCAAACAAAATAGGGATCTCGAGTCTTCACCGAGACCGGGAGAAGGAAGCAAAGCCTGAAGCTCAACGGCAAGGAGAAAGAAAGATAGGGCTGGAAAAATAAAAATCTTAATTTCTTATTCCATAATGACGAGAGTTGTGTGTTTCTTCCTCTCTAAACTACTACTTTATAAAAAAAAACAAGGAAACCCTAACCAGAATCCTAATTACATTAGGAAAGCTAATAATACTAGAAAACTAACTAAAAATAACAAATTAAATTAAATTAGGAAATCCAAACTAATTTACCGAATAAAATTAAAAGATAGAAACTAGGAGTGGGGTCCACTTGAGATAAGGGCCACTTGTGTCCTACATCAGTCCTCCGGTCTTGAAAAAGAACTCGTCCTCGAGTTGAAATCAGGCAAAATAACGACATCGTCGCCATAGGAAGAGAGACTGTCACAAGGTACCAAACAGAGGTGGAGACCAATTCCGAAGAGCCAAATGACTATACATTACAACATACAACCATGGGGATTCATTCAATGTGCTACACTACTATGCACCAACTAGGCATAATTCAAAACACATTTTATCATGCTTCCAAATGCATCACAATCGCGAGAGTTCTCAATCCATATCATGAAATTAAAATCTCCAAGTATGTAGCATTCCTCACTTGGGTTCTAGCTAGCTTCCAAGTTGATCTCGGGTCGACCGGTTCCGTAATTGGGGAATTTTGGCTCTAATTACACATAAACAACACATAAATATGTATAAGTTCTATAATTAGCCAATTCCACGCTTAATATACAAATTAAGGTAAAATCCTCAATTTCCATTAGATCACCAACTCAAAATAGCATTTTCCTCAATTTCCTAAAAGTTTCCCTACCCCCTCTAAGGTTCAAACTCCAATTGGGTTGACACTCTCCATGCATGGCCCAAATTTTCTCGTCTCCTTTCCTCCATAGGTTAAGTTTTGTCATTTCCATTCCCCATCCATCCCTCAATGCCAATGTGGGCCTTTCCCAAACCAAAATAACCATACAAGGAAACCCTAGCTGTGAAGAGGGAGATTCTTACCTTAACCACGAAATCCCAAATGTTAGGAAGGGTTTGGAGAGGTCCCAAGCTCAAGCAAGACGCATGCAAAGCCAAATGGGAGGCTGGGAGAGAGAAAGAGAGCTTGGTCTAGTGGGGAGATGGCTTCTCACAGAGTTGGAAGAGGGGGTGAGTGAAAGAATGTTGAGAAACACGAAATGGGCAACTTATACCCAACAATTTTGCGCAGCTTCGAGGAACACTTCGAGCCCTCGAGGATAGCCCCGAGTACTCGAACCCGAGCGTTGATTTCCAGTTTTTCTGTCTGTAAACAATTTGCGCTCTGATAAATCTTTCGAGCCCTTGGAGACACCTTCGAGCCTTGAGCTCGACCCTTCGAGAATACCTCGAGTACTTGAAGCCGAGAATGAAATTCTGGGTTTTTTTACTATCATCAATTTCAGTCTCTGATAGCCAGCTCGAGCCCTCGAGCTCGAGTTATGGCTCGAGTACTTGAAAATGACACTAGGATTTCTCCAAATTTCTACATAATATCCAAAACTCTGTGTAGGACTTTCCTTAGTCCCACGGGGTGGTTCTCAACACACTTTTGCACGTACCAGCCATTTACCCACATGTCCGGATAGTTTTTTTTTTTTTTTTCTCTTCAATAAATCCAAATTTAAGGGTTGGGTCGTTACTGGTGGTGGTGGTATTGGTGATTGCGGCTTACTAGTGGAAGTGCAAGAACAAACTTGATGCCATTTTTCACAAAAGCATAAGTGTTAGCTTTGCCTTGATGGATGGCGGACCTTGCATTGGGACGTAACCTGCTGTCGACAATTATCTGTTATCCAATAGAATACGGCTGAGGGTGTGGCTGAACAGGGAGCTGCAACTTATCAACTATGCTTTGGTAGATCAAATTTTCACTGCTACCACTGTCAATGGTTAGATAACATAATTTGCCCTGAACTGTGCATGTGGTTTGAAAGAGGTCATGGCGCTGGGGTGGGTCTCGATACGAGGAGTGAAGAACAATTTGCGAACAACCATAGATAGGTACTACTAGGCTCACGATCAGGTCAACTTGGGTATTCGAGGCATGAAATGGGTAAAGGGGTATGGAATGGGATGAAACAGGTAAGTTAATGAGGGATGATTGACTGATTTAAAAGGGCTAACGGGTTAAGAGGCAGATGAGTAGGGCCGGTCAAACTGGTTTAAAGGGGTGTATTGACTGGTCAGTGGTCAAGGGTAGGTCTAAGGTTTGGGAAAGAGGGTTGGGTTAATGGGAAAGGTTGGCAGGGAAGTGGGGGACCCACGGCTAAAGAAGGTTGAAAAGGAAGTGACAGGGGTGGGTCTGTAGGCTGTAAGACTGGGCGGAACTAGAGGAGGGAATGGAGGAGGCGACAATGGCTCATAAAACAGAGATGGGCGAGCGATGATGGACACATATCAGAGGTGAGAGGAGAGCGGAATGGGCAAGCAGGGGTTGCGCTGGGTGGGGTTTTGTTTTCCTTTTTTCCGTTTAGGTTGTTGGGGTGTGATTGAAGTGGTGGGTAGAAGCAAGGGTGAACAGTAGGTGAAAGGGTTTGCTTCGGGTATTGAACCTGCAGGTAGTGATTGTAGAAGGGTCAAAGGGAGATGGGGTTGTTGGATATCGATGGTGCCCAAGTGGGTGTTTTGAATGGGTTTTGCTTTTGATGCCTAAAAAAAGTTGGCAAAGGATGGATGGGCTGAATTAATTGAGCTCAGTTAAAGGGAATCTGGGTCTAGGGAGCGGAAAGAAGAAAATGGAAGGTTGGCGGCAATGGAAACAAGTTGCGGGGTAATCGGTGTTGCGGATCTCAGCCATTGGCAGAGGACGGTAGGGGAATAGTGGCCATCAGCAGGATCTGCAGGTAGGGGGGCTTAGATCTGAGATCGTTTGCACCTTTTTTTCAAAATAGTAATTGCGAACAGGATCATCCTTGATGACAAAGGGAGACGGCTCGATATCACTTGATGCGGGATCGATGCACATGGGCGATTTGATTGAGCAAAATAGTAGGAAAAATAAAAATCTTAACTTCTTATTCCATAATGACGAGAGTTGTGTTTCTCCCTCTCTACACTACTACTTTATAAAAAAACAAGGAAACCCTAACAAGAATCCTAATAACATTTGGATGACAGTGAGATTGGATTATTTTAAGAGGTATTGGGGTGTGTTTCATCTACTCTTCCCTCCACTTATTTGGGGCTTCCTCTTTGCATTGGCTCTCCTGGGTATTCTCAGTGGGAGTCCATTACCCACAAATTCAACAAGCGTCTCGCTTCGTGAGAAGGAAAGTATTTGTTCTTCGGTAGCAGGATCACTCTCCTTAAGGCCGTTCTCTCTGCTCTCCCAATCTACTTCCTCTCTACTTTCAAATACCCAAGTAAAGTTGTCCTCTCTTTGGAGAAAATCATGAGGAATTTTCTGTGGGGCGACCTGGAGGATAGGAGGAAATACCACCTTGTGAGGTGGGAGCCAGTTTGTCTTCCTATTGGTGTTGGTGGCCTTGGAGTGCGGGCTATTAAGGAATTTAATGTTGCTCTCCTCTCTAAGTGTCTTTGGCAGCTAGGCTCTGAAGGTGATTCCCCTTGTAAGTCTATTCTAATCCAGAAATACAGGCTGGGAAACCTTGGTTGGGACGTCAATCCTTTTCCCTGTAGAGTGTTAGGAATGTGGAGAGCTATTGTTGCTTGTCTTGATAAGTTTAAAGAAAGAATCAGATTTAAGGTGGGGCGTGGTAATAGAGTTAAGTTCTGGACTGATTTCTAGTGTATCAGTACTCTTTTGGTATCCCGGTTTCCTTAGCTTTTGTTTTATTCTTTGTTTAATATTAATTTATCTCTTGACATCTTATGTGAATCATGGATATGTTGCATTTAATTTTAGGATTCACCACTCGCATTTTGCATTCTCATAAAGGAAGTCATTTATCATTTAAATCTAGGGTTTCCAATACTTTAGCAGGTCCTACATTAGATTTGGTATCAGAGTTTATCCTGCGTCGCACAAGTTCCATTGTAGATAGAGAACAATTGTAAGCCACACTGAAATGCAAAATGTGTGGAGTCCCAACTATCCTAATGGTGGAAGATGGCTGTAGATAGTGATAGAAATTTCAAATGGAATTATCATCAATAAGCAAGAGGGTGGGGAAGGAGATGGGTGAGGAGGCAACAGCAAATTATTTGTGGAAAATCTACCAAATTATGTGAAGGTGGTCTGGTTGGAGAGGTTAGCGATGTTTTCTTCCCTATGAAGAGGGATGTTAGAGGCAAGGTCTTTGCTTTTTGTGAGGATGGTTTGATGAGGATCAAGCAACTAAAATTATCCTTGCATTGAATAGAATCATTTTTGGAGACAAGAGGGTGCTAGTTAAAAGGGCTAGGTTCTGCAAATCATGAGGGATGGGCTGCAAGCAAGAAAGATAAGGCTAGGGGTCTTACTTTCCTAGAGGTGGCCTTGAAAAAAGAATAGGCGAAAGGAGAATTGAAGGAGTGGTTCTACTCCATACGAAGAGGTGCTGAAAGGTTTTGGGATGGTTTAAGAAATCGATTTTGACTCAGTCAACTCAACTAGTCAAAAAAATCAAGTAACTTGAAAAAACTTGAGCGGCACTCAATTTTTGGTCGGATTCGATAGAAAATTTGACTAGAAACTTGACTTGTTTTGATCTTGACTGCTAGGTTGTGGAAATCATTTTGATATTTTATTAGGGCAAAAATAGAAAAGCAAAAAAGGATATAAAAGTGGCAATGTCACAACCCTAAGATGCTTTCTTTCATCAAATGAGAGAAGAATGGAGGAGAGGTGAGGCCACCACCTCTTTATCTCGATTTGAGGTGTACTATTTGTTTTTTTGCTTTTCTTTCCTTTTTCTTCATTTTTTGCTTCTTTTTATTTCTAAAAATTGCCAAAAATTATTATTTTCATTGCTTTTCCTTCCTTTTTTATTTATTCTCAACTTTATTTTTATCCTTTTTTCTTATATTTTTCCTTTCTTCTTCATTTTTCTTAATTTTATCATTTTAGTTTATTTTATTTTTTATTTTCTACTTTTTCTCTTTTAAATAAGCTATAGCGCCAGTAGTTGCCTTGGCACAATGGTTTTCAATAATCTCTCCAGCATCAGTTTGGGTGGCAATATGTGGAAGACGATTGATCCTTGGTGAACTCTAATTTTCTAGCAGTCGCTGCATTCCCAGGTCTAGGTGAAGGCGACTCCATCAACACATGCCTGTGTGGGAATTTAGGCTCTGTGTAGACGATATGGTTTGAGTGGGAATCGTTGATTTGAAGTTTCAATCTAGGGGCAGGAGACAATAAAATCAAAGAGAATGGAGTATTCAACATGGGACTTCAGGGGTGTGGAGGTGTTGCTGTAAAGGGGGATGGTTTTTCAGTGGGAGATGCAACTCCTAATCTCGAGAAGGGAAGGAGTGAGATTATCGATGTAGTTGGTTCCTCTTTTGAGGTTTGTAGCGAGGATATGGATAAGGAGGTGGGTTTTTTGGAAGCCCTTGTTATTTGCAGGATGTAGGGCTTTGGGAGAACGACTTGAATAACTGAATTTTTAATGCCTATTTTGGCCTTGGATCAAAGGGATGTTTTGCTGCTAATGGGCTTGTGGCTTTGGCCATTGAGGTTGGCCCTAGGGTTAAGCATGGACAATACTGATTTTGATGGACATGATCTGGAATCAAAGACGGTGGATAGCGGTATCAATTTGATGGATTTGAGAGCGGAAAATAGCAAGGATAGTAGGGCTTCATTGGGGCAAGTTACGATGGTTGTTGAATCTAAGGAGCCAAGGGAGGTGACCTTACAACTTTGAAGAAAAGGGGTGTATCCAAAGAGGATGCTCTATTAAAACGATCAAATTGGGCAGGATGCTGGGTATTGAATTTAGGGATGAGGAACGAACAGAAGTCGTCTTAAGTTGGTTTGAAATGGTCTATCATAAGAATCAAAATCTTGAGAAGTGGTGTTGAATCTAAAGAGCCAAGGGTGGTGGCCTTGTAGCTTTGAAGAAAAGGGTTGTATCCACAGCAGATGATATTAAAAGATCAAATTAGGCAGGGTTCTGGGTATTGAATTTAGGGATGAAGAGCGAACTGAGGTTGTCTTTAGTTGGTTGGAAAAGGTCTATCATAATAATCAAAATCTGGAGAAGTAGGCCTCCCCTATAAAATAGTTTAAAGAGGGTAAGAAAGGTGCTTTTAATTGGATTTTGTAGCTAGGAGTGGGATGGAGTTGTATGGAGCCATGGAGGTAAACTCTGTATGTGGGCGTTTTCGTGATGTGAGGGGTTACTATTGTATTTTTTTTCCTTGAAATGATACCTTCATTAGAAAGGCACAAGGAGCGCCAAAAAGTACAAAGAGAGGAAGTAAGTCACCAAAAGAGAGGGGGACATGAAAACATAAAACAAAACAAGAAAAAATACATTAAGATTTTCTAGAGGGGTTGCTATTGTATTTATATCTTGTATTTTTCTTTATTTAATAATAGTTTTCATTACCATTACAGAAAAGGAAATTTCAAATGTCGAAAGTCAATGGTCCATAGATCTTGTGCGTGTTTTTATCTTTTGAAAAAGGTAGTGTTCCACAACTCCTGTTAGAAACTTGGAATCAACCTAGCAATTGCAATTCAAGATGGTTAAGCTGGGCTGGGCTGGGCTGGGCTGTGAGCCTGGGCCTGGGCTCCGATTGGCCATATTTGGTCAAGGCTCAGCCTAGCTCAATTTGCATCCTGTGACCTGAACCACCAATGGATTAAATGTTTGAGGTGGAAAATTCTATTTCAATCCTGAACCAAAGAAAACCCTGAATACCTAACTTGATTTTATATTCGTATAATGAAGTTGTGCTTTTGGGCTCCTATCAAGCCTGGGCTCTAAATTGGGATTTTGTGCTGTGGCCGATCACAAGACTAGGCTGAATATGGCTCGATCAAGTTTGGTTCATTTTTAGTTGTAATCTGAGTCTGCCCCGAGCCTTTCTTTTTTGGGTGTTCTCATGTGGTTCGGGTTAGGTCCAGCCAAATTGCATGCTTACATCTTCCTGTGATCTAATTTTTGGACAGTGGTCCATCTGCAAAGTGACCATGATTTTGGGTAGTTGCTTGGAATACATGTATCATCATGATAGGCTTCTCTGGCCGTGTGCATGATTTTTTAGTTCCCTTTAGATTGGTATTACATGATTACAAGAAATCTAATTTGAGTTACATACATTGAACAGTCATGGAATGCTTTTGAGGATCCTATTTTAAACCCGTCTCAATCATCCTTCAGTAATCTGACACCGAAGACTGAATCACAAATCCCAGTGTATCTGCCTCTTACATCTGCTGATCATTTTGAAAGCTCCAAAGTTTTAAAGGTACAGCTCCATACTAATATATAGTCTAAATGTGGCTGCAGCTTATATGCTATATATAATCTAATTTATCTGCACTTTTTCAGGACTTAAGTGAAATTGGCTTGCGAAGATCAACTGTAGAAGATCATGTTAATAGCATGCCATTTAATAGTGTTATTGCCGACTCATCTTTTCCACCATCTGTTTTTTTAAAGGTTCATAGCTTCTACTGGGCCTTGTACTTTTGACATTTGAACAATTATTATTTCTTTTTAATTCAAAAGCATGAACTCTTTTGTTTCACAGGATGGAACTCTATCACATGATAAAAAATCTACAAATCCTTTTGATCTTCCATGTAATTCTGATACAGAACCTACTATGGTATGTTTTTAGTTTTAACTTTATACTGCCATAATTATCTTGGTAATCAAGTAATCCAATATGATTGCTTAATGACAGGATGTCTATTAGTTTTTCTTAGCTTGAAATGCAGTCAGTATCTCTTTATTTGCTAGTTTTGTAAGTTTGTAATATGTTTCCTATGCCTAGTCCTTGGTTCTCCATAAGAAGATAAATGGTCTTGCATTTGACAAGATGAATTTTCTCTCCCCCCACTTGATCCCGAAGCAAGTCCTTTTGTATCTTTTTAAGCAATTTGGCTACTTCAGATGGGATTTTAATTGAGACAAATAGTAAGTAGATAGGTTAGCTAAGGCTGCTATTATGAGTGCAACCTGACCACCAAAAGAATGGATGAGTCCCATGTTGATGGGGACTTAAAAAGTCCCTTAATGGAAGACAAATACTTAGAAGGAAGATGTACCATATCATGACACCTGAGGCACAATTTGACTACTTCAGATGGGTTTTAATTTTTTTTTTTTTTTGAGCGATAACAATAGAGACAAATAGTAAGTAGATAGGTTAGCTAAGGTTGCTATTATGAGTGCAACCTGGCCACCAAAAGAATGGATGAGTCCCATGTTGATGGGGACTTAAAAGTTCCTTAATGGAAGGCAAATACTTAAAAGGAAGATGTACCATATTATGAGAACCTTAGGCACAATTTGGAAGTGCTCATTGTTGCATCTTTCAAAAATGCTTATTGTTACAACCACATTGTTGCTATGTGGTTGCCAGTTCAAGTCCTCGGGGCAATAGATGGGCAGTTGGCCCCCAAAGGAATTTTTTTGAAATCCATTTATGAGTGTTGACTTCAATGTATGAGATCAGTGATGACAATTACGATTACATGAATTAATGGAAAGCAATCTTAACTGCAGCTTTTGAGAAAGATCCTATTGTTTTGTTCCTTTAGAAAGGTATTGTTTTAACTCCTTAACTTCTGAAGAAAATTGAAAATACTTGAATGTTGACTTTGTTGAGTTGTTTTTCTTGTATTTTTTTTTCTTTTGATATATGGGTTCTCTTGCCTCTTGTAATAGTGCAATGGATGGGCAAAGCTTGAGGGCCCCAAAAACAAGCTGTTGTTGCAGCCTTACTCATGTTGACTTGGATTTTTGGTTAATCTTGTAAATAAGAAATTGATACGATCTCTCTCTCTCTCTCTCTCAACTTTTATTGATAAAGGGCAATATACTTAATTACAAAGTGGATAAATTGAGCATGTGGAGCCCACTAATATCTATCTTAAAAAAAATTGTTTTTGTACTTGTTTCCATCTTATCCCTATAGACTTGCCTCGGTTGATGCATTTACTTTGAAATTGAGCTCTCTTGGGATGTCATTAACAAAAGAGCTCTCTTGGGATGTGGGTAAAGATCACATTATCATGGTTAGTACTTGTCCACTTTGCCTTCAAGCCTTAGAAGGCGTGGATCACATGTTCCTTCATTGTTCTTTCTCTTCCCATGTTTGGAGCGACACCCGAAACCTTTTCAAGGTCAAATGGACAATGCCGTTGTCATTTGCTTCTCTCCTATGCTTGGATGTGGTACAAAGGTTCTTCAAAGTTCTCATCCTGATAGCATCATGCATTTTTTGCCACTATTTGGAACTTGTGGTGGGAAAGGAACAACAGTCTTCAGGACTCAGGAGGAAATTCCGAAGGAGGTTAGCTTTGGAGTCAAGGTAAAGTGTGCCGCATGGGCCTCTTCCCTTAGTTTCAATCACTCTCAACGCCAAAGATCTCTAGAATGTGAAAGGAATGTATTGAGGCCAATGTTGTCAAACTCGAATCGTGTCGTGAATCGGTCTAGGGGTGTGAATCGTGAAATCGGAAATTGTGGAATCGTAAGATTCATAATATTTTTTCTAAAATTATTATTTATACTATAATTACATATAACATGGCATAAAATAATAAGATGGGTTTCAATTCTCAGAAATTTCTAAAGCCACGTCCACAAGTTTGACATTTATCATCCATCATAGATAATCAATCATCCACAAAAAAGAATACTTCCCATCTTATAAAAAAACCTTTAATAAGAAAAATAAAAGCCCAGAAATAGGGTTGCTGACGACAACACCCAGATACAATAATTTCTTTTATATCATTATTTTTTTAGCAGACTATTAACAATATGAAAAACATTATTTTCTTTAATTAAAACAGTTTTTGTATATAAAAGAATAATCGAATCGGGGCCTGGAACCGAGTATATTTAACAACAAACTGGAGAAAGAAAATCTTCCAGGTCCTCGTCCGAGGACCTTGAAGTTAACTTAAATTAAATGGGAATGTGATGAGACTTGCGAAGTTATCTTTAAGGGTTTAGCAAACGAAGCGAATGAAAAAAGAAGCAAACACGACAGAGAAACTAATGAAAAAAGGAGAAGAAAAAACGAAAACCAGTGGCAGAGACGACTGTGAGACTGAAGAAATAGCAGAAAACGAAGACGAAGAAGAAAGTGGAAAGAGGAAGATGAAAAAGAGAAGGCGTGGAAGACGAAAATTTGATGCAGAACAGGGGATAGGGTGACCCTAAATGCCTAAATTTAAATAAAAATAACACATCCTAAAATCTAATATGGTTGAAATTAATTAATCAATTAATAATGGCAATAAGAAAAGGTGTAGAACAACAGTAAAAGGGTTAAGAAGAGGGTTGTGCAGGTCTAAGATACAGATCTAAATGTAGTAGCATATCTGATAGGTCTAGGATAGATCTTGGACAAAACTGGGACTGGTCTTGGGGCTGTTTTGGGACAGATCTGGGGCTGAAGTAGGACAGATTTTGGGGTTGTTTCTGGGACAGATTTGGAGTTGTTTCTGTGACAGATTTGGAGTTGTTTCTGGGACAGATTGAGGACAGGTTTTGGAGCTGTTTCTAGGACAACAATTCAAAGAGAAGAAAAGGAAAAGAGAGAGGAAGAGATAGAAGAAGAAGAAGAATACCCGAAGATGGAAAGATGGTAGTTTCACACTAGGCTTCAAGCCAAAGGAATCACTCTCAAATTATTTTCGTCTCACAAGCAGCTGAAGAAAACTTCAATTTCATTCATCATAAGTGTCAATCCCGTATGGAGGGGTTACATCACATATATATGATGACTTAAAAACATGAAAAAGACCAAAATACCCTTAAATAAATAAAGACCAAAGTACCCCCAATGACTAGAAAGCCCTAAATACTTGTAAAATCACTAAATCTCCCCAACAAAACAAACTAATCAACTAATGAACTAAACAAATAAATGAAAGAAAAAAATACAATCATGAAAAGCTCGAAATCCTAGATTTAAATATGGAAACTGGTGTGGTGCTCCGCATCAAAACTGGTGCTTCTCACAGGTATGTCTCTCCTTCCATTTCAATCGTATTTCCTTCTTCCATTCAACTCGTATGAGACTACAATTTGTGGGGTTGACTCGTACAATTTGCGAGTCAACCCACAAATAATACGATTTTAACCCAAATCCGATTTTATCTACAATTTGGCTCGCTGGAGGCCACATTCAATTCGAATCGCACGATTCGAACCATGAATCGTATGATTTTGACGAAACTGATTGAGACACAATAGTTTGTATTTCTTTTCCCATGTGAGGTTCCTGATTTAGTGGGTGGCATTTTCTTCTTCTGTTTTTCCTAGTTTTGATCTTCTTTATTTGTATTTTTAGCACACCTTTTTGTTGTTTCAATGAAGTTGCAACTACCAAAAAAATGTGAGCAAACTGGGGAGTGGTATGATAAAAAAGTAACATGTTGACTAATAAACAACTATTAGACTTCTATGCTTTATGAAGTTGAATGTTGAGCCATGAAGGAAAGATAAGTAGATGATGGTAACAAAGATGTGTATGCTAAGATGGATGTGAGGAATGACGTTAAAAGTTAGTTAGGAATGATTGCATTGGAGGGATTCAAGTTGTAGCCCCAGTAGATAAAGTTAGGAATGATTGAGATACGAAGGTGGTTTTGGAGATTTAGGAGCAAGATCAAGATCATCGAGAAGTGCAGAAAGCTGAATCCTAATGAGATGAAATTCAATGTTGGTGGTGCTGCTAGGTGTAAAACCAAGTCTTTCTGATATTCGAGGTATCTTGCATAACTTGGAGGGCTTGTTCTCCCTCTTTTCTCTAGCCTGATGAAGTGCACGGACTCCATTCAGGTAGAGTTACTAGCAATCTTGAAAGCCTTGAGGATCTTTGGGAAGCATTTCCAATACAAGTTTATGGTGGAAGGAGATTCCTCTAGCACTAGGTCTCAACGGAAGAAGGCCCCCTACTTGAAAGATCACTCTAGTAATCAAAGAGATTAGGTGGTTTCTCCTCTATCATTATGTACAACCAATGTTATCAGAACCGGACCATCTATCGAACCGTCTTCGAGGAGGTCAGGGTTCAACCGGGTTCGACCGCAGTCAAAGCCGGTCAAAGCTGGTCAAGTATTAAAATAATATAAATATTATATATAATATTAAGTAAGACATATTTTATCAATAATATTAATATTAATATTAAAAATAACATTCAAACTCTGAGTAATATACCAAAACGGTGAAATATATAGGATAGAAATAGTAATAAACATTTATATCTCTAATATACACATTTTATAAGCTGAAAATTAAAAATAAAAATAAATAAATAAATAAAAAACTTTCAAAATTCTGAACCGCGGTTCACGGTTTGTGTGTCAAAACCGCATAAAATCGCGGTTCTGACCGGTTTTATGCGGTTTTGACCAAAGGACGGTTTTTTACCTGGACCGAACCGCAGACCACGCGGTTCGGTCCGGTTCTGATAACACTGTGTACAACATCATGGGCATAAGGTGGAATAAAATGTTGGCTAGCTAATAGAATTAGAAATGGATGGTGTAGTGGCATTAAAGAAAAAAAATTAGAAATCATTGCATTGAAGGAACCTTAAAGGTAGCCCCAATATGTGAGAAGATGAAGGGAATGCCATTTAAGATTGTTTGGGCTTGTATATAGATGACTAGAAATAGCATCAATGTGTCCTGTTGAGAATTGGAAGGTCACAAGTGAGAGGCTTTTGAAGGCTTGGATTGATAGGGTAGTGATTAATGACATGATAGATTGTGGATGATGGATATTATAATTTTTGTCTAAGTAGAGTGGAAATATCGAACTCATGAAGCCGACTCCAAATATATGCAATAAATAGCTCATGATAATGATTAGAACAACACAAAATTTGATTGGGATTGAGGTAGTGATTAGTGACATGATAGACTCTGTGGAATGAGTATTTATTAGTTTGAGAGGAAAATGGGACTTGAAAAAATATCTCCAAAGACCAATGATAAAGGCTGTTATGAAAATAGCAATCAAGGTTTTTTTCTTTTTCCTTTTTTTGTGTGGGCCCATTTCTTTCCTTCCCAAACCACATTAAGAGCCTTGAACTCCCCTTGTGGTTTACTTTTCCTTTTCTCAGGTGAATCTTTTGTTGGTAATTATCATTAATGATTATCCTTTATACACACCTTTTAATGATTAAGAACTGCAACTCCATTGACATTTGAACCTTTTTTAATTTGAAGTGGACTTCTAAACCTTTTAGAAGGCCAGATGGATTGATGGCTAGGATCTTCTCACCTTCTGTTTTAGGATCATCTATATTAATTCCACATGGAAAGTCAAGGGCTTAAGAATACTATGCATATTGGAGGAGCACGTAATTCATCCTGGGGAACCTTTATTTTTTTTTAGTGGTAACAAAAAGATTTTATTAAAAATGAGAATATGATACAAGAGAAAAAAACAACATAAGGGAGGTTCTAAAAGAGATAGACCTCCCAACAAAAGAAAGAGGAGAAAAATTACATAAAAGAAAAATCCAACAATACAACACTCTGAGACCCTGATCAAGTCCCAGCGAACTCAAAGAAAATAAACCCCGGAGTCTGAGTTGTTGACTCCAAATTTAGTGAAGAAATTTGTGACCCCATTTACTGTACGACTCACTTGAGCAAAATAAAATCCATTCTCGAAGACAGATCCCTAATCTCCTTGGCAATGGTAATCAGCTTCCACGGGGGACGCTTCAGTCCCTTGGCCCATTTAATTGCATTTCCCGAGTCCCCTTCTATGATTAGTGGACCATGCCTGGAGACTTTCCAGATGGACAATGCCCTCCTAATACTGAGTAGTTTTACCTCATTTGAGTCTCTAATCCCCACCTCTTCTAAAATGACTAGTGGTGTTTCTCCTCTACTATCTCCCAGCACCAGCATTTGAATAAAATAAAGAAACAAACTTGTGGGGCATGGATAAATTTTTCTATTTATCCACAATCGAATTATATTTGTTCAAAACACCATTGTCAATATTGAGAAACCAAATTCAATAAAGAAAATAAGGACTTGTGTTGGATTGGCACTACATAGATAAGAAATGAAGTATGGATGGGGGAATCAATAAAATAAAAAAAGTAGGAAAAAATCTTGGGTTTATTTCAATAGGGGTACAATAAGCAAGATTGATCCTCTATTTGTTCGTGGAGTACCAACGAAAACCAAGCATTCCTCCTATCCCTACTGGTCCCAGCTTTCCTTTAGCAGCCCCATCAACATTAAATTTAACACCACCATTTTGTGGAGGGGGTTTGAGCCCAAGTTACCCTTGTCATTAGTTTTCTATTTAGCCGACTGGAAGAGGTCAGGGTCCTCACCAGATTTCCCTTCAAATATTCTCTTTTTCCACAAGGTCCAAAGGATTGCAGTTGGAACCGTATTCCAGGCTGCCTTCTTCCTATAGCTAAATCTCGTCAACACCCACGACTCCACAACCCCAACACAACTTACCCCAAACACCCAAGTAGCCTGAAAGTGTAACGCCCCGCCCTTTTTCACTCGCTTTTTCCTGTAAATTCAGTGTATATATATTTTTTTTTATAACAGAGTAGAGTGATAGAGCGCGGGACGTCACGACGCGAGCTAAGTCCGAACTTCTAAAGTCCGACCCTTAACTGGCTGACCCTATGTGTGTATGGACTCAGTCCAATAAAATAATTCACACATAGCCATACCGACTTGTGGAATAAAATCATACTACTGCAGAATCATAATCATCAATATGCGGAATTATATTAGAACCACGTTCTAATCCATTCAGATAGCAAAGTACGTCATAATCATCAAACCAAAACATTCAACCATCTAAGTTATTACATTCCGAAATCCAAATACTCAAATACAAGTTCATGAGTATCTTTATTCAAAAACAAGTAAAGTAAGTCTTCCAAGCTCCTATGCCTGGTCCGTCTTAGGTTCATTGTTCCCCTGATTACCTGTATCATCAACTAGGGTAGAAGTAGGGCATTAGAACAACGCGCCCAGTAGGTATTCCAGTTACGGCTAACACATGGTTAGTACAAAACATATATTATAACATAATATATAAAACCAGGTAAAATCCATGCCATGCTATGATGACAGAAATGCAATGAGTCCCACCCATCACCTGTTCATAAAGTACCCACCACATAGGTCTTCTGGACGCCCCGGCGGAGTGTGGACCCTCCGGAAATCTTCTTGATGGAAATCACATCAAGGTGTTGCACATAGGTTTTTCAGACGCCCCGACGGAGTGTGACCCCTCCGGTTATAAATCCTCCACCCCATGCCATGCATGAGATGCCAATGAAACACATGCTATTTTATAACATAAACATAGCATTGAAAATCATCATTTGAAACCACATACAACACATGCTCATTATATAAATAAACTTAGCATGTAAAATCATCCTTTGAAGCATAATTGGCCCATGCTATTTTAAACACTTAAATATAGCATATGAATTTCAATATAATAAAGTATATCCTTGGAAACATATTTTCATCAAACATAATATAAAAACAAAGTACATAAGCCATGGTTTCAAAGAGGTGGAATCTTACCTAAGACCGTTTACAAGTCCTTGCGTTTCCGTCCAAGATTCGATCACCGATCGCGCACCGCTTGCGAGATCCCGTTACCTTATAATATAATGATAAATCAACACCAAGTCTCACATAATTACAAGATTCTAAGTCTATAAACAAAACCCCATGGGGTTCGGCCATACACCATGGCCGAACCCATGGCTTACCATTTTTTCATACATATTTACAAAAATGCCATTGTTGATACCCTAGCCCCTTTTCTTTGCTTAGGTTCCAAGTCATCCATTCATGCTTCCAAAGCACATAATCCCGTAAAATAATTCATGGGGTTCGGCTATACACCATGGCCGAACCCAATGTCCAATATTCTCTCATATTTACAAAAATGTCATTGGTTTCCTCTTTCCTTTAAATCTTCCATAATTAGATCTTAAAAATTTCCCTAACCAAATAAGTCCATCAAACACAACTCATGGGGTTCGGCCATACATCATGGCCGAACCCATGGTTCTCCTACTTTGGTGTTTAATTACATTTTTGCCATTCCTTTCTCCATTAATCCATAACATACATTGTATCCTTTATATTTTATTTTAAAACTACACATAACCTAACTCATAATATAGGTTCATAATCTGATTCATAAATCAGCCCTTAAACCATGAATTAAAGATCTCATTAATCCCCTTAATTTGGACCATGGGGTTCGGCCATACCTCTTGGCCGAACCCTATGGTGTATAGTTTCCAATTTAACTCCACCTTTCTATAATTGGAAGGTTTCCAAATTTAGATTTCACCTTCCAAGAATAGAACTTCCCTTATTAATCTCCCCTTCTATCATTAGAAGGTTTCCCTATTTAACTTACCAAATATCAACCTCCTTCCATAAATGGAAAGTTTTCTAAAAAAATTACTCTTTAACTTCCATTTTTAACCTAAGGTCCACATTTAGAAGGTTTCTTAATTAAACAGCAACCCTTCTATGATTGAATATCATATTGCATAATTAACGAGGTTTCCTATGGCCGAACCCCACTCATGGCAACCAATCCATTCATTTAAATCAGGTTCCATAATCAAGCCTTACCTTCCATTCTTGGGATGGTTTCCATAAATAATCTTCATGGTCTTTAAGTAGATATTTTCTAATTTTAATATCCACTTCCAAGAATAGAAACTTTCCTAATCAGCAACCTCCTTTCCATATTTGGAAACACCTTCCAAAATTAGATTGCTTTTCCATGATTAACAACTCTTTCCATATTTGGGTACTTTCCTTTATTAGACATACTTAATTAAACAACTTCTTCCATAAATGGAAGGTTTCCAAATTTAGTAGAACACCTTCCAAAATTGGGTGCTTTCCAATTTAGCAAACCCTTTCCTTAATTAGAAGTTTTCTATTTTAATCTCCATTCAAAATCTACCCCATGGGGTTTGGCCATACACCTTGGCCGAACCCTATGGTTCATGATCTTAGCCATTGGTTTAGATCCAATCACAACCGATCATCAATTCCATAAAAAGTTTGGTGGGGTTCGGCCATATACCATGGCCGAACCTCACCTCACCTCTTCCTTTTATTATTTTAGATCCAATAATTAAGCCATCTAGAAATCATGGTTTGGCCATACCAAGGCCGACCCACATGTCCATCCAATTTTTTCTTTAACAATTATCAAACTCCTCCATGGATTTTCATCATTCAAATTTGTTAATCTAAACCATAAATCCCCATGGTTTTTATTATTCAAACCATCATAAAATAACCATGACTTTCCATGATCCTAAATCTAAGAACATAACCCAATGAATGAATCAAAAACACACCATGGTTTTCAATCTTTAAAATCAATAATTAATCAAATCTTTCCATGGGGTTCGTCCATGCACTATGGCCGAACCCTATGGTTCTTTTGATTTCATAAATAAAATTATAACATTAAACACTTAGATACTAACCTCTTCCTTGATCTTCTAATCTTTCTCCCTTCTTATTTTTTTTCTTCAAACAAGAATACTTCCTTGTTGCTGCCCTTTCTTCTCTTGCTTTGGCGTGGAAGAGAAAGATGAATTGAGAGAGGGAGAGGGAGGAATAAAAACTTGGTAATGGAGTTTGTAAAAACCGTGCACCCCCTTTGGGTCTCTCCTTTTATTAGCTTACCTTAATCCAATATTAGAAATTGTTTTAAGATAAGCAACCCCCCTCCTTGGCCGTGTGACCTTGCTTCACTTAGCCATGGCCGACTTCTCCTTCTTAATTTAAAACCTTCCCTTTATTCCATTTATTTATTTAAACTAGATAGTCTCCTTGATTACTATATTATGCGCATAACATATATATTTTATAACTAAATTTCGGCCATGCATAATCTCATTTGATTTTTGAATATTTTCTTAGGATATGCAAATCCAATTTAATTAAGAAAATCCCTCTTCAAATATTCTAGCATATCATTTGTGGATTTAAAATCCCACATATCTTTCATGCGCATAATGTATGGATTTCACATTCAAAATTCGGCCATAATATCTTTTATCCAAAATTGGATATGATTAATCACTAATTTAATCCAACCCATTTAAATTTTATAAGACCAATTCCATCATTGGTTGGGTCCTAATTAGGTCATGGCCCAATTCCTTATCCATATAAGATTTAATTCTAAAATTCATAATTAAAATTAAATAAATAATAAACTGAAAATCCGAGGTGTTACAGAAAGAGACTTGCAAAGTTTAACCAGAGGTTCCTAGCACATGGGGCAACGTCTATTTGATTAGTAACTACTACTGGGAATTCTTGTGGAGAGTGTTGAATTCTAGTCATCAACCATTCATTTGGAGAACTAAAGAGAGAAAAACCCTTTTTTTTTTTCCGGGGGAGGGGGCGTTTAGAAGTTGTTTTCTCAAAATTCCTCCAAAAATGTTTGTTTGTCTTGCATTTTCCAATATCGGGGCCCAACCTCTAGTTGATGCTATATACCTCACATCCTTACCTACCCCTTGAATGTTTAGACACCCCAATTTGACACACTTACAATTGATATCCACCATGGGATTAAATTCCATCCCATAATGTTTGTTATTGACCATGAAACTTGTCAACCATATTATCATGGGTTAGAGTGGTTGTGTCCAGTGATGTTTCTCTGCAGAAATGTTGACATGATATTGTATGCATCTCACCCTGCCCCATGTGTGGATCTCTCAAAAAGGTGGGCCCATAAAGGGTAACACTTTTGCGAAATTCCGAGTGCCTTAGTCCCTCACTGTGCATGTGTGCTTCATGTTATCCAAATACAGTAAAAGACCCCAACAAAAACTTTCCATGAAAAAAGAGGCCCCAATAGTGACCTACATTGGGCCTCCCTATGATCAATTCAGACTCCTTCACATTCAACGATAATTTTTTTATGTAAGTTCGTCTTTCCTTGTTTCTCTTTATTTTTTGCGAATGATGCCGTTCTTTGTATCGCTAAGAATAGTGTTTCATTTTGAACTGATTTCCATGTAATCTGATTTTTTTCTTCTCGCAGCTCTTAGACAT
The DNA here is from genome assembly GCA_013350335.1 of Chimonanthus salicifolius. NCBI lineage: Eukaryota > Viridiplantae > Streptophyta > Magnoliopsida > Laurales > Calycanthaceae > Chimonanthus > Chimonanthus salicifolius. Next base: position 18,133,937 of record CM023540.1, on the reverse strand, counting down.
GAGTTCTTTGCAAACTGCAATACCAAACTCTCCATTGCCTGCTTCTTTCCTTAGCTGTATAACCGAGCCATGGTTTCACCAAAGTTCTTCCACGCCATATATTGATGCTGTTCCCAAAGGTAAGTTCTAAACAGATCAAACAGTACTGTAATGATGGAAACTCTCTCTCTCTCTCTCTACAATCTGATGTTCCATTTAAAATCCCAGGAGGCTTAGCATACATAGCAGGAAAAGCACCAGCTTCACAGTTGACGTAAGTTGCTTTCTTTCCCTTTTATTGTTTTTTTATTCTTGATGAGGAAACATACCATGTTCCATCGTGTGTACTCTGACCTGTGTATTAGACAAGTACACCTATCATTTTGTCAATCTAAATTGTCCATAGTTCATAGGTGAGCCTGCCATCCTTCAACTTCTCAGGGATGACTGGAGATGCCCCAAAAGTCTTCCTCACCATTGTCATTTTGGCTTTCATTACATTTCTGTTTATTTCTAGTCATCTTGGAACCTACCAAATGTACATCCAAAATTATAAATGGTGAATTTGGTGTCGAGGCTAACCAGGTGATGACTTGGATTACTGATAGTTGGCTGCTCCTGTCCATTCTGATTGAGAAGGGGAAAAACTGCTGATTATGGATTATAAACAGTAGCCCATCTAATGTAAGAAGTGCTTAAATTTGCAGGAATATCCCTTCACAGGGTCCAATTGCATCTCTTGGTGGTAATCCTTTTGCTTAGAAGATGCTGATCCCAACATATTGTCCTTCAATCTCTGATGGTGGTAAAAGACTAATTTTTGTCTTAAATATATGTTATCATGTGACTTCTTGGGTCTCCATTTCTCTATATTCGTTAAGGAATAAAACATCTTGTAAAATCCTGCCTGTCATGTGCCCATGAATTTTAAGCACCTCTGGGATCAGTGGCTCAGATTTTTCTACTGATGCGAGTTCTAGAAGTCTTTACCTGATACTATGGCCTCCGCTGATGCGAGACATATATGTAAAATGGAATCAAGAGGTGCCCCTACAGCCCTGCAGAGTGCTATTGGTTTTCCAGAAATGCCACCACACCTGGAAATGTATGTGAATGAGTTTTCAAATTCTTGGGAGAGTTTCCTGCAGTAAAATGTTTCTTTTTACCATCTTTTGTTATCCCGTCTTAGTAGGGAAGAGATCATGTAGAACTCTCTCTTGTTTTTCCTTATTCTCCCAGATACTGGGTTTGCATTATTCTTTTCATTTAAATTAAATTATACATTTACTTACATTTTTGAAGGGGCCCAAGTTCATGTACTTTCTGTGCACATTAATTTCCAATACTTTTTATTGTTCTGTTTTCATTTGGTTTTCCACAGTACATCTATCTAATGATTTACCCTAGCAGCATTGGAAGGTACGCTCCTTGTTATTGTGAATGTTTGTGGTTTTTAGGGTTTATGGAAAGCAAGAGCCTCAATTAGAATGGCAAGATAGGAAGTTACAATGGCACATGTCTCGACGGATTAGTCCGATTAAAGTCCCCTACTAGTTAGACACTTGAACACCTTCCATCATATTACCATTCAATAAAGAAAAGAAATCATAATACCTGTGCTACTAAATGGTCAAGTACCGACACTATGAGCAATGATTAATGCCGTTGGCGATGACAATAGCTAATGTCGTGGCGTTTTACTGTTATTTTAGACGACGGCCATATGTTGTAGTGCTGACCATGGCGTGGATTAATACATGATTAGTAGATTATATGATTTAGTGAAATATGTAGTTACCATTGAAGTCAAATATAATTACACTCCTATTTTACAAATTTAGATAGATTATGAAACATTAATGACATACGATTTTGGAATTTTTAAGAACCAAAATCGTTAAAGGTTAGAATGACCAAATTTAGGTGACACTTCACCTATATTTTAATCCTTTTTATATCCCAACTATGATTTGGTCACTCTATCAATATTTAGAAACTATTTTTATGAAAGCTCTAACAAAGTCATGATTTTTGTCTGTTCAGTTTTGAATTTAATATCAAATCCCGTGAATCAAAGACTTGAGAATTCCAAACTAAGTTATAAATTTATAAGAAATGGGTAGGATTCCAATTTCTGATCCATTTCAACTCGACAAACAAAATTTAAGTTTAGGTCGTCCATATTTTCAAAATAAAAATAAAATTGGCTTTAATTGCTTAAATCCGTTTTGGTTTGGGTAAAGTGGTTCTGGACTATAATCTAATCTGTTCTAATTCAAACTTAAAGCACTATTTAAGCACATTATTTTTTATTATTCATTGGTTTAAACTCATGTATCTTCATTAATTATAAAAACATGTAGGATTACAATTTTTAACCCTACCTAATTTGACAAAATAAATTCAAGTTTGTGCCATGCATATCTTACAAAAATTTAACTTGATCCAACTCAACCTGAATCTAACTAGAAATAAATATGTTTTCGTTTAGTTATAGGAGTTTTGAACCCAAATCTTACCTTACTTTACTCAAAATTATTATTTTTATCCATTAATTTAAACTTATGTATCCCCATTTATTTTTATTTCGTACTAAATTATAATTATAAAAAAAAGTAGCTCTCTAATCTCTGACTCAACTTAACTTCATAAAGAAAAAAAATCCAAGTTTGAGTCGTACGTATCTTTAAAAAAAATTAATTGAATTTGTCTTAAAATAAATTCGTTTTGATTTGGAAGAAGGGCTCTGGACCGTATCCAACCTGTTCCAACACAAATTAAAAACACCATTTAGAAGCTGCTGCTTGAATCGAAAACAAACTTTTTATTATTACAACAACACATTGATAAACATGGGAGAGTAATGATGAAAAAACAACAACACACAACATTTTTTCTTAGCACAAAATGAAAATCCCTTTGAGGAGAGTTGGAAAACACTAGTTTTTTTTTTAATATCTGTTTGTGATGGGAGAGTTATAGAAGAAACAATAAACACTCCTTAAGGCTACTCCACCCTGAGTTTTTAATGGACCTAACCCATGTGGCCGTGGGGGCCCTATTACATGGCTAGGGCTTAGTGGATTGGTTCCAAGTAGCAAACTCACTGAGTCACTGGTGATGTTCCTTCTCCATTAAGACTTGAAATGAATCCCTTTTGTTTCTTTAAAGAGGAAAACATTTCTTAGTCAAAATTCAAACCCAAAAAAAAAAAAAACAACCTTTTAATTCTCTTTCAAAACTAAATAATGTATTTTGAAAACAATTTTAGTTTATTTTAAGACGCACCAAAGACTAAGTCATCCCCATATTAAGACTATGAGTTGGTCAATGGCTAAGTCAGTGACTTTCATTTATTTTCTAAAAGATCTTGACAATTGAGTTACTTGACTCAATTGTAAAAGAAAAAATGTAGAAAAAAATTAATGATAAAATTAAAATTTTGATTTTTTTTTTCTTATAAATGTCATATATAAAACAACACCGTTCAAATTCACCTACTTAAGCTTGTGAAGCTAAAGAAAATATATCCATCGAATTCATAAGACCTTGGTCTCAAGAGATCCGCATGGTAACATGTACTATAGCTTTTTTTTTTTTTTTTTTCGAATAAAAAAATATCGATATTTAAATTAACGAGAAATTGTTTTGTGATTACTAATTAGGCGACTAGAGTTGCTCTAATTTTATTTATTTTTAATATTTTTAAATAAAAGTTGCTCTTATTTTGCCCAAGTAAAACGAAGTCTAACCGGGGAGAGAGACAGACAGAGATGGAGGAGAAGGTTATAGCGGTGCTGGTTTTGGGTTGCGGCGGAGTGGGGCGACAGCTCCTTCAACACATTGTCAACTCTCGATCTCTCCATTCCAAGCAGGTTTCTCTATTCATTCCTTTCTCCGTCTACTCCTCACAATTTTAATTCTCATTTTTCCCAGTATGGTATATGCTATATAGTTCATACAAACAGATAGAGATGGAGAAAGGTTCTTTAAATGAGACCTACGTCCCAATCAGTTATCTGGGAAATGGATAGAAACTGGATACAGTGAATTGCAACCATTGTAGGGTCCCTTGTGAAATTAGCCCACATGGATTGGATTCACTGATGTAGTCAAGCGGGATTAGTAGAACTCGGATTGCACTTTGGGAAGTGCTCTTTGTTGCAACCTAGAGAAGGTTAAGGGTTCAAGGCATGCTTATAGAGGAAGTTTTCAGTTCATATTGGTCAGGGATTCACATTTTTTTTTTTTTTCCTTCTTTATAATCGTTCCTCTCAGCTCAATGGTGGAGCAATTGGTTATTCTCTCATTGGTCATAAACTTGTTTCTACTTACTCAGGAAGCTCATTTTCATTTGCAGAGACCTTCGCAATCCACTCTTCTTATTTGCTGCATTTATTTGATGTTTTTGTGGGAGCATTTATGTTGGGTGATTATTGGATATTAAGGAAACAGAAAATTGAGAATGGAGGAAGAAGAACTTGGGAAGACTAGGAGAAACCAAGGGAAAGTTACACCAAATGGTGCTGTCTTGAAGACAGGTATATCCTTTCTGTGCAGATTGACTTGTTAGAAATCCTACCCCCAGGATCCTATGCCCTTACCACTGGCTTGCTGTTGTACACCAAGAAATGGACACTCATCATCGTTATCATCTTCATCATCACAACCAAAGTCCCATCAATTTGTGGTCAGTTTTTTGAGTTCTGATTCTTTGTTTGACCCTATTATAAACCGTATCTTGATCACTCTAATATCTCCATATCTTTCTTAATCTCTTCTCTCTGTATTTTTAGTGGTCTAGCCTTTCTCCTTGTACCTACAAACTGTAACCTCTCAACTCGACCAAGGAATGCATACTGGATGCCCAAAACACGAAGTAGAAAACCATAAAAAAACAGAAGAAATTTTTCTCAATTATAATCCATGGAGGCATCCTATAGAAACTCAAGCATTGCCTTAAAAAGTTAAATAAGAGATTTACATCCCTTTTGTGAGTAACTGTAGGGTTCCGTCCTCCAGTACAATATTGTCCGCTTTGGGCCCGCAGCCAGGCCTACACGGCTTTGTTTCTAGTGAGCAGACCTAATGAATGCTTTCAAAAGGCCTTGTGCTAGATGGATGAGACTCTAAGTCATATATACCAGAGGAGATCATTGCCTACAGGCGATGTGGGATTTCCAGGGGCTCCCAACGCCTCTTGGCGATTTTCTCTCCTTGTTTGTGGTGCTTGGATTAAGGCTGGCCCTCACTTGGGGCTGGGTATTACAACCTACCCCCTTTAAGACTAGAGCCGCCCTTGGTTCTATACTTCGGTCTTGGTTCCATCCACCAGATCAAATGCTGCACCAGCCCACACCCTCAGTCCGAGGGTTGAATCGTACTCTGATACCATTTGTAGCGCCCAACCCTCCAGCACAATATTGTCCGCTTTTGGCCCACAACCGTGCCTGCACAACTTTATTTCTAGCGAGTAGACCTAAGGAATGCTCCCAAAAGGCCTTGTGTTAGATGGGGGAGACTCTAAGCCATATATACCATAGGAGATCATTGCCCACAAGCGATGAGACTTCCAGGGGGCACCCAACGCCTCCTGGCGATTTTCTCTCCTTGTTTGCGGTGCCTGGCGTAAGGCTGGGCCCCACTTGGGGCGGGGTATTATAGTAACACTTCTCTTTTACATGACAAATCACTTCCCTTAGGAATAATCATAAACTTATTGGTTTAGTATTTTGGAAAATATCCAATAATTTCTTCATAAATAGTACACCATTGTATTGAATGGTGAGGTGTTTCTTGCATTTGTCTCTTAGTTTGGCAACTATGGCTTGAACTTTGAATCTTGCATTTGGTGGGAGGGATTTGATTGAAGTTTGGGTCTAAATGTCTAATCATCTCCATAGAACTCGTTCCTTGTCTCTATTTCTATTGCAAATTTCTTATTACATCACTTTCTACTCCATGATATTTGAGAATCACTATCAGTCTATGATATAGGTCTTACTCACAATGCAGTAAAGATGTCACTACGTTTCCCTTGATTCTCCAACAAGGCTATCTTCCATAAGCAAAAATATTAATGATGACGAAATTATCTTTTTTTGGGCTTTGCTATGCTATTAACATTGTAAATCTAGGTGGTGTAGACAAGCCATATGTCTGATATCATTTTATAAAACCCACTTTTAGGCATATTTTAAATGTACAATAACAAGATTGTATTCAATTATTCATAAGAAAAGGATGTATAAGGGAGAATATTTGAAAAGGAAATGAATTGCTAAAATCTTTGAACTTGAATTTTAGAGTTGGCCACCTCCAAAGAATGTAAACCCATTCCTTGCCATGTTTGATGACTCCTCTCCCACCAATTACTAATTTAGACACAAAGGGCCTAAAGGTTCATGAAAAGAGGTTATGACTAATATGAGCCTCACATCTTAACCTTGGGACCCACCATAACAATTATCGTTTGAGAATTACTATAGTGTAGTGAAGTTTCAAGTCAAATTCCAAGTGTGGTGCAATTTGCAATCTTAAATAGTCTTAGTTTGACTTCAAATTTAAATTGGGGTGCAATTGGCATTTTGATCTTAATTAATTTAAATTTGAATTCAAATGTGAATTCTGGTGCATTTAGTTTATTGCTTAGTCTAAATAAATGTCTAAATGTATTTTTAATTATGGTTCCAACCCTAGTTATCTTTACATGTCATCGGCTCACAATTGAGATAGTTGGAAATGGAAATTGATTTGAAGTTATGACATTTCTCTTTGGTTGATATGAATCCAGCCTCAACAGAATTACTTGAGCTCATTCTAGTCCTTGGTGTTGACTCCAACTACAACCTATGTGCATGCTTGATGTAGCACACGTATGCCAACCCAAAAAGAGGGAAAGTTCCCCATTCCCAGTTGTCGACCCCGACGGAAGTGGGAACCCAACAATTGTCATTTTTTCTATTTTCCTTTTAATTTTCTTTCTGTTCTTATACTTGTTTCTATTTTCTTTTATTATTTCCAGTTTCATTAATAGGCTTGATCATGTATAAATAAGTCTTGGATTGGATTGTAAAGACAGATTTTGATAATGAATTGATTTTGGGTTTTACCTTGTTTATCTTCTTCTTCCCCGCTGGATTCCGGTTCGCTCATGAATTCAAGTTTCCTTCCTGTCCGACGGAGATCGACGGTGTTGTTCTTTTCCTTTGAGGGTTCTTGTTGTCGCCGGCGTTTGATGGCATCCTCGAAATTTCTTCCTTGCTGCCACGTTGTTGTAGCGTCCTCCCAATTGCAGGGGCATTTCCCCTGCTCCCTTCATCTAGTCATCCACCCACGACTTGGAGTGCTCAAGCCAATACATCCTTCGCCTAGTACCAGCCCAGGTATTGCCCCTTTGTTAATCCAACACCCTTCTTCCTTTTTTTCCTACTGTCCCCCACTTCTACAAATCCAACCATCTTCAACCCCCTTCTGCTGTGTACCGTCCCCTGTTAGCCATCTCCTTAATACCCACCATCCTTTAACACCTTTGACTATTAAAACCCCTTGACCAACTTCTCCTTTAATTACATCTCCACCGTCCACTAACTAAACCTTGTCCAAATCTTATTAAACCCACCAACCGTTCAACCCTTTATTATATTAATATTTCACCATTGTTCCATCTGTTATCCATTAAGCCCATTAGATTATTCCATTTAATCCCAATATCTCCGCTTAACCCTATCAAATCTACCTAATACCGTTACCCGATCTTATCCGCTGCATCAATTGGTATTCAGAGCCAGATCTCACAGATCAAATATCGAGCGAGATTTTCTTCGTAGATATCGGGCATGACTTAAAAAAATAAAAAATCTTCCTCTCAACTGGCTCTCGGAGGTCGAATGCTTCTTTAAATACATGGAGATTGATGAAGCGAAGAAAGTGAGGTTCGTGGTCTATCGCCTCCAAGGTGTAGCGTCTGCATGGTGGGAGTTGAAATAAACCGACCGCAAGCGATGTAATGAACTTCTTATTAGGTCACGGCCACGGCTGAAAAAATTGCTACGGGTTTGTTTTCTTGACGTCGACTATGAACAATATTTGTTTAAGCAATATCAAAATTGTCGGCAAGGAGATCGCACAATTTGTGACTATGCCACTGAGTTCTACTATCTCTTTGCACGCAATGACTTGGACGAGACTGAGTCTCAACAAGTCTCTCGATTCTTAAGAGGACTGTGTCTGACAATCCGTGAATGCTTCGGATTCCAGCCAGTTTTCACTTTGAAAGATACGATACGAATGGCTAGAAGAGTAGAGCGTCAATTAGAGAGACTCGAGGAAAAGAATGCTCCTACGATTGTAGACATTGAGCCAAAACCACCAAAGACAGAGGAAATCCCGACAGTTGTCGTACAGGAGTTGGCTTCAGGAAGTGTGCCAGTTTCACCGAGATGTATGCCAACTTTCTCGGGATGTGTGCAGTTCCTCCAGAGACAGTATCGAAATTCGTGCAAGTTCCTGTGGAGACAATGTACTCTCCACAGTTGCAACTTGTGCAAACACCAATGCCAAAGCAAGTATTGGAGAGTGAATCAACTGTATTGTCGGCGTCCCAGTCGATGCAATCGGTGAGTAATGATCCACCATTGTTGTTGCAGTTGTCAGATGCACCACAAGTATCACTGGTGTCAAAGAAGTTGGATTTCATCGACAATGATTCCTATTTGATATCTTCTAACGTCAAGCTAGTCTTTGTTGAAGACTTCTTGCGTCCAGTTGTTCCTACATTTTTCGTGGTACCGCAAATAAATGTCAAACTTATAGATGACAAGGTACACTATGAGAGGTTGCTCTACATGCTCGATTTGTTCGAACCAATGTTGTGAAAATCGAATCATATCGTAAATCGTTAATACATCTTGAATCGCAAATCGTAGAATCGTAAGATTCATAAGTGTTTTCCCTCAAAAATATTTAATATATGAAATAACGTAAAATATATCTAAAATGTAATAACATGAGCAATTCTCCAACTTCCTTTCAATATTAAGCAAATTCTATGTAATTAGTTCATTGGAGCTCAAATTTCAATGCTCCAACTCCCAAAAGTATAAGACCAGTGTATAATCTAATTATACTGTACAAAGTCAATAATGAACTAAAAAACCCTAAAAAAATCGAAAGGTCTTAAATGTTCATTAACTCAAGCCTTAAAAACTATTAAAACGAAATGTTTCATGCTTTCACACTCCTAATAACTCCATAATTCTATTATTTATACGAATCGTAAGATTTGTTGATAGATACGAATTGTTCCTCTTATCATATCGTATGAATCATAAGATACGAATCGTGTATCGTAAGATTTTAACAACCATGGTTCGAACCTTCAAAGTGAAAAAAGACACCATCAAATATAGGAGGTTCTCACATTGGACTCGAACTCAAGGAACCAGGGGAGATTGATGTAGCACACGTATGCTAACCCAAAAAGAAGGAAACTTCCCCAGTCCTAGTTGTCGACCCCGAGGGAAGTGGAAACCCAATAATTGCCCTTTTTTCTATTTTCCTTTTAATTTTCTTTCTTTCTTATTCTTGTTTCTATTTTCTTTTATTATTTCCATTTTCATTAATAGGCCTGATCATCTATAAATAAGTCTTGGATCGGATTGTAAAGACAAATTTTGATAATGAATTGATTTTGGGTTTTACCCTGTTTATCTTTTTCTTTCCCAGTGGATTCCGGTTCTCTCGTGGATTCGAGTTTCCTTCCCGTCCGACGGAGATCAACGGTGTTGTTCTTTTCCTTTGAGGGTTCCTGTTGTCGCCGGCGTTCGACGGCATCCTCGGAGTTTCTTCCTTGTTGCCACGCTGTTGTAGCATCCGCCCAATAGCAGGGGCGTTTCCCCTGCTCCCTTCATCTAGTCATCCACCCATGGCTTGGAGTGCTCAAGCCAATACATCCTTCGCCTAGTACCAGTCCAGGTATTGCCCTTTTGTTAATCCAACACCCTTCTTCCTTTTCTTCCTACTGTCCCCCACTTCTACAAATCCAACCATCTCCAACCCCCTTCTGCTGTGAACCGTCCCCTGTCAGCCATCTCTTTCATACCCACCATCCTTTAACACCTTTGACTATTAAAACCCCTTGACCAACTTCTCCTTTAATTACCCTCTCCACCGTCCACTAACTAAGGCTTGTCCAAATCTTATTAAACCCACCAACTCGTCAACCCTTTATTATATTAATATTTCACCATTAATCCATCTATTATCCATTAAGCCCATTAGGTTATTCCATTTAATCCCAATATCTCCACTTAACCCATCAAATCTACCTAATACCGTTACCCAATCCTACCCGCTGCATCAGTGCTCCTAGGCTAGGTATCTCCTTTATCATTCCCATCGTACTTTTGCCATTATGTCCACCCTCCACACTTAAACTTGTCCTTAAATCAGTTACACACTTCTTTCATCTTTCATTTGACCTTAACAAGAATTGCTTAGGCCCATAAAGGTCTTAAATCTTAACCTAAACCCAACTGAAAGCACAGACTACTTTTTGTTTGCCATTATTTGGTGTATGCACCTTGCCTTTTGCTGGATATCCTGCCAATAATGACTCTAGCTTCCCTTGACAACCTTGAATATACAATCTTTAGTTTTTTTTTTCTCCCCTTTTAATGCCAATAAGTAGAAGTTTTCAAGCCTTTATAATGGTCCATCAAGTCTTTATAATGGTCCATTATGAAATTTTGCCATATTCCTTGGTTGATTAAACTATCATTAATTATTTTATGCTTGCCAAAAGAATGGCCCAAGATGAAGCTTTCCCATCAAACTCTTTTGCTTCTATTTTTAGGCCTCCTACAATTGCAAGAGTCACCATTATCACCAAATTTGCCGTTGCCTTTTAAAAAAACCTTTCATCTAGAAGTGACTAGAGGGACCTTGGCATGGACACGTTACTTGCATCAAACTACTAGAAATTAGTGTTATTAAATAGCCATCCAATGAGCTGAAGATTTCATGATTTTTGGAAGAATTCGGCAACCTATGTTTGATTTATGGATTGGTAGTTAGGAAGTGGCACTTTTTTGTTTTTAAACAATAAATTGATTTTGTTGGAGCATCCAACTAGATCATCAGAGTGCCCATTGCATTCCAGTTAGCAATAGGCATAAAAGTCTTAGTCGAGTTGGCCATTAGTAATAACAGATTTTCTGTTTGACCCGATCCGGTCCAACATGAATCTATGTAAAATTTTTACAAAATTAGAAAATTTATTTTTAATAGAAAATGAAAGATAAAAGGGCTTCCTTTCATGTGAGCACACCGGGATATGGAAAATTGAGCCAATTGATTAAGATTTTTTAAATTGGTGGAATACATGGGCTAAAATTAATATTTAAAAAATAAATTATTTAAATATTATTTTTAATTCAATTCGGTTGGGTTCGAGAACCCTCTACCCAACCGGACCTGAATTTATTTTGGGTTGGGTCAGGTTGGTTCAATTTAAAATTTTCTTAAGAAAAGCATGACCCAAACTCAAAATTTTCGGGTTGGGTCAGGTGGGTTCAGGGGTTGGGTCAACAATTACCACCCCTTTCGCTTAGGCTTCAAACCAATTTTGCTCCTCACCTTACTTGAGACTAGTTTTTTTAGAACTTTTTCTACAAAAGCCTATTTTTTATAGTTTTTTGTAATAGCTAGTAAATATTTTAGTCAACATGAAGTAATTGTTACTAATACTCTCTCTGTCCCAAATTAGTTGTCCTATATGGATTTTGGAATTGTCCCAAAATACTTGTCTCATTTGTATTTGAGTAGTATAAAATGTGTTGAAAATGGATGAGATCACATGAGTGCTAGCCTTATATAGAGAGTTCCTTAAAAAATACAAATATTTCAAATGAGACAACTAAAATGGGACGGAGGGAGTACTTAATTAGAAACTCTAAATATTAGATAATATACTTTTGCATGTATACAATACACATTTAATGTGCTTGGAAGCTTAGCTGCTAATTTATGTTGGTGCATTAGATGAGTAGTATTGTGTTTTGTGCAATGAGGACACAATCCATGAATCTACATATATATTTGAAGTATCTAAGTAAGGGTACCCAACAAAATTAGGCTTGTGCCTAGACATGCGTTTTGTACCTTAGGCTCCAGGTCCCCTTGGTGCCTTGATTGCATGTTGTATCTTAACTACTATGCCTTGTACCAAGAATTAAAGGATTGTAAGCGAGTACTGGGAAAAGGGTGAGCTCATTAACGATTTGGTTTGATGTAGTTAGCAAGATAATAAATTTGAAGTGATTGAAGAAGTGGTTTTGGATAGGGTTAAGTGGAAAAGTAGAACCTAGAAAGTCAGGCCTAGATAGATGAAATAAATTGTTTGATAATGATGGTGGTGAGAATGCAATCCTTTGGCAATCTAAGGATCCCCATTAATCTAGTTAGAACGACTCCACTCTAGGTTTATTGTAGGACAGTCCAGATTGTATGGTTGTTCCTTTATTTTTGGTGACATGAATGTCTATCAATTATTATATTTTACGCAATAAGAACATATAATATTAATGCATGTTCTTATATTTTCCTTTTTTTTTGAATTCATTATCAATTGCAACACTTTTGAAATTATTGGAGACATGTTGGGCAGGGATTGCGATTGCGAGTTGTTGGGGTGTGTGACAGTCAATCATTACTTACGGCAATTGATCTTGTCTATGAGGAATTGAGTGACCTGTTTTTGATGGAAATTTGCAAGGCAAAGTTGTCTGGTTCCTCTCTAACAACATTGAGTAACTTCGGTAATTTCTTGTCTTTTTATTCCTTTTTTTTTTTTTGCTGAAATGAGTTTAGGTTGATGTTTGAATTAGGAAAATGTTTGCATATAATTTTTAAATTTGATAAGCAGATACAAATACCAATATGGAAACAAATGTGGGAAATGAGGATACAAAATCCTATTTCTGGTTTCCCAAAATCTAGAGCAAAGGTATAGCTGGTTTGCTGTTTGTAATGTTTCTTTAGGTTTAATTTGTGGATTTTACCCAACGTTGGGTATCCGAGCTGGTTGCGTGCCACTGGTTTCAGTGTTGAGGTGACGAGTTCGAAACCTGGCGGCGTCAACTGAAGGTATACTGTGTGGGTGTGGTGTGCCTTCCCTAGGGTTTTAGGAGATCTAACCAACTAACTAGGCGGCCTCTTTGGCGACTTGACAACAGACTGTCGGAGGGTTGATTGAGGTTTCCCTAGGTTATCAAAAAAATTTTTTTTTGTGGATTTTACTTTAAGCATTTCACCAAAGTATTTTTTTACTCTTATTAAATGAAGTAATCGTGGAGACATGCTTAATGTAACATGGCCCTTGATTTAAAGTTCTTCTTTGCAGTAAAGTATTTTTACAGCATTCAATATCTTGGGCATATGAATATGAAGTGCTATCTTATTTTATACTATTTTACTTGTTAATGGGAATGGAAGGGACTTCATCCATTGAATCCTTTGTTATTTTATATATTACTCTTTGTAACTTTTTAAGTTGGTTTTTCCTGATTTCTTCTTGTTATTGTTATTGCATATGTATATATTTATGTATGTTATGTTTGTAAGGGGAACCTTCAGCCCAAGAATACAAGCACTACCAAACAAAGATTGGAAAAAGAAATCCAATAGACAAAAGCCCAATGAAAACCACTATATTACATCAAAGACACGACCAAACATTGCACTTACAAAATTCCAATGATTGATGCACTCAAATGCCTAACGGCTTAATGCCCATGAGACTCCATGATGTTTAGCTAAATTTGTTATCCATGAGGTTCCTGAAATAGGTTACAGGAGCCATCTTTCTTCTCCCATTGCAATGTTGAATCTTTGGCAATGCTTTGTATTGAAGTTTTGTTTATATAGTGTTGGTTCTAATCATATTGGTATGCCTCATTATGATATTTTTTGTTTGTTTGTGTGTGTGTGTTTTTTCGTTTTTTAAAGTTAAGAACTATCATAAAAAAAGGTGGGATGGGGGTGGATTACAAGAAAGGAAAGAACAGCATAGACTCCAAGATAGACGCTATGCAAGGCCAATGAGAAAATACAATGGAATAGAAAGACTACAAGCTCAATCCAATGAGAAATCTAGAAACAAATCGTTTCTCTACACACCATTCTTTGCTAGAAAATCTGCTATCCCATCTACTGATCTCCTTACATGGACAAAAGATGCATCTAAGATGCTTAGGGTTTTTAATTACTCATGTGTGGACCCCACTTTCTTTTTATTTTCTTTTATTATCCTAATTAGCCGTTTTTATTTTTATTTTGGTGATGTTGTTTTTGTCAAAGTCCCAGTTGGACTTGGATTCCTTCCATCGGTTCCTAAGTCCAGCTGATTCTGGAATCCTAATTTGTTGCTAATTAGTTTAGGGTTTTTATATAAACCTAGGTAGGATGTACGGGAGACACACTCTTTGGAATGTTGAATGAAAAAATTATCAGTTTATAGCTTTATCTTCTCTGTTCCATCTTCTACAACTTTTGCCTAAGATTGCAGACTTGTCACTGCTGGCCCTGTTCCAGCCTTCATCACCATAGCCAGAAACCTGGGCTTAATCCCAGGTAGCCCTCCATCGCCTTCTTCGAAATCTGGGCATTATCCCAGATCTAATCTCCACCGCTGCTACTCCAAACTTCCCTTGTTTCCCGTTGCAGAGAAGCAAGACACAGCCAGAAGGTTAAGTCGGGCTTACCTGCCTTTCACCCTCTGAACCCAGGCCCACTGGAGACTTCACCGTCTTCATTAAGGCTTACTACAGAGACCATCTTCCCACCTTCCGCCTCTTCTGCCTGCTTCCACGATCAAAACCCATGTAATCTCCTTCGTCTTTACCTTTCTCTTGCAACCTTCTAGCCTCTTCTGTCCCTTCACCCACTTTCTTTTTCTTCTATCCTCCATCCCATATTCCTAATCCCATTGAGAGAGCCATTCTCATGAGATGGCTTACAACTTCTTTTGTCATCATTAATGCTCATCAATGCCTTGTCCCCTCATGGATTAAAGCCATCTTTTGTAATGTAGCAGAAGCGGGGAAGAAATCGAAATAAGTCACTCCCGACGAAAGATTGGAGCTCACACACACATAAGTTGTTCACACGTGTGGAGTGGATTTTAAGTCACACACGTGGGAAGGGCTGTCTCAAATAGGGCATGTGAATGGGTCTCGAAGGAAAAGAGAAAAGAGGTATTAGGAAGGCAGCGGAAGGGGCAGTAACTGGCGGAGGAAAGAGGAGCAGAGAAAGAAGAAGGAATCGAAGGGAAGGAAGAAGAAGGCTGAGGGAAGGAGGGAGAAGGCTTGGGATCAGCTGTACCTGGTTTCTGTGATGAAGGGGAACCAAATCTGTTCACATCGAACAGATTGGAATCCTGCGGCAATGGCGGAAGCTCTGGGATGAAGCCTAGACAAGGCGATGGTGTCCTCTCTTGGGATTAAGCCCAAGATTTGCAGAAGTAACTCTGGAACTTAGCCAGCAAGGAATTCCTGCAACAATGGCAAGGGACTCGTCTGCAACTCGGGCAAAAGATGAGGGACAAGTGATCGAAGGCAAAAGATAATCAAATCTTATTTCATAATTTTCGAAAGAGGTGAGTCCTTCTCTTACATGCATTGTCTTTATAAGAAAATAAGAAATCAAAATATAAAAGGACTTCTAAATCAAATAGGAAAGCTACCGACCTAGCTTCCTTGTGACACAAGAATTCTAAATTAAAAATAATGAATAGTAAATCCTAAGAGAGATGGGTCTCCCGTGTCCTCCATCATTTTGTCTTTCCATACATACCCCTCAACTTCCTCCTATTTACCCACTCACACAATTTTCCCATCTTTTCCCTCATTACCCTTCCCTTTTTAACTTTTATCCACCTATCCTAAGCCAACCTTGACCAATTGACTAGACTTTAACAATCCAGTCTTTCATGAGAGGACTAAGGACATTGAAGTCGATTGTCACTTCCTTTGTTGGGATATTTCTGTCGGTTGACTTTTTACTCCTTATCTACATTCTAAAAATCAACTTGACGATATGTTGACAAAGGCAGTTCCTCGAACTCAACTCTCTTTGGTTGTTAGCAAGCTGGATTTACTCGACATCTTCGAACTAGCTTGAGGGAGAGTGTTGTAGGATCCACTTCAGGATACGTTAGATGTTGTGGGACTCATTTCTATACAGAGTTGACCCAAATCTCCTTAGTTTGGAAAGTCAACATATTAGTTGTAAATAGATTTGTGATTGATGTGATTGATTTATTCCTTATTTGTTCTTTCCTTTTTTGGCCACCTTGATGGCT
The DNA here is from genome assembly GCA_013350335.1 of Chimonanthus salicifolius. Classification (NCBI taxonomy): domain Eukaryota; kingdom Viridiplantae; phylum Streptophyta; class Magnoliopsida; order Laurales; family Calycanthaceae; genus Chimonanthus; species Chimonanthus salicifolius. Next base: position 18,117,598 of record CM023540.1, on the reverse strand, counting down.
CTCTATAATCTATTATTTTACAATAGTGACCGAGTCGACGATGAATCTGAAAGGTTGGGTAACCTTGGAATATGCATCCTGTTTACCAATTAAAGAAAAGCCAAAAAAGTGTCTGACTGTTCATCTGTTAGGTTTCACTGAAATTTAGACGGTCATGGTTTTTTAATTATTTATATGTTATAAGTAGTGCTGTTGTCAGCTAGTTTTGAGTTGGATCCACAAGCATTTGCATTTTGACCTGTTTATTTTGTTGGATCCTATCTGACCACTGAATTGGGTGTTACCAATTATCATATATTGAAGTCCTGATCTCTAGGTGATTGGCCACTTGGAATATGTATCCATCTTTGTTCAAAATGTATTTTCAAGATACGAGTCCATATTCAGGTTTCCTTCGAATTATTTCCGTAACTAGTGCAGCAGTTCACTGAAACCAATCCCCTGATCTCTCCATGCTTTTATCTTCTTCTCTTCATTTTTTGTAGACAAGAATTTTCATTATTTATTATTTTTCCCTAGGTGTTTCTTTCTCTTCTTCAGTATGATTTCATTTTACCATCTCGAAAGGAAAATTTGTGTAATCACAAATAACACATGTAAGGGGATCAGTGTTGGATGATACTGATTTTTGTTTTTGTCAGTTGTGTTTTGGCTATTATTGTACTTTCTCTATAGCATAGATCTCATATGCTTTTGACTTTTTGGTTGTTGTATTGTTCTTGGTACTTAATAGCAATGTTATTAAACCCGGCCTGGCCCGTGGTTGAACCAGCGGTTCAACCGTGACCGGCATAGATACGGTTTGGGTTTCTCAAAAACCCTTCAAAACCTATAAACCCACAAAAACCCAGTCAACCCTTGAATTTGACCGGGTATTCATAAAAACCCTTCGACCGTTTAAAACCCGCTATAAAAAATTTAAAAGCAACTTCAAAAATTAAAAGAAGAACTTTAAAAATAATAAATTTAATTTCATATGACCCAATGAGCCTGAAAAGGCAATGAAAAGGGTGAAAGACTTACTTTCATATACCCCCATTTATAACTCTCTCCTTGCTGATTTTTTAACCTACTTTTCGATGTGGGACTTCAGTACAAACTACATCTCAGCAATGGGAAGTTGGGAAGATTCCCAGTTGACAGAGAAACAAGTATGGCCGTTAGGCCCTTTGGGTTTTTTTTCTTTTTATATTCTGTGAGTCAAGTAATGGAAAGTGGGATTTTGGAAATACTCCCCACTTTTGTATTTTTACCCAGGTATATAGCATCTCTACTTAATAAGTTAATATTATATAATTTAATCATACTTATAGAAAAAGATAAAATAGAAATTATTTTAAAAATGAGAGTAGAATTTGTTAACTATTTTAATTAATGTGGAAATAAAAATTAATTAAAATAAAAATAAGAAACTAAAAAGTGAAATTTTATACTTAAATTTAATGGATTTTGTTCCAAAATTTGAAAACTAACAATAAAATGAAAAATATTTGAAACATAAAAATGAAAAACTACATGTGTAACTAAAAAATAAATAAATGGACTATCAATTAAGAAAAAAGTAAAAATATGAATAATACATAATTAAAAATTACTTTTAGTTTTTTATATCATTTAAAAGTAATAGGTGATGTTAACTTTAATTGTTAATATGAAATCGTGATGACAGAGCAAATAAGATTTCTATAATTATTAATAATGAGTTAGATATTAAATAGACATTTCTAAAATTTATTTCAACTCATCAATTAAATATTAATTAATAATTGAATATTATTTATTATTTATATTAATTGCACGGGTTTGACCGTGATTGAACCCGGTTGAATCTTATTTAACCCAACCTTCTATTTAGATTGGTCGGTACACGGGTTGGTTTTTAAAACATTGCTTAATAGAACTATTTCTATCTCTGATTCAAAAAAAGAGAAAAAAACCCACATATGCATATGGGAAATATAAGATATATCAAGTGGGCCCTTTTGAGAAAGAAAAAGAGAGAGAAGACAATTAAAGGCCCTAATCGTGGAGCCTGAACCTGGGTTTTGGAACTGATCTGTTGGACTCATAATTTTCTTATGTGCCACTAAGATGTAGGATTTCAGGCCTGTTGACGCTTTTACTATGATCTTTTGAATGAACTTAACCATATTTATGATTTTTTTAAATTTATTCAGGTAGATGCCAAATATTCAGGTACTCTGAAGCAATAGAAGAAGTTGTGTGTATTGCTCGGTGTCTACGCCAATTCACTGGTTTGTAGTTCCAACCTCTAGTATCTGTAATATGTCAATCTTTAAAACATTAAAAAGTTGGTATATTTGATGCAATTTTAAAATGCTTGGTTATATAAATATATTTATCAGATACTGTTGAAAATATTGAAGCTTTGAGTGCCACAACTGCCTGACATGTGTGGTATTTTGTTGTACAAATACCATACCGACAGGCAACCGTAAACAGTCATTTGAGTACGAAAATCGGAAACGTTAATTAAAAAAAACTTTAGCTGAAGTTTCAACCACTATCCTTTTCGTTTAATATAAAACTCTCTCAGGTGAGGGCTAATAATTGTCCAGTCAGTATTGGGCAATAACTTCTACAATGGAACCCTCTGGGTGAACTGATCTGATCTTGTTCACTTGCATAAGTGTATGAAAGTAGGTTTATAGATAGTGAGTAAAAAGAAAGGCAAGCAACCCATTATATAATCAAACATCCCAATTGTTTCCCCTTTTATTGATAGTGATTTGTTGGCACCTTACATTTATCCATTGGTTATTTCACAGGTTTGGTCCTTGTTGATTGTTCTGCGAGTTTGGAGACGATTAGAGTGCTAAACCGTGTTGTGGATTTGGACTGTTGTATTGTGCTGGCAAATAAGAAGCCACTTACATCTGCAATTGTAACATTTTATCTTAGTTTCCCAATCTAATGTACAGTTGAATTAGATGGTTAATATTTTGTAACATCTTATCCTAGTTTCCCAATCTAATGTACAGTTGAATTACATCTGCAATTGTAACATCTTATCCTATTTTCCCAATCTAATGTACAGTTGAATTAGATGGTTAATATTTTGTCATAATTCCTCAATGGCAAAAGATCACAAGAATAGCTGTCAAAACTATTCTGCTTTGGTTGAATCAACTAAAACATTGTATATTGATACGAGTACTGAATGGTACCAGTTCTCTGGACTGTATTTGCTATTTGCACCCACTTCTACTAGAAAGATTTGACACCACTTTATGTTTTCACATATGGCTGCTTTGGCGTTCATGTCTTGGTTTCTCTAGGCACATTTTGGTTGGAAGCTTCCATCTCCCTCTGTAGGGAGGACCTCATTTTTTTTATAATCCTTTCATTACAATGGATTCTTTTAAAATTTGTCTGGCTAGCCATTCCAAATAGAACGCCAAACGTTCCATTCAGGAATAATGAGACACCCACTGGCCTATTTTGAGAAAATACACGACTGTAAACACAGTTTAATCTTAAATTTGTTACTTCTTAAAGTATTGACTCCATACTCCATGGTTTGTGGATAACCTTTTGTGCCTGCCTGCAGGAAGATTATGAAAAATTAGTCTCTCACTTGCGTCGCATTCGATATGAATCTACTGTAAGTTTTTTTTTTTAAATGTAATTCATTGATGTGAAGGCACATTGGCTTCTTTTGTGTAATTGTGTATTTAAGTGCTTTTGTTTTTGTAGTCTCGAGTAGTAGTTTATAAGTGTTCTATTTCTCTTTATCAAGTTTCATATAATGTTTGTTGTGAAATATGACTTGTTAAGGTTGCCATAATGATGCACCTAGTATTTTGTACAAGTGATCAAATGGAAAGATGGATCTATTAGTGGATGTGCTTTTTCTTTGTTTTAATTAAAAAAATAGTGTGAAGATGTGTAACGTTATCATTCAATAAAAGCTACTCAAACCTGTTGTTCTCTTACATATTTTGAATCACATAGTTTTCCATACTTGGCTTCTATACCTTAAAAGCTATGATGCCTAGACACATCATGGATGCATCAAGAATGCAGATTTTATACATAAAAATGAACAGTTTGTCCAAGACGACACATGAACGCTGCCTACTTTGAAGTGTCTCAGTATCATAGCTTCTATTCTATTAGAACTTATAAAGTGACTGAATATTTTATTCCTTCATAGCTTGGAGCATGAAATGATGCTTGCTTTTGCAATGGACTTTTAACAAGTGGAGCTGCAACTTGGCCAGGCCCAGCTAGACTCGGGCCTAATTTGGTCTAGCCTGAGCCCGGATCAATTTGTGTTTGTAAGGTTGCCCAGTTTTAAACCCAAAATGTATATTTGGGCTTATCTGGGTTTGCACCTTTGTTGGGCCAACATTGGGGATTAACATGGATTAGGTTTTCAAATCTTATAGACGTATAAAACTATATTATTAAAAAAATAATGAATGTTATACTTATATAAGTTAAAACATATAATTTTATTTTAAAAAGTTGGGGCTTTTGGGTTTTCTCAAATTTGGGTTGTCAGCTGGGTTCATACTCTTTGTAACTAGGCCTAATCAGATTACTAATCCGGGCTTACTATTTTGGACCCAAGAATGAGCCTGGCAGAGTCCCATGTCAGCCTGGGTGAGGGAGAGTCCATTAATGGTAGTATTTCCCAGACTATTTAGGGTGGCTCTAAATCGCGAAGCTCTAATAAGTGATTATTATAGAGAGGTCATTGGTTCACCATAGTGGTCAATTTCTTTTGGAAGGACCTTGCGGGATTTTGAGGCTTCCTCCCACCAAGCGTTGATTGGAATCATTAGAGATAATAGGCTGTGGATGGAGGAGGAGGACAAGTGGATCTGGTTTTTGGAGTCGTCTGGGTCTTTCTCACTAAAATCAATCTTGCGATCTGCATATGTAACAAACTCATTCTTACCTCCTATTTGCAATCTGGCTTGGAATAATAAGATCTCCCCCAGAATCCAATTCTTCATGTGGACGGCTTTGAGAAAAAGGGTCCTTGTGAGACACCATCTCAGGAGAAGACGTGTTATTCCAGAAAAGGCCTCTATAGTTTGTACATTGTGCGAGATAGAATAGGAGTCTGTGGATCATTTGTTATGCAGGTGTCGCTTCACGGGGGTTGTGTGGTATTTGTTCTTGGGCTTGTTTGGATGCTCGTGGGTCTTTGGTAGTGGTGTGGAGGATCTAATGGTGGCTTGGATGGGGAATCCCTTTAGAGGTAGACGTAGAGTGGCTTGGGAAATGGTTCCGTTTACCGTCTTTTGGGCAATTTGGAAATAGCACAACGAGAGGATTTTTGAGGATAAGAAAAGGAACCCTAGAGATGTTTTTGAGAAGGTGAAATGGCAGTTGATCTGTTGGTTATCTGTTTGTAAAGAATTTCAGGGTTTAGATCCAGAAAACTTTTATCTATCTAGGGAAGGCTGTATGAAAGGGGTTGGTAGAGTTAGCAAGTGTTCGGTTAAGTAGGTAGCGCCTCCTCTAGGTTCATACAAATTCAATGTTGATGGTGTAGCTAGGGGAAAACCAGGGTCGGCAGGAATTGGTTGTGTCCTTCACGACGATAGGGGTAGAATGCTGGCAGCTTTTTCTGAATCAGTAGGGTCAATGGAATCAAATGAAGCCGAATTGAGAGCAATTAGGAGAGCACTTCAGATTTGGTCTAGGTTTAGGGGCGGTACTCTCAGTATCGAAGGTGACTCAACTAATGCCATCTCCTGGGCTAGTAATAGGAAATTCCCCCCGTGGAGGCTGATTTGTATTGCTAGGGACATCTGGAGCTTGTGCAATAGGGATAACATCATTTTCACTCATACGCCTCGTTCAACAAACTGTATTGCGGACTTCTTGGCGAAAGCTGGTGTTCATCTTCAAACACTGGCTTTGGTACTCTTCCCTCTTGCCAACGTTGGGAGTTAGAGATTCGGACCTTCGGTGATTTCAGTTTGGGGTGGATTTTTTTATGTATCTTTGATTTTCTTTTTTCTTTTTAATTTTATGGCTTTCTTCATATCTTTTTCTTATTCTTCACTTTGAGTATATATCTCCTATACTCAAATCCTTCTTATGTACTCCTTTCTTGTTTTAATGAAATTTAATCGTTGATGTTTAAAAAAAAAAAAAGCCTAAACCCCAGTTTTCTTGAGCTTTTCATGCAGGTCTTGGCTCACCACCATTAACAAATGGATCATTTCATCTATGTTTTCTAAATGATTTTTTTTTTTTTTTTGAGACAATATATTGATATTGTGCTCATTTTTCTTCCTTTTCTTATTGTTGCTAGGTTGGAGCTGGTCTTCCTGTGATAACATCCTTAAATCGTATAATTGCATCTGGAGACCCTATCCACCGTATTATTGGAAGTTTAAGTGGTATTACTTTCTTCTGTTATTTGATAAGAACTAAGTTTTTTTTTTATATTGGTGGTTCAAGAAGCACATTGCTAGCACTATTAGCACCTCCATCAGATATCTATTTAAAGATACATTTGCAATATGTGCACATGGTCCAAGGGTCTCAATAGTGGGCCCATTATGTAGAAATCAAAAGGCCACATGGCTTATTTGTTGGATCCCATATTTACCCAAAAAACATTTCAGAATCTGAACATGCACATTTGATCACTTGACAAAAGGCTGGCCACGGAAGCACCAGCGGTGTACATCTTGGATCTTGCTAACATTTTCACCTGATCGATGAATGTGTCCAGTATTGAAGTGCCTGTAGGCTCAGCAACCTTGTTGGACAGAACCACTTTCTATTTAAGTTCTTATGCCTTCTCCTATCAAAATGTGCAATAGGTACGCTAGGTTATGTAATGAGTGAATTAGAAGATGGAAAGTCATTCAGTCAGGTTGTTCGCGCAGCTAAAGGCCTTGGGTATACGGAACCAGGTTGGCATAGTATTCTTGCTTAGTCGGTTTTCATTGGCGCATATGCATTGGTTTTGTAAGAGATCTACTGTCAACATAATGATTTGATAGTTTTGATTTGCCTCTTATTTAAATGAATCTATTGGAATTGTTCTCTCAGTTTTGTAAGTAAACTTAGATGATTGTTTTAATTTGAAGATCTTTATGATTGGAGCAATATGTAATAAGATTCCCTTGTGTTTCCTGTCAAGCTTTGGTGATTTTTTTTGTTTTCTGTTGGTCTGTATATGGTTGGTAGAAAATAAAAGTAAATGTGGATTCGGTCTTAAAAAAAAATGTGGATTCAATTCATACTTCTAGATAAAAGAGGATTATCCAATGATTATTTTTCTTGTTTGAAGAGTGGTTAGGCAGGAGGCTGAGGGCTGTTCTTCCCCCACCTGCCCTTGTGTTCTATATCTTTATATCATTAATTTTTGTTTATAACGTTGCGATGCCTTGTTCTCTGTCTAATGTTTGAAAGAAAACTTAGAGAAGGAACTTTTTATATCATAGTGTGATATTGATATTCTTTTTCTCTTTTAAGTAAAGTTGATGACAAAATGACAGAAATTATTAATTGTTGCTCAAAAATTTAGAAGAAAGGGAAGAGACAAAGAAGGAAAGATTTAACAGAAAGAATCATAGTGATCTGAAGAACTATGTTGCTGGTTGAGCAGACGATTAGCTTTAGAAGTAGGTTCACTGCTGTATAATCTATTATATTGTGTGGCCCAATTTCTGTATATTTTTTTTATTGGTGGTTGTCATCATCGTCATCATATCCACTAATCCTATCTATTTAGGTTGGCTTCGAGTTCTACTCTTTTGTTCTACTTAATCAGAAATCATATCCTCCATTATTCCAAAATCCATTATATCCTTATTTACCTTTCAATCTAGGTTTTGAATGGCTTCTCTCCTTGTTCCTTCTACTAGTATACCTTCAATTTTTCATACAGGGCTGTTTCCAATCTTCTACGTACATGTCTAAACCATCTCAAATGGATGTCCCTCGTATTCTCACCCATTGGGGCTATTTTTAATGTTTCCCTTATGTGAAAAAGGTTTTAATTTAAAAAGAATCCACTGCAAAAGAACCTTAATTTTCCTATTTCAATTGAGTATTACATGGTTATATTAGTTAACTTACCTGTTTTTATAAATATTATTCTTTATCACCCATGCTTGAGCTTGATAACCTTCCAGTTAAAGGCTCAGATCATTTTTATTTTCTCTACCAACAGCTGAACTGATAATAATGATGTTAATTTCAATGGACTACAATCAGAACTAACAGTCCCGAATCCCATTTTGTGCCATTTATTCTCAATATTTCCTGTTTTTAGGCATGAAGTTGAGTTTTGAGTTGTCCTTATTTGTTAGCATCTATTTTCAAGAGCTGTCAGATTTTGTAAGAGGAAAAAAATGTACATTTTTTAAGTGTTTACTATTTTTTACGTCTTACAGATCCACGTGATGACCTTAGTGGGATGGATGTGGCGAGAAAGGTTTGAACATGTCCTAGATTCTTTATTAATGTTAGGGTCTTATACTGGGTTGCTACAGTTACCTGATGTGTATTTAGTGGTACCCTGTTTTATTTGTGTTCATTATCTTCTAAACACCTACCAATTTCTCATGGTATTATAATATTATGTGCATGTCGTATATTCTCAGAGGGTCATTTATCCATGTCTACATCAGTGCATCAGATGACTTCTGAGTCTGATCAAGATGGTTGCATTCTTATGTTGTCACTGCTTGTTCTTAAAGCAACAGGGTTGAATTGAAATAATCCAGATAATCTGTCTTATCGTCAAAGTCAGTATCTGTTCTACTTGAGCTAGTTTTCTGAGTTATAATTTTCGATTCAAAACTCCCAGTCCCCTCTCCTCTTTCTTAAAAACCCTTAAAATCAATCGCTTAATCGAGATCGCTGTTTTGACTCAGCGTATGTGTGGTTTGAAGGGATAACAGATTATTCAATCCTTGTCTTTTTCATATGCAACCTTTTTAATTAAGGAAATTATTTCTAACAAGATGTTCATGGTTACCTATTCAGGCCTTGATCCTTGCTCGACTTCTTGGATTGCGTATCAACTTAGACTGCATAAAGGTTTTTACTCAGCAATCTGTAATTTCTGCTCCATTTTTGTCTGATGTGGGGGGAAGGCGTTCAAAATTTGCTTTATTGTTATTTCTGAGCTTTCAGGTTGACAGCCTGTACCCTGATGCAATGGGACCCAATGCAATGTCTTCTGAAGACTTTCTGAACAAGGGGCTTCCATCTCTTGATAATGACATTGAAGAGAGAGTTAAAGTAGCTGCTTCAAATGGCAATGTTCTTCGATATGTATGTATAATTGAGGGCTCAAGGTATTCAAGTTGTACTAGCAGTTTATTTATTAATACATTATTGTGTGATAATCTATCTACATGACTAAACAGTTTGAAATCTCCAATCCTTCCTCTTTGTTTTGGTATCCATTCCTTCATTTCACAAATTTCTTTTGCTCAATTCTAGGAATTTTGCCCTTATAAATTGCACACATAATCTAAGTTCTATGTTCAGCTCTGATTCAGATGGTTGTGACTCTTGTATGATTTATGTGAGAGCAGCTACTTGCTGGTAAGCATCCATTGACATCTCTTTGCTTGCAGGTGTGAAGTTGGCCTTTATGAGCTTCCAAAAGATTCTCCATTGGGAAGACTTAGAGGAAGTGATAATGTGGTATGCCACTCATTTTTGCTTTTCCAAATCTGATTCTTCTATTTGTATTGATAATATATATCTCATAAGCATGTCCCATTGGCAAATGGTGACTTACGTAGAGAAGTCTGCTTGTGAATGCCCAGCTAGATGAATTCCTCTGTACCTTATTGATTTATTGTGTTAGAAAGTTGTAATTGTTTGGATTTCTTGGTTTCATAAGTCATTTGTTGTTGCAGGGCCATTATTGTGTTGGAAAATTGTAACCCCAAATGAGATGTGGGATGGTATGGTTAGCTGTATAAAACAAGTACCTAAAGATATAGTAAGAGAGTCTAAAGGAAATAGGAGACAGACGCACATAGAAACATGGTAGTGACCTTTCAAAAAAAAAAAAAACATGGTAGTGGAATCCAATGTCCAAATGGCTATTAGTAAAAAGGACTTTTTAGAAAATACGTAAGACAGAAAGACCTAGAAAGTTACAAGTTAGCAAGAAATGTTGCCATAAAAGCTCTGAGCAAATGCAAGTAGGAAGTGTATGGCAAGTTTTATTCTCAATTTGGGTGTAAGAAGAGGGAATATATAAGTTTACTAAGATAAATAGAAGGAGGACTAGGGAACTTGATCATATAAGATGTATTAACTGTTAGAATGAAAAAATAAAGAGAAGAAAAGAAAGCACTGTAAGAAGGAAGATTGAGAGAGACAGTTCTCTCATGTATTGTTTTTGTTGTATTTCTAACAAAAGAGGATACATGTATATAAAGAGTACATGGAGCCAATCAAGGCCAGGAAAAGGAAAGAGAGATCATTTACAATTAACGATATCTAAAAGTCAACACATGTGTAAAATGTGATACATCATATCCTACAACACTCTCCTTTAAGTTAGTATGAAGATATCGAGTGAGCCCAAATGTGATCGAGAAATGGCTTTGGTGAGCATATCAGCAAGTTGATCATTGGATTGCAAATAAGGAGTGAGAATATGACCCACAGTAATGTAATGGCGAAGAAGTGGAAATCACTAAAAAGATCCTTTATGCGCTCATGGAACACAAGATTGGATGCAATGTTGACGGCAATATGATTATCGCAAACCATCCATAATGGTTCTGAGGAGGCAAAATCCAACACGGTTAGAAATTGTTTAAACCATAGTAATTCACAGATAGTATTAGCCATGGCATGATATTCAATCTCTGCACTGGAGGGGCCAACAACAATTTGTTTCTTGTTACGCCAAGAGACCAAATTAAATCCTAAAAAAATGCAATATCCTGTAGTTGAGCGACGGTCATCAAGAGAACCTGTCTAATCACCATCTGAGTAACCTCAAATGACCAGTTAAGGCTAATGTTTATAGAACATAGTTCGTCTAGGATGAGCTTTAAGATATCGAAGGATTCAAAACACCGCGTGAAGATAGGGATCCCATGGGGCATGCATAAATTGACTGACTACTCTAACAACGTAGGGTAAAGCTTGTCGAGTAATGGTGAGATAAATTATTGACCCACTAGTTTTTGATAAAATGTGGGATCATCTAGGGGGATCCCATTTGAAGTAGAAAGCTTAGTATTGACATCAATGGCTTGCATCCAAAACATCTTGCATCTTATAAGAGGTCTTAAGCATATTTCCTCTAAGAAAGAAAAAACCCCTTTGAAGAACAAGCAACTTGATCCTGGGAAAATAGTGGAGTTGCCCCAAATATTTGATATAAAAAAAGTGCTGCAAATAGTTTTTCAATGCATTAATGAATTGAGCATTATTCCTAGTAAGCACAATATCATCAACATAAACAACTAGAGGCATTACAATATAGTCAACACAATAGACAAACACAAAGTGATTTGTCTGAAAGTGAAAGAAACCATACTTCAATAAGGTATTGCTGAATTTATCGAACCATGCTCGTGGACACTGTTTGAGACCATAGATAGACTTCTTGAGTTTCTTGAGTTTGCAAACCAATCCTTGCTCCCCCTGTTTCACAAGCATGAAAGGAGGAAGCATGTGGACTTATTCTTTTAAGTCACCATGAAAAGATGCATTCTTGACATCTACTGATGAAGAAGCCACTGATGCATGGTAGCAATGGATATCAAGATCCGAACGGATGTGATTTTGGCCACATAGGAGAGAGTCTCCTGATAATCAATCCCATATGTTCGTGTAAATCCTTTGACTACGAATCTAGTGTATATCGCAATTGAACCATTAGGATTATACTTTCTAGTGTGAAAACCCATTTGCAACCAATAGGAGTTTTCCCAGGAGGAAGAGAGAAACCATCTCCCTTGTATGATTTTCTTCTAGTGCTGCCAATTCTTCTTCCACTACTGCCTTCCAAGAGATTCCAGAGAGCCGTATCAATCCTCTTAGGAATACGAGTGTTGTAAAGAGCAGTCAGAAAGCTGTGACAAGATGGAGAGACAGAATCATAGGGACACAAATCGATCAATGGGAAGGTCAGTACATGCACGATTACCTTTCTTGAGGGCAATAAGAAGTTCAGGTTCAGTAGGAGAAGGATCTGAGCCACTAACAGATGGTTGAATGGCGTCATGTTGGGCCGTGGGCTTCTGCTTTCTTCTTTGATACACAAGAATAGGCTTGGATTTGTTAGGAGTGGGAACATCATTTGTGAGAATAGGAAGAACTGAAGGAAATGAAGAGTTAGAGCTAGTTTGATCAAAGTAGGGAACATGTTAAAAAATGTGCCGTCCAAGACATATGTCTTACTAGTGACATGATCAAGAGACTTGTACCCTTTATGGAATGGAAAGTATCCCAAAAATAGACATTCAATAGAACACTTGCAATGTTTGTCATTAGAAAACAAATGGATAAAGCACACACATGGAAAGACATGTAAAGGAATGGTGGAAACATGTTTGTGCATGTATACAATATTAATCGAAGCTTTGTTATGTAACACACGTGAGTGCATACTATTTATGAGATAGCATGAAGTTAAAACAACTTTTGCCCAATACTATTTATGTAGGGAATGGGCTACTTCAAGAAGATGACAATTTTTCCTTTCAGCAACACCATTTTGTTGAGGTTTGTGAGGGCAAGAATTTTGAGATTCAATACTATGGTCCTATAAAAATTGTAAGAACGAATGTGACGTATACTTTCTCCCCCGTTATCATTTTGCAAATTTTTGATATTCCAATCAAATTGGGTTTTTGACTCACATATAAAATGTGCAAAAGTGATAAAAAACCTTAGACTTTTCTTTCAGATTGTATACTCAAGTCATACGAGAGTAATCATCAATGAAAGTAATAAAATAACGAAAACCATTACGTGAAACAAGAGAAGGCATCCAAACATCAGAGTGAAGGAACAAAATGTAGAAGTACTTTTATTAAGGGATAGTGGAAAATAAGGTCTATGATGTTTGCCATATTGGCAATTTTCACACTCAAATGTATCAAAAGACAAGAAAGGAACCAATTGCTTCAAGACTTTATTAGATGGGTGCCCTAAACAGCAGTGCCAAAGCCACATCTTGAGAAGACGAGGTAGAGTAAGCTTTAGTGTGGTTGTCAGTCCGAGGATCGAAGAAATATAAATTGTTGGCTTCATGACCACCAACAATCGTCTGCTTGGTGGCTAAGTCTTGGAAGACACAGTGAATGGGATAAAAGGTTAACTGAACAATTCAATGACTTAGTAAGGGCACTGACAGACAAAAGATTTCTAGATAAATGAGGAACATGTAAGACAGATGATGAACCAGGACTAGAAGATACAAGGACAGTCCCTTTACTCACAATATTAGTGAAAGAACCATTGGCTAATTTCATTTTACCAAGAGAAAGAGGAAAAAGCGTGTAAAAAAGATGGGACATACCGGCCATATAATCAGTAGCTCCAGAATCGATAATCCAGGAACTATTAGATGAAACATGGTGGGCAAGTGGCGCAGTACTTGATTGATCTGTAGCAACATGGGAGACCTCAGAGGATTGAAGATTCTTCAACTGCAACATGTCTTGTTGTAGGGAGGCATATCCATGTTTAGACACTCGAATGATGTTTTCAGCAGTAAAGGAAGGGATTTTAGTGTGATGGGCCTGCTGTGAGAGAGAGAGAGAGAGAGAGAGAGAGAGAGAGAGAGAGAGAGAGAGAGAGAGAGAGAGAGAGAGACCATAAAGCTTATAACAAGAATCAACATAGTGATTGATCTTTTTTTTGAGCGGTAAAAAAGGGAATTCATTAAAAATAATTAGTACAGAAATAAGCTTTACACATGTAGTAGAGGGCTAAAAGAATTAGACTTCCCATCAAAGGAATACAACATAAAATACAAGACAGGCCCCCCAAAAGAGAGAGATAAAAGTCCTATATCCAGTCTCCTTTAGCTCAAAGGAGAAAGTCCTCGGAGTCTGAATTGTTGACTCCAAATTTAAGCTCAAAACTCAATTTTTAGCCACTTGATCTTAGTGGCAAAAATCACGATGCCTCCTTAACAATCACCAAGGATTCATGGTGACTTTGATCACTCAGATCAAGTTGGTAGAAATTGAGTTTTGAGCTCAAATTGGGTCCATTTGTAGCTCATCATGTCTGCTTTCAATCTGAATGGTTGGATTTTTAATGATTTCAAATGGGTGGGCTCGGGCTTTAACCTTGCAAAACCTGATGGGCTTTGGGCAGGCTCGGGCTTGCATAGCGCATAGTCCGGCCCATGAACACCTAGTTGGCCCTGTAGTATTGAATGGAGATGGGGTGTATGATGCATCCCATTATTTAGGGTGTAAAAGAGTTTTACTACACATTCTTTGTTCCTTTTTGGCCCATGTTGTTCTTATTTGGACTTGATTTTTGGATCTGTTCTTGCATTGGAAGCTAACTTAGGGTTTTAGAAAATGATTCAATTTCGGTTAGTTTTATAAGAGAGAAAGTTTGACATGAGGTTGATGCATCTGCATTTGGACATCCATTGCATTTCATTTACATCTTTATTTCAAGTCAAATTTTGGGTCCATTTGTTGCATTGAGAAGCCAATCTGTAGATCTTGAAATAGACCTAAATGGCAATTGTTCCATCATGGAAAGTAAGCCCTGCACTGCATTGAAGCAAACGATATGTGTGAATTGAGCCTTCCTTTTTTATCTTTGGATCAATGATTTGTGAGTTTGATGGTTTTTCCTCTAAGACGCATCACAGAGAAGCTAGTCGTAGATCTTGAAACAGACCTAAATGGCAATTGTTCTATCATGGAAAGTCCTGCTTTGCATTAAACCAAACCATGTGTGAATTGAGCCTTTTACCTTCCTATCTTTGGCCCCATGCATTGGATCAGTGAATTGTGAGTTTGATTGAATTTCCTCTGAGACACATCACAGGTAAAATTTTGAAGCCATTTTGAAATTTATAATTGTATATGGCCCAACCATGACCAATCCAACTTCATAAGGTACAAAATCAACCTTACTTTTTAAGATTTCATTTGTCTGACTGGATTTAAATGGACATGGGGGTTGTTCATCCCATTGGAGGCCTGGACCATGTACCAAGCCAGTTTTGCAAATTCTTGTGTATCAACGATACCCATCTTATGCAGGTGTATGTTTCCAGGCACTCCACAATCTATATTTATGTACCCAACACGGTGCTTATCTATGCAGAGTGAAAAAGAGTCGTCTTTGCGTGCCACGAGTGCATGTTGCATTGACATGTGATACAGTAGCATGTATGTCTCTATGCAGGTTTTATCTTGTGCCTTGGTGACACTGTATTACTTTTGCAGGGGTCAAACATTAATTCTGTTTAATACCTGATTCCAAAAGTTTCACATGTTCTTGCGTTTATTCATTTAAATTTGGAGCATATGAACAGCTGATTTTCTTACCTACTGAATTTGCAGCTGGAGATATATAGTAGGTGTTACCATGAATTTCCCTTGGTAATTCAAGGAGCTGGGGCTGGCAACGACACAACTGCAGCTGGAGTCCTGGCCGATATTCTTGATCTCCAGGATCTGTTCCCCTGGGACAATGAACTTCGTCGGAGAACACGTATGCCTTTGCCATATTGATGGTTGGCTGAATAGATGAGAGAGGCTGTTTTTGAAAGGAACCAAAAGCATGTCAATATCCTATTAAAGCATTGTTATGCGTGATTTTGTTTACAAGGATTCTGTGGGGTTGGGAACGAGAATAGGAAGGAACTTCACCATCTTGTGCCAACTTTGATTCATGGTAATGAAGTTTTTGTTCTTGTTTGTAAAGGGGCAATTGTGGTTTGTTGTTTTAGTTTTTAAGTTTGCATTGGCAGGTCACTTAAGGAAAAATACGTTGTACCGTTGGCCCCACCATGTCGGTGCCATCCCGCCATACATGGTGGGGGTGAAAATGTAGCGGTGAAATGGCTTTCACCGGTGAAACAATGTTTTGGGTCTTACTAGTTCTTTATTTTTTTAATATACACTATTTGGCATTGAAACAATATGGATTCTTTTCCATAAAAAAATCTGAAAAACAAATGTTCTTTTTAAAAAAATAATAATAATAACATGCTTGTCAAGCCCCAGTTTTTGTGAATCTTTGTGAATCACGTCATCCAAATCTGCTCTTTCTTATTCATGTATAAAGAACTTCGGATGATACCCTAAATCATGGTGGGAAATTTTGGTGATGGCAGTCATGCATTGATATTTTGGAAGCTACTCCAGGTTTCACTTCTCAATGCTCAAACCCAACACTGTATAAATATATAATTCCTCTCAAAATGATTCATCAAAGTGTTTGTATTTCTTGAATTCCATTACCGTTAATGATTTCATAAATCAAAGGAAAGGAGTCTATTTTCATTTTGGTCATTGTCATGGTGGAGAACAAATAGAGTTTTAGATATTTATCAGACAAAAATCAACTTTAACAAGTATTATTATCAATATGATATCATCTGGTAACTGTCAGTCAAATTATAATCATTACTGTAAATTAAATGACTGGCAACAGCCCATCCTCTACTCCGAATTTAAGATCTTCTGGTGCATTTACAGTAGAAAATTCCGGTGAAAACAATATTAAATATATTTATGTCATTTTAAAACTTTATATATGTTTTGCTCTATTTGACTTGCATAAATACTAAAGACTCTGCATATGAGATGCTGTTCGATCTCACTCGAGTATTTTGTGTAAAATGCACCCACCAAAGGAGAGGTTGCTAAACAACATCAAGAAAAAGGGCTATTCTACATTGTTCTGTATACTCGGAATGTGCAGATTGAAGGTTTATTCATGCGAGGTATATGCAAGTCTCTTTGACCAATCTATCATTAGCCGTGAAACTTGGACTAGTCGGACCGAGTTTTGCTAAACTCAGCCTATCTCATTTCACAGCTAGCTGAGCCCGATCCAATCCAATCCCATTTCAAAGCCTAAGTTTTGTAACTCAACCTGAAATTTATCTATTATCTAATCTAAGAACCTAACATGACTCAGTTTAAACCTTAAAAAGTGTATTAATTTTCGTCATAAGTATCTAGATTAATTCACTTTTTAAAGAAAGAATATTTGAAATGACAAATAAACTTAAAATATCCAAAATTCTTTATTTCTAAATAATGAAATGTTGATTATTGTAAAGTCCATTTTGTTAATACCAACATATGAGAATGAGTTTGATGTTCAGATAACCACACAAATATAGTTTATCTATCTAATGTCCTTTTGATTTTAATCTATAAAAAAAATTACACACCATTAATATTTATGGTCCATTTAACAAGGCTAGGATAGCAAAATTAGGGCAAAACTTTATTTATCATCTATCCATATTATCTTTCTATATTTCTCATAGATTTTGATGAATCGACATTGGCTCAAGTGGATTTAACAAAAGGCATTGACCTATCTACTAAAATGTTACACATGCAATAACAATATAGAGATCTAATTATCCACATGGGTGTATCTCAATTGGTTACGTCCCACTTCAAGAAGCGGAAGGTTGTGGGTTTGAGCCCTCATGACCTAATCTTAATGTTTCTTGAGGGTAGTGGACTCATCCGTGATAATTATAGTAGGACTGTATCTAAATTTACGACACGTTAATCTAAAAAAATATAGTGACCTGCAAATCATCCTCGAATGTAAAAGGACAAAATTACAATAAACCAAAATTATAGACTTTTTTACAATTAGCTCTAATATGGAGACCTAAATGCAAAATACCCTAAAGTTTTTGACAAATTTTGAACAATAATTATACATAAGACCCAAATGTTGATTATTGGTCCCAATTTTTAACATTGAGTTTGTTCATAACACGGTCAAATTGTGAATTGCTCTCCGTACTCAAAGCACGTGAATATGTAAATATTTTATTGATAATTGCAATAAGGTTTTTTTCCTCAATACATAAGCTTTGTGATAAAAGAGTAAATTTTATAATATAATGTCTAAATTCTGTTAATTCTCAAATAAATTATGTTCTTTAAATATAATCTAATAACTAAATTTATCTTTTAAAGATTTGTAAATATTTGATATAAATCTATTTAAATGATAGTGAAATTTATAACTCTTTATTTTAATTTTGAAACTTCCATGTATATTTTTATGACAGAAATTCAATATCCATGTCTCTCCTCCGAGTGCTGGATGCACCCAGCCTACGTGATTACAACACTTGAAGATGGGGCGTCTTGTTCTCGAGTCAAAGTGACTCACTTGAACTAACGAAGAAAATTTAAAATATAATTATGTAATTTTTGTAATAATCTAGACTTTTAATTTAAAAGATTAACGATTAGATGGAGTGACCAAAGTCTTTTATAAACTCTTAGATCTCTCTATATTTTTCACATGAGACTCGTTTACAATATCTCCAGTAACTCCCTTCGAACGAGGCCTCTAATAGAAAAGAGGTCGAACATCCCATTCACATAGAGAATCTCTTGATCCTACGTGAGATAACTTAAAACTTGACTCTGATATCATTTATTATGATATGGACTTCCAACTCAAAAGATCATCACGTAGAGTAGCTCAATCTAGACTTTCGAACTGAAACTCATTTTTACTAGTCTAACAATTTTAAATGGTAGATTAAATAAAAAAGTGTTTAAAAATATATTCTACTTTTCAAATTTAATATAAAATATAGTTTATATCATATAATTAACAGATTTAAAAATATACCAAGCGATACTTTCGAAAAAATACTTAGGAGTACCGATAATGAGCTGAGTATGATCATAATCGTTGAAAACATTTCATCTATGTAGAGCTGGGATGCATAAGTAAGATTATTTTCAATGATCTACTGCTTATTTAATGCCTAAATAAAAAGTAATGAAAGGGGGAAAAAAACTCCGTCCAACTGTTCGAGTACTATCTATAATAAATTACACTTTAAATAAACAAAAATTAATTACAAGTAATAATTTTTAATATAATACAGAAGGCAGAGGAAAAGAAGCCAAAAAAAGGGAAAAGGAAAAGGCGTTCGAATGAATTTACGATTTTTTTTTTATTCATTTAGTTCGTAGAAGCAGCGGCGGTTGCTCTCATCCGCTGTCCCCAAGATGATGACGTGGCACGACGGGACGATCTCCTCATCAAGCCTTCCAACTGCGATTCCCAATCCCCAAAGCTTGCTTCACTAATCCCGCTTTTCCTTAACAGCACCCCGTTAATCCCGTTCTTAAGATTGTAATCGTAGTCCTCCCTCAGCACCGGATCAGACAGAACTCGGTACGCTTCCCGAGCCTTTATGAACTGCTGCGTGCAGTACTCCTTGTTGTCCGATTGACACGTGTCCGGATGCAGCTCCCTCGCCATCTTCCGGAAAGCTGACTTGATCTCGTTCAGATCGGCCGTCTCCGTCACCGACAGAAGGTCGTACATGGTGGTGGCCGAAGCAGTGGATGAAAAAGTAGCGGCGGAGGCGGAAATCCGGAGACGGGTTGGTGGTCGAGTGGTATTGGAGAAGATGGGACTGGGGGAGGAGAAGGAGAGGGAGAGCGGTTTTGGGGAGAGGAGGAGGAGGTGGTGGTGGTGGTGGTGGTGGTGTTGGGCTTGTAATTGCACTTGCATGACTGAAAGAGAGAAGAGGCAGCAGTAATGAGTAAAGTAGCAAGTTTTGGCTTATGGCGGCCCAGGTTTTTGCCTTTTATAGAGGGAGGTAAGGGAAGGGAACAGAGGAGAGAGAGGAGGTGGGCCCCACAAAATGAGGTGCTGATGGTTTTGGTGACGCGGTCAGTCGCTAGATTTCTACGCAAGAAAGGGTTTTTCACGCAAACGTTACCGCTAAGTGACCAACCTATTGAGTGCCTACCAGCTGTCCGTCTCTCGTAAGCTTCCTCAATTAAGTTTCGTACAATTTAAATTCATTTGGACGTTTAAAATTTATAGTAAAAGAAATGCCTTTAAATAAGATTTGATTAGACAAAATTGAATTTAGATGTAATTTGTACATTTAACCCACATGAGTAGCATAGTTGTCTGAGAGATTAGCATTAACTTGAGGTCTTAAGTTTAACTAAGACATGTGTGATTTTATATATTTTAAAGATTAATCTTATTTCAAATGTAGACCAATCAAAAAATAAAATTTAATTTGAAACATCTCATGATTTATGAGTGATGATATTTGCATGTTAAAGAGTGATATTATGTACACTATAAATTTTTTTTCTCTAATTTATTTTTCTGATGCAATCATCCAGCTTAATGATTCACAATCGAATTCTTCGATGGATTTGAATCAAATGGATAAAGTCGCAAGAGCTCATTTAGGCAGATTCAACAGAGGTAGTGATCATTGGACTCCAACCAATGAATCCTTCAAATTAAATAGATTAATTTACAAAACTCTTAAATGATCCAATTTGCCAATCCATTGTCTAATTAATTGCCAAATTACCTAACCCAATTACTCAATTATTGAAAATAGCTAATGCCAAATCTCTTTGGCCGACCCACCTATAATTCAAAAACCCATTTTCGTCAAAACAACCTTCCAATTCCTAAGTACTTAAGTTAGAAGTTAATGGATAAATGCAAGGTCCCCATTCGTTGAAGCTTGATTTGGCAATTACAAAATGGTGGATAGCAGATGATTTATGGAAAAACAAAGATGCCAATGAGGTGGAGTTGTGGTTAGAATTGTTTCTTGATTTACAAAATTGACACTTATAATTAAATTTTAGACTAGAATTGATTGTTAATACTACTCATCTTTTCTCATTTTTATAAAACAACAACAATATAATTCTATTTATTATCATCCTTGTGCACTTACAAGCATGATGTGTAGAGTTTTTAATTTAAAAAAAAAAAAAAATACGCTCTTTAAAAAAAATCAAAATTCAGTCTAGACTTGAACTCTTATTAAGTTGATGAATTTAGTCAAGAACTTATCGACATGTTTCAAATCCTATAAAGTTGAGTTGATGACTCACCCAAAACATTTAATAGTGACTGAGAGTACATGGTGATTTAGTAATACCTAAGTACATAATTAACCACAAAAGTTAAAGTTATGAATTTGAGTCCTAATTTAAGATGACTTGAGACTCAGATGTTCAAACCAACCAAACCCAAGTACCCAATCCAATATTCCAACTCAACCCCAATCAAATTTAATAGTAGAAAGTTAGATCATGTTTTGATTGGTGAGCTCTTCTGAGCCTGTCACATGGAGTTGTGGATAATGATTTAAAATATGTCATTTAATTTAAAAATAAAATAATTAAAAATTAATTAATTAGTGTCTTAAAAGCATTTTCTTTTTATATTGTAGAGTATTTCTACTCTACGTTGGAGGTGAGATTAATTTTCCACCATTACATAAAGTCACTTATAAATCATGTAAGGGAGTCAACCATGAGATGTCTAATCTAATCTTAGAAATTATCTAAAGTTGTGATGGAAAAGAGATAACATCATCTTTAAAGTTGTAAATTTTTTATCCATAGAATGTGAGAGAATAGCTTGAAATGGCATTTTAATAATAGACTTTGTGATATATTTCTAAGACCCTTTTAATTGTATGAAATGAAAAACATTTTCTAAAACTATTAAGATCCAATACTAGGCTGTATGGTGTATTTATGAGATTATAAAAATGAAGGTTGAATATAAAACCAACAAGTTCTAATCTAAAATTATTATCTAATTATTGAGATTCAATTCATGTAACTAAATTTAACATCTTAATGTATTACATTCTAACAAATGAATGAAAAAAAATCACTTTTTAATACGAGACACTGCTACGATTGTATGTCAATTTTCATGTGAACTCTTGTTAAAAAAACAAAAAAATTATTTGAAATATAAATAGTACTTTTATTGTGAACAGATATGAAAACAAAATATTGTAGGGTATTTAGGATCCGAGAAAAAAACAAATGAGAATCATGCAGGATCTTTAACTTTGAAAATTTGTAAAAAGGTGTGGGCCTTTTCCTATTGTGAAAGCTGTAAAAGGCCTTTGGAATCGTCTTTTTCTTGTCCCCATGAAAAAGTTTCTAATCTCTTTTTTGACTAATTGGGCCAAATACCCAATTGCATGGACTAAGATCTTTCAAAAAGTATTCTACTATTAGAATTTTGGAGGGAAGCCATCATCACCTGTCATGGATGATAATAAATTTTCATGCTGAACACGGTATAAAAACTGCAAAAAATCTTGAAAAATTATATCGGTGTTTTTAATTTTTTTTTTTTAAATACCGATATTTATGAATATCGGCCGATATTGTGACCGATATTTTGGACCGAATATCGGCCATATCGGCCGATATTCGATATGTACGACCGATACTTATCGTATCGACCGATATTACTCGGTTTAAAAAAATCGATATATATCGACCGATATGATATGTATCGACCGATATTTGGACCTTAGCTGAATACAACGCAAGTCTGGGAAATAGGCTGTCTCCATTACTTCAAAATTCAAATCATGGGTCCCACAGCAGATGGTGAATTACTGTTGAGGATATGGACATGTCCCATAGCCTGTGATCACAGAAACAGTAGAAAAAAAAAAATCTTAGCATTAGATTAATTTTTTTTCTTAATTAATTTGTGGACCGAGATCTTTTCTTTGACCGATACCTATACGTTTTTTTAATCATTATCATTATAAATTCTTTTTCTTATTTGACCTTGATTTTATCTTTAATGTAAAAGATAAAATAGAAAAAAAATCAAAATCATCACTTGGTTCTCTGATTAATAAAAAGCATCGGTGTTCAAATCAATTTTAGGGAGCGGGGCTGGGCACCAGATTAAAAAGTTAAAGCTTGAATATGAGTCCAATAGATAATATTTTTTATGAAATATTAATTAAATTGTGTTTCTATGAAGTTTGAGTTTTAATTATTATCTAATTATTAAATATAAAATAATCATTAATTAAAGCATATAAATAATAAGTTCATTCATGTATGAATTTTTTATATTTTTATATAAATAGTACTTTTATTGTGATATTATCAGATTTTCGTAATATTATTGCATTAAGAATAATGAGATAGTGGTAAAATTCCGATATTAACATGAAATGGTATTTTCCCGATATTATCACGATAAAAATGAAAATACCGCTGGTATTTATTATATTAATTTATTTATAATCTGAACGCCACCATTTCTTAACTCTTAAGTATAGGTTCATTCAGTTATAAATTTAAAAAATGAAGCCTTAGAGATCTCAAATTAAAATGACAGTGAGATTATTGACCAATCTCCACTTTTAACTTATTTTTTCACAAAAATAAATATAATATTAGAATGTTAAACAATATATTTGAACTGGACAATTAGGGGTTGAAATCTCGAGACCGAGAGTCTCTCTTATATTTTTTAATTAAAACCACTGATATTCACAAGCGTATTCGTGCCGACATTAGTAACCCAAGATTAAAAGAATTGAAATCTAAATCATTCAAACACCACAAACTATTTTATTCTAATTAATTTTTAATGTGGGGCTCTCTTTTCTTCAACTCTTACACTAAATCCTTCCCATTAGGATTAAAGCAAATACTTTTGACAAAGATTAAAAAAACCAGTTTTAAGTTTTAACACAACCTCTACACTTTCAATCCACAACTTAGTTAATCCGTCAATCTGATCATAGTTTTTAGAATTTTTTATATAAAAAAGAGTGACTAAGGATTGAATTGAAAAATCATTTTTAGCCCTAATAAATTGATTTAATTCCATTATTCAATCGAATTTAGTTTTATAAATCACATTTAATAGATGGCTCGACTTGAACCGAACTTGGATATGAATAGATAGACTTACTCTGAACACGGTTATAAATAAGTAGTCCGACTAATTTGACTATTGCCACGCTTAATGAGGTCTATACCCATTTAATGAATAATTTAGTATGTATTTCATTAGAAAAATCTATTTAATTAAATGAATGGATAAATCTAACTTGATCCAAACTTAAAATAGATTCAAACCCACTAAATTTGCTTAAGAAAACTTAAAAATATATTCGAATTTAATAAGATCTCCCAAAACTCAACATGTTACCAGGTCTAAGTGGAACATTGGAGACCAAATCATCTCAAATTCTCAACGAAACTGTTAATCGAAACTTGGGATTAAATGTGAAGTAGATTTAAAAGAATTAAAAATAATAATGTAGCCATTTAAGAGGGAAATGAGTATTGGGAATTTGTCTTTTTTTTTTAGTGGGAGGGGGAAATCTCTTTGAATCTCCCAGGGTTAAGTTAGTTCTCTTAAAATTCCTATTTTGGGTGACGTCCCGCACCTACATAAGATAGCCATCGGTTAACGTCACAAGGACTCGAACTTGTGAGAAACCCCCACTTTGGGTGACGTCCCTCACCTATACAGGATAGCCATCGGTTAACGCCACGAGGACTCAAACTCGCAATCTCTTACTTTTTGATGAAAGAGATATTACCAATTGAGTTACCCCATGTTAGATATATTGGAAATATGTCACGATGAGATAATAGTTATACTTATAAATGATGACCGAAGGACAACTATTACGGTGCATAGATTAACAAAACTAAACATAAATTCAATAGTATCCAAAACTGAAAGTAACTCCAGATTTAAGAATTAAGCATTTATAATTATAAAGTATAAAGTATAAGAAAAAGGAGAAAACCTTAGAAAATTGAACTAATAAGTAATAACCATAAAGAAGATGTGATTTTTAATAAAATATAATAAAGAAATAAAATTCAAGAAATTATTTTTTTAATAAATAGATGGTGACACTATCAATTTCAATTGTGATGGTTACCCAAAATGGAGGTGAAATTGAAATTGAAGGCTTTTGTTAATAATTTTTAAACCATAGTTTGGATAAGAACAATTACGTTATTGGAGTTGGACTTATCTCTTGCATGGAACTTGTCAATTTCATTTACTTAAATTACTGTAAAGAGTACAAAGGGTGTGGCACAGGGTCACACTCTCTTTTCTTTCTTTCTTTCTTCTCAAACAAATTGCTCTGTAGTTCTATTTTTCTCCAGCATAAAGGTTTTAAGTAATATTGAATTCATATCTGTTAAAAAAAATTAGAAGAAATTTAAATTCAATCTTTTATAACTTTCAGTGAATATATGATAGATCAAAATATTTATTCAATAATTTATTTTTATTTTTTAAAAATAAAAAACTAATATGATGAATAACTCTTTTTTTTTTTATATATAGTATAATAATCTTTATAATAATTCATCCATCTATATAATTTTCGTGATCATCAATAAAATATACTATCCATATGATACCAGAATACCCCGTCTTTTCAGCGTGAACATATCTGAGAGTCTGAGACCAGTCCCAAAAACAAATTGAGGTCTCATCCATAAATTCTATACTTTATGCATTCAGTTCTAGCCACTTTTGCACCTTTTGATGGACCTAAACAACAAATACAGATCCCCTCCGTTCCTTTTGGCATTACTAAAGGAATATCCTTCACTATTTTACTAAAATTTGAAGGAAATGATCTTGTTTTGTTCCTCGGATGTCTTGAACAATTAGAGAAGCACTTTGATACACAGATTTGATCTTGACCGACTCAATTATGATATTATTTTTTGTTCTATTCTACAATAAATATCAAATTTTATACACTTCGTTCAAATAAGAGTTGTACCCATACAAAATTCATCATCTCTATTCACTTTATCAATTCTCCCATTCCGTTTAGATTAGGGGTGTAAACGGATCTGGATCTGGATTTGGCCCGCGGACCATCCAGCCCGCCCCAATAAATAAGCAAACAGGCCAGATCACGGACTCGGATTCGGACAATCCATTTAAACTCAGATGGGCCGCGGACGGTCCACGAGCCCGTCGGACTCACTTAACCCGTTATGCCCTATTGGCCTGTAAACACATGAGATGAGATGATCGCTCTCTCTCTCTCTCTCTCGAAACCCTAAGTCTTGTTTCCCTTGCTCTCATTCGCCATCTCGTCTCTTCCCGTCTCCAGCCGTCACTCTCGATCGCTCTCTCCATCTCTTCCCTTCTTTCTCTGTCGCTCTCGATCGCTCTCTCCATATGATCTCTTCACCTCTCTCGCCACTCTTTAGGATCCGTTCTCTCTTTTTCCTTCCCTCTCTCTAGTTCTTCCCCTCTCTCAGCGCCTGTTTTTGTGTTTTCTTTTTCTTTCTGGTACCTCTCTTTCTGCTGTTTTTGGGGGTTTTAAGACTTGGGTCTTTCCTAGTTTTCTCTCTAGACTGCTTTTATTTTCCTCTATGCCCCTGTTTTCGATCTCCACCTCCATCTCTGACCCAATCTCCATCCTTTATCTTTAAAGTAAAACTCAAATCTATTGAGATCTGTGCAACCCAAAATCTGCAAGTCGTTGCCGTTATTACCTGCTAAGATTGATCAATCTGTTGCTAACCCAAATATGATTGCTGCTAGTCCGATTTACCAAATCCAACCCATCCATTGTAACCCCTCTTAATCGCTGCAGATTTGTTGTTGTTGTTACTTTTTTTTTTAAGTAAATAATGTTGGGGAAAACAATGGAAGGAAATGGGTTGAGGGTTTTCTTTTCTCACCCTTTTCTCTCTCTAGACTGCATTGATTTTTCTCGTTGCCCCTATTTTATCACTTTTTTTCTTTCTGGGTATCTCTCTTTCTCATATTTTTTAGGGATTTGTGTAATACCTTGACTAAGATTAGGCGTAGTTTAGCTTAATAATCTTACTTAAACCGGTTAGTCTCAAAGATTACGGTTAGAGTTTTGTGAGAAACCCAGGGTGTGGCCCAATCCGAGCTCGAAAGCTCAATGACCCAGCTCGTCCAGATGGAGGGGCAAAATGGTAATTTACCACTTATTATTATTATTTTATTAATTGTGTTATTATGTGATTATTATTGGATGATATTTTTTCTCCTTAATCAAGGATCCCTATTTCTGATTTTAGAATAATTTTATTTTCAGAAAATAGTATTTAAAACCACCCGTCAAAATCCCGAAATGGAGAAATAAATATTTTTAAATGGTTTTGGAAATGAGATAAATTTTGAAACAAGTATATTATGTTAGACCATTTTAGTATGGTCTAGTTTATTATTTCAAAACCCAAAAATGAAGACTTTAAATTGTTTCTTTTAACACAAGTTAAATCATGTAAATACTGTTAAATTATGGTTTTTATTTAAATCAATGGTTTTTAGTGAGTTTTAAATCTCCAAATTTTTATGGTGATAAAAGTTTTTAAAACCCAACTTATCTGACAGGTTGGATTAAAATTTTCAAGCCTTAAGGATGTTGTTTTTAGTTAAAAATTAGTTTTTTGTCAAAATAGGTGCCTTTTTGCAAAACGAGAATTTCAAAGGGACTTTTTTGCAACCGGGACTACCGAACAGTGGTTACACTGTTCGGGATGTCCGCTGCAGCTGCATGCAGTGGCCATCCGTCCACCATCCACGGATGATTTCCTATAAATTGAGCCCCTTCTCTGCAGATCAAACTCCCACATTTCTCTATCTCTCTCTCAGTCTCTCTCAGCTGCTATTTGAAAACCAAAACTAGCCGATCCTTGCCTCTATTCTTCCCAGTTTCAGTTACCGTAGCTTAAGAAGGAAGTTTTTCAAAAGATCAGATTTTCAGCCCAGTAACTCCAGTGAAGGTAATTACTGTATTCCTCTTTCAATTCCAGTCGATTTAGAATCAAGAAAAACTAATTTTGGCTAAAATTTGAGTGTGTAAAACCATTTTAAAGTTTAAGGAAAAACCCGATTTTCTTTGTATCAGTGTAGGTTTCGTATTAAAATCTACTAGCCTGCTGAGTTTTAAAACTCCTGATCACTCCCTCTAAAAAGAGGGCTCACTGAGGAGTCCATCTGACCGGCTTGATTTGAAAATCAAATCCGGCAAACCCACTATTTCCAGATTCGTATTTCATATAGTGACTGCCTGTCACTGTCTGCTGTTGCAGACAGTGGAGGAAGACCGCTCTCGGATGGTCCGAGGGTCACACCCTTCGAGCGGTCCGAGAGGACCCCTCGGACGTTCTGAGCTTCACTCGAAGCGCCCGAGGCTAGCCAGACTCGTCCAGATGTTCCGAACCGAGTTTGGAAGGACCGTACCCTACTCGAACGATCCGAACCTCACTCGGCATGTTCCGAGACACCAGACTCACCGAGACCCCTTTTCGATTTCTTTCTATTCAGAAGGACCTTCGGACGATCCGAAACCTATTTTTCAGACGATCCGATGCCAGACCCACAGTCCGAGGTCAGTGACTAGTTTAGGCAGTGGTTCGGATGATCCAAAGCCACAGTACCTGATTCCGAGGCTTGTTCCGAGGGACCCAGTTTTTGAAGTGTAAAATGTTGTTTGATTGTTAATGATGCATGTGATGTTAGTACCCATTTAAATTAAAATTGTACTAACCCTCTTCTTTTATTACTATAGTGTATCTACTATTATATTCACTTGCAGGCCGACTCTATTGGTCGGGCACTGAGTGACTTCACTTCTAGGCCGACGCTATATTTGTTGGGCACTGACTGACCTCGAGGCCTTACTCAACATGTCAGATCTGGTCTTATCCAGAAGACAATCGAGAAATGACCTAAGTATCTAGACCTAACTAAATAAGTCAATCTGGTCATACCCAGAAGATAATATGAGTTTTAGACTGAGCACCTTATTATTATTCTATTGTGGATTATTGTAATTTAAAATGGTTAGAAACAAAGTAGGAAACTCAATTCCATTTACCTTGGATATTTTTGGGAAAACAAGTATGGTTTTGAAATACTACTTATATGTATACATATGACTTATGATTGATTGTGCACTTGTTTGCTTGTTGTACAGAGACCGCGATACCACACATATACGGTGAGGGAACTTAACTTTGCAGTAGATGTAATCAGGTTCTTATGAGATAAGTCTTGAGCAATGAGTGGCTTCAGATTTGATGAACCTACTCATGTGCCTAGATATGATGCACTGTCATAAGAAGTGTTATGGAAATTGTGAATGCTATGATGTTAATCATATGGGATATGTAATACTGATTCCACGTGCCCTTAACTATTGAACCAATATCGGCCATGTGTGTAAGATGATTTACGACTACTGGACCATGGGTGTCGACAGTTGCTGATTTTAGAAGTGTCAGTATTGGCCATGTGAGGGCCGGAGATGTACTTATAATGATGTATTTTGACTGTGTCGGGACTTAATACGATGGTCTCAGCGTAATATGTAGGCGTTACGTTGGATGACAGCAGTAATGGAAAAGATGATGAAATACAGGAATGATGATGATATTATACTTGATGTTGAGAATTTGTTATCAAGCATGAGATGTTATATTGCAACTGTTGATTATTTACTAACCTGATGTTTACTTTAACTGCACTATTATATTTCCTTGACTAGGCTAGTTAGCTTACCCCACTCATCTTTCAGGAGATAAAGCCGAGGAGGAGAACCCTCTGTTTGAAGCTTAGGGTGGATAAGTTGCGACATTGTTTTGGGATTCCCACTGAGGGGAATACCTTTATCTTTGCTTTCTGGTTCTTGAAACCATTTATTTTTGTAAAGTACCGTGTGTGGTACTTAGTTTGTTTAAATGTGATGTATTAAACTACTTTGTGTCCGTAGTTACTCTGATTATGTTTTTAAATGATAATTCAGTGTTGGAATTATGTGTTCATGTTATGTGTTATTGATTGTGTTATGTGGGTAGACTTGTGTTATATGTTTGAGTCCACATGATGAAATCATGTGTGACCTTTAGGCCTAACTGTTGATCCGGCCCAGTTACACTTCTTGAGTGTCGTCTTAGTTTTCAAAAAAAAAAAAAATCAGTCGTGTTCCGGGCCTACCCTTTGGGTCAGGGCGTGACAGCTTGGTATCTGAGCTTCGGCTCAAACTCTAGGACTGTGATGAGTTACAACCTAGTTAGACTTGTTGTTGTCTTAGAACTGCAATTGTTTTTAACATTTTCCTATTTTTGTGATACAGACATGTCAAACAATGTAAAGTACTCCGAGTTGTGGGACACGGAGACCCCTAGTTGTTCGATAGATCTGGTTTCTTCAGATGATTCCAGCGTTCCAAACTTCGTCAATAAAGTTGTGCCTAATGAGGACATGGAAGTGGCATCGCCTGAGTACCATGTTGGGGTTAGTCCAGGAGAAGATGTGGGAGATATCCCAAACCTAGAAGAGTATGTACGGGAGATAGGCTCGCCTGAGTATACTCCGGCTACTCCAACTTTGGATAAGTGGACGGATTATATGTGCGAATTGTGCAATCAGAAGTAGCACAACTGTACTTATTGCCCCTAACCTATTGATATCATCTGCCCTGTTTACGGACTTCGCGGGCATGGGAGCGCAAGGAATAACTGTCCTTATGTTGGAGGACCAGGGATCATACCCTGTTTGACTTGTGGAGTGTTCGGACATAAGTCGGCGACTTGTCCGAACAACTTTTTTTACTTTGGTAATGCTGCAGGGTCTTCTTCGGAAGATTAGATTAGAGTGTGTCGGGGAATCGGGGAGATTGTTTTTGTAAAGGTGGAGTCTTGTTTTGTTGTTTTGAAGGGTTTTCAAACCCTACTAACCCTTGTAATTGTAATGCAATTTAGATGATTTCTAATGAATTTTGCAAACTTATGTGATTTGTCTTAACAAGTTTCTTAAAATGGTTAAGTGATATTTACAAGTGTAAATAACAGATGTCAGGACCCAACGCTAATGGAAACAACTACCGTGGGAGGAAAACTAGTCTTCCACCCAGTGAATTACCCAATGAGGCCCTTCGCGCAGCGATGGAAGCATTTCAGCAAATAGCTGAAAATATGCGACGCCCTCCTATCCGTACGCAAGAGGAGAGAGCCACCTCGACTCTAAAAGAGTTCAAGCGACTGAACCAGACAAGTTTTTCGGGGACAGAGGCCCCTAGTGCAGCGAAGAATTGGCTAACCCAAATTATCCAGATCCTGAACACCTTAGCTATTGCCAATGACCTGAGAGTAACCTTGGCAGTGTACCAGTTGGAAGGAAACGCTTACGAGTGGTGGGAAGCAAAGAACTTGGTTCGTAACCACGAGCCAATGACGTGGGACGAGTTTTCTATAGCATTTCTTGCCCGTTACTTTCCGAAGACCGTGCATGAAGTAAGGAAGAGAGAATTCCTCAATATCCAGCAGGGTTCCAACTCAGTGGCATAACATGTCATGCGTTTCATTTATTTAATGCAGTTCTTTGGATTGCGGCGAACGAAGAGGAGAAGATTCAGCATTTTGAGAACGGACTCCGACCGTTTCTGTAGCTGCAAGTGGCCGGTTTGATCTTCAACACTTTGGATGAGATCATTGACCGAGCTTCGAAAATGGAAGCAGTGGGCTCCATCAACAGTAGCACTGACAACTTTCAGAAACCTTCTTCCAACAAGAAGGCCAAGCTCAACGAAAAGAGGCCTTTCTTCAAGAAGAGCCAGCCTAGTGCAGGACAGTCGAGTCGGTCTGACTCCCGACAATTCATGTGTTATACCTGCAACCAGCCTGGGCATACTTCCAAGTTCTGCCCATCAGGAGGAGAGAAGGCATGCTTCCATTGCAAGCAGATCGGGCTCCTGTTTAGGGACTGCCCCTATCTCGGTAAAGCTGCACCTTCGCAAGGCGCAAGAGCTTCTTTTTCAGTGGCGCAATCATCTGTTGGTCGAGGTTCTCAGCAAATCTCCAGAAGCTCGGTGGCACCAAGGTATGGACCACCTCGGAACAGCCAGGTGAGAGGACAAGGACGTCCTCAGACCACTTAGGGGAGAGTCTACACAATTGGGACTCAGCAAGAAGAGCCGATGGAGAATACAGTGATGGAAGGTACCCTTAATCTTTTCAGACTTTTGGCTCGAGTGCTTTTTGATACCGGTGCTTTGCATTCCTGTATTTCTAGAGCTTGTTGTGATAGATTGGGTTTGAAACCGGTAGAAGTAGCTAATTCACTAATGGTAGTATCACCCTTGGGTAAGAAGGCTTTGGTGAACCAAAGGTGTAGATCTTGTGTTTTGAGAATTAGCGGTGTAGAGTTGTCCTATGATTTTCAGGTTCTGGAAATGACGGACTTTGACATCATCCTTGGCATGGATTGGTTGTCAGTTTTTGAGGTTTTGATCGACTGTTCTCAGAGGATAATTTGTGGGGTCTCCTCAACTAATGAGAGGTTTTCAGAGAAGTTGGTACCTTATGAGAAGATGAGAGTCACTTTCTTTGGCCTTAGGGCGTATCCTGGTAGTGTGGTGGCGAGCATGGGTTGGGAAGATGTGGTGGTGTAGGGTCTGTTGCTCCTCAGGTGGTGTGTGAGTTTATGGATGTGTTTCCTGACCAGTTAGCTGGGCTACCTCCACACCGAGAGATAGAGTTTCTTATAGACCTACAGCCAGGAACATCTCCAATTTTCATCGCACCTTATCGGATGGCGCTGGCTGAACAGAGAGAGCTAGCTACGCAGGTAGATGAGCTTCTTAGACTTGGTTTTATCCGTCAGAGCAACTCGCCATGGAGTGCACCTGCTCTCTTTGTGAAAAAGAAGGATGGATCGATGAGGATGTGTAAAAATTACCGGCGGTTTAACCAGGTAACTATTAAGAATAAGTATCCGTTGCCTAAAATAGACAACCTCTTTCATCTTTTGAGGAGATCGAGATGTTTTTCGAAAATTGATGTAAGGTCGGGTTACCATCAGTTGCGGATTCGAGAGGAAAACATTCCTAAGACTGCTTAGGCCGTTGTGTTTTGTACGAGTTTGTCGTGATGCCTTTCGGTTTGGCTAACGCGCCAGCCATATTTATGGATTTGATATATCGCGTGTTTCGACCGTACCTGCGAGAATTTGTGATAGTCTTCATAGACGATATCTTGATCTTTTCGTCGTCAGAGGAGGAGCACGAGCGTCACCTACGCATTGTTCTTCAGACTCTTCGAGAGCATCAGCTGTTCACTAAGCTGAGCAAGTGCGAGTTTTGGTTAACTCAAGTGCAGTTTCTGGGACATGTGGTGTCTCCAGGAGGGATCTCGGTAGATCCAGCAAAGGTGGAAACAGTGAAGACTTGGGAAAGTCCCAAGAACGTGTTCGAGATTAGAAGTTTTCTGGGATTAGCAGGATATTACCGAAAGTTTATCCCACACTTCTCCCAGATCGCGGTACCGATGACTCAGCTAACGGAAGAAAGTTAAGTTCGAGTGGAGCGAAGGAGAAGTTGACTACGTCTCTAGTTTTGATAATACCCAAGCAAGGACAAGGCTACGATGTGTATTGCTACGCGTCCAAGTTTGGATTGGGTTGTGTACTGATGCAAGAGGGGAAGGTAGTGGCTTTTGGTTCCAGACAATTGAAGGGACATGAGCAGAACTACCCGACTCATGATTTGGAGTTAGCAACCGTTGTATTCTCGTTAAAGTTGTGGAGGCATTACTTATATGGTGATAAGTTCAATGTGTTTTCTGATCACCATAGTCTCAAGTATATTTTCACTCAGAAAAACTTGTATATGAGGCAGCGAAGATAGATGGAGTACTTGGGAGATTACGACTTCAGTCTTTCTTATCACCCAGGGAAAGCCAACGTAGTGGCCGATGCCTTGAGCAGGAAGTCTCATAGCAACGTGGCGAGGATGGCATCCTTGCAGTGGAAGATGTTGGAAGTTCTGTCCAAGTATGACTTGGAGCTGATCGAAGGAAACGGGTCAGTAAGAATCCACAGTTTGGTTCTGCAACCCGAAGTGATTAGATTGGTGATGGAAGGACAACAAAACGACCCAGAAGTAAAGGAGTTGGCAACTCAGCTTTCAAGTGGAGCGACTCTGGAAGATTGGAAGATCAAGGCGGATGGAGGTCTTACTTTCAATGATAGACTTTTTGTACTAAAGTCGGACGAGTGCAGGAGAAAGGTGCATGATCACTTTAATCGTTCTCGCTTTGCAGTGCATCCTGGTGGTACGAAGATGTATCATGATTTGCGGCGACTGTTCTGGTGGAAAGGTATGAAGCGAGAGGTAGCGAATTTTGTATCTAAGTGCCTAACTTGTCAACAAGTAAAGGCAGAACATCAACGACCTGGTGGAAAGATGCAACCTTTAGAAGTGGCTGAATGGAAGTGGGAGCATATCACGATGGACTTTGTAACCGGATTCCCGAAGTCTCCTAAGAAGAACGACGCTATTTGGGTAATAGTCGATCGATTGAAGAAATCAGCTCACTTTCTGCCGATCAAAAAGACTAATTCTTTGGCAACTCTAAGTAGATTGTATTTGAAGGAGGTAATCAGATTGCATGGAGTGCCCTATATCCGTTGTATCTGATAGAGATCCTAGGTTTGTATCAAAATTTTGGCAAGGATTATATATGCATTGATTTTTAAGAGGATGTGAGCTGTTTGCTTGAGAGGAGAAGAAAAGGAAATCATAATTTGCATACTTGATTTTTGAATGCTAAGCTATGTGATACAAATCCATAACCACTATACTTGCTTGCAAGTGATCCTGTTAGTGTATTATCCATCTTCCAAGTATGTTGGTGCCTGCTTAATATTTATTGTTCATTTTTTTTTTCTTTCAATATTTCATTTACCTCTCCAACCTAGCTTATCTTTGCCCTTAGAAGATTATATATACTATTTATGACTAATTGGATTTGTAAACTATCAGTTATTTACCTTTTATTATCAATAACTAGTTTTTATCTTAACCGATGTAGTGTACTTTTCATACTTTGGTAGTCAGTTAAAGGATATTGTGTTCTTATAATGTATGGGCTGTGAATGTTTTCTTTCTGATGAGAATTTAGTGAATTCACTTATTTGTTAAAGAGGTTGTGTGAATATGTTCTTTTTTATGGGAATTTAGTGAATTCACTTATTTATTAAGGAGAATTGTATTTATTATAGGATGTAATCTGAAAATTTGTGTGGGCTTCTTTATCTATTGTTTTGCATGTGAGGATAAATTTGATTTAGAGTGGAAGGAGTGTGAGATGTTTGAACTTGTAATTCTAGCAAGGATCTCCAGAAAGCTAAAGACATGAAAGAGGGGATATAGAAGGAGAGCTCCAATAAAGAGATTATTTTATTTGAGCTTAATCTCTCTCACGGAAGTTATAGGACGTTAAAGATCAGTTTAAAACTCAATCTGAACCTCTTTCAAGGATACGAACTAAAAAATTCTTTTTCGGCTTTGAATACTTAGACTAAACTGAAAAAATTTCAAAAAAAAAATTATCAATTGAAAAGTTCAAAATTTATCTTCAACATAAAGTTCAAAATTTATCTTAATTTTTCTTTAAAGTTATTGTAGGGAGCTATTTGTCTTGGAGCTATTTGTCTTTCATCCAATCTTTTGTTTAAAAACTTGAAAAACTTAGCTGTTAGGCTTAATTTGACTTGACAAAAAATTAAGTTGAGCAATTCAAGAGTTATTTTAAATTTTTTAAAAAATTAATTAAAATTTTCAATATAGAACTATCAAATTAAGTCTTAATTTCATATATTTTAAATTTTGATTTAGGTTAGAATAAAATATTTGATTTATTGGGTTCAGTCTAAAAAAAAATGAATTTGGGCCTTAATAGTATGATGGGTCGAAAATAGACAAATGGGCCTTTATCGAGCCGCGGATGGTCCGATAGCCCGATCGGGCCGGGCTGGATCCAAAATTAATCGGATCCTGTATTATTGGGCCGAGTCGCGGACGGTCCGATTATCCTATCAATTTCATTACCTTCTCCTTACCCATGTGGTTCCAACATTTGATCCAACTGAAAGTAGCTCCAGATTTAAGTATTAAGCATTTATAATTATAAACAATAAAGTATAAGAAAAAGGAGAAAACGTTTGAAAATTGAATTAATAATTATAAAGAAGATGCGATTTTAATAAAATATACTAAAGAGATAAACTTCAAGAAATTAAATTTCTTTATAAATAGACGGTGACACTTTTTAATTTCAATTTTGATGGTTACCCAAAATGGAGGTGAAATTGAAATTGAAGGCTTTTGTTAATATTTTAAAATCATGGTTTGGATAAGAACAGTTACGTTATTGGAGTTACCTCTTGCATGGGTCTGGTCAATTTCATTTACTTTTAAATGCACTTAAATGTGTAAAGAATACAAAGGGGATTGGACAGACATACCACGTGTCACACTCTCCTTTTTTTCTTTGTAAGTGGAAATTAGGGGTGAAATTCAGGTCGGGTTTTGGCCTGAACTTGCACGATCAGACCAGAAAATCATGTAGGTCGTGTAACGACCCGACCCGAAATACAGGGTTTAGGGCTTGACTCAGTGTGATATTTTCCGCTCTGGGCCTCGCACACAAGCGAGCCCGCACGGTTTTGCATTTGGGCCCAGGCCCACCTGGCCCGGCCCAAAACGCGTCACATGAGTACAAGGAAGGCCACCCACTTAAATTCCCCAAATTTTCCTCCTCTACTACCGATGTGAGACTTCTTCCCACATTGGTGGGTAGGGGTTTTACAATCACCCCCCCTAAAGCCTCGAGCAGTCCCCGGTTCGACTCCGGTTCAGCTCAACAACTCCAGGGAAGGAGGAAAGCCCACACAGTCCGAGTGTAGAACCTCGGCTCTGATACCATTTGTAACGACATGACCCGAAATACAGGGCTTAGGGCTTGACTCAGTGTGATATTGTCCGCTCTGGGCCTCGCACACAAGCGAGCCAGCACGGTTTTGCATTTGGGCCCGGGCCCACCTGGCCCAGCCCAAAACACGTCACATGAGTACAAGGGAGGCCACCCACTTAAATTCCCCAAATTTTCCTCCTCTACTACCGATGTGGGACTTCTTCCCACATCGGTGGGTAGGGGTTTCACAGGTCGGGTCATGAGAGTTGGGTCAGCGGGTCAGGTTGGATTGAGAAGTCAAAAACCTGCATTGAATTTGGGTCGGGTTGGATTGAGAAATTTTTAGTAAACTCGATCTGACCCGATCAAACCCGATCCAGCCCAGTAAAAAGTAGGGTAAAGTAAGTTCAAAATGCAGTTCAGGTCGGATTTCGCATTGAGTCGGGTTATAATTCAGGTTGGGTCGGGTCAAGACGTCTAGGTCAAAAATTCGAGTCAGATCGGGTTAGGTTCCATATATTAGTAACTCGAGTCGGGTACCCAACCCGGCCCCTAGTTGAAATGTAGCCATCTTTGATTTGATTTGTGCTCCTCCATTTGGAAATTCAACTTGGTTTGCAATTGCTTTAGAAATTATTTTAAAATTGTAATTTAATATGTAAATTTCCGCTTTTTTATATTTAAAATAGATTTTAATTGTTGTAGCTCCATAAGAAAATATTTTTTTGAAAATTTAAATTCAACCTTTTATAATTTTTATTTGATATATTTTCATTGTTGGATCAAATATGATAGGTCAAAATATTTATCCACGATGGCCCAAAACAAACTTAATAAAATTAAAGTGAAAGAAAGTCACGCTATATGATTGACTGGGCTAAGTCCATCCTAATTAATTTAATTTCGCTCCTACTAAGAAAACTAATTTTTAATCTATAAATTTACTTGACAATCGTGCCCATTGTACATGTTTAGTAGGTTGTTCATTACCCATTCTATTGACTGTCGATCATTCTTTTAAGTCAAGATACAAGTCTAATTAGATCCTTCATGTCAGTTACACTTGGCTTATTAGATATTCAAAATCACAAAATGATACTTAAGTTTTTTAATTAGAAATAACAAATATTAAATTTATCCTTTTATTCACTTGTCACTCTGTATGTGATAAGAGGTACACCAATATTTTTGTGATTTATTTTAGTGTTACAAATACAGTTCTCGAGATATTACCGGCTACTGGTATTATCTAAAAAATCTCATACAAAATATAATATTTAAAAAAAAATAATTAATGTAATAAATGTATATAAAATTAAAAGTCAAAATTGAAGGAACATGTGACAACCTGACCCTATCCCATCTCGATAATGTCCGCTTTGAGCCCTACCCGACCTGCACGGCTTTGCTTTGGGCCCTGGCCTACATGGCCAGGCCCAAAAGGCCTCACAATGGGGAGGGTTGCCCCCTCTCATAAAACTACCTCCATCACCGCAATCCATAATGATTTATAGAAAAAATTAGATAACAGAGAGTTACCTGAGATTCGAGATAAGAGATTCAGATAGTAAATAAAGAGAGATATCTTCGAACCCAGGTAAGAGATTGAGAGAGGGTGTTTAAAGGAGAAGGGATTGAAAAAGGAGTTTAAAGGAGAAGGGATTGAAAAGTTGGTTTAAAGGGTATTGAAAATGGGTTCGAAGGGAGAAGGGCTCGGGAGATGGAAACGAGGGTTAGGGTTTTGAACCCGAAGGAATGCCAAATGTTAGAAAGGGATCGTGACTTGTTGCAGTCAAATCATTCGAAGGATCCTAAGTGATCATTCGAACGATTCAACTGTTTAAGATTCGATCATCCGAAGGAACACATTTTTCACTGATGTGTTCCTTCAGACGACCTTCCTAGACAGTTGAATCGTTCGAAGGATCACATAGGATCCTTCGAACAAATTTAACTGAGAGCAGTTTCTAAATGCAGTCATGCTCTCAGTTAAATTCGTTCGAATGATCATATGTGATCCTTCGAACGCTTCAACTATGTAGGCTTCAATCGTCCGAAGGAACACATTTTTCACTGATGTGTTCCTTCGGACAATCGAATCATTCGAATGAACTGAAGATTCATTCAGATGATAAAATGCAGAAGGATAAAATGGTAATTTCACTTGAAAATTTGAAATCAGGTGTATAAAGGCAGAAAAGTCGGGTGTCTTATATGGCCGGCCTTATACAAATATACGGAAAGAAATAAATAAATTTAGTAATTATCTAAAAAAACAAATATAATTCATTATCTCACATTTCCATGAATCATAAAATGTCATCCAATAAATTCATTTCTAAATACCACTATCAAAGTTATTAAAAAATTAAACCAACTTACCAATGATCATAATTCAAAATTTCTTATAAAGTTCCTTTGATATTACGATATTATCGGATTTTCGTAATATTATTTTATTAAAATTGGATTTTGATGATAATAACAAGAAAAGTTGTAAAACCCGATATTAATATGAAATGGTATTTTTTTATAATAATTAAACATTAATGTACTTTTCCACTATCTAAATAATGACAATCAGATAAAATAACAAATTTAATATTCTTTATTATCAATGTACGGATGTCCCCTCAATTGTCTATTTTTAAATGTTGTCACACCTATGGTTTTCCAAGTAGAATGATTGATTCAATCTCATTAAGGATTCAAAAATCAGATGGGCAATGAAAACTCATGCCACATTGCTCGTACAATCACCTCTTTGTTTTTACTAGAAGAAAGGGCAATGAAAACTCATGCCACATGGCTCGTACAATCACCTCTTTGTTTTTACCAGAAGAAAGGGCAATGAAAACTCATGCCACATGGCTCGTACAGTCACCTCTTTGTTTTTGAAGAAAGGGCAATGAAAACTCATGCCATAGGCTCGTACAATCACCTCTTTGTTTTTACCAGAAGAAAGGGCAATGAAAACTCATGCCACATGGCTCGTACAATCACCTCTACTTAGGGTCCGACAGTCACCTACTTCTCATGAATTATATTTATATCTAATTTAAATACATTTTGAATTCAATCTCACTTTGATTAAAGATTGTTAACTTTTAAACACTTAAAAATCATGACTTTTTAAATTAAGTGAACTATGATGTTTATAAAGAGCATTATTTTACAAATACCTTTTAAATCTATCAAACCATATACATTAGACCCCATCTCTATGAGTTCACACGCGAAATTACTATGTCATTTTAGTAAAGATACATGATATGTTGATTCAGGGAAAAAAAACGTTGAGACCGAGATTTAAACCCATGTGTTAATTATTATGAAAATTTTGTTTGTAAATATTTCTATTTTAATACCGGAACTGTTAATTATGCCAATTTTAATATAGAATTTTGATTTTGATGATGATAATGAATTTATTTAACAAAATTTAAAATGCTTTAGAATAATATAGTCTAGAGTAGCTTTCATGCTTCCGTTGCTCATTTTAATTTTAATGAAGAAGCATTTTAGTCAAAGACATAGCCGTCAAGATTGATTAATTCAAAGCAAATTATTATATTAATGGTAATCTGGTTGTCTTATATAGTTGTGTATATATTGGTCATGATAGTGCCCCTTATCTTCTCACATTATTGCATGTGTTTCTCTAACTTTATCTCAAAGATGAAATAATTGAGTTCACATATATTGTATGGTTGTTTTCCGTTTTAGGAAGTGGAACATCTCTAACTTTATCTCGAAGATGAAATAATTGAGTTCACATGTATGGTTGATTTCCATCTTAGGAAGTGGAAGGTTGCGGATTTGAACTTCTATGATCTAATTTTGGTGTGCATAGGGATAGTAGACTCACCGTAGGGGTTTTTCGCAGGGTATCCTTCAGTTTTCCATACGTGAATTCAAAAATAAAATATTATTTATTATCTTTGATTGGGGGATACAGTGTGCACCTTTAGATGGGGACTGGAGAGAGTGTTAAATCTAGAAATTTCTGAAAAAGGTAATTTAAATTTTAAATGAAAAACATAAAATAAATTGAGATAAATGGTATAAGTTTATTAAAGGTATATATTGGAATAAAAAATTTAAAAATTATTTTAATTGAATAAATTAAATTGTGTTTTTAATAAACATAAAGGTCTAAGGTTTTAAATTAAATTGATAAAAAATTCAGAGGCTTAAATAGTTATATATGTCAAAATATGATTAAATTATAAGAAAGATTTTTAATCAAATTTTAAAATGTGAAACATTACTTTCTTTGGATATTATATTGTATTTTTTTTTTAATTTACGTGTGGGAAACTGCGGGAAACTCAGCGTAAAACCTCCACGGGTGATACCCACTGCCCTTAGGATATATCAAATTAGAACTTGACACCTCTCGCTTCTTAAGGCGAGAAGTTAATCAATTGAGCTACACCCATGTGGAAAGGTACTCTAAGTCGTATGATAATATTTTTCTAAAATATATTTAATACATGACTAAATTTAATTTATGTTCGAAATATGCTCTCCCAATATCCTTGAAAGGTTGCTCAAAGTTAGATTTTTTTCCAATTTTTAGACTTGAAAATTTATCCACTTTGGTTATTTTGGCCTACGACTTTTCAAATTAGGTGAATTCAAACATTAAAATTCATCTTTTCTATTTTTTCTCACTAATGTTTTCAAAAGGGGTCAAAGACCATATGATATTCTCTTTCTTTTAGGAAGTATCATTTCAAACTTACTATGTTCCTTTTTTTTTTTTTTTTCCTCTTTAAATGTTCGTCCAAATTTTAAAATTCTTCAAACTCTAATTAGACCAAGCAAACATTTAGGTGAGTTTCAATGCAAGTAGTCTCCAATCTAAAGCACATTTATATAATCTTTTATTTCAAATCTTAGTCATTTATTAAATACATTGAATCCATTCCATTGATCTACATATTAAAAAAAAAGTCTATCTATCCAAATTGTTTACCTGTGTATTAACTCGTGTACTCACGTCAATACTTTATCTACACCACCTCATATATTTAAGGTCAATGCCACCTCGGCGAGATTCTAATTTTGGCTGAGATTTTTCTCTCTTCTGTATATTTTTTTTTTTTAAAACAAATTTATAGAAAATGAAGAAAAATATGGGCTTTAAGGATATATAATTTTATCGTTAAATATCGGTCATTTACATATTCAAGTGTTATTTTTAAGTTATATTAGCTTAAACATGTTTCGGAATTTTATTAAATAGGTCAAATACATGATAATGAATGTTTAACAGAAAGTAACAAGTTCATAGCAGTGATATTGAAAAAAATAATTTTTTACATATTTTTTTCTAAGTGTAAGATTTTTTTACTATTTTTCACTCATTTATGCTAATTTCTAAGTTAATCCACTCATTTATGAATGTGATTCATTATTTTTTGTTTCTGTAAAAATCACCTCAATATAAATTAAAACTAGTTCATATTTGAAATCTTTAAAATACATAATTTCACTTATAAAAACAAGATAAAATACATATTTCTTTTATAAAAAAATTCCAAGATTATACATCTCGACTGAGATTTCCATGATTTATATTGTACGACCGATACATCTCGGCCCATACGATACGTATTGACTTAGATTTGGACCTTTGCGTGTTTGGTTCGTGTTTTCAAATAAGGCGGTTTCTCGATTGATTTCTACAAACAACATATCAAAATTCATCTACTTTGAATTTTATAAACTTCGGGACTGGTTTTAAGGAAAAAAGGGTATGACTTTGGGCTTCAAAATCGTATCCAAAGAATTAAGAGGGAATGCCATTTTTTCTTAATTCTTTGGGTACGATTTTTTAAGTATAAAACTATAACCTTTTCACTTAAAATCAATTCCGGAGTTCATAAAATTTAGAGTAGATGAATTTTGATACCTTATTTATTGAAATCGGTCTATAAACAGCCTCGTTTGAAAATCCCTCTCCACAGCCCACAGACTCCCTATAGGACCGTCCGAACGAACGCATTTTACACTGAAATGTTCGTTCGGATGGTATGAGTTGAAGGTCAAAATGGTAATTTCACACCATTTTTGAAAGACGGTGTCTCGTGGTAGAAAAGAGTGGTGTCTAAATGATGAGTCCACTTTTGTAAACAAACACAAGAATTAGTGGATTTTCCACCTTACCCTTCACCATTGTCGTATAGATAACTTAAAAAATGAATTAGCAGTGAACCGATCACTTCAAAACGACGAGATGTTCTGGTTCGTCCATCAACTATGGGTTTTTCCTGCGTTTGGCTCTGATTTTCAAACGAGGCCGTTTCTTGATCGATTCTACAAACAAGGTATCAAAATTCACCTATTTTGAATTTTATGAACTCTAAAACTTATTTTAAGTGAAAAACGTATAGTTTTGGAATTAAAAAATCGTACTCAAAAAATTTAAGAAAAATGGTCTTCCCTCTTAATTCTTTGGGTACGATTTTTTAAGCCCAGAACTATACCATTTTTACTTAAAATCGGTCCCGGAGTTTATAAAATTCAGAGTAGATGAATTTTGATACCTTGTTTGTAGAACTGTTGAGAAACGGACTCGTTTGAAAACCCGAGCCAAATGTGGAAAAAACCCACAGTTGATGAACGAAGGCTCGCCGGTAAGTACCCCAAATTTTGACATTTTTTTAAGTTATCCGTACGGCATTGTGAAGGGTAAAGTGGAAAATTCACTCATTCTCATGTCTGC
Source organism: Chimonanthus salicifolius (assembly GCA_013350335.1). Classification (NCBI taxonomy): domain Eukaryota; kingdom Viridiplantae; phylum Streptophyta; class Magnoliopsida; order Laurales; family Calycanthaceae; genus Chimonanthus; species Chimonanthus salicifolius. Next base: position 18,074,101 of record CM023540.1, on the reverse strand, counting down.
TTACACAAAAACCCCGTGTGGAGATCGCTACCCTATTTTATATGTAATATAAGACTCTAGAATTACCAAAAAGAAAAAAAAAAAAACCCACGTGGGCACCTGGTTTCCTCCTTCATCCATCCCTATTTAACAATAATTATCTAGCTTAGAGTTACTAATATGAAACTTGAGGGAGCAATTTTCTTATAAGACACATGTATATTTTGAGCAATTTTCTTATAAGACACAAGGATTTTGATTTGCGCATTTTTAAATTTGATAAAAGGGAGCAATGTTATATTTTTTACTTCTACATGTATAAAAAAGACAAATCAAGTATATTTTTTTATGACAAAAAAAAGTATCTAAATCGATACCCGATAAAAATTATCTTATATCAGATAAATAAATTGTTAAATATATTGACTTGAATTTATGAGATTTTACGTCTACGATACTTTAACGTGAGTTTGAATATTTTATAGTTATTCATTTATGGGTGGCGTTAAATTTGAAGTACTTTAGGTTTTATTTTTTTATTTTATCATGTGAATGTTTTTAAAATTTTAAATATAATATGAATTTTATATTTCACCTTTTTTTTACTCTTTTGCCAGACATGCAATTAGGAGTGATAAAATTCAACATTCCAAAACCACCTCTAATTCAGTGTTTTTACTTTAACGTAAGCATTACTAAACTTTAATCAAGTGGGGGACATCACGTCGGAACCATAAATGTTGCATGTGATTTTGTCGTCACTTAAAAGTTTCTTTAGACTCGTTGAAAAAAAAAAAAAAAGCTCATTTAGGGCAACTGATGGGACAGTTATAGATGGCTGGCTATGTCGCTAAATGTATTTATTCATATAATTAAATAGTATTTTTTTTTATGACATGGTTGGCTATAATTTTTAGCCAGCCTCGTCATACGGTATAGTGTTGACTAGAATGACTACTTTTTAATATTTTATTATTATTTTTTTAACAAATTTAAAAGAAAATAAATATAAAGACATTACATATTTTTTCACAAGTAATTAAATAAGTTAACAAAACATATATATTTTCTCACAAGTAATTAAATAAATTAAAAAACATACATATTTTCTCACAAGAAATTAAATATATTAAAAAGACATACATATTTGTGATGCTGGAAATAAATAAATTAAAAAGACATTACAAATTTGTGGAATAAATTTGGTAATGAAGAAGTTTAAAGAGAATATTTTTAGAAATGTAATTTTTCATATTGTTTACAATGAATAAAATATTATTTTTAATATTTTTGTTTCTCAATAGCTATAATTTTAATTTTTTGTACAGAATAATTTTAATTTTTTGTTTCTCATATATTTTGTTTACAAAGGGAAAAAAAATCAAAAGGTAAAGATTTATTTTTTATTTTTTGTATAAAAATAAAATAATAAAGTAAAGAAAAAAATAATTATTTGCCCTAATATACAAATTATACCCAAAAACAAAACAAAAAATCCAAAATAATCAAATAAATAAATAAAAAGAGAAAAAAATATATATATACAAGTTATATATATATATATATATATATATATATATATATAAAATATAAAAAAGAGGAGAGAGAGAGAGAAATGGCTGGCTACACATCTGTTATCGGTAGCCAGCCATTTAACAACAAAAGATGAAATCTAACCCATGGAATATTCGTTGAAGTCCTTTTTTTCAAATCGAATTCAAAAAACACCTTTTAATTATTATTCTTTTTTCTAAAAAATAAAAAAAAGAAAAAAAAATGACTATGTCTTACTTAAACTATAAAATAATATATTAAAGAAAAAGGAGAGTTATATAGACACTCAGAAAATCTGACTCTACACATCCGTTTTCAAATTTTTAGGTGAAATTACCATTCTACCCTTACGTATAAATTCATTCGAACGAATTTTCAGTTCATTCTAAGTTCGTTATTCATTCGAACGAACACCTTATTATAATTTTCATTCATTTGAACGAATGAACATATATATGTAAATTCTTCACAAAATTTGACTGATTTATTTGAATGAATCAATTGTTTATTCAAACGAAAGAACACTTATCCGAACGAATTGAAATTATACTGATTTGTTCATTCGAATGAATACATTCATCCGAGCAAACTGAAAATGAACTGAGAGTTCATTCGGATGAATAGAATATGAAAGGGTAAAATAATAATTTTACTCAATTTTTTAAAATCGATTGTGTAGGAACAGAAAAATTGAATGTTGGGATGAAAAAAAAAAAAGTTCATTTATAAATCGTAGAAGTTCCATGCATGGCATACTTCTGGTAAAGAAGTCACAGCTATTTTCTATACTGATAGGAGCAATTTGGTCAAAAAGATATACTTGGGTGCACGAGGCACTCTGATCCAGTAAAAATTTGTAAAGGTACAGTAACGTAAAATCTCAATTTTTTATTTATTTTTGTGAAAAATCTCTTCTTTTAATTTAAAATTTAATCGTACAAATGAATTTTAAGTTGTACGAAACTTAATTGAGGAAGCTTCCGAGAGACGAACAGATGGAAGGCAGTAGGCTGGTTACCAAACGGTTGCGTGAGAAACCATTTCTTGCGCAGAAATCCAGCGACTGAAATACCGAGTCACCAAAACCATCAGCACCTCATTTTGTGGGGCCACCTCCTCACTTCTCCTCTGTTCCCTTCCCTTCCCTCCCTCTATAAAAGGCAAAAACCCGTAGTTGGTGGTATCTCCTGCTTGCTTTACTCATTACTACCGCCTTTTCTCTCTTTTTCAGTCATGCAAGTGCAATTACAAGCCCAACACCACCACCTCCTCCTCCTCTCCCCAACACCGCTCTCCATCTCCTTCTCCCGCTCCTCCCCCAGTCCAATCTTCTCCAATACCACTCGATCCCCAACCCGTCTCAGGATTTCCGCCTCCGCCGCTACTTTTTCATCCACGGCTTCGGCCACCACCATGTACGACCTTCTGTCGGTGACGGAGACGGCCAATCTGAACGAGATCAAGTCAGCTTTCCGGAAGATGGCGAGGGAGCTGCATCCGGACACGTGTCAATCGGACAACAAGGAGTACTGCACGCAGCAGTTCATAAAGGCGCGGGAGGCGTACCGAGTTCTGTCTGACCCGGTGCTTAGAGAGGACTACGATTACCATCTTAAGAAGGGGATTAACCGAGTGTTGTTGAGGAAAAGCGGGATTAGGGAAGCGAGCTTTGGGGATTGGGAATCGCAGTTGGACGGCTTGATGAGAAGATCGTACCGTCGTGCCACGTCATCATCTTGGGGACAACGGATGAGAGCAACCGCCGCTGTTAATAAATAAAAATAATCGTAAATTCATTCGTTCGAGTTTATCATTTTTTATTTAGGCGTTAAATAAGCAGTAGATCAAAGAAAATGATCTTACTTATGCATCCCACCTCTGTATAGATGAAATGTTTTCGATGATCATGATCACAATCGGCACTCTAAATATTTTTTGAAAAGTAAAATTTATTTTAAACAATTTTACATTTAATCTAAGTTATAAAATTACATAGGTGTATTTTAAAATTTTCTCTTACGAGATAGCTCATTCAGAAAGAGGCTTAAAAATAAAAGAATAATTTTATGAATCGGTATGATGAGTTTGGAGGATTTGACTCCATCTTATCAAATCATAACAACTAAAAAATAAAAATATTTTGTGTAAAAAATAGCTAAAAATAGAAAAGATGATTTGATGATTGAGTTTGGTGTGTTAGAGGGATTGGGCCCATCCTAGTCATATCATTACCTAAATAAATAATATTTTAGTTAATAATTGGTCAATAATCTCACTCTCATTTTCATTTCCTCACAAAATTGAGATCGCTAACGCTTCATTTTTAAAATCTATAATTGAATGACTCCATACTTAAGAGACGGTGGCGTTAAGATTATAAACAAATTAATATAACAAATACCAACTGTATTTTTATTTTTATTGCGTTAATATTGGAAAAATACTATTTCCCGTTAATACTGGGATTTTAACACTTTTCTGTTACTATCACCAATATTCAATAGTAATCCAATAATATCACGATATTAACAGAACCTTTTAAAAAAATTGAATTATGACATAATTTAGTTTAATTTTTTTAATAACTCTAATGATGATATTTAAAAAAGAACTTGATTTTCAATGTCTAATAAGCCAAGTGTAACTTACATAAAAGGACCTCATTAGGAAGGACCATCGATAGTCAATAGAATGGGTAAACAACGGTCAAGAGTCAATACTACGTACGAAGCTCTAAACATTTTATAAGTTATTCAAAACAAATTATTTTATCTATATTCAATATACGTTGCTTAGTTTCTAGTATTTTAAAAATAAGATTATATGATTACAGAGCCCGTCCAACTATGCAAAATGAAAGGCAATTTCAGAATTTCTCAAATAGAAAAATGAGCAGCATTTTATAGTTTATACATCTAACCATGTGACATTTCAATTCCACTTATTTAAATGATCAATAATTTCATATGCAATTGAAATTTTACACTATAGATAATGCAGAGACCCAATTTGTTTCTGAAACTAGTTTCAAAGATGTTTAGGTTAAAAAGGCAGGTGATATAATGTCATAAATATCGACGGTATTTTCAAAATTACCACTTTTTTATTGCCAAATTACCATTACTGCATTAATAACACGTATTTATCAGCACGACAATAAATTTTTGACAAATTCGTGTTAAAAAAGTGATAAATTGTAATATTGCAAAAATATCTCGATATATTCTTGGTAAATTCCTGTTAAATTTACTATTAGGTTTTTATTTAATTATTTTATTTTTAAATATTATATTTTTTCACTAGATTTTCCTATTATTATTCTGATAAAAACTCGAAATTTTGAAAATATCTCGATATTATTAATAGACGTTAGTATCTCGAGAACGGTATTTGTGGCTTTAGTTACGAGAACTATGGTGCTGTAAAAAATATAAATTAATTTAAATATATGATGTGAGCTTCATTTTCCAAATGGACTGAGCAGGGGTACGTTGTTAAAATCAAATCAAAGATGGCTCCATTTCATTTTCATTGGCAGAAGAAATTTGTTTGAGAATAAAGAAAGAAAAGAGTACCCTTTACAATAATTTAAGTGAATGAAATTGACAAGATCCATTCAAGAGATAAGTCCAAGTCCAACAACGTAATTGTTCATATCCAAACCATGGTTTAAAAATATTAACAAAAGCCTTCAATTTCAATTTCACCTCTATTTTGGTCAACCGTCGCAATTGAAAATAAAAGTGTCACCGTCTATTTTTTAAAAATAATTTATTGAATTTTATCTCTTTATTATATTTTATTAAAAATCCCATCATCTTTTATGGTCATTAATTCAATTTTCAAAGGTTTTCTCCTTTTTATTATACTTTATAGTTTATACTTATAAATGTGTAATTCTTAAATCTTGAGCTACTTTCAGTTTGTATAATATTATTAAATTATCTTTTTTTCTTCTTTAAGCCGTCTCACTCGACTAATCCTCTTTAATTTTGTTAATCTATGCATCATAGTATTTGTCCCTTGCTCATCATTTATATGTATAACTACTATATCTCATCAAGACAAATTCCCAATACTCATTTTTCTTCTTAAATGTCTACAATTTTTTTTTTTAAATTCTTTTAAATCTACTTCACACTTATTCCCAAGTTTTGGTAAACAGTTTTGTTGAGAATTTGAGATAATTTGATCTTCAATGTTTCATTTAGAGTGGTAACAGGTTCAGTTTGGATAAGAGGTTATTCAATTCAAATCTATTGTGAGTTTTGTTAAGCAGATTAAGTGGGTTTTAGTCTATTTTAAGTTCGGATCAAATTGGATTTATTCATGTATTCAACGTCACATTTTTCTAATGAGATGCATACCAAAACTATTTATTAAATAGGTGTAGAACTCATATGATCAAATATATTGTATAGAAGTATGGCGATACTCAAATTAGTTGAGCCACTTATTTATAAATGAATTCAGATTGAGTCTACCTACATAAATAGGTTTGGTTTAAGTTGAGTCATCCATTAAATGGTTTGAATTAGGTCAAATCATTTATAAAACAAATTCGATTGAATAATTGGATTAAAAAAAAATTAATAGATCTAATTCAATCTATATGTTTTAATTAATTATTATTTTATATTTTAGTAATAAGATAATAATTAAAACTCAGAAACACAATTTAATTAGTATTTTTATCAAATATTTCATACAAAAATATTATCTTTTGAACAAGCTTGGAATTTTGATCGGGCTCAAGTTAGACTCGGGCTTTTAACTTGCTGATCAGACTTGGTCTTGGAAGTTGGAACAATCTAGCCAGGCCCGAGTCCCCCTGGGCCCAGTCAACACCCTACAAAAAAAAAAGATGATGATGATACTATATGATGATTATTGATTAAAAAGAAGAGAACTGAGCATCGAAGATTGTGTATAGGTTGACAGACTTACATATATTCTAAAGATTAATCTAATGCTCTTAAAAATCTAGATACTTTAATTGAGAAATGATGTGATGAGTTCTTCGTCTAAGATTAGTCATCGGTCCACTAATTAATTAAGAAAAAAAAAGGGTTGTACACATGGATTGTTGGTAGTTGGGGATGTAAGGGTTCCAAATAATATCTCAAACTCGTGAACTTGGATTTCGTGAGTGTTTTGTACTACTTTTGTTTAATCAAAGGCGTCAATCATTCATAGTTAGGAATTAGAATTACGAATTAAGAATTAAGAATTAAGAATTAAGGAGCTGCTTTCTAATCTGTCTTTGTCAGCCTTCGTAAGCTATGACACAAACCAAATCGTATAGAGATATCTTATTACCGAATTTTACAAGTGAAGAATCTAATACTGCACATGGATAACTGAGTTAAAAAGTCATGAATTTTTTTTTTCTATTCTTTTTTTTTTTTATAGAAAAAAGAAAAAGCACTTCATTGAGTGAGTGAGTGAGAGAGAGAGAGAATACCTGGGAATTTTGATCGGGCTCAATTTAGACTCGGGCTCAATTTAGACTGGGCTTTTCACTTGCTGATCAGGCTTGGTCTTGGAACAATCTAGGCCCACTCAACACCCTACAAAAAAAAGATGATTATGTTACTACGTATATGGTGATTATTGATTAAAAATAAGAAAACTGAGCACCGGTACTTTTTCTTAAACAGAGAATCAAGTGATACAATTTTGATATTTTTTTTTTTCTATTTTACCTTTCATCTTAAAGATAAAATAAAGATAAAATAAGAATTTTTTTTGTAATGATTAACTTTTTCTCATTCCACTTGAATTCGATTCTCATTTCACTTAAAGGGCCTCTTCTCTTAGAGTTATGAGATGTGTGTGTGGATAGAGAGATTTACTCATGCTCAAACGATTAATCTAACGCTCTAAGAAATTTAGACACCTTGATCATTGAAAAAAAATGACGTAACGAGTTATTCGTCAAAGATTAATCATCCGTCCACAAATTAATTAAGAAAAAGAAAAGTTGCACATGGATAGTTGGTGGTTGGGGATGTACGGGTTCAAAATAATATCTCAAACTCGTGAACTAGGATTTTGTGAGTGTTTTGTACTACTTTTGTTTAATCAAGGGCGTCAATCATTCATACTTTTTGTTTAATCAATAACCTGTCTTTGTTAGCCTTCGTAAGCCATGACACTAACCAAATCGTATAGAGATATCTTATTACCGAATTTTACAAGTGAAGAATCTAACAGTGCACATGGATAACTGAGTTAAAAAGTCATGATCTATTTTTTTTATAGAAAAAAAAAGGCACTTTATCGAGTGAGTGAGAGAGAGAATACTTGTTGTATTTGGATGAGGGGGTGTAAGGGTAATGGGGGTTACCCTTCATTATCCTTGCTTAGTAATTAAAGATTAAGGGTAAAAAATCAAGTTTTAATCTCTCTCCTCTCACTTTTCAAAACCCTTTCCTTCTAAAGGTTTTTTATATTACCTGGGTAACCCCTGATCAAAGGTAGCCCGTATAAAATTTACCTCTTATCCAAACGCAGCCCTTGTTTCATGAGTTTCACATGTAAGACGTCAAATTTAGTTACATGAATTGAATCTCAAAAATTAGATAATATTTTAGTCGTTATTCTAACAATCCGTCCCGCTAGCACAATATTGTCTACTTTGGGCCTACACACGGATCCGTACGGCTTTGCTTTGACGAGCTAACTCACTTTTACTCCCAAAAGACCTTGTATTAGAAAGAGGAAGGCTACTACTTATATAGTAGGGACTTTTTCAATGCAACTAGAAATGTGAGAGTTTTTGGGGTAGGGTATTCTACCCTCCCTTAAAGCCAGAGCCATCCCTGACTCTGCAAACACAATAACCAAGCTTACACCCTCAGACAGAGAGTTGAACCATGCTCTGATACCATTTGTAACAACCCGTCCCACTAACACAATATTGTCCGTTTTGGGCCTACACATGGACTCGCACAGCTTTGCTTTGGTGAGCCAATCTATTGTTGCTCCCAAAAAGCCTTGTGTTAGAAGGAGGAAGACTACTACTTATATACCAGGGACTTTTTCAATGCAACTAGCAATGTGTGACTTTTTTGGACGGGGTATTACAGTTATTGATGAATATCTAAAGCTAACGCTAGTATACACCTCGAGACCCTTTTAATTTATAAACTAGATCTAGGTTAGAACTTGTTGATTTTATGTTCAACCTTCATTTTTATAACCTCATATAATACTCCAAGCAGCCTAGTATTGGATCTTAATAGTTTTAGAAAATGCTTTTCATTTCATACAATTAAAGAATCTTAGAAATATATCACAAGTCTATAATTAAAATTCTATTTCAAGCCATTCTCTCACATTCTACATATGTTAAATTTACTTCTTCAGAGATGATGATGTCCCCTTTCCAACACAACTTTAGATAATTTGTAAGATTAGATTAGACGTCTCATGTTATAACTCCTCTCAATATTATCTTGATATACATGACTTCTAGGTGGCTTCGTATAATGGTGAAATTTAATCTCACAAATAGAACAAGGATACTCTATAATTAAGAAAAAAAAAATGATAATTGATTTTTGCACGGCAACTTTCTCTCAAATTGCACCAAATTCTTTGAAATTCCCATTTTACCCGTTGTACCATCGTTTCCCATTTCTCTGTATTGCCCTGGATATCTTGGAGCTCTCGAATGGCTCATTCTTAAGTTGCCATCACTGGAGGACTTAGTTACTGTGCGTCTTGGATCTTCTTGGAAGATTCTGAACATAAGTAAGTCACGCATGTACGGGCTCGGTTTCAAATCTTGGACTGTGAAAAATTATATAATGTATCAATAAGAATATAGTTTAAATTATTTTGTGCGAGAGTTTGATGTAAATGACTCAATGGTCTTACTTGAGCCTGCATGAATGGATAAATTTGAGAAGTATTGGCTTTTATTCGGTGTCTATGAAATTTTATTTTAGTTGAATAAGAGAAACTCTATTTTTTAAGATAATTCAAAATTTCACAATACTGAAAATTTTTTTAGTTAGATTTGTGAGCTTTAATAGTCAAATTTGTATCAAATTAAATATGTGTACAATTTAGAGAGGAAGGAGATTTGGGAGAGGGAGTGTTATGTGGGTGCGAGGGGAAATTGACTCTATTCAATCCATTACGAGGCCCACAAATTAAAATTTGCATCAAAGATAATGTAAACTAGTTTGCAAATGAACATGTATTTATATATAGAATTCAGGTAAAACATCCATATGTGCTGAAATGATCTGTATTTCTAATTTTGTTTAAAAGTATTTTAGTGCTAAATCAGCTCATTTTGACTTGTGTCAATTTTTTTTTTTTATCACTTCAAGCTTTTCTAATTATAATGACTAGTGTTTCAAATAAAAATAATACTTTTTTTAGCTAATATGATTTGAGATGGAAAAAAAAGAAAGAATGGATGGAATGAAGTTTAGTTTTAATCATAGACCCACCCTTACAATGTTTCTTTATAATTGGGAAAAATAGTAGAGCAGTTGCAAAGGAATGCAACTTTGATGGGGCCAAACTTGTGCAGACTTGGCCCAACTAAAAAATGTGGAACTTGGGTCTACTAAGAGCCAGGCTTGGGCCCAACTTTAGGCTAAAAATAGGGCTTGGTTTAAATTTGGGTAGAGTCATTTTAAGGGCTGGACCATGCTCAAAAGTCTAATTTAAACTCGAGCCCAAATTAAAGCAGGCGATCTGTGTGATACTCTCTATCTTTTTCATTACATTTATTAAAGAATATATTATTATTGATTTAAAACTTAATCTTATCACTGAATTTTAATGATTTATTTTGAATTTAACTTTAATCCTCTATAAATTTGTTTATCACTCCCCATTTCTCGATCTTAATTATGTTTTAATCAGCAATTAATTTTGCTATTGAAGGACAGACTTCAACCTATACGTTTGCTTTCATGCTAGATTTTATTTAATTTTACTTTTATATGGAGGGTTTGTAAGGAGTTAATAATAACTTTAGAAACTAATTTATGTGATAGATGTGATGATAAAAATGTGATTCATATGCTAAATGTTTTTGAAACTTCTATACAAAGAACAATTAACAATTTCAGCTTAACGTTGCATAGTAGTAATTGTTAAACGATCTAGCCCGATGTCTAGAATAGTCCTAAAGGGGAGTGAATAGGACTATAGAGGAATTTTAAATTTCTTTAAATTGTAAGTCAATTAATTTATTTTTCTTAATAAATTAATCCAATTTATCTCCAAATTGTGCAATTAAGATACAAGATAAACACAAGCACAATAATGAGAGGAGATGAGAAGAGATGAAATATCTTGACACGAAGATTTTTATGTGGTTCGACAACCTTGCCTACATCCACGCCTCAAGTACACCACTTGAGGATTCCACTAACCTTCTCTTTCACGGGTGGAGAAGAAACCTATTACAACTCTTGATCTCCTTCAAGGGTGGAGATCGAATCTTTACAACACTTGATCTTCTTCATAGGTGAAGATCTGACCTATGACACACAAGAGAACACCTCTCTTGAGATTTCACAAGGGTTGCACCAACCCTTTATAATTTTCTCAATAAATAATAGAAAGAATAGTTTTTGAGAAATACCAAGAACAATAACCTCTAGTTGCTTGAAATAACTTCAGCGTGCTCTTGAATGTCCTTCTCCTTGCTATGCTCCTTGGTGATGAGTGAATGCTCCGTTGAATACCAAACCAAAGATTATGAGAAGAGGATTATGGAAGATAAATGATTTTCCTATGAGAACAATCTATCCCTAAATGTTCTCTCAAATACACACTCAAGAGTGAGTCTAATATGCTCAAGATTTGCATATAAGAGCTTTAAGTGTGTGAAAGATTGAGTTCAAGAACTTTGGTAATCTAACTATGGATTTTTAGTGCTCTTATAATGATTGAGAGTCTTGGAGAATGTTAGAGAGGGTTTTGCTCATCAAAAATCAACCTTTGGAATACCCTAAGGTCATACATTTAAAGCTATCTTGAAGATATGGTCGTTGGAAGTTGAAATCACAAGAATAAAGCCGTTAAAAACTTCCCATTGCAATTTCAGTCGACTGAACTTGAAGATTCAGTCAACTGAAATGTCCATAAATGACTGTTGAAACATCTGGGCACATTCAGTTGACTGAATTCCAAGATTCAGCCGACTGAATCTCATCGAAGGCTGAAAAATCCATTCAGCAGAGTTTTTAGTTGATTGAATTGTAAGGTTCAGCCGACTGAAAACTTGGCAGTTTTGCATATCTCCACTAAAACGACCATAACTTGAGTTTCCAAACTCGGTTTTGGAGTTCTTGGGCTCGTTGGAAAGATCATTGAGAGATCTATCTACTCACCAAATTTAGTCCAATTTTAAGTCCATTTGATACCTCAAATAATCTCTCAAAGGAAGGGTATAAGACAAAATTGTTTTGATATGTTTTGCACCCTTTCATTGAAATGCTCATAACTTGAGCTATACATTTCTAAATTGGGTGTTCTTGGACTTTTTAAAAATTTATTTGACTGATCTATCAAATCATAAAGATTAATAATAGTTGATCACTTTTGATATGAGCAAAAACTTCTCCAAAATAGGGCAAAACATAACTAACCTAAGAAATCTAATTTAGTTCTACCAAAATTTATGTTATGGATTCTAAGTTTGTCCAATGGTAAATCTAGGTGTTCTAAGTCATTCCTAAGCCCAAATACCTGTATCGGTTGGCATGCATGAATTTTTTCCTGTTTTGGTGCGATGCCTTGCAAGTGACGCGTTTCTGGAGCTTCAAACTTGATATGATTATGCAGGTCTTCCAGATACACGGTCTTGACACGCGAACAAAATCACGACAAGTCACACAAATTGACAACTCATGACTCAGTCGAACACAGTCACATAATTGACAACTCAGTCTGACTCGTGGGAGGCATTTTTAGCTTTTAGACCAGCAGTTATAATTATTTTTATAACTATATTGATGAACGGCCTCCAAAACTGATTTGAGTCCTTATTTATTTTTTAGGACTTGAGTCTGATTAAAAAAAATTAGACTCACACGAGAGTTGCATGATTTGGTTAATACTATATAAGTAAACATTAGAGTGAGCTAAAGTTTTTCCCATTTATTGATTAGTAATAAGGGTTTAAAAAATAGTAAATATAATATATGGGTCGATACGTATTGGTTAGACACCGTTTAACGGGCATATTGAATCAGGCTGCTTAATTGTATCGAATGGTCTTTTCACAAATCATTATTTTTTTGAAAAATTGCCATTTTGACCATTTTTTTTATTTGAATCAAATATTTGGTTTCATTTTAAGATCCTTCATTTGTGAAAGGTAGTTATCTATTTCAACCTCATTTTCCTTTAAGTTTGCCATTTAGAGTCATTTTTTTCATTTTTTTTGAACTTTTGCTCTAAGGTAATCCGGATTTGGGGTTTTTTTTTCTTTTGAAAATAACTTAGTGCAGTGATATTGAGTGTTTATGAAATTAAATGTAAATGCCCCAATGTGTTTGATATAGTTTGTTGGGTGTTTGAGTGATTTTTCTAGTTTTAGTCTAAAAAAATCATAAATTCGAGTTCTTTTAAGATGATCTCCATTTTGGAGTTTATTGTGGAAAAATTAATGAAATGATATATAAATGTTTAAGAAATTAAATGAAAAACCCTTAATGTAACTAATATAGTTTGTAAGACATTTATGTGATTTTTTTAAATTTTCAACATTTTCATGAAATTATGATTTCTTTTACGAAAACAATTCTTGAATTGTAAAATAGAAGATACATGTCATTATAAGACACTAAAGAACTTCATATTAGTTGTCTATTTTCCATAATATTTGATTTTTTTTTTTTTTATAATTTAGGACATACTTTGTTAGTATCAAAACTTTGTCTCTAAAAAATCTAATACTCTATGAAAAGAATTGTCTTTTAACTAAAATATGCTGACACTGGAGTTTTCAATTTTTTTTTTCATAATTTTCTATTATTTTTTTATGTTTTTCAAAAAAAGAAAAAATTGCTCACATGAGTGTAGATCAACCGATAATCTCCTACCTCATGGAACAGGAGGTGCCACGTTTCAAGCCTCCATGACCTCACCATCGGTCATAAAAGTCAATTCTTGATAACTCTAGAGAATAGATGATCAAATTTGATTTAAACTTCTTAAACCCCTATTAAATTGGTTCTTCTAAAAATGAAATAATATTTTTAGTTTATACTTTAGGGCATCCATAAGCATATCTTTAGAGGGTTTTTTAATAAGAACATGAACAACTTAAAATTTTGTAATCAATAACGAATCACCTTAGTTACAAATTTTGGTTAAATTTTTTGGTTTTGATATGGGCCAAAATATAAATACAAAAAATATTGTTGATTTTTTGAAAAAAATATGTGAACTGATATTTGTCAAATTTTGGCTAAACCTTTGGTCTAATTTCATAAAGTCTGGCTAAATTTTAAAGATTTTTGAGGATTTCACAAATTTATAAATTTTAGTCAAGATAGCTAATATGACAATAATATCGACAAAAATTTATAATCCAATGAATCACAAGAGAAACAAACATGGATTTATTTTAGTAAGTTTTGGAATAACCTTTCCATCATAGGTAAAACCATTAAATATCTTATATTGATAATTTTTAATTTTTAGCCCATTTTATTTATTAAATGAATTTAGTTTGTTGGGGTCTTGTAATTACTTGAATTACTTATGAAGTTTTACACAATTTCCTTAAATGTATTTAAAATTCAATCAAATTATCGGGTCGGGTCGGGTCGGATCGGATCGTAAACGGTCGTAAAGACGCTTTAATGCGAACATAACCCTCTCAAAAACCCTTCGAAGTTCCAAAAATCTCTCCATTCTGCTGCTGCCGTTGCCGCTGCTTCCGCTGCTTCTTCTTCTTCTTGCAATTTCTTTCTCTGTAGGAACCTTTGCTTCCTCTTTCCGAACTGGTGAGATGGGATCGTCCGTCAGTCATGCAGCCGCTCCACCACCGGTTCCTTCGTCCTTCGCCGCCGTCCTTGTCCCTCCTCCTCCGCCATCCGACCCCAAGGAGATCGATACAAAAGCGGATGAAAATGTTGACTGGCTCAATCTCCCATGCCCCGTTCCCTACGAGGAAATCCAAAGAGAGGCTCTCAGTACGTCTCCCCTGCCGATTTCTATTTCTTTTTAATAAAAAAATCAGTTCTTTCCCACGAATGCACTTCCATTTGCAATTTTGCGTGCATCCTGAAGGGGCCATTGATTTATTTTTCCATATTTCCATTGGGTTTTGATAGTGTTGTTTGGAAGCTTTTATTTTGATCTAAAATTCAGTGATTCATGGCACTATTCGGTATACAATTGGTTGTAGGTTCAAGTTGCATTACAATGAAAAATAAATAAATAAATAGGAAGAATTAAAGGTGAAATGCAGCATTTCAGGCCGTGAACTGTGGAATGTGATTCTAGTTTGCAAAATAATGGGACCCATGAATTGTTACAGATGAAAATGTCGGGTTGTGTGACTTTATTTTTGTAGTAGAGAGCTTTCAATTTTGTTTCTGACGCATCAAGCGTGAAAGGGTGCATTTGGGCACCTGGCATGCCCCACATTATGAATGGCCTGATTGTTTAAGTTCGAATAGGTGGCGCTCTGTCTCTGATGTATTTGTAGTGGCGTGAAATTACTTATCTTACTCTAAAACTCCAAGTTGCTATTGCCAACATTACTGATAGTGATGTGGACTGTGAAAGGAAGAAAGCAGCATTTTTATCAGAGTTAACTTGGCAATTTTTGGGAAAAGGAAAATGTCTTCATCAGGATGCAAGGCCATCAAATCGTCCACATATGCCTGCATGGGGGTGTAGGGATGGAGGGAGGAGGGCGGAGAGGGGAGTTGAGGGACTAATTATTAGGGAAAAAATCGCCATTCACTTGCAAATTTGATGACCACTTGTAGATCTTTTGTTCAATGGGTTTCCAATTTCTAATCCTCTTTTGTACTTATGTTAGTTTAGGATTTAGATTAGGATAGGATTAGTTACTTTGGTTTTTGTTAAGATTCAGTTTAGCAACTGTTTATCTTTGAATTTATTTGATTGTAACTATCTTATTATATGAATATATCACCCATCCATCGTTGATGGTGTGGTAAGATTTAATTTCGTACACTCTGATGGATGGAAAAATGGGTGACTGTTTGTTGTGTCATGATATTTATAACCACCTGTTTTTTTTTTTTTTAATGATTTCAAGTGCTTAAAATATATATAATGAGGATCACCCACAAACAATGTTGTCAAAATTGTACGAGCCACGAGTTGACTTGTACGATTCGATTTGGCTCGGAGGGTCCAACGATTCAAATCGCATAATGAATCGGTATTTAGCAGAAATCGTACAATTTTAGGGTGGGCTTGCAAATTGTACGAGTCAACCCCTAAAATTGCAGAATCGTTCGATTCTGAAAGAAATAAGAGGAGGAAGAGGAAGAAGAAACGAAGAAGAAAAAGGTGAGAAAGAGGAGGAAGAAGGAAGAACAATATACCTTTTTTCTCTTTGATTTCTCCCTTTCTTTCTTTCTTTCTTCCCCTCGTTTTGCGAGACTGTAAACCCTAAGCCTCTTTTAGTCTTTCGCACATGTAAACCCTAAACGTCTTTCGCGTGGTGTCTCACAGAAGAAACCTCACGTGCTTCCTTTTGCCAATAAAGCTCTTTCTCGTGCCAATAAGTTATTGGCTTTCATTTTTCCTTTCTTTTTGTTTCTTTTTTTTTTTCCAGTCTTTTATTTCTCTTTTTAATTAAATATTTTTTTCTCTTATTTTTCACATGTTATTTTTTCATGTTTTATTTTTTGCCGTGCTTTTTCTTTTCAAAACCCTTGTTTAATTTTTTTTTTCAATCTTTTTATCTATTTTAAAAAAATATAAAGCTCTAATTTTTTTTTTAGAATTTTTTTATTTAATGAATGGTATTTAAATTTATTTAAATGCCTTTGATTTATTTGTTGATTTCTTAAATCCATTAGTACTTAATATTTATATTTAAATCTCATATTAATTTGTGTCTAACTGTATAATAAAAATTGTTTGAAATTGTGCTATATATTTTAAAAATATGTCTGCTATAGTAAAATGAACGTTTTTGAAAATTTTATATAGTATCAAATTTTCATGCCAACTAAACCTATGATTCTACGATTTTCGATTCACGATTCACGATTCACACCCTAGACCGATTCACGATACGATTCGAGTTTGACAACATTACCCACAAACGAGTTTGCATGAAATTTGGTGTAAACTTTTGTTTGTTAATTGGCTTTAGCCTTCTTGGGAACTCCAATTTCTGAGAAGTTTGCTATATGGAGGGGTTTAACTGAGCCAGAGGAAGATGGTTGAGTGGTAGTGTGATAGTTTCTTAGAGTTCGTGGGAAACATTCCTGAGTGGGGGGCCGGTGATTCGGTCAGAGTTTTTGGAGTTGCTGGTGTGATGCGGTGCATCTCATCACCTTCCATTTTCAGATTTTAATTAGTTGTCCTGCATCATGGTGTGGTCTTTGACATTTTTGTGCCGATTGATCGGAGGACCGAGAAACGTCATAATTTCTCTTTTGTTAGATTTAGAACAGAGAGGGAAATGGTCAATGCTATAAAGATGACGGATGGGAAGGTGTTCGAAGGGAAGAAGATTCAGCTTAATCAAGCCAAATTTGGCCCTGAGAATAGAAGGTTGATCAGAAAGGGAGAAGGAGGCTCTTCTCCTGAACGGAGAGTCATGGTGAACAATCATGGTTCAGGTTTGGGTAGCAAACCTAAGCCTATCCATCATACCGTTTCTCTTCCGGCTAGTGAATTGTTGCAGGTTAATGAGGCGTTTGTAGAAATCAACAAGGAAAAGTTGGCTGGTACTTGGATAGGGGTCATTTGTCATTCATACACTCCGGCGAGAGAGATCAAGGAATGGCTTTTGGCGGTTTGGGGATTTGATCTGAGGGTGATGGGTCGACGGATTTCCCCTTTTCTTTTCTAGATTGTGCTTGATAAAGAGGAGGATAAAAGACGATTCAGTTATGGAGGTTCCCACTTTGCTGATGGTCCATTGAAGCGAATAAGCAGATGGATTGAGATTCAGGGCCCTGGTTTGGTGGTGAATTGGGTAGGATATTTGGTATTCCTCTGCATGCTTGGCGTAAAGAGGTGTTGTGGAAGTTGGGAGAATTGATCGGGATGGTCAAAGAAGTGGATGTTTGAAGATGGAGGTGGTGGAATTTGCTCGTTTGAAAATAACTTATCCTTCTGATGTAGTTATTCCTTAGATATTGTCGTTGGATTTGGTAGACATTCGATTTAGTTTGCAGACGGAGGTAGAGCCTCGGGTGATAAGGAGTATGGAGGAAGTTGTGGCTGATTGTGATCGATCGGAAGTGGTTTGCCCTCTTGTGGTCTCGGAGGAGGAGGAGAATTTGGATGGGGAAAATGCTGTTGTTCCTTTACTACCTCTTGTAACCGAATCAAAACAGGTTTTGCAGAGGCAACCGGCATCGGAAGAGGATCAACGACAAGCGACAGTGGTGCCAATGACGGAAAAGGAAATCTCCCGTCCGTTGCTAGTTTTTGGTGGTTTGAATTTGCGAGCGGGAACTCTTCCTAAAATCTCGCTGCTGTTTCCTTTAGTGATTGTGATGAAGGATTCTAGTTGAGGAATGTGGAGGGGATTTTGCATTGTTAGGAGTAAGGAGAGTTGCGGAAAGGGGAGTTAGGGCAACCACGAGTGGAAAGGACATTTAAAGAGATCTTACAGTTGAGTTCGGGTAAGGTAAACTTAGACTCCAAGTTATGGACTCGCTCTTGAGCCCAGAGGCAAGGCCCAATGCTGTTGAGCTCTATTCATGGGATGCCCACTTCCCAATTAGGCTCAAGAACTTTAGAAAAAGCCCATGGGTCTGTTAAGGTTTTTTTAGTTCATCGTGGACTTGAAATGCCTTTTGATCCTAATCGAAGCCTGCCCAAGTCTTCCACCCCTTCATTGCAGAACAAGAATACTTCCATTCCTATCAGTGGCACTGCGGAACCTTGAATCTTCCTGTAGGACCGCGACGACGGTGGTTCCCTTACGTGACACTGAGAGTTCTCTTCTTTTCTCCTGGGAAACTATGAGAACCCCTTCTCACACTGTTTCTCCTCCAGATCGTCAACTGGTGGTAGTAAATCCAGAGATTCAGATGCTGGAAGCCTTGGCTCCCAGTCTGATGGTGGAACAAGTTTCGCCAGGTATGGTAAACTTTTCAGAAGGGGCTGGTTTGGAGTTGCAGGTGGCGGATGGGCATGTTTCTAATTTCTCAAATAGACTTTTGAGTTGGGCGGAAGCTTCTGACGGAGATGACTGTTTATCTTTGGTAGTTAGAATTGAGGGGCTTTGCTTGGGATCTCTTCTCCAAGTAGGTCCATGTAGTTAAAAGAAATATTGAAGGATTTTTGGGAAGCTGTGAGAAGGGATCAGGAGGAAGAGCAACAGATGCGGCGGCATAGAAAATGGGAGGGAGAACTCATGAATTTAAAGTCCTCTGTAAATTATGATCGCCCTCCGGTAGTGGCAAGGACTTCGGGAGTGCAGAGAGTGTCAGTATGAAAATTATGTCTTGGAATGTTAGGGGCTTGGGGAGGTTTCGAAGAGGGTGATGGTCAAGAAATTTGTGCTCACTCAAAACGAGATATCCTTTTTCTGCAGGAAAACTAAATGTGAAGAACCATATGAAGGTTTTGTTAGATCAGTTTGGGGTAATTCCAGTCTGGGTTGGGTGGGAAAGGCTTCAGAAAGGGCTTCTAGTGGTTTGTGGACAATCTGGAATATGAATAAATGGAAATTGGTGTCAGTTGCAGTAAATTCTTACTCCATATCTACGGTGTTGGAAGATGAATTTGCTGGGAGGTCCTATCTGTCTACAAATGTTTATGGACCAACGATTGATGCTGACAAAACTCAGTTTTTGGAAGAGTTAGCTACAACTAGAGGGTTTTCTTCATTTCCGTGGTGCTTGGGTGGTGATTTTAATATCGTCCGTTGAATGTCGGAGAGGAAGGGTGTAGAATAATTTCGTCTCAAATGCAGGCCTTCAGTGATTGGATTGAGGACATGGAGCTGATAGATCTACCTTTGGGTGTCTTTCTCGTTTAGACAGGTTTTTGGTTGATTCTAGTTGGTTGGAAGGTTTTCATCAAACCGACCAACCTGTTGCTTTCAATCCTGTCTCGAATCATGTTCCTTTTATTCTTTATTCATGTTTGGAGTCTTGGGGCCCTATTCCCTTCCGGTTTGAATTGGATTGATTGAAGGTTGATGGTTTTAAGGAGCTAGTAGAAGAATGGTGGAGGGCGTCCACTCCTATGGGTTGGAAGGGTTACCGCTTCCTACAGAAACTGAAGTTTGTTAAAGGGAAGATGAAAATGTGGGCCCATGCTAGGAGAGAGAGGAAGAAAGGGTGAGGAACATGCTTGGTTGAAGGAATTACAGAGTCTACACCAGTTGGAGGAGGTGGGGGTGCTATCCCAAGATCAGTTGTTGTGAAGGAAGGACATTAAAATAAGTTTAAAAAAGAAAACTTTGAGGGATGAGATTCAATGGAAGCAAAGATTGCAATGAAGATGGTTGAAAGAAGGGGATAAGAACACTAAGTTTTTCCATCACATGGCTAGTGCGTGAAGAAGAACAAACTATATTCACTCTCTACAAGTTGATGACGATAGGACATCTGACATTTGTGAGGAGATTGTTCTATTTGACCAGAAATTGTATAAGGCTCCATTGATGGAATTTCTTGTTCCAACTTTGCTTCCTTTTAAAGTGATTTCGGAGGGAACAAAGAATTTTTTTGGAAAGTGCTTGTGAAGAATCAGAAGTCAAAGATGCGGTTTGACAATTGGGTGAGGATAGAGCTCCTGGTCCGGATGGGTTTTCTATTTTGTTCAAGCATTTTTGGGAGTTGGTCAAGCCGGATGTGTTGGCTTCAATTTTTGAATTTATTGGTAGAGGTATTCTGTCAAAAGGTTTGTGGGCTGAATTTATTACATTGGTTCCAAAGAAGTCTAGTGCGTCTGGTCTAATTGATTTTCGCCCTATCTCCTTGATTGGCATCCCGTATAAGATTCTAGCCAAGGTTTTGGCTAATCGGTTGAAGGTGTTTCTCCCTCATATTATTTCCCATTCGCGAAGTGCTTTTTTGAAAGATAGGCAGATTGTTGACTCGGTGGCAGTGGCTCATGAGTGTTTAAATTCTAAATTCTTATCAGGGGAAGCAGTGGTGGTTTGTAAATTGGATTTTCAAAAAGCCTACGATAATGTGGATTGGTCCTTTTTGGACTATGTTTTGGGAAGAATGGGTTTTGTGGATTGTTGGAGTTGTTGGATGCGGTCATGTTTATCCTCAGTTTTTTTGTCCGTGTTGGTGAATGGGAGTCCTGTAAGGGTTTTTCAAAATGGAGAAGGGTGTTAGGCAAGGGGACCCTCTATCTCCTTACCTCTATGTTATTGTGGTTGAGGCTCTTCATCTTATGTTTCAGGTGATTTCGTCGCAGGGATAGATTCAAGACTTTCATATTGAGAATTCTGATATCGAGATCCCACTTGCAATATGCTGATGACACATTTCTCTTTCTAAAGGCGGATAAAGAGGTGTTGAAATCGGTTTGGGCGGTTCTTCAGTGGTTTCAGATATATTCTGGGCTCAAGATTAATTTTGAGAAAAACAAACTGATGGGGGTTAATGTTGATCATAGGTGTGGAGTTGTCGGCTCTGTTGGGTTGCAAAGTGGCATCTTTCCCTTCTTCATACCTTGGTATTCCTCTTTGTAAAGGTAAGCCTAGAAAGGCATGTTGGGATAACGTCATTGATAAGATGGAGAGAAGACTTTCGGCTTGGAAAGAGAAGTACTTGTCTATTGGAGGTAGGAATCATCTTGATAAAGGTGGTCTTATCTAGCCTTCCAGTATATTTTCTTAGTGTGTTTAAATGTCTTTCGGCGGTGATTGATAAATTGGATAGGGTTTAGTGGCAGTTTTTGTGGAAAGATGATAGAGAAAAGTGAAAATTCCATCTGGTTAGTTGGTCTCAAGTTTGTAAACCAAAGGAGGAAGGTGGTCTTGGGATTCCGCCAATTCATCACTTTAATGGGGGCTTTGCTGGGGAAGTGGCTATGGAGATTGGGGGATTCTACTGAGGGATTATGGAAAGATATTATCCTATGCAAGAATAGGTTGTAGGGATACGGGTGGAGGGTTGCTAATGTTAATAGGAGGGATTCTTGTTTTTGCAAAAGAGTTTCCTCTATGGCGCTGGTGTTTGGTTGTCATAGTCGGTACCGAGTGTATTCCGGTGATGATATTCTCTTTTGGTTAGACAAATGGTTGGGAGATACTTATTTGGCATTGGTGTTCCTTGCTCTTTTTTTTATCGTCGCAAAGAAAGAGGCGCTGGTTAGAGAGTGTTATGATTTAATAAATAATAAAGAGGTTGGGGCCCTAACTTTCAGAGGGAGTTGGAGGATTGGATGGTGGAAGGATGGATTTCCTTAATGAATAGTTTGGAAAGTGTTTTTGTAGTGGTAATGGGGGATAGGCAAATTTGGGAGCTTGATCCTCATGGCTTCTTTTCTGTGAGGTCTTTCTGCAATCATCTCATGAAGGTTGGTGAGGTTCCTCCTATTCATCCGAAAATTTGGGAGGACGTTTCCCCCTTTAAGGTAAAGGTGTTGGGGTGGCTTGCTAGATTGTAGAAAATTTTGACTATTGATAATTTAAGGCTTCGGAAGATGATTATTGTTAATGCATGCCCGTTGTGTTTAGCAGATGCAGAATTGGTAAATCATTTGTTACTACGTTGCCGGTTCTCTTATTAGATTTGGATGCACTTCATTCAGTTGATGGGTGCTAATTTTTGTCTTCCTCAAGCATGGAGTGCGCTATTCAATGAAGGGGCGATGATGATTGGAAGTTCTCTTTGAGTATTGTTTGGTCCATTTGGTTAGAAAGAAATAAAATGATTTTTCAAGGCAAGGAATGCTCTTTGGTGCATCTTATTGAAGTTATTAAGCTTAGAGTGGCTTGGTGGCTGGTTGGGTCGATGAAGTTCCGGGGTTTATCTATTTCGGATGTTTGTAGGAGTTGGGCTTCCATGGATTCTGTTATGCAACATTTGGAGTCTAGGCCTCAAGTTTCTTGGTCTCCTTTTGCAGTTGGGCTTCTCAAGCTCAATTTTGATAGTAGTTGTATTCGAGAGATAGGATCGGTAATGATGAGGGGTCTACTGTGATCTCTTTTGCCTGCCCAATTCCTAATGGATCGGTAATTGAGGTGGAGTCGTTTGCTTTATGGCGAGGCATATTGGAGTTGGAATAGTTAGGTGTCCGAGGGAGTTTAGTAGAAGGCGATTCAAAGGTAGTTGTGGGGTGGGCGATGGGATCTCTATGTCTGTAGATATTCTTAGATAAAATTGAGAGGATTCGGCATTCCATGGCGTCATTTGAATTTACGATTGCTTTGGCTCCTCGGTCAGCTAACTCAGTGGCTAATGAGATGGCGCGTCAGGGGTTAACTTTGTCTATGGAAATTGTAAACAAATTCTTGTAATGGGTTGGGAGGGTTTTGGTTGTTTCTTGTGTGTGGTGGGGTTCTTTTAGCCTACCCTTAGTGTACCTCTTGTTCCTTTTTTAACTTTTGATTAATGAAAGTTAATTTTCAAAAAAACTTTGGTTTATGAGGGTCATAGTGGACCCAATAGATCCATTCCCTTCTCATATCACCTACCCCCCATGAATTGCTCCTATATCCAATTTGACACTAATATGATTTTTAAAGCCTGTTTATCTAACATGATGAATTCCCAGCGTCAGATAAAATTGAAATTTTCAAGGCCTTAAGAAACATGTCTTTTATCCAATCAAGATAAAATTTTATAGGCACCATACACAAGCCAAGGCCTTCTTTCAAATCCGTCCATCTATATGGGCCAAAGTGAGTCCATTGGGCTGTTTGCACTTAGTTGATCGCAATTGCTTTTCATTATACCAAATTCATGTGTTATCGGTTGTGGGACATATAATAAAATGTTGATTTTTGTGCATAAATTGCAGTGTCATTAAAGCCAGAACTTTTTGAGGGTATGCGCTTTGATTTTACTAAAGGACTCAATCAAAAATTCTCACTCAGTCACAGGTATGTTTCCATTTATATGCATTTCATTGCTGTGATTCTTTTTTTTCATTTCTTATGATAATTGATTGCTTGTGATTCTTTTGCTAGTGTTTTCATGGGATCAGCGGAGATCCCTTCTCAATCATCGGATACTATCAAAGTTCCAACAGCACACTATGAGTTTGGGGCTAATTTTCTGGACCCAAAGGTAGAATTTAGAGTCTTCATTCTGGCTTTTAAGTTTGGTAAAAAAAGAGACTAGCTTAGAAAGACAGGTCAATGATAAACCAATGGCTTAACATGATCAGAAATTGAGTGGTTAGAACTACAAGGATGAGATGGTTAGGTGGGTGGTGGAGCTTCATCCATCTTCTCGTCCCACTTCTTTGACCCAAACTTGTGTGGCCAGACAAAAAGTTGATTTGCAGTCTCCTTAATTTAGGAAACGGGAAATATCTTAACCATTATACTTACGATTTGACAAGACTCTTAACCACTTTTATTAAGTTTAAGAAAGAGACTGTGTTTGTTGTTTGTTTTTCCTGAAGTCATCAGTGACTATCTACACGTGTTACACATGTATTTGATCTGAACCATTCAACCAGTGGGTTCTATGATAGGGTATTACTGAAAAAATTACATTTGCACGATCGTTCTCTCTCAACTTGATTATATCTTACACTTCCTCAACAGTTGCCTAATTAAGTGGTTATTAGGATTGCTTGATTTAAGTGATTTTGAAGCTATAATCCATCCAAGTTAGGGCCTACTAGATGACCTACTTCAATGTGGATGAATGTGGAGCCATTAATGTCTGGGGGGAGGGAGGCGGGGAGTGGGAGAAAAGTGCTGTACTCCAGCACTTCAGAAATATTGTCCTTCTTTCCCCTTTTGCCCTTGTATATCTTTTAAGTATGGTGTCTCTGATGTGTACTTTTATTCATTTATTTATTTACAGTTGATGCTGGTTGGGAGGGTATTGACTGATGGCAGGCTTAACGCTAGAGTAAAGTGTGATTTGACTGAAAGCCTTACCCTGAAAATCAATGCCCAGGTATTTGTTTTCTATTGGAAGGACAAATGTCAATTTTATTTTTCTTTATTAAATATTGATTTAATGTATATGTTTCTTTCTCCCAGATTCAAAATGAACCTCATTTCTCCCAGGGCACATTCAACTTTGATTACAAGGTTAATATCTCCTTTTCTTTATAATGATTTTAATATTGTGGAAGTGCCCATATTGTTTGAAATGTAGTCATGTTTCCCAATGCATGATTGGGATCCTTTATTTTCGTAACTGGTTGGAAATATTCTGGTATGGGACACATATTCTTATTAGATATTTTGTTGATCTTCATCATTTCACTGTTGTCATTTTTTTAATAATTATACTTAAGAATATGGGTTCGATGATGACAGAGATCATCTCTTATTACCATTCATATCCATTAATGCTTATTGCAGTTCTTGTTAGGGCCTATTGTTCCGTATGTTAGTTTTCCTTCCACGAAAATTTACCACTTGTAAAACAAAGGTTTAATGTTGATAGATTTCTCCTACAGAATGTCATTTTGGTTAACTGCATCATCTAGTCTGAAGTATACAACTATAAAGTAGTTTCATTTTCCAGTCAGCCAATGGTAAGCCCATTAAGATGTTACACTTGAATTGACTGCTAAAATCTGTTGTGACATTTGGCACACTTGAGATAGATTTTATATGATTTTACTAGACCTTCTATCTGAGACGTATGTCTCTACCCTCATCATAGAGGCATCTAGTGGAACCTTTTACACCTTGAATTCTATTAGAAAAGAACTGGTAAGCACAGTTTGTGTTTTTCATTAAAAATATGTTTTACAATGAAAAATGGCATTTACACAAAAAGTAAGGTAGTTTTTCCAAAAATGTGGTTTTCAACTTCTCATTTCATTTTTGCATGTTTGCAAAAATTGTAGGATTGCAATAAGTAGATTTTCTTATTTAAAGGGCTATTTTCATGGAATCCTCTTTTCCGAAAGGGGGTTTCGTTGTGGCGGGGAGGGGGAAGCGGGGCGGGAGAGCTTAAAATCCACTCTGAAAATATTGATGTTTACCTGTCATTTGAGGAGACGGTGATTGGTTGTTGTTGGAGCGGAGAGGGTTTGTGGAGACAAGAGTGGCCTCTTAGTGATAAAGACAACCTGATGTGAAGAAGATCTCTTTATATGGTCCCACGATGCAAACTTCACTTTTAACATATTTTGCAACTAATTTATTGCTTGCCAAATGCCTATATTGAGATCTTTGATTTTTAGGAGATTGAAATTTTTGTTCTCTACATATTAAAGGTTGTTGGACACATACTGATGTTCAGTTATATCTGATTAGTGATAATAGTGTACTGGGGGTGTGTTTAGCAATTAGGAGATTATAATCTAAGAGATTTTGAAAAAAGGAAGCAAGAGTAAATCTACTCAGATCCTGGTTGATTAAATCCTGACATTTGACTACTATTATAAAAGTTTGTCAATTCTTGGTAGATTAAAACCCTAGTGTTTGGATAAGATCTTGAAAACTTGACTCATTGGCCTAGGGATTAAAAGGTAAAATGTAGTAATCAAAATTTGGAGAGCTTAAAAGTGCAACTTCATTGATAAAATCGAGGTGATTTTGATTACTACATTTTACCCGACTCCCCCAGCAAGATATTGTCTGCTTTGGGCCCACCTGAGCTGCACGATTTTTCAATTGGACTTGGCCCGCCTGACCAGGCGCAAAAGGCCTCTTGCTGGAAGCAGGGGCTCTCCCCTCATATATCTCCTCCCCACATCCCCTCCTTGGGCGATGTGGGACTCCTTCCAACACTCCCAGGATGGGGATGTGGAGAGCGGAACCTCTCTCTCCAAGCAAGAGGCCTTTTGGGTCTGAAAGTGAGCCAGGCCTAAATTCAAAACTGTGTGGGTTAGGTGGGCCCAAAGTGGACAATATTTTGCTGGGGGAGTTGGGTCGTTACATCTTTGTTGATCAAAATTTTTAGGAATTAAATGCTTGTAGTTTTTTCTTTAAACGTCAAACGTGTGAAATGCAATCTTCAACTAGTGAATTATAAAAGAAACAGAATGTAAGAACTGAGAAAATAAGAGACTGCACAAATATGTGTATGCAAATAGAACTTGAAAAAAAAGAACTCCAAAAACCCAAGCATGCAAATAGAACACACACATGTGCATATTGCAATATGTGTAAACAAATAGAACTCCTGAAAACTCAGGTTTACACAAAATAGCTGCAAATATGATTTGTATCTATAAATAGTTTGTGATCAATTGGAAATAAAAACTCTATTAATAGTTTGAGAGCATCTTGTGACTTTATTGTACATTGTATTCTGTTCTTTAATATATGGATTTGCTTTGCGTTTATTTGTGCAGGGTAAGGATTTCAGGTCTCAGTTCCAGATGGGGAATGGTGCCTTTTATGGTTTCAATTATATCCAGGTAAACTTTTAAATATCTGGTTCATGTATTTTTTATTTATCTTATTTTTAGTTTTAGTACTGCATCTGTATCTATGTGCACTGTAGGCCTTATCTTTTTATCACTATGTCCATGGTTTGAAGGTGCATTGCAGATGATACAGTAATCATATTGGTATGCCTGGAACATAGCTATGTCCAGTACTTCTGCTCAGTGTTCCTGCTTTTATTTATTTTATCTGTTTATGCTTATTTCTTTGTTAGAGAAAAGACATGTTATCTTTCTCTCTCATTTCTAGTCTAGCTCTCAACGTCTCTTTGTTGTGTGGTCGAGCTTCCTTTGATTCTTCATGCTGTTCTTGTGCCCATTAGTCATTTTCATATATTCTAGCTATACTTTTTTTTTTCTTAAGCATTTTTCTTGCATATATTTAAATTTTGATAAGGATCCCCCAACAATCCATTGGTCAGTATTGTAGCCATAGTGTTGTGAAAATTGAATTGTATTGTAAAATCGTTATATATCTTGAACCATAAATCGTGTATCGTGAATTATAGAATCGTAAGATTCATAAGTGTTTTTCCTCGAAAATATTTAATATTATGAAATAACGTAGAATATATCTAAAATGTAATAATTTGAGCAACAACTTTCTTTTATTATTAAGTGAATATTATATAATTAGTTCATTGGAGCTCAAATTTTAATGCTCCAATTTCCAAAAGTATAAGACCATTATATAATCACTTATATTGTGAAAAGTCAATAATGAACAAAAAAGCCCTTAAAAAATCGAAATGTCTTAAATGTCCATCAACTCAAGCTTTAAAAACCATTAGAACAAAATGCTTCATGTTTTCACACTCCTAATAACCCCATAATTTTATTATTTATATAAATTGTTAGATTTGTTAATAGATACGAATCGTTTCTCTTACTATTTCGTATAACTCGTAAGATACGAATTGTGTATCGTAAGATTTCAATTGTAGAGGTTTAAAAGCTTGGAAACGCTCGAACAAGTCATTCTGAGTGGACTCGACTCGACATGTTTTTGAGTTGAGTGGTCAATGAGTTCTATTCAGCTTTTCCGAGTTGAGTCAAAAACTCATCTGAGTTACTACGATTTGGTGATATTTTGAGCCGAGTCCAGGTTTTGAGTTTTTAAATCTGATTGTACCTCATGTGGTTGGGAGCTTTTGATTTACCTCAGTATGGTAGATAGGTACATTGCACCCCCCTATTGTGGGACCCACTACACAACACTATGTGGGAACCACCTCTGGATATAGTTGACTGGAATCATCCTAGTTTGGAAAGTTGACTTAGAGAATATTGCAAGTTATGTAATTTAATGTAATTGATTATTATTTTATTTCTTTCCTTTTTAGTCATCGTAATTGGCTCCTTGTTTTCTACTTATACTTGTACTCTCCTTTGATAATATACAATACAATACATTCGACGAGAGTAATTCCTCTCTCCCAATCATTTCTTCTTTTTTCATTATTATTTTTCTTTTTTTCCAATATTACTTTCAACATGGTATCAGCTAAAATGATTTTTTGGACACGCTCTAAGGAGGTTTTTTCCATTTTACTGTTCCTCGCCGGCGTCTCTCCACTGTTGTCTCTTTGCAATCAGGTACTAAGCCCCCCGCACACCATGCCTCCACTCATTCTTGGCTTTTGACCCTAGGGCCATTCACCATGTGCTAGTATGTCTCATTTCTTCTCTTCCCTTTCTCCAGTTTCACATGATAAGGTCAAACTAGCTGATTGGTCCTTTATTGATGTTTCTGGCATTGGAACAATCCATGTTTCTTCTACTTTGACCCTATCCTCTGTTTTGCATGTTCCCAACCTCTCACGGAATTTATTATCTGTTAGTGCCCTTACTAAAGCCTTGAATTGCTTATCACATTCTTTCATTCTCATTGTGTCTTCCAGGATCTGTCCATGAAGCAGATAATTGGTGGGGGTCGTGCAGTTGGCGGCTTATACTTCTTGGACTCTCGTATTGACACATCATCTGAAGCTTGTGCGACATCCTCCTTTGACGATGTCTGTCTTTGGCATTGTCGCCTGGGGCATCTCTCTGATTCTATTTTGAAGCAACTTGTTCCGTCTTTGTCTTTCTCTAAAATTCCTTGTGAACATTGCCAATACGGCAGACACAGTAGACTTGCATTTCCATCATCTCTTCATAAACCTACCTCTACCTTATTTTCTCTTACCCAATCTGATGTCTGGCAATCTTTGTCTGTTTCCTGCACTCATTTTCGTTATTTTGTCACTTTCATTGATGGCTATTCTCGCATGACTTGGATATATATGATGAAACACAAGCCGGAGATCTTTGATCACTTTCACACCTTTTATCACTGGGTTCAAAACCAATTTTCTTGTAAAATACAAATTTTGCGTAGTGATAATAGAGGAATATTTGTTGCACTCCTTTGTCCAATTTTTTCAAGACTTGGTATAGAGTCTCAACTTTCTTGTCCATTTACACCTCAACAAAATTGTGTAGCTGAATGGAAAAATCGTCACCTTTTTGAGGTCACTTGTTCCCTTCTTTTTACCATACATTCCCCAAGTCATATTGCCCTAAAGTTGTTTTAACCTCTTGTTACCTTATTAACCGCATGCCATCCCGAATGCTACAGAACAAATCCACTCTTGACCTTATATCCTTGCACATACCAGTACCTTCTCTTCCCTTGCATGTCTTTGGGTGTGTTTATTTTGTTCACCAGTTTTCTGGTTATAAGTGTCTTGATCCCCTCATTGGTAAGATATATGTATCCATGGATGACACCTTTTTGAGAAAGTCCCTACTTTTGTTCAGATTCATCTACTTCTCCTCCTTCGTCTCCTATTCTTCCTCTTCTCTCTACAGACATTGGTCCTTCGAGTTCGGCCAAGCCCCTTTAGGTGTATCACCGTAGGCAACCCACGTTTTCAACTGAAGTTGAACCCCCTCAATCATCTGCCAATGGCCGAGATCAGTCCACCACTGTCCTTGATCTTCCCATTACTTTTCGGAAAGGTAAGCGTGCTTGTACCAATCATTCCATTAAACGTTTTGTGTCCTATCATGCTATTTCTACTTCCTATTACAGTTTCTTACACCGTTGGACAACATTAAGATTCCAAAGAGGATTGACACTGCTCTTCGTGATCCCTTTTGGAAAGCAACAATGGAAGAGGAATTGGCAGCTCATGAGAAGAATAAAACCTAGGAAATGGTTCCTCTTCCTCCAAGAAAGACTTCAGTTGGATGCAAAGCGTCTTTGCTTTGAAACATAATCCTGACGGATCCATTGTCAGATATAAGGCTCGTTTGGTTGCCAAAGGCTTTACACAGACATATGGAGTTGATTATCAGGAAACCTTCTTTCCTGTCGCCAAGATTACCTCTGTTCGAGTATTGATTTCTATTGCTATCACTCGTGACTCCTCCATCAATTAGATGTGAAGAATGCCTTTTTGCATGGTGATTTATAGGAAGAAGTGTACATGCTTCCCCTCCTGGGTTTGTCAGATACGGGGAGAAACATTTTGTATGCAGACTCAAGAAGTCTATCTATGGTCTCAAACAATCTCCACGGGCCTGGTTTGATAAATTCAGTTGTGCTTTGTTACCATATGGTTTTTCTCAATGTCAGATAGATTATTCAGTGTTTCTCTGCAATGTCAACTCAGTGGTGATGATTCTTGTGGTTTCTATTGATGATATTGTCCTTATTGGCTATAATGATGCCGACATTTCTGCATTCAAACCCTATCTGCAATGCACCTTTGATATTAAAGATCTGGGCCCCTTCGCTACTTTCTTGGGATTGAGGTAGCTCGTTCCACTATCAACAAAAGTATGCTCTTGATCTATTACAGGATGCGAGTTATTCTAGATGTAAGCCTGCTGACACTCCATTGGATGTTAACACCAAGCTATGTGTTTCAGATGAGACCCTTCTCGATAATCCTGCCTTCTATCAGCGATTAGTCGGGAAATTGATTTATCTTTTTATCGCTCGGCTAGATTTATCATATGTTGTTGGTGTGGTCAATTAGTTTATGCAAGCCCTACGCGATACTCATATTCATGATGTCTTTCGCATTCTCTAGTATCATAAGGCTCATCCTAGCCGAGGGTTGTTTTATACACGACAGTCTCACTTACCAGTTCATGGCTATTCAGATGTTGATTGAGCTGGGTCTCGTGATGACTGCCTCTATACCTCTGGATATTGTGTCTTCTTGGGATCCCACTTAGTTTCCTGGCGGAGCAAGAAGCAGAATGTTGTTACTTTGTCTAGTGTTAAAAGAGAATATTGTGCCATGACCAATATTGCGTCTAAGTTTGGCTTCGGCAAGTCCTCTCTAAGTTAGGCCTTGTCCCTGCCGATCCGTTAATTATGTTTTGTAACAATCATGCTACTATTAACATAGCCTCCAACCCTGTCTTTCATGAATGGACAAAGCATATTGAAATCGATTGTCACTTCTTTCGCCAATACATTTCTGAAGGTCGGATCTTCACTCCTTATCTCAAACCTAAAGACCAACTTGCAGATATGCTTACCATGATTGTGTCTCGTACTCAACTCAATCATTCCTTATGCAAGCTTGAGGGGGAGTGTTGTGGGACCCACTAGACATCACTATGTGGGATCCGCCTCTGGATATAGTTGACCAGAATCATCCTAGTTTGGAAAGTTGACTTACAAATATTGCAAGCTATGTAATTTAGTGTAATTGATTATTCTTTTATTTCTTTTCTTGTTAGCTATCGTAATTGGCTCCTTGTAATCTACTTATACTTGTACTCTCCTTCGATAATGTACAATATAATACATTCAAAGAGAGTGATTCCTCTCTCTCAATCCTTTCTTCTCTTTTCATTATTATTTTAGCACTGTGGATCGCTTTTACTAATGGACGCTGAAGATAGAACTAAATCCTCATGGATTATTTTATGTTGCTTGCCTAATTGTGCAAGTTTTAACAACGCAAAATGGATGGCCTTGAATGCTTTAGTAGACTATTCACCTTAGACAGCATCCTCTGAACACTGGAACATCTTTCTCTCTCTCTCTCTCTGTGCTCTCATGGGCCTGTGAAATGGAGAAGGCCCAACAGGATGTTGTGCATTAGACCACTCAAAAAATATTGGCTTGATAGGTCAATAGTCAAGGTTAGGATCACATCATTGCTGTTATGTTTAGCATGCCTTTTGTCCACATCAACCCCTCTCCTTCACCCAATTATTCATGACCACAAAGGCATATAGACATCCTCTAAGTATCAAAATTTAAAATTTGAGAAATTTTGTTGTTTTTATAAAGTTAAAAACGCTCATTGTAAGTCAGGCAATAATCTATTCAAATTGGAAGTTTTTACTATATGCTTCTGGTATGTTTGTTACTCTTTCATGTAGCATAAATAGAGTTCTCACTTCTCACTCGTCCATCATGGCTGAAGAACCTTGCATGAACTACTTGACAAGCTTGTTTTTGGTCACATGTAATTCTTGAGATTTTTCTTGTTAGAAGGATATGCTTTTTTATTTTTATTTTTTTGAAACATGAGAAAGATATGCTTTGTTTATAATTTCCTTGGGTTTTGTATATAAGTGGTGATCTTCTTTAGGAAAGAATAATTTTTCTTTTCTGGTCTGAAGTATCTCTTTACAAAGTACTTTTTCACTGGAAGCTTTTTTCCCCATTTTCATGCAGAGTGTTTCACCGCATTTATCTCTGGGTACTGAAGCATTTTGGCTTGGTCATCAGCGAAAATCTGGCATTGGTTTTGCTTCTCGATACAATACAGATAAGATGGTATGACGTCTTTGATCTCTATTTTTCTTTCAATTCCATGAGGTTTTGAAGTGCCATTTGTACTTTTTTTTTTTTTGGGATTAACTTGTGGGAAACTCAGACACAATCCTAAAACCTCCACAGATGAGCCCACTACCCCCAAGGCACACTAAGGTTAGGCCATGGGGACTCGAACCCGCAACCTCCCGCTTCTTGAGGTGGGAGGCAACCAAAGAAGCGGGAGGCAACCAATTGAGCTACACCCATGTGGGTATGAGCTACACTCATGTTCATTATTGCCATTTGTACTTCTATTTTGCTACTTTAGTCCAATAGCATAGCTCCCTGAGAGTACCTTGTCAGTCTGATGCTGCTGTTGGCCAAGAGGGTAGAATATTCGACATTCACTACGTATTTTTATTAGATTTTAGTAGCACAGCTCAACTGATGCTTCTGTTGGAAAAAGGAGTTGTAGTATTGAAAAGTTCCTCTTTTTTGATATTGTCTTTTTATTTGGGTGGGTGGGTGGGGGGGGGAGGGAGGGAGGGAGGGAGGGAGGGAGGGGTGGGGGGGGGGGGGGGGGGGGGTGGTGGGGGGTTACTTGTTGAAAGAGTCACCCCTACGTTCATTATTTGGAATCTACTTTTCCATTTTGCTTATCAAAGTCCATATACTCTGTCACCTTTCTAGTACTTAAGGTTTTCCCAGTGTGGTTATTCTAATGCTAATTTTCTAATGTAACCCACTTATTCGTCTTAGCATACGCATCGTGGTTGCCTTAATCTTTTCGACTTGTTTTTTCTTTATTGCCCAACATTCACTCTCTGAAGCTATGTTGGCCTAATTGTTTTCTTATAAAATTGCCCTTTGAGTCTAACTGGCATTCTCTTATCATACAGAAGCCCATTGACTTGCCTACATTTTGAGCACTCCACGTCCAAATCCATTGGCTGTATTCAATTTGGATCCTTCACCTACCTCTACCTTTGAACCTAAATATCTAAATTTATCGCACTGTTTTCAATAATGATTGCTCTCCATTTCAAAAAGAAGAAGAAGAGATAATGGTTGCTTCTCTCTCTCTCTCACACACACACACATACACAAAATGGAAAAAAAGCTATTACTGGTAATATGCATTTGCATTTGTTCGTCTGTCAAGAGATGTTGGCTCCAAAAGTTCTCAAATTTAGCTCACGTATTTGAGTTAGTGCAATAAATGTAATATCAATGAACAGTAGATGGATTAACACTAGAGTGGCTGCAGGTTGCAGCAGGACAAGTTGCCAGCACTGGGATAATTGCTTTGAGCTATGTGCAGAAGGTATCTGAGAAGGTGAGAAAGGTCACTTTTGAAGATAAACTTATGTTATTATCTACCAGCCACATACCTCTTATTGAAAGATCTGGCAGCCATATTATCCATGTCATGTTCTTTATCCTGTACAGGTTTCTCTAGGATCTGACTTATTATACAATCACATGACAAGAGATATAACCTCCAGTTTTGGTTATGATTATATGCTCAGACAGGTATTTTCAATTTTTATAAGCATCAAGTTTAATACTTTCTGGTTTTATGTTCATCTTGTTGCATGGACACTGTATTGACTCGATTCTGCTTCTATGTTGTGTTGTATGGTGGAAAATATTTCTTCTATACTTTTAATATCATGTGCTATACCTTTTTCGAAGCCTTCTATCATGTGATATTCCTTTTTGGACCAACAAGAAAAGTGATTCTACTAAATAAAAAGATGATGACAAAAATATGACTGTACAGTACCAGAGAAAAATAATGTAAAGAAAAATACCAAGTATTCTCCATCTCTGTTTTATTTTCCTCCTCTCCCATTGAGCACTCCTAAATAATATAAGAAGGATCAAGTACAAAATTCAAACCTTGAAAAACCAAGTATTCCATAGTTTGAAAACTTGAAAAAACTTGGCCCACTAACACTCATGCCCATTCCCCCTGTGGGAATGGAATCCTTGCACAATTTGGCTCCATGCTGCATGACACTCACTGTTGGGTTAAACTAGTGCTTATTGCACTGCTAACCTTTAGGACCTTGAGAAGATGCTTTCTTGATGCATCAAACTGATTTTTGATGCACTTCATATTCAAGTATAGGGTTGCGCACAACTGGGCATAAGTTTTTGTAGGAGATAACTTTACTGTCACGCATGTGTCTCATATACAGACAGAGATGCAACTTTTATGGTTGCAACAACATGCATTTTAGCCACTTAAAAGTATATTACAAGTTCTTGTCAAATAATTGAATTAACTTTGATGTTTGTCAAATTGGAGCTAGTATAATTGAATAAACTTTCCTTGATTTTCTTTTAGGTGGGTCAACTTACTCACTGTTAATATGGACTGTTTATTAAGTATTAGCAAAGATGGAATTGCTAGTGAGTGCATCAGAGGAACCTCTCATGTAGTCAATGGATGAGAAGATGATTGCATCATTTGCGCTTCTATTGCTTGACCAAAACAACTCCGTTATGGAGAATCAAATGGTTACATGTGGAAGGCAATAGGAAAAGGGAGAAGGTTTAATAGATTTGCTTTGATGGGGTGAAGGGATATGATTGACTGGGAAAGAGGATATGATTTTTGATAGTTTGGTAGAACTGAAGATGCTGACCATAGACAGATTGGAAAATGGTACTGATGATGATGGTGACTAATTATTATGCTGCAGTTTCAGTTGACAATCAAATTAGTTTCATTTAGAAAGTAGAATTTCAAGTACGTTTCTAGGTCTCTCTTGATGTGTTGACTGATAACTACTAAGAAGCACAAAATTAAGATACTCTTTTCCATGCAGAAATGCTACATTTATAGCCTCCTATTTCTCAGTTGAATCATGTTCGTAAGTAATTAAAATTAAAAATAGAGATGCTGTAGAATCTAGTATTTGCTGCGTCTTCTTTCAATCTGACAACTATGTTTAGTTTCCAGAAAAAATAATCTGACAAGCATTTTTGAAGCTTGTGAAATTAGATCTATGCATCACCTTAGAGGGTTCTGTTTACTTTTAAAATCACGACTTTGAAGTCACTTCTTGAGTAATAAAGAAAGTCTTCTTTTATGTGGCCCCCTTTTTTTTTTTTCAATATGAAGCATGAATTGTGTTTCATTTGTTATGGTTTGTTTCTGATTGAATCAATCCAACTCTTTTATGCCATCTTGTGGCTGTTGCAGTGCCGTCTTAGGGGGAAGCTCGACTCCAATGGGTGTGTGGCTGCTTATCTGGAGGAGCGATTAAATATGGGTGTCAATTTTATTCTTTCTGCAGAGGTGAGCACTATCATGCCACTTTAATAACTTGAATGGAGCACTGGTGGATATGTTTGATTAAGAGAAATGTTTGTCATTGGTTGGAAACATTAGGCCTCAGCAGGATGAGATACATGCCCCGACATAGCAGGACTCCACATATCATATTTTTGGGTTGCAAATGTGTAACCATGGAGTGACTCACATTTAACTGGTTGAAGTCATTGTTGAAGTGTTCTAATGTTTTTTGAGATTTTGGGACATACAACGTAACATCATGCAATGCGGGCAACTGGAATCCATGACAGGGCCCATTACTAGATCATATAGACATTCTACATATGCTCTGAAAGATAATACAAAAGAAGATGGTTAATAGGTTTTGGCTGCATTCATGCAGCATGCACTTGATCATCTCATGCCATCTGTAGCAGACTGTTTTGGCAAAACTTTGGGAGGGTGAGACATTTTTCTGTAAGAAGGCTGACCTCCTACCATGGGCTGAATCCCAAATTTTTGGGTGGGAAGTTCTGGGGACTGTGGATAGGAAGACTTTGGGGAAACTCTCCCATCCAAGCTTTGCAGTTTTATAAGATGGTGACCGTGAAAAATTTATAGGTTTATAACAGTGAAATTTTCAAATCAAAATGTTACGTTGATAGGAAATTTGACCCGCGTAATGTCCATGTTATTATATAGATGTCCTACTCAAAGATGTGTGCCATACTTGAAAAATTAATGTTCTCCCTAATTAGGGAGCCTGCCTCCCTAGAGTTTGTTAGTGTGGAAGTATGATCCTTGTACATTGTGTTCTTTGCAGATTGATCACAAAAAGAAAGACTACAAATTTGGATTTGGCATGACATTGGGAGAGTAGAAGAAGCTTCTTCCTAAGAATTCCCAGCACCTATTGGGGCCTTGTATACTTTCATGGGTTTTCCTGATGCCCCTCTGTTTGGATCAACTTGTTGGGTTTTATGGTTCGACTATTCTTTTGGTCGAAGATTCAAAGGAACATGCAGTTTTGTATTTTAATTGTTTCAGCACATTCCAGAACATCACTTCTTGAGGCCTGGTCCACAAAGGCTATCGGCTGTTAGTTAATCCGGTATTAGAAGCTTGATTTTGGTTCAGAGTTGGCGCAGTTAGTTTCTAATAATTCAAATTAAGAAATACTCAAATTGTACTTTGAATAATCTATTGGTCATATGCAATTACTTGCTTTTGATGACGTTGATGAAACACTATTATAGTCTAGGTGATTCAGATGCTCAAGCTTTCGACTTTTGCTAGTCTGGTACTCTTTTGGCAATGCATGATTGAGAAAACTACAAACATTGTTGGTTGGTGACTGGAAGGTATCTTGCTGAATCCAAACAAACAGTAATTGCATAGGATGCCAAGGAATTGAAAAACTAGGGTTACCTTATCTGAGCTTTACATTTGTGGTTGCAGGTATCGGGTTCTCCATCCGTGGATGTTCTTGACCAATTTTATGGACAGGATATACCGTATATGATGGTTCATAGCTCATGTTAAGCAGAATCTTCAGTTGGGTTTTGAAGTGGATGCAGTTAAGCTTACATTTGATTGTTTTCTGAATTTAATAGTGGATTTGACCTCTGCAGGGGAGGCTCATCCAGTTCACAGGCACGGTGAGGATGCTGTATACTTTGCTCAAACTTTTGAGACCGGTTCTCAGTATGAATCAGACGGAACTGCCATGCCTATCTCATTGGCATCTGATCTTGGTTGCTATGATCTGTGCTTCTTTGAGATAGGGGGCTTGTTGATTGAGAATTTGAAGGGCAATCTGATTCTGTTTGGTAGCCTTATTCATTAGTAAGTCATACAAAACTGGCTCAAGGACAGGGTACAAATTGTGAATGTCATTGGTCATTTGCAGTCATTTCCTTTAAAGCATCTATTCCATAGCTATTCGCATGGCTAAAAATGTCCAATGCCGCTGATTTTTCACTCAACTAGTCCACATTGCCTTTATGGTTCGTTTGTGCCCAGAAACTCCGTCTATTAGGCAATGAAAACAGAAAGATGCTCCAATGTTGCATACTTGCATCTTTTAAGTTATCCTCGAACAGATATCGTCATCATTGTAATCATTAATGTCAAACTTCTAATTATCTGTGGTTGGCTTTTTGAGTTATAATTCTCCATTTGACCTGATCATAAACTATGCAATCAGTCACTCTATCGGCCTTTTTATTCCATCTCTCCACATTTTAAGTAGACTAGTGATTGTGATTTGTAGCCTCTCTGCCATGCAATTAGGGCCATCTTTGGTATTCTATAATGTTTTTCTTTTTTAAAATTTTCCCAAACCCCAAATGAAAGTTTCATCGAGCTATATTGGGATACTATTTTTCTTGGTTGATAAATCTGAGTGGGTTGAATCTATGGCATAGTAGGTTAAAAAAGGATAACCTGATCCATCTAGAAAATTAAACAGGTTGGCTTAAGCTGACTCATTAGTGTCTTAATGATGTTAATTTGGTGGAATTGAAACATCAGTTATATGGATAAGGAATTGTTCTTAATGAAACATGGTGTGAAATGTTCACATACATATATGACTATTAAATGTTTGTGATTTGTAGGTGGTAGGTATTTGGGTGGGGCTAATGGTGTTATGAATATGGCTTCATGAATTTGTTTATTTAATTATTATTTTTGAAAATTGATGGTGGAGTGCTTTGTGGAGTCCACATTGCAACGAATTGAGGAGAATAATTTTTTCAAATGGTAAGCAAATATGGAAAATTTACTTTGTCCATGTATAAAGAGGGTTCAAATTGGTTGACAGATGAGGTTCGTTCATTTATTCATTGAAGGGTTGCAATTAGCTTTCATGTTGGGAAATTGTAAAGTAAAAAAATAGTCTAAGAATAGTAAGATTTGATTTGGCAAATTTAAAAGAATTGATTTGTCATTAATTCATGTAAAAAATAGACGAGAAATGGGTAGTGGTGCAAAAATCAATCCTAAAAAGAGAGTTTCATATTGGATTTGGTGAGTTGCAAGGATGTGGTCTAATTTTCTCTAGAAATAAAGGAAAAATCATGTAAAAATGAATTTTGTGATTGAATTTGGAGAGTTTAAAGATGTGATCCACATTTTTTGTATGAGTATCATGACATAGAAAAATATTGTGTAAAAATTTGTTAAGAAGAAAAAAAATTATCTCTTATTATTTTTTTGGCCAATCAATCCTACAAAATTTGTATTTTTCGCTAGTATATAGAAGATACAAATATTTAATTATTATCTTTATTCCTTATTATATGATTTATGAATTATATTTTAGAGAAGAGGTGCTAGTTTGGACGTGTTAGGGTCCATTAGCTAAGGTTCAACTCATTAAAACCAGCGAAAATATAATTCATTTTGGTCTCAACCCCATGTTCTATTTGACCCAACTAGGTATCAAATTATTGAGTTGGGTGTGGATTGTATTTTGGTCGGACCGGCCTTTCAATAGTACTTGGCGCTACTTAATTATAGAGGGTATACTATATGGTT
Source organism: Chimonanthus salicifolius (assembly GCA_013350335.1). Lineage (NCBI taxonomy): Eukaryota > Viridiplantae > Streptophyta > Magnoliopsida > Laurales > Calycanthaceae > Chimonanthus > Chimonanthus salicifolius. The sequence continues at coordinate 18,034,247 of CM023540.1, read as the reverse complement.
GGGCTAGATTATACACATTAGGGTTCGAGAAGTTCTCTCCATTAAATCATTGAGATCTTACGAGAGAGTTCATAAAAAAAAAACCGATTCTTGTAAAATTCAAAGATTAGATAGTTGGATTCTTTAAAGGTTGAAATTTCACATCTCGTTAGAGTGAAGAAATGTAAATGGAAATTATTTTTTTGGATAACATCGGTTTCGTACTTTACATTGGAGGTGAGACTAATCTCACGGATACACAAAATCATCTACAAGTCTCACATATCAGATAAGCCTAGGAAGAGTTTAACCCAAGACCTTTAGTCTACACTTATGTGAGTGTACTTCAAATGGTTGTTTCCTACCTCAAGAAGCGGGAGGTTATGCGTTCCAGCCCTCATAACTTAAGCTTGGTATGCTTTAGGGGTAGTTGGCTCATCCATGGGATTTTGTAGGACTGTGTCTGAGTTTCTCACACGTTAAACTATTCATGCAAGTTAGAGCTACTTGTGTTCATTGAATAGTATATGACACTGATTACTTTACCATAAAATTAGTCCTCGTTTCTTGATTTTTTATTAGTACGGTTTTCTTAAAAAGGGCATTGAATAATATTAAAATAAAAACTTTTCTATTTCGCTCTTAATTTCATTTTTAATATATTAAAAAATAAAATGACAAAATAAATAGTTCTTATTTTTATATCATCCAATACTCTTTTTTTAAGAAAAGTATTCGCCTACCCCATTTCTATTGTGGTATTTCTTCCTACATTCCCAAATACTCAATTCCTTGTGTCAATTTGACTTGAGATGATGTAGTTTGTTCATGGTATTTTCAAACATAATAAGAGAGATTATCTGTAATATTTCCCTCAACTTAACAGTTGGTATATAAATATTGATGAACACACAAACTTCTTGCTAGTGACATGAGTCGAAGTGGATAGTAGATAATTATTTCTTCAATTCACAAATTTATATAAAATATTTCTATTTTTAGATACTAACATAAAAATATGGGTCAAATCTTTCAAACTCACCAAATTTATTCATAATTTTTCTATTTTTAGTCATTTCTGAAAGAATTTCTTTCACTTTAAATAATAATATGATAATATTGGATCAAATCCTTTCAACTCACTGGATCTAATCTTAGAATATTTTTTCCTACTTTTTGTCATTTTTGCACAAGTTTTCCTATTAATCTAATAAATACATATCAAATATTTCAATTTGACCAAGCCAGATCTTAAAATTCCTTATTTAATTTAATAACTTTTTGGACATTTTCTTTTAAAAAATTTGCTTCTTAATATAGCAGCATTTCATAAGCGTTTTCCAAATGAATAATTAACATTCATTTGATGATATGTTAAACCATTTCCTTTATATATAAATAAATAAAATAAAATTTTAACTATATTGATGGTTACTCCATTCTTACTTGAGGGTACTTGAGGATACATATGATCATAATTTTCATATGCCGTTTATTTGTTTAATGTTCATGACTTGAAAATGATAGTATTAGAGAAAGTAATTTTTTTTTTTTTTTAATTTACGTGTGGGAAACCTAATGTAAAACCCCCATAGGTGATACCCATGGAAGATAGTATATTTCGCACTAAATAATCGTGGATTTGTTGAAAAGATTAATGATTAAATATTTTGTATATCAAATGTCATTTTTATTTAATCACTCATGATTATGTTTTAAAAGGCTATACTTACCCAGAAAATAAAACATATTTAAACTGATTATATTTTGAAAAATTGAAAAATAGTTACTTATATAATTGAGCTAAAGTGATTATTGATAAATTATATATTCAAATATAAAACTTTCTCAATGCACTGTCAATAAGCGCATGAGAAAGCATTAATGATATCTTGAACTTGTAATTTTTCATTACAACAATGAACATCTATTAATGAAGTTACCATTTTGGTTGGTGGTGTGTATTGGGACTTCGCCCATGTGTAGTTAATAGGGAAACACTAAAGGAATATAAGAGTATTGCTCTTATTTATTTATATTCATTAATGAAGTTACTCTTTTAATTAAATATCTATTCTAACTCTTGAAAAATAAATTGTATTTTATTATTAGATCTAGCAAAATTTTAATGAGACTTACTAAATGGTATGGATTTCATTTTTGACCCATTTATAAAATGTATTAGGTCAATCCATAATTACCTATAAGTAAATGAATTCAGAGACATTGACCCACATGAGCAAACAGCTTGTCCAATTTAATAAATGGGTAATTAGGGTTGGGTAGATTCAATTGTTTACTTTTAGACGAGGTATGTGGCATAATCTATGTATTAAATGGAGAGGGAATGGATAAATAGGGAGGATGAGCAATCCATTTAGATCCAATTGAACAAAACTTGACTTGATTCATGTAGGTACCATATGTCCCATCTTAATAAGATATATCTTCAACCCCTAATGTTTTAACAAAAAATTTAAGTAGACCCCTTTTTTTTTTAGCAAGACGGGATATACTATCAGGATAAGCTATTAAATAGATTACAAGGCCCATATTACTGGATCTAATGTAAAAAAGATCATATGAATACTTTTTGTATGAAATTTCACCTCTATTTGATGATTTTATCTTTTAATTTTAAACTTTAAAAAATCTGTAGTTTATACTTACCAAAATTTAAAGGTTGAGATTATATGTCTTGTCTATCAAATGTATCTAGATGTGTGAGATCTACGATTTATTTAATGACATCTTATTGATTTTAGACTTTTGGTATATGCCAATATGAAAATTATTAGGATGGAAGTACAAATTTATTAACATGTTTCATAGTGTCAGACATTAAGCGATGTTCTAATATGTATTAGACAATAATTTCTTTAACCATCTGTCCTGTTAAGATAATATTGTTCGCTTTGAGCCCACGCACACGAGCTCGCACGATTTTACATTAGCGAGTCAACCCAATGTTGCTCCCAAAAAACCTTGTGGTAGAAGTAGGAGGGATTCCAACTTATATCCCACTGAACAATTTTCCTCATAAGCAATGTGGGACAAGTAGTGCTCAACTTGGTTACTTTTCTCTCCCATCAATGCTTATACAAACACGGGGTATTACAATTTCTGGCATTATAATTGACTTGAGATAATTTGGTGTTTGGACTTTAATTTTTACAGTTATATTTAAGATGATTTTTCAATTTATAGTTTATTATACTTTTTGTTTAAAAGTAGATTTTTTTATGACAAAAGTGTTCAGGCCTTTTAGAACATCCGATTAATTCTTGAGACATATGTAAACTTTCCTACACACTCACCGGGTAATTCTACGGGGAATAATCCTTTGGAGTAGACTGATAATCGAAGTAAGACTCTCGCTTCGTGAAGCGGATTTACAATCATCACCCTAACCTCTTTGGATTTATTTAAGAGTAGATTTTTTAGACTTAATAATTTTCAGTATTAAAAATAAATTTTAGTAAAAGAAAAAGGTGCTTCAACCTTTTATACTAAGCCGTATCTCTCTGTGATTGATGAAGAAAAAATTGACAATTGGATTCCAACATTTTCTTTAAAAAAAAAGTGTGAAATTCCGCATGCTTCTAAAAATATTTGTTTTGCCTTGTAATACCAAAAAGAAAATGGTAATTGAAATGTCATTTTAAGAAGAACTAAGCAAACAAGCTCTAATATAGTTGTACAAGTAAGACAAGTTTGAACTCCAACGGCAGGATTTGGATAGATGCTTTGAGCCGATTTTTTACCCTTACATTAACAAAACTAATTTAAGTGGTTGGCGACCTCTAATCATGAACCATTTAACATAAGACCACTTTTAGTTCTTCAACTAATAGCAACCATGTATCAACTTTACTATTTACTTTGCTAATCTCTACCCAATGTAATGTTAGTAATCTCTGCCCTATTGCTTAGTTAATCTAATCACATGTATGTAGGACCCATGAAGGGATTAATCTGATCACATGATATGTAGAACCAATGAAGGGATAATTTGCAATGACAGATGTGTTGGAGTGCCCAATGTGTTAGTGCAAAATTGTTAACTATCTTAGAAAAAAAAAATTGAGACCAAAAGTTATTCTTAATTATCAATTAATCTTAACACATTGAAATTGGTGATTATCTCACTATCAACGCTAATGCATTTGAAATTTTTTGACTTAAAAATACTTTGCCTTTAAAATTGTTTATTAAAAAATTTACAATCTTAAATACAACATAGTGAAAACTATCAATTTATTATATGTTAATATATGATTTAATGCTACTACTTTAATATGCAAGTTTGATTACGATGAAAGTTTAATTCATGGCAGACTCTTGAGAAATTATTCATTATAAATTAGTGTAAACTTTCTGTCACAATCTTTGTATAAAAAAATATCACATTTCACTTTTTAAATTCTATTAATGATTCAATTTTAGACTGTGAGATGGTGAAAGAGTCCATTAATAAATTATAAATTTAATAAGAATTTTTAATGTGTATTTACTTTTTTTTTTTTTTATGATTGAGATGTCTACGGCTTCTTAGAACACCCAATTCATCCTCCGAGCATGTGCAAATTGTTGGGTGTAGCTTAATTTCGAGCCATGTGTAACTAGGATTAGGAGTCCTATTCTAGCCACACTTCTTCTCTCCTTCAGTGACTTCTTCTCTAGTACGTTTTCGTTAGGAATTGGTTTTTGTAAAAATAGAAATCGACTGTCCCTTGAAAAACCTCTTTGTATTAGAAAATCTCTAATTAGTGTTTATAAAAGACGATGGAGACTCTCGTGAGTGGCCTCTCTCGAATACCATTGAGAGTTTTGGTTTGTGAGAGGGGACAAGTGTGAGAGAACATTAGAAAGAGAAGGGCGAATTTGTGAGGTGGAGAGAGATTTGAAATCTATATCCCATTTGGAATTAGTAAAACTCTCCAGTTGTTATCCGTGGACATAAGCTTTGGTCGAGCCACGTTAAATTCAGGTGTTGATTGTGGATTGATTGTTTGCTTCGTTTGTTTGATTTACTTCCGCTGATTGAATTGGAGACTAAATCCCAAAACAAATTTTCTAACCTATAGATAAAACTATGAAAAGTGGTCCTTAGAATTTGAGATGGAATTCGAAAAGTAGCCCTTAATATTTAAGATGGAATTTAACTCAGAACTCTCATTTTTTAAGGTGTATTTACTTAAAAAAAATCACTATTAAAAAAATAACGTGAGGTTCGTATCAACTACTAGAAATAAAGTAAATTTAAAATTTAAAACTGATGAATATGCTTTTAATTCAAGAGTTAAGGTGTCAAATTAGAACCTGATGAGCTCAAATTAAGTTCTGTGATGGTCAGAAGAAATTGGTCGGCTCATGAGAAGGACTATTTCTATTCACACACGGATCGAAGAGAGTTGAGAAATGAGTGCCAATTTGTCAAAAAGCAGGGGCACTTCCGCACTCATTGAATTAAAGCAAATGCAGTTAGGTGGCCACTTGTCTTCTTCACTCACTATATTACTCTTTAGAGAGGTTACAACACATGAGAGAGAGAAACAGAAAAAAGCCTCATTAAAGGAAGAAGAAGCAGTAGAAGCAGAGAGAAGAAGGGAAAGGAAGAGGAGAAATAGAAGAATTCTCTTCAATTCTCTGTGAAAGCCATCAAATGGCAAAGACCCAGTTGATCCATTCCGTTGCCATTGCCGTTGCATTCCTTGCAGCGGTTTCCTGGGCCAGCACCCAAGGCCCGGCAATGGCACCGACGCAACACTCTGCACCGATGCACCCGGTTGCGCCTGTGCCGGTGCAGCATGTAGCAGCACCGCCACCCATTCAACAAGCAGAACCGGCACCGCCTGTGGAATCTCCAGAGACGGTTCCGGGGCCAGCATCCAACGACTGCATTACGGCGGTCACGAACTTGACGGGTTGTCTGTCGTATGTTTCGGCCGGAAGCACCGTTACTACTCCGGATAAGGAGTGCTGCCCAGCACTTGCCGGTCTCCTGGACAGCAACCCCATCTGCCTCTGTCAGCTTTTCGGCAGTGCCAAGAACTATGGGATCGATATAGACATCAACAGGGCCCTCAAACTCCCTTCTGTTTGCAAGCTCACCGCGCCTCCGCTCAGCACCTGCGCACGTTAGTATCGTCTCCCATCTAACCCTTATCTTTTCATTCCCTTCAAGGTTCACGTTAGCGTCTTAACCGTAGTTTCTCTAATGTACTCCTGGTGCTGAGTTTATCTAGGCACCTGGCCCTCAAATTTCTGTGCAGACTGCAGTCACAGGATTTTCACCCCGTGGATTTTTTTAAAATTTTTCCAAGGAGTAGACCTTATATTTGAAATTTATAAATTTTATATGATTTAACATTTAATATTTCTTCTATCTCAAAATATTTATTTTATACGCATTTTGAAATTGTCTTAAATTATTTGTTCTATTCATTTATTTTACTCTAAATTTCATTCTAACGATATGGGAATGGGAATGAGACCTTCTTTATAAGATTTTGAATTGTCTAAATAATAAAATATCTAATATTTAAAAAATAATATTTTATAAAACAATATTTTGAGATGGAGGGAATATGTAATTGATGTAGAAATTGTTTTTTTTTTTTTTAATTGAATTGAGATTAGTGAGCCCCACTGATGCCAATATTCTGTTTTCATTTAGCCTCAGTGAAAAGATGATCTCCAAATCACACACCTAAAGTTCTGAGTCACTGTACTCAAGTATCAACGGTTGTGATTAGCTGAGGGGTTCTCTTTTTCATTTAAACTGATTTTTTTTGGGGTTTGGTTATTTTGATAAATTTCTTCATTTTCTAAAAAAATTGATTGCAGTGCTCGGAATTCCGGTGCCGGCTCCGACATCTCCAGACAGTGGCCTTGTAATGCCTGGTAAGCACAATTCTTACTTTCTATCTCATGATTTCTCTTGCAAATTAAATTCAAATATAATATTTTTCCTACAGAATTGTTTTCCTAAAAAATTTGACAAACAAAAGTAAATTGCCATCTGATTCATTTTGGGCATTGTAATTTAGACATTCTTATTTTTCTATATAATTACTCACTTATTTTCGATATAACTGTGAAAAGCAGAAGATACTTGAAGCACCACTCTTTAAAAATCTCTGTGATTTCCATGAGTTAACATGAAAATCCCCTTAATGATAAATATATTCTTCTAAAATGTATAATTAATTTTATATTAAAACTAGCCCTTTGGCCCGTGGTTCAAATACAGGCTTATTAAAACTAAAATTTATTAGAAAATAGTAATATATATATATATATATATATATTGTTTAGAATTTAAAAACAAATAAATAATTCTAATAATTCAAAATAAATTTGTTGATGAGAAAAACATTAAACAATGACAAGCAGATCTCATCAATGAATCCATCAACTTGAATTAAAATGGCCCCACATATAGTACAAAGTTTATGAATTTAAAAATAAATTGAAGTCCTTAAAAAGTACAAGAGCTTGAAACCATGTCTTTAATGATCTTAGCTATGCTTATTTTTTCTTCCAACAATCTCCAGCGTTGGTATTTTTAATAGACCCATCATATTAGACAGATACAACACCTAACATAGGGTGTAAAAGTTTTAAGAGTTAAAAAGATAATTTAAAATCATTAAAATTTACAATTTTTTAGAAAAACATGAAATTATCTAACTAATTAAATCAGATTAAAGTGGGACTCACATATGGTACAAAAGTTTAAGAATAAAATATAATAAAGCCCTCAAAACTTTGGAATCTAAAAAGGATGACTTCAATAATCCAATTAAGGTAATTTTTTTTTAAGTTTCAAATCTAAGTTTAGACCTTTTCAATTGACTGATTAGATCCAGCTAAACTCTGCCCCTCATAGAGTATTGACTAAAAAAATTCGATCGAATTGATTTTAAGGTTGTATTAGATAACATTTCACAAAGGTGAGAGAGAGCATTAGATGTAGCATGGTACAAAAATTGGAAAGTCTGATTCGAGTAAACTGGGGTTAAAAAAAACGTTGAGTATATCCGATACGGTAATGGTCGAAAGTCGAAACGCAAGCACATTTTGCATTTTTTTTGAATTTTTTCAAAAAAAATCAGATAGTTTATAAAAAAGGAGTTGGAAATCTAGTATAAGCATATTTTTTTTAAAAAAATTCATTTTCATAAGCTAATATGAATAAAGTATAATACGAAGAAACACCAGATATGAAATATTCTTCCGCGTTTGAGATGTATCTTTTATTACAATTTATTAATTTTTTTTAAAAAAATTGAATTTCATGAAAATGTTTGAATATTAGAAAAATCACACAAATACACAAAAATTATATCAAATCACATTACGTGTTTTTCATTTAATTTCATAACTATTTTTTCACATTTCTTTTAACTTTTTTACAGGAAACTCTAAAATTGAAATTGTCTTAAAAAAACTCAAATTTCATGAAATTTTCAAAAAACTTTGAAAAATATATAAATACTTTAAAAATTATATCAATCACAATAAGTCATCTCTATTCCATTTCATAGACATAATTGCGATTATTAGACTTGGGTCATGTCACTTTTAGGTCGAGTTTCATTCAGATTATCTTCAATCTATTACTTATTTATCAAATGGGTAAGTTGATTTGGGGCTAAATCCACACCTATTTACTATGTCGGTTTGGACCTAAACCCATACCCATTTACTTATTTATTAAATGGGTAAGTCGATTCGGGTCTATTTCGGGTTTGGATCATTAAATTTAAAACCCATATCCATATAAATTGCTCAGGTTTAGTTTCGGTAATCCAATCGGGTCAAATTTTATTCAAGGTAGACTTGCCAATCGGTTGGGTCTATTTTGGGTTTGGTTCACAAAACCTTAAACCCATGCCTCATTTAAAATGCTTGGATTTGGTTCAGATAATCATGTGGGGTCAAATTTTGCAAGGTAAAAGGATTATCTTACAAGAAAATAAAAAATATATGAAAATAACTTAGAATGACAAATCTAACTATAAAAAAGGACTAAAATGGACAAGCACCATAAAACTTTCTCATAATTACACTATATAAAAGCAATGTGTATCAAGAGCACATATTTTATGGAGAAGTGATTAGTGCACCAGCATTTTTATCTTTGGGGCACTAAATTAATGTGAAATATCTATTTTGTCTAAACAAATGGTAAGAGGGAAAAAAGAGAGATTAAAGAAAGTTTGGGTCAAAATAGGTATTTTATATTAATTTGGTGCACTAAAGATAAAAATGGTGGTGCACTAATCACGTCCCTATCTTATCACCCGGTTTTTTTACCTTGATTTTTTAAATTTCATTTGAAAAACTTGATAAAATCTAATTTAAGATTGTATTAATTGAATATTTATCCTTTATTTTAGCTTTAGATGCAACTTTTTCTAGCAAGTGATGAATGAATAGTATAATTTGAAAACTTGAAGTTTGGACTCCAATTTGAATTTCTATGGAATCAAACAACTCAATTAAACTCAATTTAAGATTGTATTAAATGCAACCTCACCCTTTCTTTTAATGTTAGTAGGTGAAAGCATTAGATACAATATAGTTTAAAAGTTCAAAACTGGACTCAACTTGAAATTCTATGAAAGTTTCTAACTAGAAGAGTTTTTAAATTCAATTAAGATTTTTTTAAATGACCTTTTATTTTTTATTCCTAAATTTTATTTTACAAGCTGAGAGCTTTAATTGTAGTATAATTCAAAAACACTAAACTTGTTAAGAATTCAATTTTATCCACCTTAAAAGTTTAAACCCTATTAAAAATCAAAATGAAAAATCAGAAAAAAGGAGAGTGCATCTTCACTCACGTCCATCAATATGTGCCTAGTGGATATCTTTAATATATATTTTTAAATTTTATTTAATAGTAATTTTGTCATTTAATTAAAAACAAAAGATGTCTTCTGGATATCAAGGGTGTCCCTTACAACCTCCTTCATGAACATATAAAATATTTAATGGCCCTTCCATATTTTAAAACTCATGGTATAATTATAAAAATGAATATAACTATCATTTTAATAGTCAAGATGACCTCAACTTGAAGTTTTTGGCGTTTTGTCCTATTAAATTATTTATTAATTTCTAAATATTATATATCTATATATCTTTGAGATTTTGTAAAATATTGGACTCATATTAGGATCAATAAAATGAAAAATATTTGATTAGAAAACCCAAATCTTTAAAGTTTCTCACACTCTCTTATTTGTGAGTTCAATAATTTTAAAATTATAAAAAAGATAGGTATGTTTACTGTAGAAATTAATAATGGTTTGGGATTTTAATAAGCAAATCCACATATCGGTCATAGTAGTTAAAGCACAAGGTGCAATCAGGTGCTAAAATGGCCTCTTGCTTAAAGCACATAGTAAATGTCTAGCTGCGAGCTTAATTTTGCTAGACACTTATTTAAAGGTCGAAATGGACCGATAAAGACTTATGCCCATTAAAATTATGATGACAATGAACGATATCGGCTAAGTCTAGTATGGAATTGAATTTGATACTGGCATTTAAAAGCAACTTAGAAATAACTTTGGCTTTTTATCATCACCTCAACTGCTTGTAATTTATAAGAAAATGGTGTCTACTATGAATATTATTGCAAGGAAGTGGTGTTCAAATGTTTCAATTTTCTAAGTGTATATTAATGTCTACACCCTTCCTATAATTTTAATGCTTTATTCGAATGCATAATCACAATTTTATTTTATAAAAAAAATTGTAGGTGCCCCCTCAATGTCTGCATCGTCGCCGATCTCCGCTCCACCAGAAACCAACAAAGCCCATTCATGCTACAGAATCTTTGGCCTGCTCTTCTTCATTGGTCTATCTGGAGCTGCTGCTGTGATCTTCTGAAATTCCATTGGTGATTGATTCCTAGAGGCTAAGTTGGGCCATTTTATTTTAGGGATTTCTCTCAGAAGTTTTCTTCTGAGAGTGGAGAAGTTGAGAAATCTGTGGCTGCTAGCATTCTAGTTATCTCATTGTCACTCTATTTTTTTACATGCTTTTGCCATCAATAAATTAAATCCTTGTATCCATACTGGGTTTGAAATATGCATAATGATGTTAGGATGTGAAATTAAAAATATCAAATGCCAATCAATTAATAATCTCATCAAGTGAGGCCTTCATTCACGCGTAATCTTTTCGGACCATACTTTATGAGATTACTCTCAATCGATTTAACCAGTGTGTGGATTGAGAGGTTTACACATGTTTGTGGAATTATTCTCCATCGACTTAACCAGTGTGTATAGATTGAGAGGTTTACACATATTTATAGAATTAGTCTCATCTCTTCCAATATGAAGTGAGATTTACTACCTGAGCTGAATTGGGTTTTTTTTTTTTCTTAATAGAAGTTAAGAAAAAGTTGTGCATCAAGGCAGTAAGCGTGGATGTATTTTGCTTTTTATTTGTTGAATTAGTATTTAATCAGTGGATTTTAAATTTTAAGGCGGGCAAAGTAGAGGAGAATTCTAGTTCAGGACTTTGGGGATGTGGGCCCCAATTGTAGCTGTACAAAAGGAGAAGAGAGGAGAGGACGGTGGAATTGAATTCCATTTTGACATCACATGTGACCCACCTACCCAATAAAAGCAATTGAATTGCGCCTCTGTTCTGTCAACCAACGAACAAATTTAATGTTTCATAACATTTAATATTTATTGTTGAAGAAGTTTGAGGGAAGTTCATTATTAATTGGATGTGAATGGGAATAGGAATGGTTTGGTTCGACATTTATGAGTCAAAAAAGTGTTGTTGGGCAGGTGAGGGGAATTCCTAGGCATGAGTAAAGGATTTTTTGTCTAATTCTTTTTTTTTTTTAATAAAAAATTATTTTGTTATTTTAGAAAATATATTATATTTTAAATTTTATTGTTAAGTTAAATAAAGATTTTTTTTATATTTTCTAAGAAATAGTTTTTAGTTAAAGTATTTTTTATCATTTGATATTAGATTATATAGTAAATAGTTAAAATTTAAATTATTTAAACTAGTATGTTTTATTTAATAAAAACATTTAATGTATAATTATATATCAATTAGTAAACAAACCCACAAGTCACAATATACATCTGATGGAAGATTAGTTCGCTTTTTATCATTTGCTCCAAAATGAGTGTAGAAGATGGTCAAAATAAAATATCACGTATCTTACATTGTAAATGGCTTACAAGTACTGAAGGTCCACGTTCAATCTTCTCATAAAGATCCACCCGTCAAATAATATTTAAAAAAAAAAAATTAATTAGGGTTGAAACTCAGGTGGGTTGGGTCGGATTTTAAATCCAACCCAACTCATGTCAAAATTTATTAAATCCGATCTGAGTCTGAAATGTTGACCTGAATTACTCAACTTGACCCTATGACCCAACTCAATTCGAGTTTTGTTTTATAATTTGGTGCATTCGGATTGGATCAGGTTATGTCGGATTAGGTCGGCTTGATTTTAAATTTCTCAACCTAACCCAACCTGACTTTCAAGCTGGTTCTTTCTTTCCTAACCCAATCCGACCCAAAATATACATACATAACCCAACTCCACTGATTTCTCAGATCAGATTATGCAGGTCGGGTTCAAGTTCCACCCCTAAATTTAATAGAAAGGAATTTGATCTACAATCCATCCATCGATAATGCACCATTAAATGGTCCAGTTATATCTGAAAACCAGGCCTAGTCTCCCAAACTCTTAGATAATTTCTTTGACAGCTTACTCACACCGAAGTCCATGTGGCTTTGGTTTGATAATTTTGATACCATTTAGTTAACATGTCAAAAGTACATGGTACTGTGGTAGGGCTGTACATGGATCTGGTCAGGCCTAAGCCCAACAAGGTCCAGGCCAACACAACGGCGTTCAGTTTAGAACTGAGACCTAACATGGAACTGATCCATTTAGATTTCAGAATTCAAATGGATCAGTAGGATATAAATCCGAATCAGAAGAACAAAAAAAAAAAAAGACCCACACAAGAAATGTTGGCCCAGTTGGTTGCTAGAGCTTGACCAACTGTCAGTTGGGCCCGATGGGCCAATATTCATGTTTCAATTGCATCTTCCAATGGTTGAATGTTGAAACTTGAAAGTATAAGTTAAAATTTTGAGCAAACTCAGCTGCAAGTCAATTTGGCTGGACAAGACATGAGTCGGATGAGTTTTACTTTTACCGAGTCTTGGGTGGGAAAATTTCACCCAATTACTTTTTTTTTTAATGTACAAGCCCCCTAACCTAAAGACACTGGATAACTCTACGTAGAGTGATTCTTTTGAGTAGAATAAAGATTTCTCCGCGTATAAGTAGAAGATGAAAATGAACAATGCTAAGATAATGTCATGTTAGTTTTTCAGTGGTTTCATATGTAGCTACGGCTGACCAAAATGGGAAATGTATAACCAAACAAGAAAAGGAGATTGAAGCGAGAATCCATGTCTAAAAGACTAGATTTTGCAAAATTTTGACTAAGTTGAATGCCAGAAATATAAGAGAAAATATGTACTGGTTATAATGCCAGGAATTTTAGAAATGGGTCTGAAATGGGGAGGGCTTGTGTTTACTTAAACAAGTCCTCCCTCGTATGTAGAATTTAATGGAAATGAACTTTCTAGATTTTTCAATGTTTATCGTAGATTTCTAGAGATTGATGGTGAAATTAGTCACTGTTGAAGGGCTCTCGAATTTTGAAGTGTTCAATTTGATTACATGGAAAGATGCAACTTGGATTAGGGTTAAAGTTAAACTTGACTTATCCAATCCGAAAATACGAATGGGCTAACTGTACCGCACGAATTACCCTAATTATATGTATAAAGACAAAATTCTTACTTTTTTATATCATTATTTGGTGATTTTTAAGAATTAACTCTTTACAGTGATATATTTTAATAGTGAAGACTTGTTTTTTAAGGATGACTCTTCATATGAAGCATACCAATATAATATATATATATATATATATATATATATATATTACACGGGTTTAACAGTGACCAGACTTAAATCGAACTGAATTGGGCTGTCCCAAATTAAAAATGGTTTTCATTTAAATGTATAAGGTTATGGGTGGGTTGGAGGAGGTCCCAATATAAATTGAATTGAAAAATAGTGACTCGAATTAAAAATGAACGAACTAAAGTTCGGCTTTAAACCTAACTCAATAGCCTAGATTACATCCTAGTTACGCAAGACACTTTCTTGCATGATATTGTTTTCCTTTCTGACTAGCGAAGGCACATTGTTGGTTTATTGGAAAAATATAAGTCTCAATGAAAAATCCATTTTGATAGAATTTTTTTCTTGGAAAATGGAATGATTGAGATTTTTTTAATTTAAAATTTCTCTTACATTTGTTTGGTCCTATAACCTTCAAAAGTAACAATCGATTAATAAATTGGTTGGATTAAATTGGATGAACCCATTTAACAAATAGATCAAATTAAGTGATTTATTTAAGCTTTGTTCCCCATTCAAGTTGGGTCAGTTTATTTAGTACGTGATTTACCTTGAGTAGGATTTGAATTGATTCATTCGATGATCTTACGGTTGGGACAATCATTTTATAAATGGATCAAGTCAGGTTGAGTCAACCTTATAAATGCGCTAGGGTTTTTGAACCCATATATTCAAGTTGGGTCAACCCCTTTAAGAAATAAATTAGATGAAGGAGTGATTTGCCGGTTTAAATCTCGCCCGTATCTCGGATATCAGATATCGGATATCGGCATATCTTTCTCTCTCATCCCGTTTTTTTATTTTTTTTCAAAAAAACTCAGAAAAATTACAGAAAATGAAGAAAAATATGAGCTTCTTGGATGTGTAATTTTTTCATTAAATATCGGTCATTTACATGTTTAAAAAATATTTTAAGTTAGAAACTCGAGAATTTCAAATGTTTTTAAAAAATGATGAAAAATTATAAAAAAAATTGTAGAAAAAAATTTAAGTGATCATTAAATGTCTTGATTATTTGTTAATGATTTGTTTTCATGTTAGTGAATAAGAAATAAAAAATATTTTAAATTTAATGAAAATAAAAAATTATCGGCCCAATTTAGATGCTCAAATTACTACTAAAATATGGTAATGTGTGGCTCCTTACTTAATCCAAAACAACAATACACACTTTTTTTCTAAAACCAAATGAGCTGAAATTATCATCCAAAATATTCTCATAAATTCCAGCCATTCATAATTTTGAAATTTCAGCCATAATTTAAGCCTAAATTTTTAATATAGTTAAGTTTTTAATTGCCCGAGATATCTGCAGAGAAAACGCTGGTTTCTTTCTTTCATTTGGCTGGATTCTCTCTGACAAGATGAGATCGCCCAGCCTGGATTTTCTCTAAGCACAGCAGTGTCACCAGCCTACCTTCCTCTTTTATTTGATTTGCAATCAGTAACAGATTTCCAGGCTTCCAGCCCATAATTTGGGTCTTTGATGAATATATTAGCACTAAGGTCGGTTCACATCCAAGCTGTAATTGGTAGGCAACATCCATGAGAATTTTCCCATTTTTTGCTTTCTAAACTAATCACAAAGAAGAACGATTATTGCTGCTTTTTTTAAGACCCAGAGAAATCTCGAGCCAAAAAAAGATAAGGCAACAATAACCCAACACTGGGTATCCCAACTGGTTGTCTCTCACTACTTTCAATAAGAGGTAGCAAGTTCAATCACTGGTGATGTTAACCGGAGGCACTCTATGTGGGTGCAGGGTGTCCTCCCTAGGGTTTTAAGAGGGCAAGGCGTGTTAACGCCACCAGGGATTGAACTTGTTACCTCTCACTGAAAGTAGGAGGCAACCAGTTGGGATACCTAGTTGGGTTATTGTTGCCTTATCTTTTTTAAAAATAAAAATAAAAATTAATCAAAGGCAGGGACCACATGGGGTGAATCATTTCCATAATAATAGAGAAATTATCTCATTTTTTTCAACCGGTTTGTCTCCTAATTTAGTAATTTTTTATCTTTTTTATTTTTTTAAGTAAAATAGTGGAATATCAACCGATATTTTATCCGATATCTATAACTTACGGCCGATACATTTCGTATCGGTCGATATATATCGACCTTTAAAATCTGATATGTATCGGCCGATACGATACGTATCAGTCAATATTTATACCTATGTTTAAGAGTATTCCAGTTGGGAAAACTCATTTAATTTATGTGCTAGATTTGGTATAAGTTTGTTGGCTCAACATTTTAATAAATGAACTTAGTTGGATTAACCCATTTAAGTTTGGTCAGGTATTTATGTTGGATTTACCCAAGTATCCAATAACAAAGAAAGGAGATAAAGTGATACGTGGTGACTCTTAGTCGGGTGTGGCCCATTTTGGGATCACATCACTCACAAGGTCCTTGTGAGTCCACATTTACACCAACACACAAACCAGAGTCGGTGGTGATTTTTCAATTCTCCCTCTCAGCACTCATACTAGTTATAGAAGTCATTCCTAACTTTCTTTTTCGTCTGAACTTCGAACACTTCGCACTTTCCAGTGCCTTGGTGAACATACCAACAACTTGCTTTCCAGTATCCATTAAAGTATAATTTTATATTGTTAGATCTAAAACGGACAATATTATACTGACAGACGGAGTATTACAAGGATCACTCCTGGTCCACATCAGCGTCCCTATCTTCAGATCAAGTTGCATTTTGCAACTCCTCTCTCGACTCTCAAAGCTGGTTTTCAAGAGCAAATCCAATCCCACATTGGCAGTATTGGAACTTAAGCTTCCAGTTCAAAAAATTAGCATGTTAGGTAGAGTGACTTAAGTCCTTTATAAACTCCTAAATCTCCCTCTATACTTCTAATGTAGGACTCAATCGTAGCAACCCCAAAAATTCCCCCTTCGAACGAGGCCCTCCGGTGGAGAGAACGACGCCAGCCATCTTATTTGCCTAGAGGATCTTCTGAGCCCACATGAGGTAGCCTGAGACCTGACTTTAATATCACTTATACCACTTGTTAGGACCTGGACTTCCATCTCAAAAGGCTAGTCTGTTAGATAGAGTGACTGAATTCCTTTATAAACCCCTAGATCTCTCTCTACACTTCTAATATAAGATAGAGTGACTCAAAAGATAGTACCGAGTTTTCTATCTTCTTTCTTCGATTACTTTCTTTCTTTGTGTTTATCCTCGATCGTAGAACCAGCCAGAATTGCCAATGTTTGGTGTGAGCTCAATTCAATGGGACCCAAGGGGATGCTGATATGTCTCTGACATAGAATTCGAATTGAGATCCACGAGGCAACAAATGGGCTTGGTTTATTGGGCTTTTGGGTCCAAGAATGGTTAAATACGTCCAAGTCCTAGATTATGCAAATAGGCTTTGATTTGAGTGTAATGGGTCTGCTGGATTGGGTTTAAAGTCCCCCTTTCTTCCATCAAACTCGTCAATGTCTACTCGGCCCATTTGTCTTCGATCGAGTATTTATTGGATTCATCGGGTTCAATTTCTACATCATTTTTCCTTTCTCATAATAGGTTGGCTTAACTTTATGCTTATACTTCAAACTGCGAGACATGTGAGGAGTAATGGATGAATCTCAAGATAGATCTGATAATGCATTAACTAGTAATACAAATTCCTCGCATGAAATACCATTGAATGAAGAAATCTCATGTTAATTACATGTTTTTAGATGATTTTGTAAATGGCATATTATAAGGATTTTATTTTATGTTTCTAAATTGTCATCATTGGCAAAGCCTTTATTCTATGGCTTATGTATGCTTTGTGTGTCTCAGAGAAAGTACTGAGAGTGCTCTGCTGAATGATTGTTGAAGACAATTGAATTTGATAAGCATATAGGCCTAAATGTCTGAATTTCCCATATCAAGAGCCCAAGAGGGAATTCTGTGAAGTTGGAAGAGATTCTCTTTCGGCTTTTTACGTCTTACATTGTTCAGTTGGTCTAAGTTTTTAAGATTAGTCTAGATATCTTGAGTTCGATTCCTCCTAAGTTTACTTGATACAAGAAACTTGTGGGTGATCTCGCGTATCTGTAGCATTAGTATCACCTCCGGTGTAGAGTAGGAACACTTATGTTATCTAAAAAAAAATCCCTACTCTCAAGTTATGTGTTCATAAATTATATTTGCTTATTTATTGTAATTTTTAGATTTATTTCATCGATGTGATTCTGCAATGGCTTGTGTAACTTTGCATTCATGGGTCATCTGAGTTGTTATTGTAATTACATGTGATCTTTTTCTTTCCAAAAATCGAACGGGTAATTTCTTTTCTTTTTTTGTTCTTCTTCTTCCCCAATTCATCTCTCCCTTCTCATAAATATTATACAAAGTGAAGCATTTGATGAATTAGCTCTATAGGAAATGGTCTTTCTGCCCAACTTGACTCCACACAGGGGTATAAATCTTGGGTTTTTTAGCACTAAGATATCTTGGCCGATACGCATTGTATCGGCCAAACTAACGAATATCGGCCGATATCTTGTCGAGATCTCGCCGATATTGGTCGATACACACTGAATTTTTTTTTAAAAAAAAAATTAGGAGAGAGAGATCTCGACCGATATCTAAGATACTGAGATATCGACCGAGACGCTGATATCTCGGTAAATCCGATTTTTGCAACCCCCGACTCCACATGAAGAAACCAAGGATAAATTAGGATTGGGTTGACACCTAATTTTCAGATCTAAAACGGTAGGCCCAGATTCAAAATTGGACTCCACAGTCGTGGTGCTTTGAATACTGAATCCAGCCCAAAGCCCACTTTAGATGGAGCATCAATTGCATATTATCTTGAATATTATGTTTAGAAATAACATTACCTAGCGTATAATTCTTTTGGAGTTTTAATGTAAATCCAAACAAAACCTATACTAATTTAGCTCGATTTGCACTTGATCAAATCAAGCTCATGAAAGGCCCAGAGTTGGCTTAGAGTTCATATTGGGTCGGGGTTTAGGTAGGGTTAAAGCCTGCCGACCCAAGTTGTAGCCCTTACTATTGTTGGGGAGATTCGGGAATTGATATCGGGCGTGGATGTCTCCTTTATGCAAATTGGTAGAACTGCAAATGGAGTTGTTGATTTTTTTGCAAAGAATGGTGTTGACGGCTCGATCATAGATGTATTTCATTTTTCTGGAGATTAGTGCTTTTGCCCTTTTTAATTTTGTTGTTGTTTATTTTCTTTGTTGATCTTCTAGGAGTTTTGAGCTTTTGATTTTTTGCTCTTTGTTGTTGTATTTTTATTTATTGTTCTCTTTAGCTTTCTTTGTCTTTTTTTGCCCTAACCCTCATAGGCCTTTTTTCTAATGGTTTCTGTACTTTTCTTCCTATTAATATAGTTCACTGTTATCCAAGGGTACAGATATCGGCCGATACATTTCGGTATTAAAGAGCCAAATAAAAATGGCCGATACTTATTGTATCGGCTGTACAGTAATCATATCAGCCAATATGGCCAATATCTCGCCGAATCATATCGGTCCGATATCGGCATTTAAAAAAAAAAAAATTAAAACGGTAATGGGCCTGAGTCAAAATATCGGCCGATATTGGCTGATATTCAAAATATCGGCCGATATCTGCTGATATTTACATTTTCAATTTTTTCTTTTTAAAAAAACAGTTTGTTTTTCAGTTTTTTTTTAATACTTTTTAATTCAGAAAAAATAATAATAAATAATACCAATATTTACAAAAAAAAAAGGGAGAGAGAATCATATTGGCCGCTGATTTTTTCATCCCTGCTGTTACCGCTAAAAAAAAAAAAAAACTCACATTCTCGTACTTAATCAAATTTTATATCATATTTTAATAATTTCATCGAATTTCAGTTATATTCTAGAAAATATAGTGTTTTTGCCCAATTATCAATTTCAGTCAAAATAGCCGATATGATTAAAATACTGACAAATTTTTTAAATTCCTACAAAGACCAAAATCAAAACTACGTGTCAATTCAGCCATATAATAGTACAGATCCAGAAAAAAAATTGGATGCACTGATAAGCGAAAATGTGGACTTCTAATGTGCAACTTGGTGTTCGAATAAATATGCCAATTTTAATTGAATGCAGTGATGCACTAATAAACGAAAATGTGGACTTCTAAGAGCCTCACTTCAATAAATTTTTTTCTAAGAGCCTCAACTAATTTAGCTAGCGTTTTACTTGATTAATCCTTAAAGTATGTGTAAACATTCTTGTCCACACATACCGGATAACTTGAATAACGTTGTTGGCTTGAAATCTGCTGAATTTTTTTTTAATCTACATCCATGTCATCATAATAGAAAATGATGAAAAATTATATTTATTTTATAGTGAAAGATAAGAAAAGAAAAATAAAAAAATAAAAATCATAATATTTGTTTATGAAAAAACTAAAATGTCTTCAGAATCAGAACATCTTAGTGGCTAGTTCAAGTTCAACTAGGTGAAATTGTACAGTTCAATTCATTTTAGATAATAAACTTTAATAATTTAAATTTACATGATAAGTCATTACTTTTGTAGATGAGATCAAAATTTAGCTTTTTTTTTTATTATAAAGAGTCCTACTTTAACTTAACTATGTTAAACATAAGCAATACTTTGAATCTAAACTATCAAATTAAGAGCGTGATGGAGTCACTAAACAATCAATAGGACTGCAGCTCAGGATTTTGGATTTTCCTGAGCATGGGCTTGAATTGTAATTGAAAGGCCCAAGTCTGAGCCTGGGCCTAGTTCAACCTAAATTACTCAAACTCATGCCGACCTTAATTGTAGGATGACCGACTCAGGGGTATAAATCTCAGCCAATATTGTGTAGATCGGCGGAGATATCTCGGATTTTTTATGGCCGAGATATCTCGGCCGATATGCACTGTATCGGCCTTACTAGCGAGATATCACCAATATCGGCCGATACACATTTATACGGCTGATATTTGTCCCAAAAAATAGAGGGAGAGAGATATCGGCCGAGATCTCAGTCGAGACACGAGATACTGAGATATCGGCCGAGACGCCGATATCTCTGTAAAGGCCATTTTTTTATCCTGAACTGACCTTATTTTAAGCCCAAATTGTATATGCAGGCTTGTTGAAGCTTGAATTCATTTGGGTCTAAAATGGAAGTTTTTTACATTATTGTAGTAAAACATAAATTATAGTATTATACATTACATGAATACACATTGTTAAAAATTTAATTTTTAATCTATGGCTGAATTTAGGCTTTTAGATCAAAGTCAAACTTTCATGCAGTAGGATTAAGATGACCAGAAATCTAACTCGGGTCTGATTTTTTTCCCCAAAAGAAAAAAAGCTTGACCTGAGTCAACCTGAATCACATTATTTTTGGGGTTTTCATACAGACTCGACTCAGACCCGGCTCAAGATTTACCCCTAATTATCGCCTTTCTTTTTCAAATCGAATTTGTAAAACTAGAAATAAGCAATGGAATGGTTAGGTTTAGTTGATGATTTGGTTTTTTAAATGTAAATTGGTGAAGTGGTGAACGAAAGGAGGTCCGGCCTGACAGTCTGGAATGGGTTTGCAAATTGCAACAATGGTGAGGACCAACCATGCATGCCGCCGCTCTCTCTTACCTCCAGCCTCGAACTTCCAACAACTCTAAAATAAAATAAAATAAAAAACAATGGCTTTTTATTGACTTTCTTCTTTTTTATATTAAATAATATATGAATTTTGTGTTCGAAAGTAGCATTTATGACTTTGACTCTTTGACACTTGGAAATGAGAATATGGCCTTCTCAGCGTTCAGAAGGGCAGACTTCTACACATCATATATCACATGGGCCTTATGGCCCACCCTTTTTTTTTTGTCTTCATCCTCACCAACCCGGTGGGCTTATAAAATATTTTGAATTAAGTTTTTTTTTTTTTATGTCTAAGAATGTAAATAAGTCAGCTATACGACCCAAAATTTTGCAAACGTAATTGCACTCAAATGTCATATATTTAACTATATATTTAAAAATATATTCTGAAATTAAGTACATTCACATTCAAATATAATACACAAGTAATCCGTAAAGGTTGGTTTGATGATTAAGAACTCCAGTAAATTACAGAAGGTTTTAGGTTCAAGTGTCACTCTCAACATTTAAAAAGGTCACTCCACCTAATTTTACTTGGCGTGTGAGGATAGAGAGATTTGCACATGCTCTAAGAATTTAATCTAAAACCCGAATATCTTGCACTTCAAAAAGAAAAAAAAAGGTACACAAACACACGTCCAATTTGGAAAAGACATCGGATGACAGGCCCTCCAAAATTTAAGTAAATCTAATACAAATTTTTGATAAGTGGGATTATATTCATACTTAGATGTAAGAATGATGTAAATACAGCATTTGTATCAATCATTTATTATGAAAATAGAGTATGACAAATTTAAATTCAAATTCATTTATTTTGTGTTTAATATTTGAGTTGTTTGATAATTAAAGATAAATTATTTCCATCATGACTCTCTAATCCATATTATTGATCTTAAAGCCGGTGATAAGTCATCGATGAATCTCAACATTCATCTTCATTAATAACTCCTCATACAATAAGACCACCACCCCATGTTTCCTAGCTAACCTCCTTTGATGGTCACTTTTCCTAGGTTGCTTTCTTCGATATTTGAATATGAGATTTGATGTTTGCTCTCATACTATTTTTTTATGACCAAGATGGCCAGACGTCTCACTTGTATTAGGACAGAGGACAATTTTAATCTAACTAGTTCTTGGAATATGTGCAAGCCTCTCAATCCCATATACACTAGGTAAGTAACTATGGAGAGTGGTCCGTTGAAGTTGAGCGTAAATCAAACTCAAGACTCCGCTTCTTGAAGCATGTGCCTTGACCATTAGACTAACCCCTTGTAGTTCGATCTGATATCAATTATTATGCACCTGATCATTATTATTTTGTGCATGAAATCAAGCCCATTATAATGTGCTTCTAGATTGGTCCACATCCAAACTAAACTCCACGAGCCACATGGTAAGTCATCAATGAGCCTAACAATAGACATGTGATTTATGATCACCTCACCCACAAAATAATACTAATCATCAACGAATTTCCAACTTACAGACATAAAATTTAAAGATATTCAACATTGAGTGGCAATTAACCTACTTTCACCCAATTGGTCCATGTAGGTGGTGGCCCACCTGCTATTTTGGCACACACTCTGTCTCTCTCTCTGTTTGACTGCCTATCTTACTTGACCAATCATAGAGCCAATGTGCCCTTTCTATCCTAAGTCGTAACTCCTAATATTAAAAAAAAAAAATTTATTGTCTTATGGCCCATCAAAATGATATCCATAGGCCCTCAATCATTTTAGGGCCCAACAAAACTCAATACATTAGGTAGCCAATGCAATTATTTGGACATGATTTGGAATTTGTAGTGATGAAGGGATGAGTTATGGGAAT
This sequence comes from Chimonanthus salicifolius, assembly GCA_013350335.1. Classification (NCBI taxonomy): domain Eukaryota; kingdom Viridiplantae; phylum Streptophyta; class Magnoliopsida; order Laurales; family Calycanthaceae; genus Chimonanthus; species Chimonanthus salicifolius. The sequence goes on along the minus strand of CM023540.1, from coordinate 18,010,773 downwards.
CCTCTCCTCATCCTAAATAATAATATCTATGGTTGGTGAGTTGAAATTTGCAATGGACTAATCAAAACTGGTCCATTCAGTCACTCATAACTCACAATTGGACAAATTAATGTCTATTTCTTGATCCCTTATGTTAGTGCATGTGGCCCAATAAGTGTACTTCATTTTAGATAGTTTTTTTTAAAAAAAATAATTTCTGAGGAGAGTATCTACGGGGGCTTTATTTTATATGTGAATGATTCATATGTAATCAACATTTCATTTATGTCCTAAAAATCTAATCCCAAGAGCACAATAACCAAACTATATACATTGGATTATAAAATTTGTGTGAATAAGATAATTTTGAAATTTCAATTCAATAAATGAGTGAATCTTTCTTATTGCAAGAAGCTAGTCGGGATATAAAATTTGGTGTTTCCACCCGTCTTAGGCTTTTGGAAATACTCACATCTCTAAGTTGTATTGTTGACTAAACTGACTTATCTTTTTTTTTTTTTTAATGACTAAGGTCTTCGAGAGCTCTTAGAGCATCTGACTAATTTTCAGGTCATGTGTAAATCTCTCTATCTATACATACCAAATAATGTTGAAATTCATAATATTTTTTTAACCAAAGCAAAATTACATCCAAATAAATATACATCTCTATCCCTTGAGAAAGATCCAACCTAAATCCATTGAGTAATTACAATTTAAAACTAACTTTGAAGAGATTTTTTTTTTTTTAAATATAACTTATTTGATTTTTAAATAAGTAAGAATGGAGTTAATGGACTTGCTGAACTTAGATTTAATCTAAAGCTAAATTCATCCATTTCATTATATTCTATTCTCAGCATAGATGAAATCAAACAAAACACTATACAGAAGGAATCCAAATAACGTGACAGTCATTGGAGTTCTTAGCCTCTGTTAAATTCAAGTCATTGGAGATCAGCGACACTTATCATGTGCAGCATTTAATATAAAGTTTAGAAACTATACAGATGAGTAGTGTAAATCACTAAAATTTGATAGTACAAGTGCTTTTTTTTTTTTTTTTGGAATAATATGGATTTTCTTACTTTACATTGGAGGTGAGACTAATCACACAAACATGTATAAACCTCTCAATCCACCCATATTGGTTAAGTTTACAGGGAGTATCCCATCCGGTTAAACGTGAATCAAACTCAAGATTCCATTTCATAAGGCAAGCATCTCAGGCATAAACCTTATGATTCATAAATTTGATTTGTCCACAATCTTTATTTGAAGATTTTTTATGACCATGGGCTCCAGGTATCTCATTGGCTGGAACATATGAAGACCTCCTAATTTCGCATAATGGGTAAACAACTGCGGATAATGGCCATGTGAAGTTGAGTGTGAATTAAATACAATACCCTGTATTGTGAGGTGAGTGTTAGGTTTTGTGTAGCTTGATTGTTAAATATTTACTGATGATCCCATCTCTACTGGTCCAGTCGTATGTCAATTTTTTAATGGAAGACAATTTTATAATTTGCTTTATAGCTCTAATTAGGGCAATATATAATGTCTCTTTTCGTGAGAGAGAAGAGAGAAAGCGAAAATTGTAACAAGAGTCGACTCTCTTCTTCGTTATTTTGCCTTTGAACATAGTCGATCTAATTTCAACCTTTGGACATATCGAAAGAGAACTATATAAAATCTCTATGTCTTTGTATGTGTTTGATCTGTGGTTTATTTTTCCGTTTATTATTTTGTCTGCTTCTATTGACAACAGTGAGTCCTTAGCCATAGCCCAACTCATCATAATTTTTTAGAAATCTTTACTTCTGAATTTATGACACCATCATAGTCATAACATCATCATCATTAAAAGGAGATTGTGTAAGTTTGGTCTAAATTAAGTAGAATAAAAGTGATAACTTGTGGATCCCACTGGCGTTTGGATTAAATCAAGATGCCAAAATCTGAATCTGTGATTGTATCATGGGCCACTTAGATGAAAGAGCAGACTCAAGTGATGAAGATGACAGATGGGAATCTTCAATTGGGGTTCCTTTTGTTTGGTGGGCTATCCTTTGGAGTAGCTGCCAAAGACTGCACGTTCATCCTTGTGCAACTTTCATGAGAGATTCTCAAAAGATGCCCATAGACAAACGTTCATCTGCCTGCTAATAATATTATAGATGCAGGCTACAAATTATTGGGAAGAGATGATTCTCTAACTAATTGGGTGAAAAAGGGACTCTGCACTCTTCTTTTCTTGTAATTAATTAAGAGACCTTTCTGCTCTTTCTTTTAAAAAAAATGATCCCAGTTTGATTGGTGGAGAACAGAACACGTAGCAGTGAGAATTATCAAACCCAAGAGATTGAATCAAGAGCCAAAAACGGTTTGAACTTGGACAGGATTACAGGTACAGTTGCTTAGGATAATGGCTAACACTTGCTTAACATAATTAATTACTTTCTTTCACTCGAATTTCTATACAAAAACTGCACCCCTCATGGAATGGAAAAGTATGTACAGTGCAATGAACCAAGGGAGAAGAGCACTGTATTTGCATTTGCATCGGCAAGGAATATCCCTAGATACTTTCCTTGTTAGGAATTTTAAATTTCTCCTTTTTTTTTTACTATTTTTATGAATGAAAATCAAGATATAAATTTCGGATTTGGATCTGTATTGGGTCTTGATCGGATTGTTATATGGTTATATATCGATCAAAATTTCATCTGACATTTCGTGTACTTGAAAAGATTGTGTTGATCTTGCATGAACCTTTAGTGTTTTGTACTATCTCTTTAGTGTTGGCATTTTCCTGTGGGCGCTTTTTTTCATTTTTTTTCATCTTATAGTTTTTATATGTTTTCTCTGTTTGTATTTGCACCTCTGGTGTCTCTTTATCTATTGATATATGAACCATTTAAAAAAAAAAAATATCGATCAAAATTTCAATTCATATCATATATCTGTTCAAAAGCTTTTTAATGCAATTTGAAGATGCCTATAAAATCAAAACCTTTAAAAATAGAAGCTTAGTTGATGTTAGGCATAACTTTAAAGGGATTGATTTTGAGTAAGTAATCAAGTGTTTTTTTAAAAAGAAAAAGAGAGTAAACTTGTTTCATAAGCTTATCAAATTCTATTTTGAAATGAAACAAGATAATGACTATAGCATTTTCTATATTTAGAAGCCTATCTTGAACCAGAAACAAATACGAGGGTAAGTACAATGCATGAAGAGAGAGTGTGTATAATAAGTTAAGATGTGATTAGGCTTTGTTAATGTTTGTGTTTAGGGAGACAAAACACTTCTTAACCCAAACAAGGGTACAAGATCAACAAACACTTGCTAAAAAAAATATAATAATAAAAGAAGCAAATGAAAATATCAAAAATCAATGATGGGCATGTGATGGTTTGCGTTTAAAGTGGAGTAGGGAGGGGAAGATGTCTTGGATTCTACACATAACTAACTAAATAGCCATCAATTATTGAATAAAGGGTATTTTCCATAAACATGTGATTTGATTAAATTATGAGATAGGAAAAAGGGTCTGTCTCTACTGACTTGGAAGTGATTAGATTATTAGCCGTTTCAGCGGCAGTTCTTTGTCACTTTATCTCCATTTACAGGCCAATCTGTGTCTGTGTAAGAGAGACACGTTGGAGTGTCTGAGTCATCTGTTTAAATCTTCCACTCGTAGTAGATATTTTTTTTTTACATCAAACTAATTCTTTTGAACATGTCTAAGCCTCCTATTTACATGCATTGATTAGTTTTAAAGAGAGTGGTCCTTTGAAATGAAATGTGAATCAAACTCAGAACTCGTTTCCTCACGCAGATTCTTGGTCATCTTTTCGAATTAATTTTGTATTAGTGTTTTTAATCTCCTAATTCATTTAAATCATAATTATTTATTGTTTGAATTTACTCATATAATTTTTCTATGAGATAATACAAATTTACAAATAGAAACATCTAATCATGTTTGAGACATGTCCAAGTCATATCAAATTATTTGATTTCTCAGAATGAATCATCAAAACTTGCAAATTAAAACCTGAGACAAGATGTTTAAAAGAAAAAAAAAAACAAGAGAGATGTCATCCCCATTTTCAGTGTAAAATAAATAATATTGTTAAATAGTAAATTATTATGTTAAAAGTTTTAGAATTGATGGAACACGAAAAATCAATTCATTGAAGAATGTTTCATACTTGGTTGGTCTAACTTCACGCCTATACCCTAGTTTGGACCATATCAAGCTTGTAAAAGTTTTTGATACATCTCAACATTCTCTCTCGACAATAACTCGCATATAATAGACCACCAATATGTTTCTGTCCCCATCGAAATTGCACATTCTACCCGACTCTCACTCGAAAGATGGTTGCCTTTTACATCTCTCCTTTCATACTAGCACAAGGTAAGCCTTTTCCTAGGTTGCCTTCACCAAAATTCAAACACATGACATGATACCTACTCTGTACTAAATGATGAGTACTTAAATAATCAACCAAAATATTAGAGTTGATAGAACTTGGAAAATCAAATGCTTCAAACATATTTCATATTAGATTGGCCTAACTTGATGCCTACACTCTAAGTTAGACTATTGAACACCCGATAAGTCATCTACCAATCTCAACAAAAATATCAATTTCTACTAGTTTATGACAAAAATATATATCATTCTTTCGTTTCTTTAACTCTTTTTACCCATTTTCCTTTCTTCAAAATAAATCTAAGCACTAAACCTTATATTGCACTGATGTATGATAATTTTTATCCTTGAAAGCTTTAATGACTTTTATTTAAAACGATAACATATACACATCGAATGGATTGAGAAACAAACATTGGCGTCTCTTGCATGTAGGAAGTGAACAATGCTTATACAATATTGAAAGGTATATATACCTAGAAGAAATATTATCTCTTAAACCATATTATAAAATTTTAAAAGTGGTTGAAGAAAGTGGAAAACTTAGTCTTCCCATATATTTTTTTTAAATTTTTTATGGATATGATGGGAGATAAATATTTTAAAGACTGGCTGCACAAAGCCACAAAGTGTAGTAGAACCCAAAAGAGTTAGAGTGATGGTTATGAATCTGTCTCGAGAAGAGAGAGTCCTGAGTTCAATTCCAAGTCCACCTCAAAGGCCATTTGCCTTAAAGTTACCCGGTGTGTATGGGAAGAAAGACTTGCACATGTCCTCAATCAGGGCCGGCCTAACCATAAGGCCAGTTAGGCCGGCGCCTTAAGTCTCGTTTTAAAAAAGGTCCACTATTGGTTTCACATTGGGGATGGATTTCAGTTTTGGGTTTCACCATTTTGAGCTCAGATTTATTTGTGGGACAAATTTGAAAGACCCTTCTCTAATCTAATTAAATTGAAGATTTTAGATTGGTGTTTCAGCCCCTTGAAACAATATCAGTTTTTTTCCTTTTCCCACCTAATCTGATCCAACGCCAACCATTACTTGTGTTAGCTGAACTTAAGTGCAGATTTTTTTATTTTTTTGTCTTTTGATTACTTTATTTATTCTTTTAATTCCTTTGTCTTTTGATTACTTTTTCAATTCAATTATAAATTTTTTTTATTTGGTGAATGGTGATTGATACTAGATTGATAAGACCGTAATGGAAATATTAAAACAATAGAGTTTTGAGGTTTGGATATTTGAATACTGGTAGAATAGATATTTGAACCAGAGATCTATAAGAATTTTAGATAATTTTTTGATTATATATAATTAAAATTTTGATTAAATATTACTTATAATAATATGTTAAATACCAAGAAAACCCATTTAGATTTTTTGCCTTAGGCCTCAACTTGTATTTAGCGGGCCCTGGCCTCAATATTAGTCAAGTGCTCTAAGAGCCTCAAACACATTAATAATTTTTTTTTGACAAAGTTTAGTAATATAAGCTTTTGATTGATTTTCTACCTAGAGGGGCCCATGAACTTGTCAATGCTGATGTTTCTTTCTTATTAAGTAAATGATTTAAAGAGTTGACAATCGGCAAGTAAAGAATACCTTTACTTCTTTGATCTGAACTGGTCTTCACAATTGCAGATGATAGCTTAGAAACCTTATCATCATATTTTCAAGCTAATAAAAAAGGTTTTGAGTGCATTGACATTCCAATGTGATGCCATGAAGATTTGGAATTATTATCTTTTATCGCGCACTGAGAAAAAAATATTTGCTGATATACATCTCACGATTTGTCAAGATTTCTAAAAAAATCATAAAAATTCTGAATGTTGACCCATATTAAAAAAAAAAACTTTTTAGCAAAAAAAGTTCTTAAATATCTTTTAATCAATATTTTAAAATTTGATAGTAGATGAGAAAAATAGAATTTCTAAGGTTTAGTTTGATGGTCAATTTACACCTTTATTGTAGGAGGTTTTGTGATTAAGTCTCCCTCGAGCCAAAAAGGTTCACTCATAGCTTTGTGCTCGATGTGTGCGGATTGAAAAGTTTACACATACCCTAGAAATTAGTCAGGTGAGACGCCTAGATGCCTTAGTCTTAAAAGAAAAAAGAAATAAAATTTCGAGGACACTCATGGTGATCGTTGACAAATAAGATCACTAATTCACCATCTAGTTTAATTAAACTGTTATGATCGTCGTCGTCGTCGTCATCATCACCAAAGCTAAAATCTCATTACATATCAGTAGTTGGATTAATTCGAACATCTTAATTCTTTATTTGTTGATGTATTTTGAATTAATCTTTGATCGCATGTTCATGAATTCATCACATGTTTATGAATTCCAGATTAAAATTTAAATAATGAAAAGACGTTGATAAGCAACTTGATAGAGGAAAGATCACTAATTCACCATCTAATTTAATTAAATTGTTATCATCGTCATTGTCATTGTCATCATTAAAGTTAAAATCTCATTACATATCAGTAGTTGGATTAATTCGCACATCTTAATTCTTTATTTGTTGATCTATTTTGAATTAATCTTTGATCGCATGTTTATGAATTCATCACATGTTTATGAATTCCAGATTAAAATTTAAATAATGTAAAGACGTTGATAAGCAGCTTGATAGAGGAAAGATCACTAATTCACCATCTAATTTAATTAAATTGTCATCATCATCATCGTCATTGTCATCATCAAAGTTAAAATTTCATTGCATATCAGTAGTTGGATTAATTCAAACATCTTAATTCTTTATTTGTTGATCTATTTTGACTTGATCTTTGACTTGTTTCAAAGCATGTTTATGAATTCATCACATGTTTATGAATTCCAGATTAAAATTTAAATAATGTAAAGACGTGGATCTGCAGCTTGATGGAGGAATATTAATATCTGCCCTAGGCAAAATGCCGCATACTTTGACATTAATTTATGTTTAATTAGGAGGAGATAATTATTTTAAATAGCATCTTAAGTTAAAGTATTCAAGTTAATTGGTATACGCATCTTGCTTGCTCTTCATGGTGACGTGGAGTGCATTGTCCCACCTCATACCTCATGCCATATTGTCAAAATGTACCACTTGCCTTACACCACGTAATGGTAAATAAATTTTGATTTTTAAGGATCTAAAATTCTTTAAAAATAATAATTTTTTTTTTTAAAATATGTTCACTCTAAGTTTTCTATTTTTTCTTATTTATTTTTTGTCTTTCAAAACAAAAAATTTAAATGTATTAGCGATTTGTCATTGACGATACACAGTATTAACTACATGTATTGGTGGAACATTTTTCAAACCCCTTGTTGAAACATTATAGGGATTAAAGTATGAGTTCTGAAAAACATAATTGTTTTTGAATGGTTCAGATAAAGAGGCACAGATGTATAAATACATAAAAATAAAACAGAAAAACAACAAATACAAGAAAATGGAAAAGAAACTAAAGGTAAAAGCTTTAAGCAAGATCAACATATTCTTGTCACGCACGCAGAATATCAGTCATAAATGTTTTCTTGAATTCCTATAAAGAAGCAAGCAGAGCACGTTTGTCAACCGTCGCACTAAATTCAGTAGAATCTTTGAATATCTTATTATTGCATTCCCACCAAATACTCCAAACATTGATAAATAAAGATAACTATCATAAAAAGAGCATTTATGCTAAAAACATAATCTATAGTTGAAACTTTAAAACATCATTGGGTTTAAAATAGGCTTAGACGCAATCTATGTACAAATGAGAGTAAAGAAAAAATAAGAATGAAAGCAACGATATCCAACTCATATTAACATGAGTATAGTTCAATTGGTTGCCTCTCGCTTAAAGAAACGAGAAATTGCAAGTTCGAACCCCTATGACCTAATCTTAGTGTGTCTTAAGGGTAATGGATTCATCCATAGGAGTTTTAGTAGGACTGTGTCTAAATTTTCCATTTGTTAATCCAAAAATTAATAATAATAATAACTCATAGAATAAATAAAAATCTAACTCAACCCATGTCCCAAGATTCAATTAGGCTAAATCTAACTCAACCCATGACCCAAGATTCAATTTGCCTATGATATGTAACCTAATATAGGACTTATGACGTGATGCATGACTTAATCAATCCAATTCATAACCTAACCAACACAACTTATGATCCATTGTCAACCTATTTTGGCATTTGGCTTGTCCACAACCTTATCATATTTATGGTCCAACTCAATCAGCCACAATATCTATAATGTATGACTTGACCCATGATTTAACACAACTCATATCTCTAAACACTGAAACAATGAAACAACTTAACTTAAAAAGTTTCATATTAGATCAAGGTAGATAAGGCCAAAACATAATCTAATTGCATTCCTCATTACATGTTATTATTATTTCAAGTAAAATTAAATTAATTGTATAATGCATAATGGTTAACTATACAAGTTGATCTATAACATCTATTATCATTATCATATAAAATCAATTATAACCAATTTATGATCTGCCTCTCACGAAATTAACAATTGGAAAAATAATATTGATAAATAAATTGTGAAAATCCTTTGTCACAACAAATAATAGAACTTCATAATTAAGAAATAAATTATAGATTTGATTTTTATAAAAGGAATCCATCACATAAATTAATTTTCAATAATAAAGAATGGAGATCTTTATTATTTGTGTCGACTTCACTTTGACGTTGATTGAAGACCAAGATTGGCTGGCATTCAAACGCTCTTCCCGGGATGATCATTATCTATTTTACTAGGCACGTGTGGCCGACGTCCTCGGAGCAGGAGCGGCGGTAGGTAGAGGATTTTATCTAATGATTATAAAAATGATATAAATTAATAGATTCTTATGAGATTTATTATATTGTAAAAAACAAAATTTATTATATTTTAATAGTCTTTAATTTTAAATTTTAATAAAAAATAAATTATTTAATAAATATTTTGATTTTTTATGATAAAAATTATAGATGATAAAATATAAGCTTTTTAAAAAAATAACAATAGCTATTGAGTAGATTTTATGTGAGGCTTTTATGTTTGACATAAAATGCGTGGGAATTTTATAATTTTGTCTAGTATATGATTTAATTACTTAAATTATCTATTAAAAAGCCAAGTCATTGACATATTATATAGTTCAGTGGTAGAAATATCTAAAGGTGATATTATCATAGTAGTGTAATTCAACTGGTTGCCTTCTATTTAGGAAGAATAAAGTTACATATTCGAGTTCCCATGCTCTAACTTTGGTGTACTCTAAAGATAGTGAGCTTATCCATAGGAGTTTTACATTAGATATCCCACAGTTTTTCACACGTAAATTTAAAAAGAAAAAATACAACATTTTTTTTTTAAAAAAAAAAATTATAATAGTTGCTTTTTGAGTGACTGACTTGTACAACTTTTAAGTGAAAGTGGGAAGTAGGTAGTGGGTAGTTGGAAAGAGCTTCTCTTTTCTTTCAAGATATGGGTAGGTCCCACATTATGTTAGAAAAGGAGCACATCAGAGTAGAGTATGACTCAATGGGCACATCTTGTAGGCCAAAAACATGATACGAATGGTAAAATTGTAAAATCATTCATTATAAATTGTAAAATCATTCATTATTTTCATCTTTAGCCCTTTTTTTCCTTTTGTCAATGCACTTTCTCAATCATCGACTCTAATGTCATGGGTTGTTCTTTTCATCAAATACGTTAGGTTTTACATCATTTTTAACACGTAAATTTAAAAAAAAAAATTTACAAAAGATGACAGTTCACTCTAAGATGATGAGTAAAATGAATGGACTAGATCATCGTCTACACGTTGTTTCTTATTTATTTCAATTTCTTTTCCTTTTTAATTTTACATTTTTACATTTTGTTGTAGAAATATTTTTCAATACTTATTATTAACCATATTTTTCTCTTCTTTTCTTCATCTCTATGTATTTTAGATGAGGTGGTTTTTAAGTTAGAAATAGATAAAAACACCAGATATTTTTATAACAAGAGATATTGAGTTTGTCCATCTGTTTGTTATCACTTAAGTGTGAAAAGATATATAGGTGTTTCTTATTATAAAAAATACAGATGTCTTTATCCATTTCCTTTTAAGTTCTCTCATTCATTAACAAATTAATATGTTCAAAACAATTTTTTTTTTTTTGTCAAATCTTACTCTCGACATTTATTTTAACTATTTAGACCTAACTATAACTAAATTTAGAGAAAATGTTTCACATGAAAGACTTGATTATAATAAGGTCATGCTCTGAATTTTTATAATAAATGGTTGAGTTTTAAAATTTAAAATTTAGAGAATTTTCAAATGAAAGACGAAGATGCAAGACCTAGGGGTTAAAAAGCAGTATGGTGATAAGGTTTCTCTCCCCTGCATTTTTTATTTTTATTTTTGGAAAAAGATATTGTAAAGTATGATAAAAATAAAAAAAAACTAGGTAAGCATATTTTTGTTAAAAATAAGTGTCATTTTTATGGAGTATTAGACCCTTGAAAGTCAAAATTTTAATACGAATAAATGATGTCATAAATATTTGAAAAATGTCCTAAAATTTGGGAAGACGTGTAAAAATTTTAGAAAATAGGAAACTAATATGAGGAAACACCTAATATGAAATTCTTGTTCCTAAGTATCCCTAGTGATGTGTATTTTCTATTATAAAAGAATTGCCAAAAAAAAACCCTAAAAACTGTATTGATCATATTATGTGGTCTTCATTTAATTGTAGAAATATTTGTATATCATTTCATTCGATTTTTTGCTCAAGAAACTCGAAAATGGAAAGTATCTTATAAACCTTGCTTTTATTAATTTTCAGAAATTTCTTGGAAATTCATATAAACACCCTACGAACTATGTCAATCAAATTAACAACATTTCCGTTGAATTTTATAAGCAATGTCTATTATTTCATTGAATTATTTGCACAAAAAAATCCCAATCTGAGATTACCTTAGAGTTAAAATTCAAAAAAAATGATGAAAATAACTTAAACTGGTCAAATTTTAAAAATGTTTTGTGTTGCCGAGATATTTACCCAAGATAGGGGTGAATTGAGTCATAGTAAACTTCTGATAATTAATCAAACAAGACAAACTATTTGTGCAAGTGATAAAGCAAATTAATTAAATGCAGAAACAAGAGAGGAGATGAGAAAAGATGAAAAATAACACATGCGATTTTTACCTGGTCGAACCGTTACACTATATCCTTTACGGGTGGAGATAAAATAGTTATTGAATAGGACTATACCAACCTTTTACAAATACTTCAAAATGATAGAAAGAATTGCTTCTTAACTGAAAAACCAAGAACACTTGCCTCTTTGTTTCTTTGATGCATTCTTGGATGATCTTCTCCTTGATTTGTTCCTTTGTGATGAGATGCTCCAATTTGTGTGCAACTAAGATGAGGGAGAAGATAGTCTAGGGTATATAAAGATGTTTTGTCACGCCCTGCCCCGCCAAGAGCCCACGAGATCAAGGCCGGCCCTGGCTATAAGCGACATAGGCGGTCGCCTAGGGCCCCCAAATAAATAGGGCCCCCAAGTCCATATGTTAAATAGTTAATAATGTATAATTAAAGTACAAATACTTTTTTTCCAACGATTAGAATTGTCCTTTTTCACATTCTAAACCTGGGGTCAAACCCTGGTTGCGTTAATAATAATAATTTTTTTTTATTTTTATTAAGTTATTTAATAATAATAATGAAAAATAACAATAATTTGAATTAATACTACTTGAAATCATTTGATTATTTCTAACTATTTTGAATTTAGAACACTCAAAATTGAGAATTTATATATTGATAATTTTTCTACTCAATTTAAAGAGTAGGTTTCTTAAAAAATTAAAATAATGATAGTAACAATCATAATAATTATTATTATAATCCTCATTTTATTGAGTTTAATAATAATAATAATAATATTCAAATAATTTTAATTAATAAAGAATCTTTTAAAATATATCTATCATCTACATAAAGAGAACTAGAAATCTATATTGAGTTGATAATTTTGAATTAAAAATAATTTAAAGCTTTTAAAATTTGAAGAGATGAAAAAACATAACTTTATTCATTTGATAAATGTAGATTTTATTAGAAATAATATACAAGTATAAATCATTATAATTAAGATAATTTTTAATTCTTAATTTTATAAAAAATACAGAAAAATTGAAAAATTAAAATAATAATAATATCTTCTTTACAAATGAGGATTTGCATTAGTGTCACACTCAAATATGATAAAAGATGCAGTACCAAAAGAATGAATTGTTGTTTTTCAAATGTATGAATTACTTATAAAATAATGTTGATTATACCAGTTACAGTTACGTATGAAAAAATAAGTTTTTCAAAGTTAAAATTAATAAAATCTTATCTTCGGTTTACAATGTTATAAGAAAAATTGAATGGATTAACTATCTTATCTATTGAAAAATAAATGTTAAAAAAACTTGAATATAGTTATTTAATTAGTAATTCTGCATCTCAAAATAAGAATAAATTTTAAATAATACTTTGTTATAAATTTGATTATGATATTTTATTTAGTTTCGCACATTGTAAAAAAAATTGTATGATTTTATTTTTTGTGAGTATATAAAGGCCCCATCTTAAAAACTTGCCTAGGGCCCTTAAAATCTCAGGGCCGGCCCTGCACGAGATGGGAGAATTTTTTTGTATACAATTGTCTTAATAACACTAACATACTCCATCTACAATAATCCTCCATTGAGAGAGATTTCACACACGTGGGAAACCTAACATGCATCTAGACTGTTCAATTGAACATAACATGCTAGTGGTTAATGCGTCCCGAGTGGATCATAACACCATATCTAGCTTAACATACCATAGTATAATTGTAATGACCCGATTCGATATTTCAGAGTCTCATGAAGATCTAGGATCTCGGAGTCAATTTTTTGGAGTTTTAGTAGCAGTAGAGAGTGTATGATGGCCTTCTTTTAAAATCTTTTTTTCCAAGATAATATCATCTAACTCTAATATTCACCATTACGCCTTACAAAAAAGAGTATTCAATTGTATATGTATTAATGATGGGAAGAATCTAAGAGAAGGTCTATATTAAAAGGGCTTAAAACTGAAATTTATATTAAATTAAAGATAAGTAATTAATTGATTAGTTTGAAATATTGAATTCTCTAGAGTCCACATGACACACAACCAGGCATAAATTATCGTCCGTATCATGCCGACATCGAGGCGTCCGACCACCATGGCCATCGTTGGCATTGAAGGTAACCCATGCAAATTGCAGAGTACGTATTAATTGAAGAGACTGAAAAATTGCTTTCAATTTGCATGGGGAAATTAATATAAATTGGTAAGGATGCAAATGAACTTTAATGACTGAATCAAAACATTCAACCCAAAACAAATTCTACCATTCGATTCTAACTATAATTCTATAAAGAATATTTTTTTTTATGAGGGGTAATAATCACGGTCTATACAATGTCAATTTTTAAAATCTTGATATCTTGGCTAATACAATATGTATCCGCCGATATTTACAATATCGGCCGGTATCCGACATATATCGGCTGATATTGGTAGTTTTTGTAAAAAAAAATAAGAGAGAAATTTATCGGTCGAAATCTCGGTCAATACCGAGATTTCTACCCCTGTTTTTTATATATAATACTTATAGATATTTATAGGTCACATTTAGCCTCTCTTTTTTTCTTAATTTTTATTAACCCATAAAAAAACCAACCATATGGATTGCAAGAAGAGTTCATGATCTACAAGTTTTGAAAATTTTAATCCAAAAATCAATATTTAGCGACTTGATCTTTAACATTTAAATGATTAGATGTCCTTAGAAAAAAAAAAATCAAAGATGCCTGCTAACCTCAACCAGATTAGGTCGTAGAAACTCAAGTTAAGGGTAAAATTTGGTTTAATTGTAACTTATCAAGTGTGGTTTTAATCCTATAGATTTTTTTTTTTAAGATAAGTAAGATAATTTTTATAGTCTTAACAAAATAGAAAATTAGCAAAATGGACTACGTGTGACTCATGCCATCAGTTGTACCTAATCTGGACTCATCAAATGTATATTGACCCTTTAATTTATTAATTGATTGTTACACTTTTTTCCAATTTGATCAGTCCATGGCAAAGATTTTTTTAGTATGGGACATCATCTAGATCTAATTAAGCTATTCATATGTTGATGACTTTAAATTATTTTTTATTCATCATACTTTTACATCCAAAGTGGGACTAACTCGGCCCCAATGTGATGGGTTCTTTAGTAAATTTTTATTCATGAACATGATATCCAAAAAATCATATCAATACAATCATAACAATCATGATTTAAAAAATTCTTAGATGTTAACTATTTTAAATTATTCTTAAATTCCATCAATTCTACCTCGCAAAGCCAATTGAAAGATCAAAACATAAATATGAAATTTCATAAAAATCACTTCATCCAATCTTAAAAATTTCATGAATTTTGAGCTAATTCGTTTATTCATTGATGTTTATATAATATTAAATACCAAAACATTTTATCTCATTTAAAAAAAAAAAAAAAAAAGACCTCCTTGAAATTTTTAGTTCCCAACATGGGGAAAATGACACTGACTGGTGGCCTCAATGAAAACTCATTACATCCTTAGCTTTAAATATGGACAACTATATTTTCCATGAAAGCGAAGGTTGTAAGTGGCCGACAGCAATTTATTTATTTCTTTATTTCTATAGACTAATAAATTGAACAAAATTGTTCTATTATTATTTTTAATTTTTCTAAAATTGAGTTTTTATCAGAACTCTAATATTGGAAAAAGAAATACAATGTTCTGTACAGAATAAGAATCTTCATAAATATTTAGTATTGAAATATTTTTACACTAACTCAAATTTATGATTTCTAAGAACCTCTAGAAATCCTCAGATCTCCTACAATTCCAACGACAATTAGTAATCCATTTAAAAATTAAAAAAAAACCTAAATGTCAACGACTTAGAATTGTACTCATGTTTTACTCGTGCGGCACTTGAACAACGTTCAAATTGTTGAACAAGTGATCCTCACTCTTTATCATTCAAGACCAACTTCACTCAAGCACTCACAAGAAGACACTCGTACACTTTTACAACTTACCGCTTAATTGGAAAAATAAAACTTGGCTTGAATTTCACTTTGGAAAAAAAAAAATCAAAAGTTCAGAACCTCACTAGGAATTAAACTATATATATTACACAATGAAATTTGAAAATTCTATTGAAATTAGAATTAAGTTGCAAGAAATAAAATCATTTTTTTGCAAAATAAAGTTAGAATCAAAAGAATTAGAAGATAGTAACTTTCTTGCATAAAACAAAGAAGGAACTCAAAACTTGGATTACTTTGGTTCTATTAGGTGACCAAAAACCCTTATTTGTAGTGTCTAGGGTTACAAAAATGAGAAGGTTGGTCTAACATCATAATGACATCATACTATGTCATACATTTTTATGTTTTTCATCACTTTATGATATCCTTTTGGAAAAAAAAGACTAAAAAATTTGAGTTATTAAAAAGTTTATTGAATAAGTTTTTCAATAAATCTAATTTTATACAAATCCAATATCATTTGATACCAAAAACTATAATGACAAATATACACTTGCTATTATAAGTATACCATTATTCCACCAATAGAATTTTGACACATCATCAATTTAAAATATCCTTAAATTAGAATTTGAGGCATGGAATAAGTAGAAAAGAAGAAATATAGATTGAAAAATAAAATCTTAAAAAAAAAAAATTGTGCAAAGTGGTCACTTCTTCTTTTAAAATGTCTTCATTCATTTCCTTGAGTTGACGTTTTTTTTGCTAAACTTGAAGTATTGTAAAACCATGATTAAAGATGTGACAAAGGACAAGTTTGTATATTGGTGTTCTATAATTTTCTTGAATTGGTAGAAACAATCATAATTCTTGTTGAGCCAAATGTTTCCACGTGATAACTTCTCAAAAAATGGATCAATATATGGTTAATTGCTAAGAACATCATGATTCAAAGAAGGCCAGCCATATAGACATCTAGATTTTCCGTCTCTACACACCCATTTTCAAATTTTTAGGTGAAGTTATCATTCTATCTCCGCGTATAAATTCATTCGAACGAACATTTATCCAAACGAACACCTTAGTTTAATTTTTGTTCCTGGGAACGAGTATTCATTCGTTCGAATGAACAATTTGATTCATTTGAATGAATGAGTTGAATTTTGTAAAGGATTGCCATATATGTCTATTCGAACGAATGAATACTCATTCGAATGAACTAAAATACACGGAGGTATTCGTTCGGATGATTGTATTTATTCGATCGAACTAAGAATGAACTGACAGTTCGTTCGGATGAGTTAAAACATGAAGGTAGAATGGTAATTTCACCAAAAAAATAAAAAACGAATGTGTAGAGGCGGAAAATCCAAGTGTCTGTGTAGCCCGTCTTCAAAGAAACAATCCAACCATTTTTCCTTCACAATGTATATCATATTCACTATATTTTCCATTTCATCACGGTCATGGTGACATTATACTTTATTATATTGTTATATACCCTTATGCTCCTTATCACTTTATGAGATGCTTTTAGAAAATGTCATAACTTTGTCCATGTATGTTAAAATCGCACGAATTTAACTTTGATAGAAAACTTATTGAATAAGCATTTCAATGAATGTAATTTTATGAAACCCAAAATCGTTTGTTACTAAAAATACGACCACAAAGATATACTAACTATTTTAAATACACCTTTGTTCTACCAATAGAATTCTGATTCGTCATCTTCTAAAATATTATCTAACTAGAATTTGAAATAGAATAACTACAAATAAAAAAATAAAATTTGTAATTAAAAGCAATGCTAAGCGGCTATTGATTATTAGCATATCTTAACCATCGAAATCAACAGTATCTTTTAAAAAATTAAAGCCAGATTTCAAACATTAAGACTAATTGAGTGGAAATTAATTTTAAAGCTAAAATACGATTCACTTACAGCTCTATTTTAATCAACATAGTTGATTATTTAATGAAAGAAACGAAACTTGAAAAAAAAAAAATAGATCATTTGGATGGCAAGGGTAAATTTCTTCAACTATAGGTTGCTTCTCACTCGAGCTTTTTCCTCTAATTTCTTATTTTGCTCTATTCTTTTTTGACATTTTTTCACGGATGAGTCCACTATTTAAGGCACACTAAAATTAAGCCATGGGGAATCGAACCCACAACCTCCCACTTCTTGATACGGGAGGTAACTTGTTGAGCTACACCCATGTGTATAGTTGTCTATCATTTAAAGTTTTTGCACTGTGAACATTCAATTAAAAGCTACTATTTAGAATTCAAATATCACAAATATAAAGTGATGCATATATTTTTCAATGTACACAAGAAATTCTCATAATATTATTTTACGCGGTAAGATTGTAGCGTATTATCAAATTATTCATTTCATAAAATTTTCAATTTTACTGTTCAAAAATAGAATTTTCAATTTTTATTTCCTTTATTTTATTTTTGGGAATATAGTAGGTGTAGGTGAGGCAAAATTGGTCAAACGAAAGTCCCATTCAACCCACTTGAAAAAAACATCTAATCCAAGTCTAATCCCTTCTATTCTTCTTGAATCTTGTTTGACTGAGTTCTTAACCAATATGGTCTGTGGAGTCTGACATCTTAACAACAAAATAGTTTCCAGTTTTAGAAAAATCAGCCAGCAACAAAATACATTTGTTATCTCAAAAAAGACATCTCAGCTACAAAATTGTTTCACTTTTAGAAAATTTAGATGCCAAATATTACTGAGGATCTATCCTTTGATTGTCATTACTAAATAAGGTATATAATTAATTGTCATTATGGGACACAACTAAGCAGCAAAATGAAGTTTAATTAAAAGATAAATATCATTGATTGTAAGTTTGTAACAACTAAAGTTACTAAACAAGTAAGGAAGACGTTAAACGCAAAGGCTGGGGAGAGCCCTCTCCTGTAACATGAATAAAGTAATGGACAAATAAATAGAGACACCTTCTCGACTAAATTTAGACTTTCTAAGAGAAAATATCAGCATATTAATTACTGCTGAAACTTAGGCGGATTAGGGCGTATTTTAATAAGGGTAGACATTTAGACACCCTATTTTTCTTTTAAAAGACGGTCTATTTCAAAATTTTATGCAAAATTACCATTTTACTTCTCAGTTTTGTATAAAAGAATTGCCTTTTTTAAAAACTGATGGGTAAAATGGTAATTTTCATGCAAAATTTTAAAATGGGTGTCTCTTAAAAGAAAAGCAGGGTGTCTAAATGACCATCCTTTAATAAATCCAATTCAATTCATATAATTTTTTTTTTAAAATTGATCCGATCGAACCCAACTTGGCTTTAGCCCAAGTTTGGGGGGAAAAAAAAATCAATAATAGGTTTTTATATTTCTTGAAACTCATTAGATCAATTCGGGTCAGGTTGGGTTGATTTTAAATTTCTGAGTCCAGTCCAACTCAAATTCCATGTGAGTGTTTTTCCAATCCAACCCGATTCTAAATTTACAAATACATAACTCAACTCATTGATTTCTTAGATCGAGTCATGAAAGTCGGCTTAAAACCCAACCCAAGTTTCAGCCCTAGTATTAATACTAAAGATGAGTTCAAATGACACCATTTCAAACATATGAGGTCCACCTTCTATGAGTCTAAATCATTCCTTAATTTCTAAATACATATATATGTATTTATTTAAATTTATACACTCACTTATAGGTTGATCAAATAAAAAATATTTAATTAAAATCTAAAAGGTTTATCACTTCCCTCTTATTTAATCCATCCAACACGAAGTTCAATTAAAATCTAAAATGATACATTATGTATCTTTAGATTTAGACATTATTCAATGGTTTTATTTCTTTTTAAAAGATAAACTTTAAAGTCTCAAATAATATCATTTGTAGTGGAATGGTATAAAATCATTTCTCCTTATATTTTTATATTCAATTTAGAGAAAATAATAGAGGATAAGCATTTGTGAAGCAATTCGGTTCTTTTGTTGCTCATACTTAATTGATAACCACGGGTACAAAATGCGGTGTATCGGCCACAATGTTGAAAGAACATCTTGAGCAACTAAATGGGTAATTAATGCGTGCATCGACCTACAACGATCAATACATTGTGTTGCACTGATACAAGCATATCAACGTAATACATTTTTTACCCCAGTTGATAACTAAGAATGTTCCGTCCTCTCAAAATTTAATTAACTAATCCAATTAAAGTTTATGGCGAATGATGTGAATTTTATTGACAACGATTTTTTTTTTTTTGATAAATCTACTTATGAAAATCAAAACATGGCAGGGGAGACTATTGCTTTTGATAATTGATGGTTCAATCAACAACAAAAAAAATGTCATTTTCATCCAAATGAATTATCCCATTTGGCTAAGCTAGCATGAAAGCAACTTGCAGTGTTGACTAAATCAACCTAAACGGGCCCTCATCCAACATCACATGTGAAATGCTGACCCACCCAATAGTGTGAACTACGTTATCTGAATATTTAGCATAAGTCCCACTAAAAACATTGGTGATAGATTCTCTTAACTATCTAACTTACTAAAAGTCATTTTAATTAAATTAATCAAATCATATTTTCTTAACATCTCAATTTTCAATCTCTCTAAATTATTCGTTTAGTCTTTAAATTTTGTAGTTTTAAAAAACATGACATGTTTGATCCAATGCGTGTGAATTTTCGTAGGCCTTATACTCAAATAAATATCTTTTCAAACGATACATTACCACCCTATTTAGTAGCGTTATTCCTAGATGTGCAGAATAATATCGTACCCAAAAGTGTGTGGATAGCTATTCTTTATATCACTTCACTCAATTTGACTCTAATTTATGCTTCATGTCTTTGAATTTGACTAATGCCTTATAATGCCTTTAATCTTTGAAAAGTTAAGGAATATGATTTTTATCTAATTAAATGCCATATTCAAATTAAATTTTTCTATCAAATTTATCCATACTAGTTATGGTATGTGTTTTGTACATTGTATAGATTTATCTATTGATTTTTTGTAATTAAGGTACTTAGTTCATGAACAAATATCTATTCAAGAGCTTTATTATTTATTTACTAGTTAAAATTTTTAATATGTACAATGCAAAATCAATTAAAATCTTTTCAAATCACAAATCTAATTAAAAATTTATTTTTATCACTAAATTTTTACTCAAATTTTACATATTGTAATTGCATGGCAACATTATTGTGGAAAGTGAAAATAAAAAAATATTAAAGTTTTTATTTTCTCATATGATCGATGCCCAATGTTGTATAAACACCAGTGTTTGAATTGAAATCCAATTTTATTAGATAAAATAAAATATATAAAGAAAGTAAACATACAAGAGGATATTTTTTTTCTTTGCATATATTTAAAAGTATAACATTATTTTATAATTTTATTCATTAAATTAAAAAATTATCTAATTAACCTCTTAGTTAGAAAGTTAAAAAGATGCTATAAAATATACCAAAGTAAGCGACAAATTAATAAGGTGCTACCTTCCAAAGGGACTCATTTTACGTGTTAACCTTTGACAAAATGGACGGATGAGATCGCGGCATTTATTTATGGACGGTTGAGAAATCCAAGACAGCTCATCAGGTGCCCGCATCCTAGCAATACCGAGATAAACAAATAGCAAACGCGAGCATTTCTTCTGAACCCTAAAATGACAAAATTAAGAACGGGATGATAATTAATTAGCCCTAACAAATGCACAAAAGCACAAAAAAATTGAAGATAATATTTCAAACGAGTTTCTACTTTCTTCTATTTTAAATTTTATTACTAAAACATGTGTTTAAGGGTGAAAATGTGAGCAGTTGTTCAGTATCTTTATATATAAACGTGCAGACTCGGACTTTTGCAAAAAACATGTGAAACCCCGTCCAACTTTTGGCCCATCTAACCATCATAGGTACACATAATCTAATTTTCCTTTCCTTAAAAATTATTTGAAATTAGTTAAAAGATTGACCAGTCACATTGAAAGTGACGGTTATGATTTACAAAGAGATTAAATTTGAACTCAAAATTCAATTTCTAACCAATTGATTTTAATGATCAAAGTCATCAAATATCTTAAAAAATCACTAGAATAAGATATCTGTGCCTTTCACTACTGAGACCAAGTTATTAGAAATTATGTTTTTAGCTAAAATTTGGTTAACTTGTATCTTGTTATGTCAACTTTCAATATGAATACTTGAATTTCTAATGGTCACAAATGGATGGCTTGGCTTAATATTTTTCTAAATGCTCGGGGCGTGAGCTTTACCTTTCAAAGCTCGACGAGTTTCATGTATGCTCAAGCTTTTGTAGATATAAATGGATTTGGATTCGCATAGCGCATACTCTGACCTATGAACACTCCTATTAGAAATTAGTGCTTGGTAGAATAAAATAGAAAAGAAATGATGGGCATTTAAAAAGGATGAGGTTTGCTGAAAGCATAGAAAAAGAACCAACTTCTTGAGGTCAACAGTGTAGAAAAATGCCTTGAGTTAACAGTGACAAGCTAAAGTGAAGTGATAAAAAAGAAAGGTCAATGTACCAAAAAGCTCAATAGTGGGATATTAGGGTTCTTGTGTATACGTGAATAGTTTGCTTTTTCAATGGAGGAGATCACAAAGTCCTTTGATTATTCAAATGTATGGGTTAGGATAAAGATATCAGCTCATATGAAACTTATCGGCCGATATATAATAGTTTTTAAATATTATATTATATCGATTGATACGTATTGTATCGACTGTACATATTATTTTTCAGTCGATATGGCCAATATATCAGCCGATATCTTTCTTTAAAAAAAAAAAATCAAACCTGTGGTGGACCCAGGTCGATATCTCGGCCAATATTTACTTTTTTAATTTTTTTTAAAAAAAATCGACCTTCCTTTTGGGTTATTTATCTATTTTTAATTCAAATAAAATAAAATAATAATAAAATACCGATATTTAAAAAAGAAAGCAAAAGAGGAAAGAGATCGGCCGATATGCAAACATCGATCGAATTTTGTACCTATGGTATAATCACATTTCATTCAACATATTAGAAACAAAAAAAAGAGTAAATTTATAAAAACTCAAATCAATGCAAATTTCAGATAAAACTCAATATCCCGTTTACAATGAAAATTTCTTTATTTATGAAAGACTTAAATATTCAAATACAAATTGCACATGAAGGTTTTAGAAATTGGAAACTCCAAATTCAAACCAAAACCCCTTTTGTTTTTTTGTAAGAATGGAAAATAAAATAAAATTTAATTTGGTGAATTTAAAAGATTTGACCTCTTTTTATATTAATATTGAAAATAAAGAAATTTCTGTAAAACAGACTAAATAGTAAAAAAGTTTTAAAATTGAACGTTGCGAGTTAAAAAGATTCGAGCTAATCTTATTATATTATTAAATTCATGAAAAAATGATGATAAATAGAATAATTCTTAAATTTGGTAAGTTTAAATGCTTTGGCATATACCTTTTATGTAAATATAATTTTGTGTAAAAAATTATAACATAAAAAAATTACATAATTTTTATTTTTTAACTAGTGTTACTTCCTTCTTGCAAGCTGCATCAAACTAGTCCACGTTACATATCTCACTTCCCCTGTCACTATTACAAATCCATGTCAAGGTACTTATGACTAACTGATGAACGGTCCTGATCAATTGATAATTGTGAGAACCGACAAAAGAACTTAACCTAACATGGTCAAGTCACCCATTCATTTTTTTTTTTTTTTGAGTTGGGAAAAAAAAAAAAAAAAGATCCTCCATTCATATTATCCCTTTGAATTATTGACCGAGATTTCCATTATTTTCAATATAAGAACCCTTCATGCAAAATAATAAATGTTTAAATTTTAAGTAATTTCAGTTTTATATAAAAATATAAACTATTTTATTTTTGATACATATCACTATGACACTATTTACACAGTAAAAAGTACAATGAGTAGCTCGTATATTAAAATTAAGATTGGGTCAATTACTATTCTATTATTCTTATACCCTATTAAATATAGTTAGTCATTTACTATTTCAAGTAGAGAGCTTTTATTAGAATAAAAATCAGATATATCTATTATTAACATTTATTTTCTAATTTCATATATAAAAGAGAAATTACTATATTTTCTAAATATATAACAAAATAATGAAAATGAAAAATGTATCAGAATTATTAAGAAATGCTATGAAAATGATTATTTGTCTATCTAAAATAGTTGTATAATTTTCTATCCATAAAGTGAAAAGTGAATATACAGATTTCTAGTTTAAAAACTTGGTTAATGTGATTTATTTTGGGTTGACTTACATTGACTTTTTAAGAAATTAACATGACCAAAATTGACTTATATAATATATCCTAATAATTATCGGTAAAAAAAAATTAATTTGAAAATTCCTTAAATTTACATTCTATAATCTATACTAAAAAATTAAAAATACCAAGTCAATCTTAATACTTTTGGACAATATCCAAATTAAGAATCCTCACTAGGAGCTTTACTGTTTTCAAATCTTATATATTCCAGATCTTTCTCAATCAACATTTTTCTCACTCTAAAGATAATAAATAATTTATTTGATGGGTTCATTTAATTTGAATATTTGATTAAATTTAAATGGGTTAACTACTAAACTCATTTATTAAATAATAGATCCAATTCAATATTTATTAATTTCAATTTATTTACTAAATGAATTAATAAATATAGAAAAAAATAGAATTAGAAAGTAAGCTCCTATTAATTTAAATGTTTTAGAAAAAAAATTCGGCTCAAATCTATTTTTCGATTTAATAAGACTAAATGGCATTTTCGTGAATACAACTCCTTTGTTTTTTTAATATTTAATTGTATCTGCTCCAAGAAGGTAGGCCTTCAGGTGGAAGTTGAAACTGATAGAGAGAGGATTAGAGGCGATTCCCACACGTGCGGACGCGGTCCTGACGCTGCATCTCTCTCAACTTAAACAGGGTTAATTAATACTAACTGCGGTTTATTACCTCATTAATCTCTATTACCAAGCTTTATTTCACAGAACAACACCACCACAACACGGCGCTCTCTCTCTCTCTCTCTCTCTCTCTCTCGTCCTTTTCCGCTTTTTTTACTTCTTCTCCCATTTCTCTCTCGTGTCTTCTCTCCCTCTCTCGTCTGCTTTTGTAAAGCTGCGGAGAGAAGTTTCATGGCGGAAACAAAGAACTGAAAAGGTATCATATGAATCCTCCACTAAAGCTACTGTTTTCTTTTCTTTTCTCTGTTCTCTCCTGCACTTTCTCTGCAATTCTCTCCTCTCTTCTCCTTCTCCCTCTCTCTCTGATTTTGGAAGCTTTTTTATTTTACTTCCTTTATTGGAAGCTTTTATTTCTACAGTCGATGAAGAAATGAGACAGCTTCAGGAAGGTAGAATCCATGTAAATGGAAAGAAAAAGTTTTTTTTTTGGAAAATAAACTAATTTCACTGAATATAGAAATATGTTTTATGAATTTTATCATTTTCAGTTAAAAAAGTCCACCCAATCGGTGTCATAATTTTGGAGCTCTTTGTTCTTTTTTTTTTTTTTTTAGTATTATGTCCTTGCGCTTTTTTTTTCCTGACTTTAATTTTCTCACACTGTTTTGGAATTTATTCGTTTTCCCTTTTCACATCTGCTTTCCATCTCTGCAACTCGATTTGAATTCTTCGTAATTCTCTATTTTTCTGACTTTTTACTACCTAGCCTTGTTCTATTTATATAACTTTTTAACTAGAATAATTGATGTGAGCAATTCGATTTCTTCTACTTCTTTGTATTTATGGATGAATATTTGTAATAATTTGTAATTTAAGTTTTCTCGGATCCGGTTTTCTACGAATTAGTGCCGAAATCTCTGAAAGGGTGTGACTCTTCGTGGATTTTACATCCTAAAGTTTCGGCTTTTGAGGGCTTTAGAGACGATTAAAACCAGATTCGTGTCGGAATCATATTGTTTTCTTGCTTTCGTGAGTTCAACTTGAAAGATGGGAAAAGCAAAAATAAGTTTTTGAATCGTTTTCTCCTCATTTTGTTTTTTTATCCACATCCCTTTCAAGTTTCAATTGAGCGGAGGAACTCCGCCTTTTTTTTTTTGAGTTCGTCAGGGTACTTGATAAAACTTTTATTTACTCATTTGACTGAGAAGCATTGGAGTTGGACTGAGTCAGGCAAACTTGTTTTTTTTTTTTTTTTTTTAAATAGAGTTTTAGTTTTTAAATTATGAATTATAGTCTTACTTTTAGGTTTTGGGTTGGGATCAGATCTCAATTGTTTGTCTTTGCTTTGTAACCATTCCAATGAGTTGGGATCTAGTTTCACCAAAATTTTCTGTTCTTTTATTCAAATTTAAGTGCTTCTGAAGCATGTAAATGTCAGGAGAAGATGTTTTTCTTATTAATGTTCGATTTAAAGTGTTTCCTTTTCTGTAATGCCTGTGATTTGTCACATATTAATGACTGTAGCATTAGTTTAAATGCTCTCGGAAAACAAGAGGAAGAGTCTGTTGATTCTTCTGAGTTGACTCGACTCAATAGATCGGAAGTTGAGTGAGTCATACTTGAGTTGACTCAAGTTTATTGGATTAGGATTCAAGGCAAATTTTGAGTTTTCAACCATGGCTCATAGTACTTATTATATGACCATACAGACAAGATCTACACTTTGATCCTGTTTTCTGAAAATGTATGGAAGTTTGGGCATTTAGTTGTTCTTCATCATAGTCGAAGTCATTTGTCCCATGTTTATATGGTTGGTTCTTATAATTAGATTTGAATTTTTTTTTTCCATAGATCGACTATCTATCAGATGGTAAAAAGGACTCTGACCTGCAGCCTTGGATTTTTAAGTCCATGCTTCTATCATTGAGATGGTTGAGTTGAATGTAGTGGGTCATCCATGGATGGAACTTAACCCAAGATTCCTCTGTGTGAGGACCCTAACCCGTGTTTTGATGGCCTGTAAATGGATGGTTGACTAAGAAACAGAACTGTTGGTCACATTCATCCAACCAAATAGAAGCCTTGAAATGTTTGGCTGTGATATATATACATATATACTTGCATAACTTGAATTTCATCACTTCTGTAGCATATTTAATTCTTTCAGTATTGGACATGAATTTATTTCATGAACAAGAAGTAACCGCTTTCATTGTTTTTAAGATGATTTTATCTAGTGTTCTTTGTACAAGGGTGTCCATGCATTTGTTGTTTGTTCTCTGTATTAACCAGTGAGTACTATTTGTGGTGTGTGTTATGCTTGTCATAGTCAACTTCATTCATATACGGCTGCTGATGACATTGTTTCTTTAAGAAGAACGGATTGCTTCACTTGCTTTTCTTACATTTTTGGGAAATACTTTGATTGTTTCTTAAATTGTGTTCTGCATTTACAATTCCTTGACTGAAGGTTCTTGGCAATCGTTATTTGTTATTTTTTCCACATTCAATAGCATTTGATGTGAGTTCTTCTTTCCCACTGAATATGAATTCATTTAATGAATGATGAAAAGACTTCATTCTTTTCAGTTACCAGACCATTTTATGCAAATGCACTGTACAAGCAGAAAAAAACTGTTATTTTCTATACACATTGTTCATCCTTTGTGAAGATTAACACCTATAGGTGCTATTTTTGGTATGGATGTTAATGTTTCCCTAGTTTAATTTATTTGTATTTGATTTTGGGAGGTATTGTTGTTTTCTGAAGGAAGAAAACAATTGTTTTCCTTCTGTGTCATTTGCTGTGCCTTCTTTCATTGTTGAAAGTATTCATGTACGAGAAGAATGACCATTCATCCCTACTTTCAGATTAGTTGGCCATCAGTGATGAACTGTTTGTGATATCAGTTTCTATGGGACTACAATGAAAAATAATATTAAAAATTAAACAGATAAAAGGATAAAGTATATCTGTGAGAAGAAGATGTGCTTGTTTGGAGCAATCCAAATAGTTGTGGTGATCATAGTTAAGTGAATTTATTCTCTGTTTCTACAAAGGGGTGAATTTTTCTTCAAACATTCTTGACATTCAGCTCTTTGTAATCACTGCTGTTGTTGGTATGACTTTTGCCCCATTTTGATTTTGAATTGAAGTTTAATTGAATGGTATAAAGTGGGGGTTGTCGTAAAGAGTCCTAATAGTATATTTGGTAATAATTATTTTCTTTTCGTTTATTGTAATGTATTAGTTGATTCCATTGAGAAAACCGTTCCTTTTTAAAGCTACATATCCATCTTTTCTTCCATTTCCTACACCATGTAGTCCGGTTGTTGAAATTATATAAATTTGGGTTGATACGGGGCATTCTCTTGAGCAATTTAGAGGATGTAATTAGAGAAAATGTCTTTTCAAATGAACTCGAAGCACTGCTGATGAAAACCCATTTGTCCTTCAATTTCATTACAGGTATCTGAAGCTGAATTTTGAGTTCAGAAAAGCTAGGCTCCGACGTGCAGGTTAAAATTGACAAGATGTTGTCAATGTTTGGGGAAATTGGCAGCATGGATTTCTTCTCCTTTCCTGCTGCTGAGGGAGACCCCATGCCTGAGAATGTAGCTGAAAACTTGCAAGATGATGATGACAGTGAAGAAGAGATTGATGTAGCTGAGCTTGAGAGGAGGATGTGGAGAGACAGGATACGGCTTCACCGCCTCAAAGAGCAGAATCAAGAGAATGATGCTGCCAACTGTGCTAAGCAAAAGCAATCACAAGAGCAGGCAAGGCGGAAGAAGATGTCACGTGCTCAAGATGCAATTCTGAAATACATGTTGAAAATGATGGAGGTGTGTAAAGCCCAGGGTTTTGTGTATGGGATAATTCCAGAGAAGGGGAAGCCGGTGAGTGGGGCATCAGACAATCTACGTGCGTGGTGGAAGGAGAAGGTGAAGTTTGACAGGAATGGGCCTGCTGCAATTGCCAAGTATCAGGCAGATAACTCCATACCAGGCATGAATGACATCAGTAACTCTGTGGCTGCCAATTCTCACACACTGCATGAGTTGCAAGATACTACGTTGGGTTCACTTCTGTCAGCTCTTATGCAGCACTGTGACCCGCCTCAGAGGAGGTTTCCTTTGGAGAAGGGGGTTTCCCCACCATGGTGGCCCACAGGAAATGAGAAATGGTGGCCCCAATTAGGCATTCCAAAAGAGCAAGGGCCTCCTCCATACAAGAAACCACATGATCTAAAGAAGGCTTGGAAGGTGAGTGTCCTCACAGCAGTGATCAAACACATGTCGCCTGACATTGCAAAGATCCGCAAGCTGGTGAGGCAGTCAAAGTGCCTGCAAGATAAGATGACGGCAAAGGAAAGTGCAACTTGGTTGGCGGTCATTAACCAGGAGGAGTCACTGTACTGCCAGCTCCATCCAGACTCTCGTCCTCCTCCATGTGGCAATGGGACTTTCTCCTTCAGCGATAGCAGTGAGTACGATGTTGAAGGTGTTGATGACGATGCCACCTTTGAAGTGCAGGAGTGTAAACCTTGCGATGTCAACCTTTTTAATCCAGGAATGGGTGCAACAAAAGAAAGGATTGTGGTTACACCTACCATCAAGGAAGAATTTAGCAGCACCGATTTCATCAGAAAAAGGAAGCCATCGGTTGAGCCAGATCGGTTGTTGGATCAGAAGATTTACACCTGTGAGAATGTTCAATGCCCTTATCATGATATGAGGTTTGGATTTATGGATATCACTTCAAGGAACAACCATCAATCTAACTGCCCATTCCGATCTAATTACTCTCCAGGCATGGAAATCACGGGTGTCCAGATCAACCAGGAGAGGCTGCCAGGTTTCTCCATGCCCTTTACTCAGCAGAAGCCTGTAGTACCTGCACAATCACCTTCCATGAATGTTTCTGGCTTGGGCATTCCTACAGATGCACAAAAATCAATTAACAATCTGATGATGTTCTATGATAATAACCTTCAGTCAAAGAAGATTGCCAATCATGGGAACTTGAATCTCATGAGTGATCAGAATCCTCTGCATCAGCCAAGAACTCAAATGGAAGATAACTTCCGCTCTGGGGTGGAGACGGGTGGCAACATTTTTCAAGAGGCAAATGGTTCCATGAATCATCATCCATTCCTGAGAAATGAAACTCAACTCGATCAGTGTAAGTTGTTCGGACCACAATTTGAAAACAGTGTCATTGACATGAACACTGACTTTAGGTTTGGAGCATCTTATGGTAATTTGGCAGCCATGGATTTTAGTGAACCATTGCCTAGAGCAGTAGATTCGGCGCTGAGGCAGGATAATTCTATCTGGTATATCTAAAAGATAGGTGAAAAATAACTGAGGGGGACGTTGAGTATTTCGTAGTAAGCAATGCAGTCTCTCTCTCTTTGTGGCTATGTTTGAAAGAAACAGAATGTATCTTCATAAGCTGTATATTTTCACTAGGTTTTAATATCAGTCTAAGGTGATCTGGTGAACTGCTTTCTGTTTAGCTATATAGGTTATTTGAGGTTAGAAGTGAAATTTCAAATGTTCTTTCTGAATCTTATGAAGTTAAGAGGATTGCGAGGGTTTGCAATCATTGCAAGTGCAGAATTTGAGTCAAAGAATGGGAAGGATCCGATCTCATCCTGCTTTGAGATGCTGATAAACTTTTAGTATTTATAACATTTTTTTTTGGGTTATATTGTTGGATTATTATTATCTTGTTTCCTTCAGTTATTTTACTTTTATAATGAACATTGGGATGCAAGTTTGTCTACTGCTTGATGTTCATACTTGTTATGTGGGACACGTTATGATGTTTCCTTTAGATGGTTTGGTTTCTGTTTATTTTAAAGTTCTTATTGCACATCTACTGCAAATAGTTATTTCCCATTCCCAATTTTGTTAGGACGGGGTATCCAGTCCAAAAGGCTAGCCTATTAGGTGGAGTGACTCAAGTCC
Organism: Chimonanthus salicifolius; assembly: GCA_013350335.1. Classification (NCBI taxonomy): domain Eukaryota; kingdom Viridiplantae; phylum Streptophyta; class Magnoliopsida; order Laurales; family Calycanthaceae; genus Chimonanthus; species Chimonanthus salicifolius. Next base: position 17,980,237 of record CM023540.1, on the reverse strand, counting down.
TTTATAGGTCTCTAAATCTCTCCCTCCACAACGAATGTGGAACTCGTTCGCTGTTCCAACAGTTCCCCCTTCAATGAGGCTCTCCGGCTGATAGAACATCACTAGCTATCTTGGAGATATGGCTCTGATATCACTTGTTAGGACTGAGTATCTAGTCGAAAAGGCTATTCCAATATGTAGAGTGATTCAAGTCTTTTATAAGTCCCTAAATCTCTTCTACAACAATCAATGTGGGATTCGTTCGCAGTCCCAAAAATTAATTGAGTTTCAGTTATGAGAATTTCCAACCAAAGCAGTTCCAGCTTTGAATGCCCGTTCCACCCATCATGAATTTAAGGGAGAAAGTTTTGGAATCTTGCAGAAGTTCAATTCCACCTAAGAATTTCAGCAGAATTTTGAATATTTTTACACACTGCATGACGGAGTTCCAACTTTCAACGGTCAAAAGTGATCAATTTGGATGTAGTTTTCTTTGAGTCTCTGTAGAAATTATTTCTGATATTCTTCTCTCAGAGCAAGGACCATAGCTTACATGGGTTGTCCCATGTCACCAATATTGACAAGTGCAATACATCCATTCATCCAAATGAGATAACTAGATCATCCAATCTATGTGATCTATGCTCCATGATTTCCTCAGCAATTGTAGTTTTTGGTGGGGTTTAGAGATATTTATCATCATTATCAGTCATTATTCCATCTATCTGAGTCGATTTTATGAGTTCTTCTTCAATTGACTATATCACAATTATGTCATCTTTTATTTATACTTCAAAGATTTGCATCCAACACTCATAGTAGTAATTGTTGTCAAAGTCAAATTTTCAAATAAAGCTTGGTAATTATTCAATTCAAACGTGGAAATTTAATGCCTAATTCTCTTTCACATGAATTGTATTAATGCAGAAAATAACATGTAGATTTATTGGATGCATTCATGTTCACGTGTGTTCCATGTATGTTGACTATGGTGGCTCTACTTTGGTGATATGTGGACGGCCCTTACCTTCATTTTAAGACAACTTTATAGTTGGTTTTAGCAAATTATTTTATCTGAGCTGACTGTAAACTTGATGTTCAATGACGAATGTGAGTTTATATATTTTTTATAATTTTTTAAAATTATAACAAGGCTGTAATGATTTTTAAACCCCTGCTCTGCTCTCAAATTAAATTATACTCCATCTGTTCCAAATTAATTGTCTTATATGAATTTTGAAATTGTCCCAAAATAGTTGTCTCATTTATATAGGAGTAGTATAAAGTGTGTTGAAAATATATGAAATTAGATGGAGTGCTAATTTTATATAAAGAGTTTCTTAAAAAATATAAATCTTTCAAATATGGCAACTAAAATGGAACGGAGGGAGCATAATATCTAACAAAAGGATGAGATTTATTGATCATATAAAATCAGGAAAAAAAATTTCATTGAGATAAAAAAATTATAAGAATTTAGTATGATCAAATATTTATGATTATTAGTTTAAACTAAATAAAATAAATAGTTCAAATGAAAGTCTTTATTGACTATTTACATAAATTAATGGATAAAATTTAAATAAAAATTTCATTTTAAAATTATAAAGCAGCAACTTTAATTTATTTTAGTAATATTAATTTTTATAAATTTTATATTTATTAAAATTAAACTATACAAAAAACTTCAGAATGTAAAGGCAGGTGTAATTTTTTACCCTTGAGTGAATATCTCTGACGTTTTCATTTGTTTGTACTTTGTACTTGTGTGTCCCTCTCTCTGCTATTTGGGAATTGTGGGAGTAGAGTAGGGGCAAACAGCAGATCCCAGGTGGGTACGACAGTCTCAGTGGGATCATCTGAAAGTGACTTTTATCTCCAATTAGTGGCGCCTAATATCGGTTGGAGCTAAATTTTAATAAATTTAATTTTTTTTAATGATAATAAACTCAAATTAACCTATATAAATTTGATCTAACTCATGTTAGAGGGCCTAATTCAACCAGAGTTCGACCGATGTGACTTGAGTCACTGACTCAACAGCCTGACCCATGTTTAGTGAAACTTTGAGAAAAAAATAGATTTTTAATATTTTTTAAAATTTGTGTCAGATCAAATCATGTTGAGGAGGGTTTAAATTTTTGAATCGAGTCCGACCTATACTGTATTTGAATTTTTTTCCAACTCAACTCTAAATTTACAAGTGCAGCGCACTAATTTCTCAAACCAAATCATGCATATGGAAGAGGACTCTCTTAGTAGAAAATCTACTTTCAGGCATTTCCACAATATTCAATAGTCGTTGAACATCTGAAGATTAAAATTGTAATTATCAATTGTATTAATTATTATGTTTTGTTAGTATTTTAATTTCATTATGCATTTATTGAATGGTATTGAAAACAAGGATGGTTTTACATGTTATATGGTCTATGTGTTGCTTGTCTCTTGTCTCAGGAAGCGGGAGGTTATAAGTTTGAGCCCCTATAGCCTAACCTTGGTGTGCCCTACGAGTAGAGGGCTCACTTGTGAAGAATTTACACTGGGTATTCCATAGTTTTAATTTCAATGCCAATTAAAAATTCACTCAAATACAAGAAAATTGAATTCTAATTAGAAAAAAAAATTAGAACCTGGTTTTTCTATAAAAAAATAATAATAATTAAAGGCCCAAATCTGACTTGAAATCCAATAACATGTAAATTCACATAATGAGATTATAATTCAATCGGAAATTAAGATTAATTTAGAAGAACAATTAATTAATTAAATTCAAACAAAATAAAATTTTAGAAATTAAAGGAACAAGAACAAAAGAAGATAACTTGTTGGAGAGCAAAGAAAGCAATTCAAATAGAGAGACCAAGGGTTAAAAAATCGGCCATGCCGATATATCGGCCGAAATTTTTATCTCTCATCCCAATATCGGCATTTTCTCTCTCCTCCGATATCGGAACCGTGGAAAAACCGTGAAAAACTGCAAAAAACCGTGAAAAACCTCAAAAAACCGTGAGGACCCATGAAACTCGTGAACCCTGAACCGTGAAAAACCATAAAAAACCGTAAAAATCCGTGAAAAACCGTGTCGGTGTTTTAAAAAAAAAATAATTAAATACCGAAATTTATGAATATCAGCCGATATTTCGGACCGAATATCGGCCATATCGGTCGATATTCGATATGTACGGCCGATACTTATCTTATCGGCCGATATTACTCGGTCTTAAAAAACCGATATATATCGGCTAATACGATATGCATCGGCCGATATTTGTACCTTAGAGAGATACTTCTACCGTTCTACGTGTCCCTACGACCTCTTATTATTAGTTGTTATAAGGAAATTTTGGAAGAAAAAAAATTACATCATTGCCATGAGTTGGATCTTTGCCATGCACATTTAAAATAACTCCCTTCGCTTTCATTACATGGAACTAAAAACATAAAAAAAAAAAGAAGTGAAGTTCGCATACACTTATCTTTCAACATCTATTTTTCTTTTTTTTTCCTTCTCAAAGGCTCATTGTGCCTTTCACCTTTTTGGACTCTGATTCAAACTCTCATTCATTTCTTTTAAATCTATTTTGGAAGATTATTTTAGTTTATCTCATTTTTCAGCTTTGTTTGATATTATAAATTTATTCTAGCTGTTATTATATATAACCTCATTTGTTGTCATCGCACATTAAATTGTTTCAAAGATGAAATCTTAGAAGTACTATTTTAGCTTAAAATTAAATGATTAGTATATAGGAAGGAATTTAAATATTTAAAAATATGTTTTTAAGGGAAAAACTTCAAGTTTGCATCGGCCTAGAAAGAGGAAAAAATTGTAAAGTGAGATCTATAAATGTCTCATATCATTTCATTTTCTAAAATTCTCCTATTTATGAGCCAATTTTTTTTTTTAACAATAAATAATTAATGGAGATATCAGCGTGAACCTTCATAGCCTAATCTCAATGTGTCCTGGGTTAGTGGACTCACCAATAGAAATTTTAAGCTCGATATTCTAGAGTTTTCTACACGTACATCCCAAAAAAAAAAATATTAGATTTGTTTCTTTGTCTACGTGTCATCATAGATACACCCATATATCGTTAAAAGGCTAGATGGAAAGAGGCTTAAAGGGCCAGTTACAACACTCCATCTGTTTTCTATGTGGAAATCTTTGAAGTTCTTTTAGAGCTTGTGGATTACAGACTTACCGGCGTTTATGTACACACTAACAACTTAGGTTAGATCCACCGTTTCTTTGATTAACCATGTAAAAATATAATTGAAGAAGGAAACTACAATAAACAAGGGATAAATGAGGTCAATGATAAATTTAATGTTTTAAAATTTATTTTATTTTGACATTTAGATTCGATTAAAATTAATATCTATTTTCTTACCACGTTGGCCGTCATTTTCTTTTTTCTTTTTTTAAATCCTGGTTGCATCTAACATTCTAAAGATAAAGGCAGGTTAGATAAAGAAACACTAAGTTGGCATAATTGTATGATGGGGTTTTATTAAAAATTTGAATTATATAGTATATGACAATGAGAAGGATCTCATGACTCTACGACATAAAAAAATAATTGTTGACGTGAAAATTTAAAAATATATACATGTATATAATCATTAAATACTTATAGCCACATATTTAAATTAAGTGAAATAGATGGTTAGGCTAAATCTTTAATTAATTATCAATTTTATTTATTTAAATGAAATGAGTAAACATATTGAATAAAAAAATTATATTGACCTATTGACAATATTTGCTTTATTTTTTTAATGTTTATAAGAGCCTAAGAGGGAGGGAGGGAGGGAGGGAGAGATATACTGGAAATGGGATGGAAATTTGTTAAAAAAATATGAAAAAGGAGACAGCTTTTAAAGGATATTTCTAAAATCTAAATCATTTATTAATTTCTAAATGCAATTATGCATACATATTTTTTTTTAGATTTCGTAAAATAGTAAGACCCATTATTAGATGGAGCAAATGAAATTTAAAAAGAGACATGTATACATCATTGCATTTACAAATTAATAAACATTTAAAATTTTTAAGAGATAGACTCCACATATTTCAAATAATATTATTTGAAAATTATTCTTACCAATAAGAAAAGAGCACGAGATCATTCGTCAATTTCAAATTTAGAGGTGTCTCTAACAACACATTAAAATTTGCCTCAAATTTACACTGGGTTGCCCATCTAAACACAGGCGTTTTTTGTTATAAAACACGAGATAAATCGAAATTCTTATTTTACCTCCATTCTTTCATATGCAAATTTTAAGCAGAGTACAGCAGTGCACTTGTAATTATGAGCGATGTATCTTTGAATAATTTACCTATAATTATAAGTAGTTTACCGATTATTTTAAAATTAACTATAATTTTGATGTACAGAATTCACCTACAACAGTACAACTATAATTATAAATGATATACCTACGAACGATAAAGTTACATTGCACCACTAATTTTAAAATTGCTATAATTAATTTGACTTCTCCTCTGCCTAAAGAAGTCTAAGTGGAACATTGCACATGAGCTCATTAATTTGGTGAGAAAGAAGGCAACACACGCAACCTTAGAAAAGAACAGTCAAAGAGTAGACAATGGAGATGGTGGATATGACTTGTGAGCCATTTGGACGTAACCTCACAACTTGCCAATTGTGGGCCCACTTGCTACCTCCATTGATTTCATGCCAAACTTGTCAATTATGGGCCATATTTCGTCATATCTCTATCACTTTATTGTTTTATTTATTATTCTTCATTTTATTTGTGTAAGTCTTGTCCTCAAATTTTTGAAAAGCTTAACTTAATTTATGATTTTTGTGGGCAGTGAGGTGTTACTTGTGATCAGTGCAAAGTAGAGTCAGCACGTTTTCATGTATTAAAAAAAAAAAAAAGTCTATATAGATATTTGAGAAATCTTTTTTATACACTCGTTTTTTAAAATTGGATGAAAATTATCCTTTTGCCATGTCACTTAAAAATACCGTATCCTCCAAACGGGTGATCCACTGAATTCAAAAATTCTTTCGAATGGACTTTGAAGTGGGATTATCAAACGAAGTCATTTCTCGACCAATTTTTACAAATAAGGTATCAAAATTCATCTACTCTAAATTTTATGAACTCCAGAACTGATGTTAAGTGAAAATGGTATAATTTTGGACTTAAAAAATAGTACCTAAAGAATTAAGGAACTTCTCTCTTCACACTTCATAGCTCATTCATTCGAACGAATTTTTGAATTCGTCCTAACAAATCACCCGTTAGGAGGATGCGGTGTTTTTAGGTGGAAGGACAAAATGATAATTTTCATCCAGTTTTAAAAAACAGGTGTGTAGGGAAAGATTTCACAGGTGTCTATATGGGCTTCAACAGAAAAAATGTCATCTTTTAAGTTGTCATAAATGATATCATTTACACTCCTCTTATTTTTTTTTTATGATTAAAATGTTTAAACAGGGGCAAAAATATTGGCCGATATATATTTATCCGATATAATTAATATCGGTCTTTTTTAATAAAAAAAAAATCAAAATAATGGTGGGCCCAGGTTGATATCTCGGTCAATAAGTTTTTAGCTATCAACTGTATGGAGCAGTTGACCAATCTTCAAGATACAAACAAACTTCTTTACACACTGGATAACTCTACGAAAATTGCCTTTTTGAATGGAAGGAAAATTGGCTCACACTTCCTGAGGCTGGCTCCTAAGGATCACTCCAACTCCTTTAAATTCATTTACACTCTTTTATTATATATTTTATAAGCATTTGAGACAAATCTTGAATTTAAATAGACAGGGCATCAAAAAATATTTCAATTGAATAATTAAATTGTTTTAAGACTGATTTAAACTTCACAGTTTACATGCAACTATAAATAAATATGTTGGTCTATAGATAGAGAGAGGAATACTACATTTTTTTTTCTCATTTGTGCCATTGTAAGTCATTTTATTAGAGAAGATGTGGCCATTGAAAAAGTGGGTCTACTATCCCATTAAGACATTGTGGATCACGGGAAGTTTACAGAAGTCACGAGAATAAATTGTCTCCAACTACTTAGTTTTAACTTTTAAGTGATTAAATGGACAGTCAAAATAATATAATTAAAATTTTATGATTTTTAATATCAATTTAGCTATCAATAGAGTTGAATTCTCATTAGATGGTTAAATCATATGACATTGATGGATGGGCTCAACTAATATATGTCTACATATAATTTTAAAGGTAGTTTCCAAAACCAGTGGCATTTTTGAAATATTGACCCATACAGATTTTACTCTTTTCTTTTTTTCTTTTTTTTTTTTTAATATTTTTTACATTTGAAAACATCACATTATTGTGCATTGTGGTTGAAAAAGCACGGGCAAAAAATTCAGCCGCTTCGTATTATATTTAATCATGAAATCTAGGTTTTCTAATATAATTCTCATTTTCAGATTTCTTTAGAAAAGTTTTATTGAAATAATACAAAAATGCTCATGAAATCAAATAAAAAGTTTTAATGTGATTGATATAATTTGTATAGTTTTAGCATGATTTTTCAATATTTTTATGAAATTTAGATTTTTTATGAAAAATTTATAAATTGTAATAAAAGATATATGTCATTATGGAAAACTAGAAAACATGAATTTCATATCAGGTGTTTCCTTGTAATGGTTTCTAATTTCTAAATTTTTTAAACATTTTCAATTATTTAGAACCTACTTCGTTTATATTGGATTGGGCTCTTAAGGTTTTAATATTCTCTCAAAAAGCCCATTTTTTAATCAAAATATGCTCACACTAGTTTTCTACTTTTCTCTATTTTCTATTATTTTTTGGACAATTTAAAAATAATGGAGGAGAGTGAGGTTGCATGAGCTGAAATTTCACCAAATTGCTACATATGTCAGCACGTTTATCGGCTGATATGTACCAGCTTAATTAAATTTTGAACCCTTGGAAAAGGGCTATGGTTGAAAAAAGATTAGAAAAAGGTTTGAAAAAATTAAAAATATAGAGTAAACTTTGGTGTACGAAAGAAGTTCTCATTTTTAAGAAATGCTTATAGCATATTTCAATTAAGGGTAGTTCAGTTGGCCTAAACTTCTAACATTAGACTAGACATCTTGGGTTCAACTCTTCCCAGATTTACCTAATACGTGAGGTTTGTAAGTGGTTTCGTGTATTCATAGAATTAGTCTCACCGTCAATATAAGATAGGGATACTCATGTTATAAAAAAAAAAAAAAAGATTTGAAAAATATTTAATGTAGATCTATCGATCAATATTAATGCAACTTATCAAAGTTCTCCAAAAACTTGATGGGGAGTCGATTTTTGGATCATGATTGAATGGCTGAACGACCTTGATAGACTTGCTATAATTATTTACATTGATGTCTAGATCAGGGTGAGTTGATGTAAAGAAGTTGAACTCACCCTGTTTGAATCGTCAATGTGTGAATTCTCCAACTAAGAAATTCACTCTAATACAGGATAACTTTAGTTTCCTTGATATCTATTATTTTTGCTCTTTCTTGACCTGAATAACATTTAGTCCTCACAATTTACTAATACAAACGAGATAATTTTTATCAAATATAGAATAAAAAATAAATGATTGCATGATATGTGTAAATATGAGCCTAAATGCTAATAAATTCAATTCAACAATTTGATCATCTAAGACATTCAACATGGGTATTGTAATTGGAATAAGATATGGGCCCCATAATATATCTTTTCAAACTTAGTGAGCTAATGATTAACAAAATAAATGGATCCTACAATTCCTGTCTTAGAAAGCGAGAGGCTGCAGATTCGAGCCCTTGTGGCCTAACCTTGGTGTGCCTTAAGGGTAGTGGGCTCATTCCTGAGAGTTTTAGTAGGACTCTGTCTAAGTTTTTCACACGTTAATCTAAAATAATGTATGAATTTTCTACAGGACAATTCACAGTCAGAACAAGAATCCTCACAAATTTTCTACACTTTCTTCTTTCCATCACAACACGTTCTCTATGTTCACTAAACATTCAAAAAAAAAAAGAAGTGCAGATGCTCTGGTGATACAACAAAAATGGAAGTATGTTACAACAAATGATCAGCTGAACAATTTCCAACCTTCAACTTGAGATTGCACGGCTGTGATTAGCAGAGAAATCAAGTTGTACACACACCCTTTAGATTAAATCTGTGATTCTGACTGAAAGAATCTTCCTCCACAATGTGTCAGTGAGATGTTGAACAGCCATTGTTAAAACTTGAAATGCTGTATGAATTGCTAAATGTACAGTTTTCTCTACAGGAGATGATGTATGGGTTTCTGGGTTTCTCTTCTAGCTTTGAATTTGCATCCATCTCATCTAGACTTTGTTGGATTTAGTACCTGGATCAAGATTGAAGAAGAAAGGAAGCGTTAGGATATACGGTTCTCCTGATTAATTGGATGTTTCTATATTCATCGGATACCGATCTGTATTCATACCATTTTTGTCAGTTTCCTTTTTTATACAATCCATGGACATTCAAAGTCGATCAGACATTTTTTTGTGTTCTATATATGGAAAAATAAAAATAGAAGTTTGGACTAGTTTGGAATATTTAACTAGGTAATAGCTAAATCTTTGGAATCTTAGGAATTTAGTTTGAGATTTTTATTGAACTCTATTACTCTTCTTCAAATACACGAAAATATTTGATACCCAAACCATCACCTCCTATCCTACTGCTTAATTTGTTTTCATGTCTCTTTTGATAATTGTGGTGCTGATTTGCAGACTCGAAAGACATGTGAAGCCAATGGCTAGCTTGGCTACCAGTTTTGCACTTGCTTCACTGAAAGGCATGATCAAGCATTTAATGGATATAGGTTTTGTTAAGAAATGAGTATCTATCCCAAAAGGCTAGCCCAATAGGTGGAGTGACCAAAGTCTATATAAGTCCCTAGATTTTCCCCTTCACATCCGATGTGAAACTTGTTTGACTGCCCCAACCTGGCTCTAGTATCACTTGTTGGGAAATGGGTATCCATCTCAAAATGGGACCTGGCTCTAATACCACTTGTTAGGAAATGGGTATCTATATCAAAAGGCTAGCCCAATAAGTGGAGTGACCCAAGTCTTGAATAAGTCCCTAGATCTCCCTATTCAAATCCGGTGTGGGACTTGTTCGACTGCCCCAACAGGTTTAATTTTCAGATATGTTGGACTGAACCTGATCTAGTTTCTAGGCTTCACAGATAAACAAACTAGGCCCTAATTGAATGTGTCCTCTTGACATTCCTACATGTAAATGGGGCATACCTGAACAGTATAAATTACTTTGAAAATGATGAGAGAATTTAGTAATTTACTGTCAAGTTCCAAAAACTACTTTATCAAATATATTCAACTCTTTCTAGTTTCTGCATCACCTTCTCAAGCTGGAAAACATTTGTATCAATATTGCATTTGTTTGTTTTATGTCTTTGTATTTCTGCATTCAGTGGCACTTGCACAATTTTGAATTCTAATGAGAAATTTGATTTGTTTGAAAGGTGTAAGCATACTTGCGTGTTATGGAAGTCCATATAACCAGTGGTTGGAGGTAACAGCTCCTCTGCCCCGACTTTCAGGGTTGAGTTTCCCTTCTTTGATCTGCCGTCAAGCGCCTCAACCCCCACTACAAAGACTGCACAAACTGGCCTGTGATCGGAAAATCTTGATTCACCACGTATATATGATAGTTGCTCTATCCCATTCCCATGCCATAGTATTCTATCACACCTGAAAATCCCATTTGTACTTTCATTAGAACAAGAACATGAGCGCTAAATATTCTATTGACATTGTGGTTGTGTTAAAGAGCAATATACCATGCTGGAGTTCTTCGTTTCTTTTTGGAAGTTTTAGCCTCACCAGCATAAGCATCTGAGTTACTGGAGTACTTGTACGTTGGAGCAAAGTAGATCTTTCCTTCGTTCCATCCCTTGAAGACCCTCCCAGCTTCTCTTTCAATTTTAAGCTGTCAAATGGAAAAGCTGGGTCATGAGTATTTTTATCTTCTATATTCATTATAATAAATCCCAACTCAAGTAGATATTTGAGATGAACACACAGAATAGTTTTAGAAACATAAAACCCAATTCAACTTGATGTCCAGTCAGGTCCAAATCGACTTGGAGATCCATGTTAAATAAAATTATCATCATCGTCGTAATCATCACCATCATCATAGTGATTTTCTCTTTTATTTGCAACCAGCTTTATGAGTCTATGTTCCCAATCTTCCATTATTTGGCAATCAACTATCCGCCCCCTACCAAAACTGGAAAATGTAGATAAGAATGATTTCCGTTGGCTAAATTTAAAAAATGCCTTTCAATCTTCGATAAACCCTTAAAACCTCAGAAACAGGTTGGAACATGCCCTGAACCAAAGGGTGACAATTTGAGATCCAACAGTAAAATAAATCCAATCATACGCAGACTGGTGATTTTAATGTGTTCGAATTTGACAACTCCTTGAGTACAGGGTGATGGAAGTCCACTTTGTTTCAATCTATGAATTGGAAGATCATTGCTCATTCATATTTGTTGTCTTTCATTATATGCTTTCTTTTGTTGCATCAGGAATAAGCAAAGGAATCTTAGGTAGTTACCTGATCCTTCTCAAGAAGAGCTTCCCAATCATTATCCTCCATGAGCCTCTTGGTTTCTGAGTAGCTCAACGCAATCCGGTAGTTCAAGTCCCCTAACCAAATGATTCGGCTGATTCGGAGCAATTTTCCACAAACAAAACAAAAAGTTAGATCCCAAACAAAAAAAGAGAAGAAAATATCAAGTATTTTAGTAGAAATTATATTATAGAAAGAACTACTCACTCATGTTCAAGTATTCTCTCAGGGATTCTACGTCCTGGTGTCTTACAGATCTTTGGGAATTGGGTGTTCTTCAATATCTCAATAACGTCAGAATTTCTCTTGAGCTCATCTCCTTCTTTCTCCCCTGAAGCCAAGTGACTACAGACAAAGCAGAAGCTTGTCTGATGCAGAGACATGCTTACAGATATACATCCCTGGAACATCAAAACCATCATTATACGAATACAAAATATAAATGGAACTTCTTTCTACTCAAACTATCTAATTTTAGGCCATCGACAGGATCCTCTAAATTACTAATATTCAGTTATTTTGGGGACATCCTCCACCCTTGGGCTTCTCATCAGGTCAATGATCCACACATAAATCTACAAGATGACCACGTGGGGTAGCCTGCTATTGCAGACTTTTAATGCGCCAAAAGCTCTAGAGCTGATGTAATGCATGAACTGAAGCCCTTTGTAATAAATCATCGATGAATTTCAACACTCCTCTTCATTGATGACTTATGACATAACAAACTACCATGCTGCAACATTAGGTAGCCCTGTCCACCTTGGGTTGCTTTCACCAGGATTCAAACCCTGCAAAATATAACCTGCTTTGATACCGATTGTTAGACTTAAGCAACACGCCAAAAGCTCTGAAACTAATGGATCGCACAAAAGTAAACCTCTTAACCTAAGTCATCGATGAATCTCACTACCTGCCTGGGTGTATACGTCTCTACTGGGGCCCAACTTTTTGTAAATCCAAACGAATTAAAATGTTGATTTTTCATTTTCATTTAGATTCAACTCAGATTATGTTCATTTGATGCATCTTCACCATTAGACTGAACATCATAGGTGTGGACATAAGTGAAGGTGAAGAAGGAACTATAGGCATCAACTCAATAGGCAAAATCCATGAAGAAAAAAAAAATTGCTAGAAAGCAAGAAAAAGGAGCCTCATTTATAGTTGAACTGTTAAACCATTACTTTCAAGGCCATTACACAATATGGATATTACTAACATATATAAATTCCAGAAACTTTGGAGTTCAAAATCATTTATATAAAAGATCAAAGTATTGTAGAGTGAAACCCAAAATTTCAAAACCTTTTGAGTTTAAAACTAGTTCAAGAACAGAAGAAAATCTCACCTTGTTTCCAAGGTAGCCCATGATCCCACGCCCAACACAGGAGAGCCTCAGATGACTGATGTGTCTAACAAGCTCCTTCCTGACCCAAATGGTAAGAAAAATCCCAACCATCTTTTTGCTTGCAACAAGGCTATATCCCTGCTGGTTGTTACTAGAAGCAGCCATTATATTAGTAACCAAGAAATTGTTTGAATCCTCTTCGCCGTCTGATGAGGAGTCGTCCTCCCTGACATACGCCTGTTGGCATCTGAAACATGAGTCCTTATACTTCTTCTCTATTTCATAAGGGCAGTTACACGTCTTGAGCCGCCTTCCCTTTTCTGCCCTGAAATTCTTGCTGACAGTTTTGAGTGAAGACTTGTGGATGAACAATAATCCACCATTGCTAGCACCTTTTGAATCTCTAGAGATCAATGTGTTCAATGATTGGGAGCATAAAGAGGTGTTGTAGTCCGATGATGTGCTCGGGCCATTGGTTGTGTCAACCTCTAACGGTTTATTCAGGGCTTGGTTGATCAGAGAGAGCCATTTTGCAGCAGCTTCATTGTCTTCTATAACCAGCACATTTCCAGCATTCAGAGGTACTATTTCCTGGAAGCTGATGGTTCACCACAACAGCATACAGGAATGGTTAACCAATTAAAGAAATCAATGAAAGCACATGGGCTTCAATGAAGGACTGAAAAAGAAAGAACATGAACAAGACGCAAAAATCGATTGTAGTTGCTAAATTGATTCGAGTATAAATGGGAAATCAATCACCATAATGTTGGTGATTAGATGAATGAAGCCAGGCATGGGTATTTCTCAAAAGCAGATGATAAACATAAAACTATGAATCACTACCCAATGCCCTCGTACTCGAGAAGAGGTGGGGATCTTGGATTTCTTCATCATCAAAAAAATATTATGAATAACTACCCGGGAAATAAGTAAATCTTGTGAAGTTGTTGCATTAGTTTGAGGAAACACATGAAATCAACCACCGGCATATGCTGGATAGGGTTTCAAAGAAAATCACAGGGGTTTTGAAGGAAAACAGGCATGTGTATTTCTCAAAAGCAGCTAACAAGCAAATAATTGTGTATCAGTAACCCTTGAAATGAATGTGGATTTAGATTAGAAAGAGATTGGAATCTAATTTATATGAAACTATAGAATTTAGTGCATATCTTCGAAATTATGCATCTGCAATATGTCAATCATGAAGCATGAATAACCTCTGAAGTTTTATGTTGTTTAGCTCTCACTGTTGCAATCACAAAGGTTGTCGTCCTCTGCCAATCCAAAAAAAAGAAAAGAAAATCTGAAGTTCTCATGAGAAAGTTCATACCCCAAAACGTAAATATCAGACTGCTCATCTACATGAAGAAAATCATCAAGATTTAGCCCATTGTGAGGTGCCTTTCCCCCAACATTCCACGTAGCTACAAATACCCTGGACAAAGAAACCCACAAAAGATAAGAGAGGAAAAAAAAAATTCAACAAACGTAGGCTGCCTTTTTAAAGAAAAAAGAAAAAGAAAACGGGAATAAAAAAAGAGAGTCAATGAACATGAACTGGAAAAATAACTAAGTGTTGTGATGCATTTTCAAAGGATTACCGGAATTCCTTGGTGGCTGAGATGATTGGCATTGAAGTTCTGAAGCTGCTGAACTCCAGACTACCCAGCCTTGAAGTAGACTCTGTTTCTGTAATTTACATCAACCAGAGAGAATAATAAGATTCAAATAAAGGAAAAGAACGTGGAGACACAAAATTCAATCATAAAAAAAAAAAAATCTGTACCTGACAAGATTTTACTGAGAACTGTATCGGGATATGAGAAATCCAGGGTTTGCTCAAATTCCTCTGTTACTTTGAAAAACAATAAAAATAGAAATTAGAGGTAGTGATAGACAGAGAGAAGGGAATACAAAGCAATATCAGCAACATTAACACAACCTTTTATTTATATCAAGAAAACGGAGTATTCCATATTTTTTAAGAGCAAGTATCAAGGCCTCTTAGAGCACCTGATGTGCAAATTTCTCTAACTACACATACGGATAATACTATAGAGAATGACCCTTTTTGTGTTGAGAGTGACTTGAACCTAAGATCTCCTGCATCTCAAGTAGGTTCTTGACCGTCAAACCTACCCTCACGAGTTAAAACCGAGTATCCATTCTGACGGCCTGTGTTTGCAACATGAAAGAGTTGTCATAAATTTAGTTCCCTTTTCTTGTTTCCTTCTAAGACAGCTAGTTCGTCTTCCTACTTGAGTTGTCATTACATGGGTTTGTTTTTTCAATGGAAGTGAGACATTAGCTAAAGGACATTGGCTGCAATTTCACTGAAAGGAAGGATCTTTAACCAGGACCACTGGCTGACAAAATTCAGCTGGATTTTCTAGGAAATGTGAAAGCAAACATCATTTTCTCATTAGATTAGTCCGTGTAAGTTAGTTTACAAGTTCTCTTTCTGTCTACTTCGAGGAAAAGTGTTTTTGAGTATTTTATCTTCTTTGAATCCTTATACACCACTAAAAATGCCGGAACCTTCATTTTAAATAATGCAAGAATTTAATTTATGCTTCTGATAAAGTTCAGAAAGAAGGGCATTCATGGAAGTGGGAAAAGGTTACTGTTCCATTGACTTCGTTGGATGGACTAGAAATCACATAAATTGGAGTGATATAGTTGCTTTCTTTTCGATTTTTGTAACAGGGTATCCCCACCCTATGTTAGAGGTGAGACTAATCCCACGAGCATGTGTAAGCCCCCAATCCACGCACACTGATTTAGTCGATGGGAGTAATTCCATAGAGAGTAGCGTGGAGGGGTTAACATGAATTGAACTCAAGACCTCGCTTCATGAAGCGGGCGTCTTGACCGTCAGGCCAACCCCCTTGACTAATGGTAACAATGACTACAGTCCAGAAATATTTTTTTATCAAAGTCCCATGCTTCAAAGTTCAGAGATAACAAAAGCTGCAACTTACCAGAATGATTTAATGAATCTTCACTTGCTCTCCTTCTCATCTTCTCTTTTGAGGAAAAGATTCTTGGAATGAAAGACTGCAATCACCATATTAAAAGCCATATAGTATTTCCTTTATGAAAAGGTTAAAAAAAAAATGAATACACCCACTAGTTAAAGAAGAAATAAGTGAGGCTTCTTCCAAGAAGCAAGTAATGTTGAAGAAAATCAATGGCCAGCTACCTTTTTCTTTCTTTCATTCCAAATGTTCATCTCTAAAAGTCTGATTTCTGATATCTGAAACTCACTCCAATTGTCCTAACCACATGAGAAGCCTGTGCAAGTCATCCATTAAGAGAAGAACCTGAGACAAGAGTTCTCAAGATAGACATATAATTGCCAAACTACTTAATTACAGTAGAAAATTCTAGAAAAGCAGCAAAAATGGACACAGAAAATACCTCTAAATCCCCTCAGGTTCTTCCTACTCTCAGAAAGATCAGAAGCATGTATTTACAAACTATTCCATTTTGAATTTTATCGACCAATTCAAATCCTTGAACTTCTTGAATTGTATCAACCAATTCAATCCCTTTCAGATCCCCAACAACAAAATCTGCAACATGCATGTGAAGTAGAAATCCATCAATCCAGGCCAATATAATGTAAACCAGTATAATCAAGACTTCAAGCCCCTTATTTCATGCATAAAAAGAAAACCTTTACTTCATATAAAGTAAGCATTCAAGGCCCAAAATTCATGCACAAGAAGAGAATATCCATTGAAAGGAACCAATATAAAAACAACACAACCAATACAATTGTCTGGAAATATTGAGCAATTGAGATACTAAAGAAAATAGGAGAGGAAAAACAACAGCCTTGAATCAAAATCTAATGCTAAATGCATTCAAATCCATGTGTAAAAACAAGGATATCCTGGAAATTATCAAAGCTTCTGACCCCTAAATCTTTTAAAGCAGAGGGTAAACTAACGAATCAGAAAATTTTGAAGAATACAATTTCTGCAACAAAAAGGATGATCCAAGCAGAAGCCCCTCACACTAACCAGTGCTTGCCCAAGGAAAAGTAAGAAAAGAAGTAGAACAGAGCATGCATGAATGGGGATACAGAGGCATTAAGCTTCAAATGCCATCGAAATCGTATAAAGTAAATACAAATTCACCAATCTAATGGAAGAAAGACGAAAGATTTCCATGAGCAATAAAACTCACTTCTCAACGATACTAACCTTCAAATTTATTCAACTTACAAGCCACGAAATCAAGCATATAAAGGAAAAGATGATCCTCAACCAAACCAGAAGAATACAAAAAAGTCCACAAGATTTCTCGAGATATACACATCTACTCATTCCCCCAAAAACGCCCATGGGGAAGGGACGAAAAATACATAAATACTTGAATACTGGAGGCTTAGATCTTGCAGTGATTTTGACTGCTTTCTTTCCCCAAAGACTTGGTGTTTCCAGAGTGGAGATTTCACGTGGAATGCTTGGATTTTCTAAACTTTTATATCGACAACAATCTAAACCAAGCGTGTGGGCAATCTTTCGAATGTTGTTCGAGGAACATATGTTGGTTCCTTTGTTTAGAAGCCTTGGGAAATGCCACATTTCGTCTTCATCTTCTTGTTTCTCCTAACAAATCGAATGCTAATCCCTTTTTTTCCATTATTATTATTATTGTAAACTTTGAGCTTGAGATTTGGGGTCTTTGATCTAAACCCAAGAGTCATGGAGAAATGTACAGAGAACAGAGTTGTCCTCTACACATTCAAAGCATATTGGTGGGTAACAACCTATTTAAAATAAAGAGGGAGAGATTGTGAATGTCTTGATAGACATAAATTTAGTCTAGACAGATGGTACTACTAATCATTCAATCTGAAACAAATCAAATTCGTTACTTGGTGAACAATTCCTTGTAGTCGTAGAGAAGATTTCCAATTATGTTAGCATAAAAATTGCCTTTCCTTCTCTATACTTCTCCACCATGCATTGTAAACATGATTTAAACTCTCAATTCAAATTATAATTGTTCAATTTAAATCCATTCGAATATTTTTTTGGGTCAACAACTCAAAGGGGTTTTCCTAAGTGTATAGGTAAAGAAGTTTGCACATATCCAAAGGATTAGTCGGGTGCTCTAAAAGGCTTGAACACCTTATTAATAATAATAATAATTATTATTATTATAATATATTTTTTGGGTCAGCTCCTCCTTCATCTCAGGTTTGACCTGGATCATGCACAATTTCAAGCATGTGAAATGAGATGAGGTCTAAAAATCAACCCACTTACCTTTTGGGAAAGAAAAGGGGTAGCGATCTTCCCACAGACTTTTTATGTAACCAAACACAGGAATGTGTGGATTCTTGATTTTACCCTTCGCATGAACAGTAAATCGCCTCGCCGAAATTCGCATCAACAGTAAATCGGTTAGCCAAAATTTTATAGTCCATGCGAAATATCCGAGTTTACTGTTCATGCGAAGAGTAAAATCAAGAATTCACTAATTCCCGTGTCTGGTTATATAAACTTCACATGGGAGAATCGCTACCCAAGAAAAGATGTCAAGAAAAGTTTATGTTCCCTCAAGAATGCTTCAGTAGGAGTAGGATTGCCTATGGCTTGTAGGATCAAATGGTCAAGAACTACAACATAGATCAACTTAAAAGGTGAATCAGAAAAGTAGAAGGCCATGAAGAACATACTATACTCTTTACTGTAAATTGTAATTCCCAATGCAGATAGGAGGCATGCATCACAACCATAAGCAGGTGAATCTTGTTTCCACGAATTGTCTTGGAGATGGAAATTAGGTAGAGAGAGAGAAGATTCAAACGAGGCTAAAAGAAAATTTTCCTTTAGAACAATTACAAGGTTCACTGTTATTGAGGATTTGGTCCTTGAATAAGAAGCAACCTTCCCTGCTTTTAATGGACCCTGTGCAAGAGTGTCTCCATGCAGCAGGAAATATATTGTCCCCATGAAAGGACTCTTTTGCCATTTGAGTTTTCCGGCACAGGTGGAAAATACCAAAATCAAAGGGGCTGAAAATGTCATAGTTGAGGGTAAAAAGGGCAGAACTCTTCTCAAAGTATATGCAATCTTCCATGTTTCCATGGGTCTTGGCCCGAAGAAATATTTTTTTCCCTGAAAGCTGTGAATAAATCTTAAGAGGGCTTAGAGTCCACTCTTTCTCGTGTCAATTGGTTCATTCAAGCAATTGAGAAGTGGTTGTACCACAAATATATATTTTTATATTATCAATGACTTAGTTAATCAAATCTTTTGAGTTAGGCTAAGAAGACATTATTAATGAATATACTAATGAGGTATGTCACTAAATAGATCATGAGCCTTATAAATTTAAGGTCTATTTGATAGGTGATATTACATAGATATGAAAGTGTTAGGTTTGTGGAGCTTGATTGTGAGATGTTTACTGGTGATTTCATCTCTACTGATCCATTCTGGGGTCAAACTCCCCACTAAGCTCGTGAGGAGTCTAGAGGGCAATTTTGTAATTTTCGTATTACATATGTTCTAACCCTAATTAGGGTAGTATATAATGTCTCTTGTCGCGAAAGATGAGAGGTATAGAGCGAAAATTGTAACAGACACGATCGTCTCTTCTTTTCGTTTTGCCTTTGAGCATAGTGGATTTGGTTCGAACCCGTGGATGTACTGAAAGGGAACCACGTAAATCCGTGTGTCTTTGTGTGTGATTGATACGTACTTTGTTCTTCCGACTATTGCTTGTGCGCTTCTATTCTCAACAAAAAGTATCACTATTAATTGTTGATCGAAGAAATATAATCTTGTCCTTTTAAATTTTGATGAATATAGATCATTGATTTTTTTTAAAATTTAAAATAAAATAATATGATCATCAGATGGAGATGAACTTCATATAGTTCTCTTTAAATCGAACTTGATGTGGCCATAAAATCCATTTAATGAGATATCTCATTAATGTGTATTACTGAAGAAAGTCTCAATAGAGTTTTTAAAATATTTTTAAGCACAAATGGTGTTTTTACCTATATCTTCATCATGCAGAAATCGCGTTTTTACTTTAGAGTTTTTCTTATGTGAATTTTAGAGTATATATTTTTGCATATTTGAGAATTAGGTCTCATTTCTTTTGGTCCATCTCAACTTTTTATATATCTTATCTATCTTTGAATTATCAAGAAAATTCTTTCAAACTTTTATGCAAGTTAACTTCGAGATTAGGTTTAACATATCCATTATCAAACAATTGAATTTTGAATCAAAGATTAAGGGCTAGAATTATTAGATCGATATTAAGTTTTGCCGGCTAAACATCCAAGATATTTGTCCAGAAGCTCTACTTATGAAGGGAGGTCTTGTGTTTGAGTCACTCTCTATAGTTCTTTACCCATTGTGTGTGGGATTGAGAGGGTTGCATTTGTCCCAAGGATTAGTCGAGTTAAAATGTCTCCTTTCTAAATACAGGTGAGACCTCTGAAAATCTTGATCATAAAAAAGAACATCCAAGATATTTAATACTCCCTCCGTCCCATTTTAATTGTCTCATTTGAAATATTTGTATTTTTTAAGGAACTCTCTCTATAAGGCTAACATTTCATGTGATCTCATCCATTTTTAATACACTTTATACTAAATGAGACACCTATTTTGGGACAATTCTAAAATCCGTATAGGACACTTAATTTGGGACAGAGGGAGTATAATCCTCTTCGAAATCTCTAAATGTCTCTAAGACGATTTATTAGAGAAAAAGAGAATCATGCTCCTATGGGTACTTAAGAATATAAAATGCTTTTTATTTATTAGCAATATCTAAAAACCAACTGAGATCATAGGTTTAGATTCTTAAGACTCAAAAATTTGTGATGAAGAAACTCAATTTCTAACCAATAACTATTATAAATTTGATCTCATTGAAATCAAAGGCAATGTCAGTTGGCCAAATTGTAGTAGGTGTCAGAAAAAAAAATGGATGAAAAAAAGATCTTACGTTGGCTCTGTAAAATACACCACATAGTTTATATTATTCATAGTAAGCACATGTAATTTTTAAAGAGAAGTTGACCTTCAGGCAACATTAAAAGGGGTCTTTTAGATTTTTTATAAAAAATTAGGATTGTCTTAAATTATGGAAAAGTTTGAAAAGTTTTTTTTTTTAAATTTACGTGTTAGTAATTGTAAAAAACTCAGTATAAAAACTTCACGGGTGAGATATTCTTTACCTTTTTTAAATAGAAGAAAAATGAGTTTTACTTTTCTCTTATTTATCTCACTCAACTAAAGAAACTAGTTTCTTTCCCTTTTCCTTCTTCTTTCTTTCTTTCTTTTTCTCCTTAAATATTTACAATTTTGCATATGTGAAGATAGAAGAGATTCTCACTAGAAGAATTTCCTACTTAAAAGGAATTCCTATTGAAAGAAATCTCTTGAAAACCTGAATCTTCATCCAAAGACAGACTAACAGACTAGTTAAAACCCCAAAGCACCAATATGTAAAATATAGCATTTTAAATTTTAAATTTTCTTTATTTTTTATTTTCCTTAAAACTTTGTTAACATTGCATTTTACTCATCTTGATTTTTATTTTATCTAAATCTATATTTCGGTAATATAAAACTAATTATGTAGAAATATCCTACATTAAAATTTTGAATCACATGCCACCCACAAATAACCCTTCTTCAAATCATAGTCACAAATACCGTTTTCGGGATATTAACGGTAATTGATAATACCGTGATATTTTCAAATTCTTAGATTTCTATCGAGAAATTAACGTAAAATTCTCACAGAAAATATAATATTTAAAAATAATAAACAT
Organism: Chimonanthus salicifolius; assembly: GCA_013350335.1. NCBI lineage: Eukaryota > Viridiplantae > Streptophyta > Magnoliopsida > Laurales > Calycanthaceae > Chimonanthus > Chimonanthus salicifolius. The sequence goes on along the minus strand of CM023540.1, from coordinate 17,958,408 downwards.
ATAATAAAATAAAATATCAATATAGATTTATCGATATTTTACCAAGAATTTATTAGAAATTTATCACGATATTACTATTTATAGAGAATTTACTGCAGTGCTGATAAACGTCGGAATATTAACGATAATTAGTATTTTGCTGATAAAAATATAATAAATTAAAAAATATCGAAGATATTTATCGAGATCTGTTCAAATAAATTATCAATGGGATCCCTTGCACATGTGGAATATGAGTGGATGAGAAATGCACACACCAAAAGATGTTCTCTCTAAGGAAGTCTGGTGAGTTGTAGGATTGCACCAATCAATGAACCTTTTTATTACAGGGGAACATGAGCTCCACACCTTATATTATAAACCACTAATAAACTAATCTAAGACAACTAAATTCAGCTATGGAAAGATCTGAGTTGGAAGGATTGTACAGCTAAAGATATGCTTAATAAAAGAAAAAAAAAAAAGAAGAAGTCAAGTTCCACTTTTCTAATGCAAATTGTACATATAATCATGTTATTTAAAGCCAATTGTACATGTGGATGGACCTTTTATTATTTAGATTATAAAGTTGTCATTTTAGCATCAATGAAAATTCTTTTCAAAATTCGTTGCAGTTTTATCTTCATAATATGAAGACAATAATATAATCTTATAAAAAATATTTAAATTTGATTATTTTCATCGTTTTATACTAATCTACATAACTATCATTAGATGACTACTTATCGTTGTAATCTCAGTTGATAACAGTGTAGTTATCAAATACTAATTCAAGAATGTTTAAATTTTACTCTAGTAAGAATCAATAAAAATTGAATTATATGAAAAATATAAAAAATACTCGAGAAATAAACTTAAATTTTATTTTATTCAAAATTAAATGTCACAAGTCGTCACTTGATCTTGGTGGTTAAAGTTATTAGGTATCCTTAAATTAAGATTCTTATATCAAAGTTCTTTAAGGCTGCGTTTGGATGGGGGGTAACGAGGTTGACCCCAGGTCACCCCTCGTTACCCTTGTTTGGTAATCCAAAAATTATCTCAGGTGAGGGTAAAAATTCAAAAAATCATTGCATTCGCCACATTTTTTTAATACTCCATTGAAGCTTGGGGTATTCAAAGGTGACCCCAACGTAAGGGTGACCTCAGGTGAAGGGTGATTCATCCAAACACAACCTAAGATTCTAATTGATGTTGTTTGGAAATTTTAAAAAAATTGTGAGAATTAAAGTGTCTTTGGTAGCTCTTGACTTCTTGAGAGTTTTGAGAAATTTAAATATTGTTATTATACTACTTTTGTGAATTTTAATATAAAAACTTTAACACTAATAAATACCATAAACATCAACTATAATATGAATTAATTAAATTCAATTATATTATAATTATCAAAACTCACCCACATCAACTATTGTAATTACAATGATTGTGATGAAGTACTTGCGCCAATATATTAATCATTTTCTTCCAGTGGGTGGAATGAACACACAATTTTCTATATTGGTCAAAAACAACTTTGCATCTATGAGTTGGAAAATATCTTGCTTAGTCGTTTGTGGATTTGAAGCTATTTTCTTTTTTCAACAGACGACATGACACTCAAATCACTAATTATTTTAATCTCTGTTGATTAGGTCAACGAGTTCCGTTCCTTTAAACGGGCCCTTTAGTTTCTTAATGATTGAGGAAACCTCAAACAATACCTTCGACATAAGTTCTCCTGATACTCTGAGCTCTTGATAGTTTTATAAGAAATTATTTTTTGGAGAAGAATTATAAGAAACTAATTCAAAGTAGTGACAACAACATTTATATATACAAAAGTTAGATATAGAAATTAAAATTAGATATAGAAATTTATTGTTTTTTCATCTTTTTTTTTTTTATATTTTGACTCAAATAAAAAAAATGGGTACCACAAATCAAATCTTATAATATCCTTTGAAACTCATTTCTAATTGAGAGAAAAAAAAAAGAATTTTAAATGTCATTTTCCACTCATCATCATCTTGGCATATTCTTTCAACTGAAAGATGAATAAATAAATGAAAAAAAAAAAAAAACTGTAATCCAACATCTCAACATGTGCATGAAATACAATGATATTAGTTTGATTTTTTTAAATTTGGTCAATATATAATGTATTGGCTGAATTATATTAGATTTTTCATGGTTAATATATATCGGTTTCAACACATCAGTAGATTGCAGTCGGAGTCCAAACGAATGACAGATGAATGTGTATCTGTCTATAACAATTGATACGTATCAAGCCACTAATATCAACATGTCCACGAACCAATTTTCTTACCCTTGATAATGTGTGACCCCTCTTCAGAACAGGAAAGCCCGTATAACACCAAATAGTGCCTTAATTATAACGAAGGCAAATTATTTTAGATGAGAGGGAGGGAGGGAGGCTGATAACTTATTTTTATTTTTATTTTCTTTTTTTTTATTTAGTTATTACTTTAAAAAAGAAAGTAGGACTCAACGTTAATAATAAAGTTCCCTTTTATAGAAGTTTGGCATTCTTCACTTCTTATAGTCATTTTTTCCCTTTAAAAGACAATTTGCGTATCACTTAGAACGGGTCAAATTAGTATCTAATTGTTTCTTCTTTTTCGTTTATATTTTTTTAAGATCTCATCAAAAACCAATCAACCAAATTAAAGGTCTGCTTAATGAACATTTAGTGAATAAGTATCGGACTAAATTCCAAATGTTATCACTTAATTTTGATAATCAAAATTAGTAGCTTTTTCGTTATCAACCGCTAAGTTCAAATTGTCGAAACTTAAGATTTTTGGTCTAGGTGTAGCTCATCTAGTGAACCTTCAATCTCAGTGGCCTTTTTATTTACATTTTTTTTTTAACAAAAATAAAATAACTAGAATGCAACTCATGTGAATTTGTAATTAATTTTCTTATATAATTAATTTCTCCAACTGCCAATATATTTTAATATATTATATAACCCACGCAAGTGTAGTTCATTTGGTTGTGTCCCGCCTCAAGAAGCGGGACGTGACAGGTTTGAACTCTCGTGGACTAACTTGGTGCGTTCAACCTAAACTGAAGTTGACCATGAACAAGAAAAATTTTAGTTAGGGGTGCAACTCGGTCGGGTTTAGAGCCTACCCGAAAAATCATACAGATCGGGTCGAGAATTTTGGGTCAGCAGGTTGGGTCGGGTTGAGAAGATAAAAATTCGCATGAAATTCGGGTCTATCTGGATTGAAGATTTTACAAGTTAACCCGACCCGACCTAGCTAAAATTAGGCTAAATGGGTTCATAATATAGTTCGGGTCAGAATCAAGGTTGATTCGGGTTAGATTTCAAATCGGGTCGGGTTGTAAAGTTCGGGTCGAGAATTCAGATCAGTTCGAGTCATGTTCCATAAATATTAACTCGGATCGAGTTGGGTTTTAAGGAATGCGATCCGCCCGTCCCGCGTTGCAGCCCTATTTTTAGTTAATCACAGTCAAGTTTTAAGAAAAAATGTTTAACATAAAAAGAAATTGTACTATTAATTAAACTGAGATAAAACAACTATCAAAACAAGTAGTTTGTAGCTTAAATTCATCTCTCATTAGCGTAGAAGATGATATAGAATTTGTTAGAAAACTATAACTTGATAACTTTTTTGAAGTAAAATCTCTCAAAAGTTGACAATTGAAAGAAGGGTGTTTCAAGTGTCATATTCATATGGAGTCATTGGTTTCTCGAATTAACTAATTTGAGACTTTTGTCACTTCACACCCAACTTCATGTGCATTTGTGTCTTACGACAGCATGTGGAACCATGACTTAATAACAATTTTGAAGTTAAATTCACTCTCAAAATCTAGTCATTGAAAGAATGATACTTCAAGTGTTAAGTCATTTATTTCTTGAATTAACCGGTTTAAACTTTTGTGACTTCACATAATCTTTAAAATCTCCCATATCAGCCATTTATTGAGCACTGCAAGTCGATTATTAAAATATAAATGGATAGTCACTTGAAAATTTTAAAAATAACTTTAATTAAAAATGTTTATATGTAAATTTTGTATCCACTTAAATCTTGATTTGAATCTAATTCTAAACTTAGTAGGTAATTGCCTTTCGGTAAAATGCCTATATGTCCAAGTTGAACTTAATAATCAATTAATGCGTATGTGTAGATTAAACGTTAGATATAAAAAGTATTAAAAATAATATATATAACATAACGTAACAGAACGATAATTACCGAGATTTTTTCAATTTTGATAGAAAGACCCTTCTTTAATTTCTACCATTTAAATAGTAATATGAGTAGAAAACATTAAAATATATTTCACAATATATTCTACTGAAATATATTTAAATTAATCCCAATGAAATTAAGAAAAATCATATCCATCCCAACCACTGATGACATTATTGTTGTAAGTATAGAGTGTTAGAAAATTTTAAAGTTTAGATTTGACTCAAATTTGTTTGTAAGAAATTTAAAGATTAATTTAAAACAAAAATTTTAAATAAGAAAAAAAATCAATTTATTATATTTTTTGTTCGATATTAATAAAAATATCATCTATACTCAACAATTCGATTGTTGAACTTTAGATATATTTTACCAATTGTTTAGATTAATGGCGCCTACCACTCGTGTTTAATGTCCTTATAGAACTGTTAGACGACGCGTTGACAAATGACAATAACATCGAAAGAAGGGACTTTAATTCATTTTTAGTCATTTTTATTTAAATTCATCAAAATCAAAATAGAATGACTTTAATTTCCATAGCAGACAATCACTTTGAGTCTCGGATACTGCATACTCACATTGAGTCACATATGCTACACACTGATGTATTTGTATGATGGAACTAGTAACACATTATGTGATAAATGTTAAAAATATAGCTTCAAATCTTCTATTACTATAAAGCAGGGATATAAATATCGGCTCATACATCGATATGATGCGATTTTGAAACTGTACTATATTGGCCGATATTTCGGCCAAATCAATATAGGCCGTTTTTGTTAAAAAAAAAATATAAGAGGGAAAAATATCTGTCGATACTGAATTTTAAACCCCTACTATAAAGCTAAAGGTCCTTTCTTATAGTTCATATGGTGTGTGACCAAGTGTGCTCGAAGCAATCAACATAATTACAGGGATCTTATTAAAAAAATTACCAACAATTAAGAGGTCCTTTAAAATATTATAAGCTAAGTTTTTTCTCTTAAATTAATTTAAATATGAAATATTATTTTTCAAAGTAATATTTCTTGTGTTGCTGTCACTGAATATTTGCCAACAATCCAACATATCATTAAAAATAGATGATATATAAATAATTCACCAGAAAATCAACTCTGTTGATTGAGATTGTCAAGAGAGAATGATAAAGTGTAACTCTAGTAGTTTAAAGAATATTGGCGAGAAATTAATTAAAATAGGAAGTGACTTGGCATTATTTTGTGACAAATTTAGATATTTGAGTGCCGCTATTGAATCAAATAGAGGGCTAGACTTACATAGACGTAAGCAAATGAACACAGTGTTTTTTGATAAACAATTACCTTGTAGATTGAAAGGAATGTTTTATAAAACAAAAATTAGGTGCAACATGGTCTTATGGAGCATAATATTGGACAATAAAAGAAAAAACAAGTGTGTAATGTCATGGTAATTGAAATATGTATTCTAAAATTGATGAGTAAAGTTACATTAAAATATAGAATTAAAAAAATTATATCATGCTGGGGATGTAGGTCTTAATAAGAGGGAAGTGTTCCCTCTTCATCACAAGGCCTTTTGGGCCTGGCTAAGTGAGACGAGTCCAAAAACAAAACCGTTCGAGTCCACGTGGAGCCCAAAGCGAACAATATTATGTTGGGACTCAGGTTGTTACAAATGGTATCAGAGGACGGTTCAACTCTCTGTCATGTGGGCATTCTACCTGTGTAATGTTGTCCGTGTGGATCATCTGTATGCGTGACGTGATAAAGTCAGGGACGACTGTGGTCTTAAAAGGGGTAGATTGTAATTTCTACACACCCACCTGAGCATGTGGGAATTGTCCCACATCGCCCAGGGAGGTGAGGATGTGGATCTTAATAAGAAAGAAACACTCCTTCCTCTTTATGAGGCCATTTGGGTTTGGTCAAGTGGGTCGGGTTTAAAAATAAAATCGTACTAATTCAGATAGAGTCCAAAATGGACAATATCATGTCGAGTCGTTACAAAAAGTTTTAGAGTAACTCTAAATGAGAAATTGAGGAAAAATTCATTTTAGATAATTTAGACATGTAGGTAAGAGACTAGTAATAAACTCTACTAGAAAATTTGAAAATATTCAAGAAAAATAGCAGAGAAGAAGAGATGGACCTTTTAAAACTTGAATAAAAGGAGTAAAAAAGAATATAAAAAAGTACAAGGCACCACGAGCATGAGTTTCAATAAAATAGAGTTAAAAAAATAAATAAAAAAGAATTCAAAAAGTTAAACCTAAATAGATGTGATTAATAGCTATAATGGTCGTGATGAGGATGACTTAGAGCCAATCAGTTGGAATTTTCTAGTTTTTACTAATTTTATTTTATTTTATTTTTAAATTAACAATATTTAGATGTAAAACTTTTTCATGACTATTTATTAGAGATCTAAGACTTAAATATAGAAACTCGTTACTCAGTTACGTCAGAGTTTTCGAACAAAAACTCTAATGGGATATCTCAACTTTTGACTTGGTAGTCATTAAACGGATGGATCAACTTCCTACTTCCATTAATAGGAAGTTATACTGATAAATCAACAGCTTTTGATGTGATGTGTTATCTAAGAGGGGCCAGCCCTTTGGATTACTTTTATGTTGAGCGATGAGTCAAAGTTGAAATATCTTTCATATTTTCAAATTTATTATATTTTTATCGATAAATTATTAATTGTCATTAATATTCTAAAATTTATTAGCACTGCAGTAAATTTTCGATAAATTCACAATAAATGGTAATGTTGTGATATATTCTCTTTTTAGGAGGCAAAAGGAAAATTCATTAAGAAAAAACCATAAGTTCAATACAAAGAAATGGTCAAAAATTATTAGACCATCGAAAAGAAGGGACAGAAGGAAAAGGAAATAACAAAAGACATCAAAAAAAGAACATGCCATCCAAAGGTTGTCAACTCCTAGTTTGGCGAAGTAATCCGTTACTCCATTATCTGAGCGGCCAACTTGAACAAAAGATACTCCCATCTCTCTGGCCAGCTCTCTCATCTCCCTGATCACATTAGTTAGTTTCCAATGTGGGCGGCTCAAACCTAAGGTCCAGTAATATCGCAATAATATTCTGATAAATTTCTAGTAAAATACTGATAAATTCTATATTGATATTTATTAAATTTTTATTTATTATATTTTCATTATTTTTTAAATATTATATTTTCCACAAAATCTTTCTTTTAAACTTTCGAAAAAAATCCAAAAAATTGAAAATATCCTAATATTATCAATCTTGATTAATATCCCCTCATAATAAAGACCCAAGTGAACCCACAAATGTGACATCAGCGTTATCCTGGTGGGTTCATCTAGTATTTAGGTGGCTCAAAGAATGTAGGAGAATGCCCTTAGTATCTCACCCTTGATCCCCCAATGTGATCCAGAAAGTGAAAAAAATTAGAAAAACTAAGATTATGTTCGAACGAAGAAAAACAAAAGAATACAAGAAGTTTCTCTCTTTTCTTCTCTTTAGTATCTATAAATTAGAAAAAGAATATAAATCTTAAAATTTTCTTCTATTTCTCATCTCGAATCTAATTTTGATATCTCCATAAAAGATACTTTCAAAATTTTATTTTAATTTAAATGAACATAGATTATGAGATCCAATGATGGATGTAGTTGCATAGATATTCACCAACTTGATATGTGATTAATATCATCTAAAATGAGGAATTCAATTGGTAGTTAATATCTCATGTTTTGAGAACCATGTCGAGCTGACCCAGTCACTTTATAGTCAAGCTTTCATCAAGTGAGTTTCATGGGCTCCTTCGCTTAAGGAATTCGAGAATATTTTCATAACTAATATCTTTCATACTTAGAAAAAAATGTGTTAATCTTCAATGGTTTTTTGTTCCGTTAGCGTTGTTTTAAGCTTTTGACTTCTTTCATGTTGGAAAGTTAGTAGTGTTGTTGATTTTTCTCTTTTTGTGTTTACAGCTCCAGTACTCATCTTTTTTTAATATATTAATAATTTAAAAAATATCATCTAAAATGAAGTCTATAAGTATAAAGTTAATGATTCATACCATATGAGCATTAAATAGTGAGTGAACCCAATAAAATAAAGTCATGAATTCAACTTTGAATGTTTAGCAGTTGGTTTGGAAAGAGGAGAGAATAAGTAGCTCTTGCCCTTAATTGATATAAATAACTTAAAGCTCATTATCATTATAATCATAGTCACAATCTCATCTATTTGTTAGGGTCGGTTTATTGAGTTCGATTTATTTATTTGATCTGATCATAAATTATTTGATTTTGCACTTCACTATTTATCATGTCTTTCTTTATTTCTCTATATTTACATTGATCTATCCCTCCTCTCTATACCTATAACTTATAACCTCTCAGCTCTAAATAATAGGGTTACTCCAATCTTACATGTCACTAAGTAAATGATCTTTCATTAATTCAATTGAAGTGTGTGATTTCGACATCAGAGTGAATACCATCCCAAATTTAAACACCAGTCACACATAGTATTTAGGTAGACTTTTGTATAATTAAATGTTAAAATTTCAAATTAAAATTTGAATCCTATTTTTTTCAATTAGATTCCAATTAATCTTTGATGATGAAATTAATTCGGAATTCTCAAGATCAACCTGAATTAAGTGAATAAAAAACTAAATTTAAGACTTTAAATAGTAACAAATAAAATAATGAAAACAAATCATCAGAAAAAACAAGAAGTAGAGAAAAGCAAAAAAAATAATTGATGGATTCATGTTGCTGTTTTGTACATTATTTATAGCATAACCAAATGACAAGCCCATGTATCTCTGACCATGAAAACCTTCATGTCAATGACTCGCTAAACTAAAATCGTAATCTTACTACACACCCCCTTGCATTTCTTAATTAAGAAAATAAAACTAAAAAATAAAATTAAAAAACTGCTAAAAGAACTGCTACATTTGAAAACTCGGTGAAAATACTCACGTGTAACTCAATTGGTTGCCTTCTGCCTCAAGAAGTGAGAGATTGTAGGTTCAAACTCCTATAGCCTAACTTTGGTGTGCCCTAGGAGTAATGATTCACCGGTGGGAATTTTGCACTGGATATCCCACGGTTTCTTATACGTAAATTAAAAAAAAAAAACTCTAATAAGCATTTGGACAAAATCTTAAATTGAATTATTTCTTCAAATTAAAAAGCAGAGAGAAATATAAAATAAACTGAAGGAACGTAGATCATGTTCCCCATTCTTTTTCAACTATTATTGAAATCAAAGCACTGTCTTAAAATGTAATGTCATTCGATCATTTTCTTTATAATATAATTTAACACTGTCCTCATTTTTAAGTATTTTAAGAGTTGTCGTGAACGTGCATTTAAATTTTCAGCTTTCCATATAATTTTAATAATTTGTAGAAAACTATTTTAAAATAAAAAAATAAACTTGGCTGTAATATTCGTAAGGCCAGGGCCGTCTAGACCATAAGGCGGGTCAGGCGACCACCTTAGGCCTCCGACCGCCTTAATCCCCCAATTCACAAGCTCGTACTCCTTACCGCAGAGCAAGGGTAAGGCGATTAAGGCCGCCTTAGGCCCTCTGTTGTTAAGGCCCCGAATGCAAGCTTTTGTCATCCTCTTATAGAGCGGCAGCAACGGCAACGGCAGCTAGGGTTTTGAGGGTTATCACGGTTAGCCGAGAGAGGGATGAGGGAGAATGGGAGATAAGGATATGATAAAATATGGATTTCTTTAGAGAGAAGCTCTTACAAAATCACACGTGAGTTTTAATTAGCTCTCTCGTGAGCACCCTTTTAGTGATTTTTTTTTTAAAACATTACCTAGGTTTTAAAGATTTAAAGATTATTTTTTTATACTCTTATTTATTCTATTATAAATATAAATAAATAAATAGAATACCTGGGAGGCAGAAAATTTGACCCGATAAAATATGGTTATCTAGATTAGTTAAATGGGAAAATTCAATTCATTTTTAAGGTTTTTCATTTGATATAAATTTATAAAATGGTAATTCAAATAAAAAGTAATTATATGATTATTTTTTGTCTATTTATAATTTTATAATGATATTAGGAAATTGTAATAGATTTATATACTGCAGAATTTTGGTATTTGAGTAGGTTTATTTTTAATTAAACCCTTGAGACTCGTCAAATTCGACATACATTAATAAATCTGAACACATATAAGATATAATAGTCTACCAGAGCGGCCCATGCTAAATTTTTATTATGATTTTACAAAAAGTCACAAAAGTCAATCGACTTTCAGTCTATTTAGCCATTATATATATAATAAAAATACAACTAGTGTATTTTCTTTCATCTTTTTTTAATTATTTTAAGATGATTCATAACAAAATAATGTTGAATTAAAATTATATATAGTAAACCGAAAGTAGATAAAAAATTGAACTTAACATTCAATTTTTAATCACTTGATTTTACTTGTAAAAGTCATATTTTATTTTTTCAAAACATTGTTTACATTAAATTTTATTCTAACTCATCAATTAAACATTAATTAATAATTTACTATTATTTATAATATAATATTCATAGCATGGGTTTGACTGGATTTGACCACGGTTGAATCTGGTTGGACCAAGGATGGTTTGCTAGCATTGTCGGTAACAATTTCTTCAAAAGAAAGAAGTTTTCAAAACTTAAATTGATAAAATCTTACCTACAATCAGCAATGTGACAAGAAAGATTAAGTGAATTAGCCATATTATTAATTGAAAAATGATTTTTTAGCAAAATTTGAATAAAAAATTTAATTAATAATTTTGCATCTCAAAAAATAAGAAAAATAGATTTTAAATAAATTATTTTTATTATATATAATTAAATTTTTAATTAAATATTACTTATAATAATATATTAAATATCAAGAAAGCCAATTTAAAATTTTAATATTATGCCTCGACTTGTGTTAAGACAGTCTGCTTACCATAGCCTTCTTCCTTTTGCTTCTTAAGGAATTGCGTGTTCAACTCTTCAATCCAGACTTTCAGAATTCAATTTAGCAGCTTTTTACTGGGTCACGATAAAATCATGACTCAGATTGATTTTAAAAATTATATTTAATTATTTATAAATAAATTTATCAAGATAAATAAAGACTATTAATATTAAGATTCTAAAATGAAATTTCTATTCTTAAATTTTATAAAAAATAATAGTTAATAGAGAGTTCTCTTTCAACTGATTATTTATCTAGTTTAAATTTAATAATAAAAATAGGCTGGCCATATAGACACTATATTTTTCTGTCAGGAGACACCTCTTTTCATTTTTAGGTGTGAAATTACTAATTTGTCCTTCTGTGTTTTGATAGTCCGATTGAACCTCCCGTTAATTATCGTCTGATCGAAGGCAGTGGAGAAAATGTACGATTGGATGATTCGAACGAATGTTATGAAGAGGGATTTTCAAAAGAAGTCGTTTCTCTATCGATTTTTACAAATAAGGTATCAAAATTCATCTACTTTTTTTTTGAATTTACGTGTGGGAAACCGTGGGATACCCAGCGTAAAACCCCCACGGGTGGACTCCTACTCCTAAGGCACACGAAAGTTAGGCCATGGGGATTCGAACCCGTGACCTCCCGCTTCTTGAGGCGGGAGGTAACCAACTGAGCTACACTCATTCATCTACTTTGAATTTTATGAACTCCGGTATTGATTTAAGTGAAAAGAGTATAATTTTGGACTTCAAAATCGTACCTAAAGAATTAAGGAAAATGACATCCCTCTTAATTTTTTTAGTACGACTTTTTAAGCCCAAAACTATACCATTTTCATTTAAAATCATTCCCGGAGTTCATAAAATTTAGAGTAGATAAATTTTGATACATTATTTGTAGATATAGGTTGAAAAACCACCTCGTTTGAAAACCCAAGCAACACGCGCAAATGTTACAGTTGGTAGAGAGGTCGTTTCTCTACCGATTTTTACAAACAAGGTATCAAAATTCATTTACTCTGAATTTTATAAACTCCTTGACTGATTTTAAGTGAAAAGGAAATAGTTTTGGACTTAAAAAATCGTACCCAAAGAATTAAGGAAAAATTGATATATATAAAATGATCCGGTCAGTGCACCGATTTGTACTCTCAAAAAATCGGTGGACCGATTTCCAAGTGATCCGGTGACAGGTGCACCGATAAGTGAACCGATCCATTGAAAAGTGAACTGATTTTTCCATATTGATGAGGGGCAAAATGAGAAGTTCATTAAAACTCGTGCCTCCTAAAAGATAACTCTCGTATTAAGATGCCCACCCTTTTAGAATTGTTCATTAAGTCATTAAGCACTTATTTGTTAAAAAATAAAACTATATTTGTAATCAGTTTTTTTTTTTTTTGTTTCAACGTGACTTAGACATGAAAAAAAAAACCTTGATATGTTTAAAATAGTTCACAAATTTTGAATTTTGCTGCACCATCACCGACATGTTGGATGCTCAAATTTGGTCCTTGCTTATGACTTGTCATTCTTTTAAATCTGAGCCCTAACACACTAATAAATTCATGTGGTCTTTGAAGTCAAACTAAGGCTGAATGATCCAACTCATTTTTATATGGATATAGTTAAAAATTAGGCCTGTAAATGGATCTGGCCCATTAGTCTTCCCGGACCGTCCAAATCTAGCCCACTAACAGAGGGTCCAGCAAGCAAAATGACATTATCTAAGTAGTTTTCAATGAAATAAAGTTGATCAATAGAGATATCGTTGTTTCGTAGGGGTGAGACATTATATTTTTAAAATATTAATTTTTTATTTTATTTTATGTAATGCTCAATATATTTTTACCATTTCTATAAATATTATATAAATTCAAAGAAGAGACACTTCATATTTTGTATTTAAAAATATAATTATTCAATAAAAAAAATATTTCCATTTTAAATAATTGTATTTGGATCATAGGATATTCATCTTTTTAAAAAAAGGTGTCCATCCTAACACGGACATATTCTTTTAAGAGAGATGGGTTTTACTAAACTTTTCACTTTGCCCACATCCGTCTGTATGGATTTTAGTGGACTTTCAGAAATCGGTTCACTGGATCGGTGCACCGGACATGTGCATCGACCGGATTACTTGGAAATCGAAATTTGAGAAAAGTGATTCAGTCGGTGTACCGATTTGGACACTTAAGAAATTGGTACACCGACCGAATCACTTGAAAATGAAAATTTGAGAAAAGTGATCCGGTCGGTGCACCGATTTCTTGAGAGTCTAAATCGGTACACCGACCGTATCAATTTCCTCAAATTTTCGTTTTCAAGTGATCCGGTCGGTACACCTATCCGGTTCACCATCCACTAAATCGATTTCTGAAAGTCCATTAAAATGCATCGATAGAGAAAAAGTGAGAAATTCAAAAAATCAATTCCATGGTTAAGATGCCGACCCTTAAAAAAATTTTAGTGACTTTTATCATAGTCTCTCTTGTGACGGGCAAAATCATATACGGAGATTTTTGCAGAGAATCAAATATGGAGATTCCAGATTTGCAGTCAGAATCATATACGGAGATTTGCAGAGAATCAAATACAGAGATTCATATCACGAGGAGAAGTCAATTTGCAGAGATTTGTTACGATTCCATACGATTTCTGAACCCGACTTGCGACTACAAAGGCACGCAGAGGGAGAGCTCCGGGACACCATACCTCTCTTGCATCCCTTCTCATCTCTTGCTTCGTCCTCTCCTGTCCTCTCCTCTCCTACCGTCTTCATTTTCTTCTTGTCTCGATCGCAGGTTCAGATCGTCTCTCTGAGCTGCGTGTCTCTCTCTCTCTCTCTGTTTTCTTTTGAACTCTTTTCATTCTCTGTTATGCAGCAGATTATTTTTAAAAAAAATTACTTTTTTTTTTGCCCTTTATACTGTTGCAGACAGCACAGTGACATCTTCAAAGGTTTTTGTTCCCACTTTTTTTTTTCAAAAAAAAATAAATCTCTCAATTTCTTTACAAACTTGTGAACTCAAAATTTATGGAGAATTGACTTCTTTAGATTTTTGCCTTTTAAACTATTTAAAGGCAGATTTTTTTGAGTTTTTAAACTATTTTACTTTCCTCAGATATTCTGTCTTCAAAATCCCAACATTTACTTCTATATTTATAAATAAAAAACTCGTATACACCATGGTATTTTTTTTTTTTTTGAAAAAAAAAACCCACGGACCTCTTATTCTAAAAACAATTAAGGTTCACATGAAAATATATGTGCCTAGATCTCTTAAGCGTTTGAGAGAGCGAGAGAGGTGAGGGGTTGAGAAAATCAGTCCTTATTGCTAAATTTTTTTTAGTACTTTTAAGTGTAACCAGTCCTAATTACTAACTTTCAGCTAATAATGGAAAATCAGATAAAAAAGTAGTGGAATTTCACGGGTTTAAAATTGATATATTCTTGTCATTTATCAGAATTCAAAACTTCAGCTTGATTGAACCTATTTAGGCCCAAAATTTTTAATTCCAGCTATAATTTATTTAAAAGTAAAATTGATAGCTGAAATGGTTAAAATGGATAAAATTTCAGCTGAGCATTATCAGCCCAGCTCAGGTCCAAAATATCAAATGCTACCAATATTTTTTTACTGAGAACTAGGCCCAATGTCATACATTTTAACAATGCTCAATGGATAAATATATTTCAAGGTTTTGTAAATTCTTAAATTTTTTGGAATTAGAGAACTTAACTTAAAAATTGGGATTCTAACTTTGACAATTTTGTGTTTTGATTTTTATTTTACTAATTTTATATCTTTACTTGCAAGGAGACATGTTGTTAATAGTAAAATATCTTTTATTTTTATTTTTTGCTTATAGATCTTAGATGTTATATAAAGGCATTGACTTTGGAAATGGGGCGCGAGTATTTGATCAGTGAGCTGATTAAACTATGTTATTGTCATGGCTTGAGTAACATCGGAAATAAATAAATATTGGAGGTGGAGTCTCGTAATGGTAAGAATATTGTTGTCTCTTTATTTTTTTACATATTAATTTGCCCTTTAACCATAAGGGTAGCTATTTAGACATGTAATTTTTTTTTTGGAGACAACTTTTTTTTCAAAATTTAAGGTAAAATTACCATTTTAACTTTTTGATGTGCATTCGAACAATGTAAGATTTTTCAAAATCAGAAGGGTAAAATGATAATTTCACTCTAAATTTTGAAAAAGAGTTTCATATTAGAAAAGTCGGATGTCTAAATGGCACCGCATAATAATTAGAGTTTTCAATGGCCTCCTAGTAGAGTCTAAATTACTTTCTCTCTCTCGTATATGTGTTCATGTATATGTTTGTGTGTTGTGATATTAAGATTATTTTTTATAAGTGTTTGTTGGGTACTTTCAAAGATGGAAGAAAATAGTTGATAAAAGTACTTTTGATAAGTGTTTGTTGCATAATTTTAAGAATGGCATGAGTATTCGCTTAGCTCAATATTATTGTCTGTTATTATTAAATTGATGTATCTGCTCATACTTTTGGAAAATTTTTATTTGATTCTCACTAATATTCAAAAGATTCTATTTTATATGTTTGGGCTTAATTCTGTCTCTTAAAAAAAAAAAACTAGAATTACAATGCCATACTTTCTGAACTTGGGTTGGTAGGGAAAGTGCAAAAAGGTGAGAGTTATGACTCTATCAAGACCAAGAGGATATAGTTCCAGAGTAATTCTAGAAGGTAATATTTTGAGCTTTCATTTGCATATCAATATGTTTTTAGAACAGACAAATTCTTGTATTTTGACTTTTGGTTAATGGGTATCTCTAGTGTAGGAGTTGATCAAAATGGCTATCTCTAGTCTGGGAATATTTTCTATTGAATATTCTGTGGTTAGATCAATAGCAGTCAAAGTAAAGTGTTGGCTTCTTCAGAACTTGAAGAACAAATATTCTTAAGAGTTAAGATTATGTTTGTGTGCTATGATAATAATCAAATCATGTTTTTAAAAGTCTACTAATTTGGACCATTCTACATTACTTTTTTAATTACTAAGCTATGTGGCCTTCAAAATTATAACTTAATTTGTCTAATCAAGTTGAATTTTGTTAGCTCTTATATTTTAGAGTATAATTATTTAAATCCTTTTTTTCTTCTCACAACTTCTGACAGAACAATATCTCATGACAGCTCTGGACTTCAACGAAATTCCATTCAAGGTAAATCCTGACTTCAGTAATAATTTGCACCATCCAATATAGCCCCCAGTTTCTGAAATCTCAAAACTCCAGCTCAATTCAAAATCCCATTAACTTGACGAATTCTGTTGAGTTTCGAAAAAAATTGTCATTTGAGTTTTTAAACAATGTTGGCCACTGATGAGATGATGAAGATCAGTCTATCAAATAAAGTCCTGAGTCTTGGCTTATCTTTTGTGGGACCTTCAGTTTGTATGGTCTATATAGACTTCTATTTTGTATTGAGATTGACATATATTCTTTCTTCAGGTTAAAGAAGAGAGAGACAAAACCCAAAAAGAAGGAAAGATGATTTCTCAAGAAATCACCAATGATAGTTCCGTCGACAGAAAAGGAAATCCAGCAATAAAAAGTAATTCTCGCAGATGGAGATTAGCAACTCTATTATTGGGTAATTATTTAATTAATTATGATAGTAAATAAAACAATAAATGAAATAATTTCATCTTTATTTTACCTTCTTTAAATGGCTTCTGGTTTGTAATGTTGTTCCATATTTTACCAATTGAATACAGTGAATGAAGGACTAGCAATGTGTTCATTTTTTAATCCACGAAGGGACTTAGCTAAACACTATCGTCAAATCCACCAAAAGCTTGTGGCTATAAAAATACAGTGGGAGGAATGTAAAAATATTTCTCCACCATGGCAAAATTAGAAGTGCACAAGATTGATCATGACAACTGATGATATCAACAGTTTTGTTTGACATAAATATGTTATGTCTTTAGCTTTAATGTATGTTAAGTGTGCTTTGGGGTTTATCCAATGGGACAAGTCTGTTATGTCATTAGCTTCAATATGTGTTAAGTGTGCTTTGGACTTATCCATTGGGACAGGTCTGTTATGTCATTAGCTTCAATTTGTGTTTAGTGTACTTTGGGCTTAGCTAAACACTATCGTCAAATCCACCAAAAGCTTGTGGCTATAAAAATACAGTGGGAGGAATGTAAAAATATTTCTCCACCATGGCAAAATTAGAAGTGCACAAGATTGATCATGACAACTGATGATATCAACAGTTTTGTTTGACATAAATATGTTATGTCTTTAGCTTTAACGTATGTTAAGTGTGCTTTGGGGTTTATCCAATGGGACAAGTCTATTATGTCATTAGCTTCAATGTGTTAAAGTGTGCTTTGGACTTATCCATTGGGACAGGTCTGTTATGTCATTAGCTTCAATTTGTGTTTAGTGTACTTTGGGCTTATCCAATGGGACTGTGTGTTAGTTTGAGTTCACAAAGGATGCAATTGTTCTTGGCTTCTTCTATTATATTTAATGAAAGTATTGAAAGTAAACAGTAGATTTAGATTCATCATATGGTATGTGCAATGTTTAATCATATCGAATATAAGATTGAAAGATAAAAAATGGTCAAAAAGACAATTCCTTTTTAAATCCAATAAGGCCAATATATGGCATATAAGTCGAGGAGATATTTTTGCTAAATGGCCATGTATTGGCCATATTTATTTTTGTGCAGGCCATATAATTTGAATCAACCACTGCACTAGCCTAAGAATTAAGGTCCAACGCCAAACTAGGTTGGCACAGGCATACATACTTTCAAGGCCCAACCCAGCTCAAAAACTATTTGTCACGACACGACCCTTTCCAGACGTGCCTATTCAACTCAACTCGGCTCAGCAAGATATTATTGGGCTCATCCACATGGGGCCCACACGGATTTGCAATTGGGCGTGGTCCCATACACAAGGCCAAAACGCGTCTTAATGTAATACCCTAATCCAAATTATGCATAAATTGTGTGTTTTTTTTTTTATCATTGATAGTGTTTCGTGATATGTAAATTATAAAGATTACGTATTGGGCTTTCCGAAAAGTCCAACGTCAATCCAATCAGAGCTTAGTAGCTCGTGAATCTAACTCATTAAAGTTGGAAGGGTTAATTTTTTTTTCTCATAAATATTATTTATTATTGATATTAATCCTTGTTTATCTGAAAAAAAATATTTTAATTAAGATAATTGGACTTTTAAATTTACACTCTTAATGATTCTAAAATCTATTCCTGATTCAATCTTAGCTTTATCCATCTACTTTAAATGATTGGCTTATTTTACAATATATATAAGATTTAAACTATTATTATTATTATTATTATAGTATAATGATATAAAATATGTTGTCCTCTATTTCCCTTTCTGCATTCTTGAGGCCTCCACCGAGAAATTTATTTCAAAAAATATATATACTTGTTTTAGTTTAAACCCAACTTTTCACAAGGTACTTTTACTTTTTGTTATTTTACTTAATTAAATCACTTAACAAGGATTTTGCCCTTTGTTTTTTACTGTTTAAATTGTTTAGTTAATTATTCCATTCTAGTCGAATATCATTTTTCCCGGTTATTCTTTTTGGCTTTCATTAAATTGCCCTGCGTTTTTTTATTTTAAATTAATTAGATTTTGCGTTGGCCCAATAACTCTACTCGCAATTTCGGGATTTGAGGGAAGTATGTAGACCTCTGAATCAGATAGACATGATATAAGTATGATTTAGCATGTGGGTTTTCCAATGAACCCATGTTGGTCCAATTCCGAGCTCGGGAGCTTGAGGACTATTTTGATAATTTTATATTTTATTTGTTTAGTTATTGAAAAAATATTTGAAAATTCACAGAAAATTTAGAAATTGAACTTTAGGTCTCCAGTTTTGCACACACATTCTCCTCAATCAGATATACTTGAAGAATGTAGAAACTTGCACAAATCTCCCCCTTAATTGTCAGTCTTCGATGTTTCAAAATTCTTCAACTTTGAAATTAAAATTTTTATTTTGACTAGACCAATGGTTTTTGTCAATGATTCTAAATTGTCCTACGTTTTTCAAATTTAAATTAATTGGAATTTGCTTTGGGCCCCCCGACTTTTATAATCGGTTAATTAATAGAATTTATTAGCTTAAATGAAAAAAATGAAAATAATAATTCAAATCAAACCCAACTGCCCAATGCACCCTAAGCCTAAGACCCATTGCCGACCCTAATCCTAACTACTCTCAAACTCTCTCGATCAACCGTAGCCGACCTTATCCGTTTCCACATTAAAAATCATGATAAAAAAAGATAAAAATCAATCGAAACCCCAACCTGTGAGTGTAGAAATAGAAATGGAAGTAAAAGCAGTAAAAATACTTTGCAAATACTCCCTGATACGCTTTTGCAGCACAGTGGAAGGGACCCATCTTCCAACGGCTCCTTCCCTTTGTAGTTTGGCTCGGCTTTGACTGAGCCTAGCTCAAGTTGACTTGACTTGATTGTCAAAAGTCAAAGCTATAACACCCGTTAGATTTCAATTTATGAGAAAGAAAATACACGTAATAAGTCTTAAAATTAAAACTCACATATTTACGTGTAAATTCAGAAATTAAATACAAAATAGATGCAATAATGTTCAATAAAATTAAGATATAATATAATTTTAAGCATTGATTGTTCAATTTTATAACTTTTTTAGATTTTAATAAAATTTAACCGATAGGATTCAAAGTTCACTTCATATGGACTAAATTTTAGAAAAATAATTAAATTTTAACCACTTGATCTTAATAATAAAAAATCACTAAGTATCTTTACTTTTCTTTTATGAAGATACCTAGTCTACGATTAAGATCAAATGGCTAAAATCATTTTTAGCTAATCTTTAGTGGAGACGGGAAATTTGAAATGATCTTTGAATCTCATTAGATATTATTTTTAATAATTCATATTATCTAAAAAAAATAAATTAGACCAACATACAACTTACGTAAGTTTAAGTCTCAAACCATTTTCTCTACTAGAATCTCAAAGGGTATAAGTTTGAGTTCTCTCCATCCAAACATAACCTTGGACTCAGGGGTAAAGATATCGGCCGATACGAAATATATTAGCCGATATATATTGATTTTTAAACACAACATTATATCGGTCGATACGTAATGTATTGGTCGTACACACTATTTATCGGCTGATATGACCGATATATCGTTTCGATATGATTAATATTGATCTTTTTTTTAAAAAAAAAAATCAAAACGGTAGTGCGCCTAGGTCGATATCAGCCGATATTTACGGTTTTTTTTTAAAAAAAAAAAAAGTCTAGCTTCCTTTTGAGTTATTTATTTATTTTTAATTTAGATAAAATAAAATAATAAAAAATATCAATACTTAAAAAAGAAAGTAAAAGATGAGAGAAAAACTTATCAGCCAACCGAGTTTTGCACCCTTGCTTGGACTAAACAAGTAGTTTGTTAGATCTACTTATATTAACATCAAATATTTTAGGGACATGTGGCATATGGTGGACCAATGGATCACACTAAATTAAATGTAACAATGGGACAAAAAAATTAGTCAAACCATGTGATTTAATTCATTGAAATGTATTAATCTTGTCATTATTTTGATATATTTGAATTTTATTATTAGAATTGATCTTTGGCTCAACATTTAGATTCTCTAGAGGTTCATAATCTTAAATACAATATTATGGGACCCACTAAAAATATTATTTGCCAATAAATATGCTTTATATTTTAACCAAAATGAAATATTCTCTCGTAACATTTGTATTGAAATCTACGGATTTTTTTAAGGACAAACAAAATTCATAAATCTCAAAATTTCTTAAAACTACAGAAATTGACAAAAGGAATTGCAGGGTGGTCCTTGATAGCTTTAATTATATGTGATTGTGTTGTGTATGGCAGACTATAAGATGCATGCATATGTATGTATATTCATATAAATTTGGGCCGGCTATATAGACATCCAGCTTTCTTTTTTTACATACCCGTTTTCAAATAATCAGGTGAAATTACTTTTTTGCCCTTTTGTTTCTTTAAAAAATGATTCTTCCATATATTTGAATTTTTCTCTATCATTCGAACGAATTTTTGATTCGCTGTGGAGTGAGATTTTCTAGCGAAACCGTTTCTAGACCAATTTCTACAAAAAAGATATCAAAATTCATCTAATCTGAATTTTATGAACTCCGAAATTGATTTTAAGTCAAAATAATATAGTTTTGAATTTCAAAAATTGTACATAAAGAATTACGGAAAAAATGTCTTCCCTTTTAATTTTTTAGGTACAATTTTTTAAAACCAAAGCTATACCTTTTTTCACTTAAAATCCAGGACTGCATAGAGTTTGTTGACACGTTGGGGAATCAAAAGGCCAAAGTCAGGATACAAGAGGCGGTGGTACTTGGACGGATGTTTTAATATTAGTTGCTTAGACAGTCTAGTTTATGTAGAACCTTGGAATTATTTTTAGTTTTGAATATTTAGTAGTTGCTCTTAGCTAGCGATGACGGTCGGCTCAAAGTTTTAGTTAGTTTTGAATACGTATTATATTAGGATTATTTGTAAGGAGGGTCGACTCCAGAAACAGTAGGTTAAGGTCGGTTCCTTAAGTGGCGAGCGGACATATCAAGTAAGATAAGGTCGGTTCCTTTATTGGTAATGGCGAGCGAAATAGATCAAGGAATTAATTATAACAAAAGTCCAATTGTGACGGTGACATTTCAATTATTTCATTTTCACTCAACTTTAGTACACAAAAATGCTAATCTACATGATAATAGTCTTTAAGTGCAACGATTGGCACAAAATGGCGTTAGAGATTCTGTTTAGTAGAAGAGTACGTAATTAGGAAAAAAATATATTTCAAATCCATCTCATTTGTTAATATTTGACAAGTCCTTCTGTAGTATTTCTTGGTTAAATCGCTTATAATTCTAAAACATTTTTCACTAGATAATAAATAAGCAAAATCATAGATAAAGTTGTGCATTGAATACATAAATGAAGAAACTTGACTAAAGAATAACAAAAGCAATTCATCAAAATATTCAGAACCCAATTCTACTATTTCTATCCAAAATGAAACCATTTGACATCTACATAAATACAATTTTTTTTTCTTTTCATTTTGAAACGTTATGAGAAATATATCACAAAATACAAAACATCACTATAAATATATCCCCATTTTTGTGTAGCCATATATGAAACATGACTTTCAAAAACAGCACGCCATACACACTTTAGATCGTTGATCATTTATTATTTATTCGCTCTGACATCATTGATCGTTGCTCTAATTCGACATTTTTGTGAACCTCATATATAGACACAAAATGTTGGAGAGAGAGAGAAAATATTTGCTTCACCTCTCTGTCAATTTAAGAAAATGAAAGATGTTAGGTGTTCTGTTAAAGAAGATCTACTTGCATAGAGAGAAAAAAAAAGTCAGTATGATTAAGCATAAAAAACATGGACAAGACAGAAAATTAATTAATCAATAAATAATGAAAATATAGTGCCTGACATGGGTTCAGGATAGTTGTTTCCAATTAAAGAGTTTTTGTTGTGAATTGTCTCAAACCAAATGAACTTCAATAATCAAGTTTCAAATTTGCTTCTGATTATAGGCGAGTCCAATATTCAATTGATGCTGTATTTTTTCTCTCATGATTTCTCTCATAGAACAAGCATCACACACGCTAAAACTGAACAATAGCCTCACAACCAAAAACAATATGACAGAAGAGAAGGCACCCCAACATCAAATCCAAAAGCACCAATATAAATTAATTTTTTTACTCAACGTTATAACGAAAAGGTTCCCGGATTTAATAAGAAAAAGGGACAATTTTGTATGAAGTTGCTTGAATTGAAGACCAGAGCCCCATATATGGGACCTACACTCAAGCATAGTTTCACCTTATGTTAGATTTACCTCCTTCCAAATTGTTAAAAAGTCTACTTGCCTCAGAAAAGTTGGAATAACAGACTTTTGAAACAAAAACTTTATAAGAAAAAGGATTCTCAAGCACTAAATATTATCATCAGCCTATTTTGGATAATTGTTGTGGAGGAATTAAATAATTATACAATAAAATATAGGAGTTAACAAAATTCAACTTGATTAGATAAATTAAGTTACAATTGTGAAGGCCACAATAACTTGGTGAATAAAAAGTAAGTTAGAACGGTCCAAATTAGTAGACTTAAAAAATAGGATTTTATTATTATACTGACATCGTAAAATTATTATACATCTTCACTCACAAATCTTATATTATAAACTGTAAAATTGTGAGACTTATAAATATTTTCCTTTAAAAATACATGAACTAATATACCAGAAATCCAAAAGATAACAATGTGAACAATTGTTAAACTTTCTTTCAATATGAAGTAAATATTACTCCCTCTATCTCAATTTAGTTGTCTCATATGTCTTTTGGGACTGTCCCAAAATAGTTGTCTCATATGCATTTTGAAAAAGTTACAGGATGTCGTAAATAAGTTCATAAGCCTTTTGAGAGTGTTTGTTTAAAAAATTCAATTTTTTAAAATGAGACAACTAAAGTAAGACAGAGGAAGTATATAACTATTCGATTGATGTTCAAATTTCAACAATGAATTAGAAACCACCAAGAATCCGAAGGTCCTTCTGTTTCATGTAAATGATGCAATAAGCTCGATATTCTCTTCATTATCAGTAACATTTTGTGAACTTTTTCTGGAACCCATCTCTTTTCTCGGTCAGCCCTTGTAAATTGGATTAGGAGAAGTTCAATTCCCTGAGAAATTGCTCTGGCCAAAGCATCTATCTCAGGGATGTATTAGCGTAAACACTCACCAACCCTTCTTTTTCACCTCGTGTACATTCCTCGTTAACTCTTTTCACAGTAATAGCTATGGCAGTGAGTGCCAGGCTGCTTAAAAATCATGATTGTACTACTCCTATATAAAGGTTTTCAATTTTGACTTTTGTAATCTAACATAATAATAACAAGTTCTCTTCATTAATTTTGAATAATTTTCTAAATTTTCACATAAGTCACTATTTTTATTTTCTCAAGTCACACATTATTACCAAATGTCATTAAAGTAAAACACAATTATGTTGAGCTAAGCGAATACTCATGTCATTCTTAATCATGCAATTTTTTAAGGAAAAAACAAGTCAAAATTTGAGTTTGGGTCCTCGACAATGGCGACACACTTGTATCAACTATTTTCTTCCATCTCTGAAACTTACCCAACAAAAACTTACCAATTATAATCGTAATATCGCGACACACAAATATCTACGTGAACACACATATGAGAGAGAGGATATAAGCAAGCCATAGAAATTTTCAAGACTCTAATTGCTATCAAAGGGCAATTTAAAATGTTAGAAAAAAACGACAACAATATTCTTATCCATACGAGACTCCACCTCCAATATTTATTTCCGAGGCTGCTCAAGCCATGACAATAACACAGTTTAATCAGCTCACTAATCAAATACTCACCCCATTTCCAAAGTCGATGCCTTTATATACCATCTAAGATCTATAAGCAAAAATATAAAAATAAAAGATATATTACTATCAATAACATGTCTCCATGCAAGTAAAGATCTAAAACTACTAAAATAAAAATCAAAACACAAAATTGTGATATGTAGAATCCCAATTTTTAAGTCAAGGTCTTTAATTATGAAATATTTAAGAATTTACAAAACCTTCAAATATAGAGTTTGAATTTATATTTTAAAGTCGAATTGATGGTGAGATTAGGATCAACAATGATGGGGAAAAAAAGGAAAATTAAAACAATATGTATTTGATTTAGAAAAGGTAAGAAATCTATAACTATATCTAACAAACTCACTAAGACTGTAGGCTTGAATTGTTAGCCAACTATCATTTTTCAACTTTCAAAATTTATCACCTTTGTCGTCATTATTGTTTCATATTTTCATTTTCAGTTTCAGAGAATGTTTGAAATATTTTTCAACCTATGCCATACTCTTAAACTTATTCTAACTAATCTAGCTAGTCGAGTCTATAAAAACACTCAAGAGTCAGAGTTGAATCAACTCTATAGAATTTTGAATTGAGTGAGGTAAGAAGTTTTATTGAGTTTTTCCAAATAAAATTGAAAAGTTCATTTAAATTACTCAACTCAATAGAATTTCGAGTTAATTCTTCTTTTGACACTTCGAACTATGTCCAAGTTTGACTCGGAAATTTCCAATCAAGTCTCCATCAAAAATAGGTTAAGATTCTAAGCCTATATAATCTTTGAGCCAAGTCAGGTTTCCAATTTATAGCAAACGGTGCATAAGATGGGCCCTAAATGATTGATTGTGTGGGTTCTAAATTGAGAGATTTGGCATAGAGCATTGTTAAAATGTATTGACATTGGGCCTAGTTCTCAGTAAAAAAGTATTTGTAGCATTTGATATTTCGGACCTTTGATGGGCTGATAATGCTCAGCTAATATTTTATCCATTCTAACCCATTTCAGCTATTAATATTTTATTTTTAAATAAATTGTAGATGGAATTGACAAATTTGGGCCTAAATAGGCCCATTTTGGCTGAAGTTCGACAAGAATATATCAATTATAGACCCGTGAAATTCCACTAACTTTTTTTTTTTTCTGATTTTCCATCATTACCTGAAATTTAGTAATTAGGACTGGTTACACTTATAGGTAGAAAAAAAAAAAAGATCCCATGTTGTATCAGAGTAAGTACAAAGTAAATGTTGGGATCTTGAAGACAAAATATCTGAGGAAAGTAAAATAGTTTAAAAACTCAAAAAAATCAGCCTTTAAATAGTTTAAAACTCAACAAGTCAATTCTCCATGAATTTTGAGTTAACAAGTTTGGGAATAAAAACCTTTGAAGATCTCACTGTGCTGTCTGCAACGGTATAAAGAGAAAAGAAAAGAAAGTTTTTTTTTTTTTTTTAAATAATCAGCTGCATAACAGAACATGAAAAGAGTTTAAAAGAAAACATAGAAAGAGAGAGAGACACGCACTTCAGAAAGACGATCGGCTGATGAAAAGGCACGATATGAACCTTCGATCGAGACAATAAGAAGATGAAGACGGCAGAAGAGGAGAGAACGAAGCTAAGAGATGAAGGGATGCAAGAGAGGTATGCTCTCCTCCGTCTGCATTTGTAGTAGCAAGTTGGGTTCACGATTCGTATGGAATCATACCAAATCTCTGTACAGAGATTTCTTTTCTGCTCGTGATATGATTCTCTGCAAATATAAATCCGTATATGATTCTGTTCGTCACAATTTTTTTTATTTTTTATTTAATAGCGATCCTTCCACAGATATTTTGTATAACTCGACATGGGTTTTATTGTATTTCTCATTTTCACGTTCAAATCGGTAGGTCGAAATCTTCAAATTACTTACAACAAAGAGTTCGGCGAGCTGAATGAAATGTTTGG
Organism: Chimonanthus salicifolius; assembly: GCA_013350335.1. Classification (NCBI taxonomy): domain Eukaryota; kingdom Viridiplantae; phylum Streptophyta; class Magnoliopsida; order Laurales; family Calycanthaceae; genus Chimonanthus; species Chimonanthus salicifolius. Next base: position 17,931,672 of record CM023540.1, on the reverse strand, counting down.
GCATGGTGATTCGAAAAACAAAATGGCCAATACAGTAAAACTCATGTCGGATTATACAAAATACCTATGAGAGAAGATCAATGCCCATAAAATATCAATTGTCTCTACTTTAAATTTAAATAATATTGAGTATTACATAAAATAAAGAATATTTTTAATATTATAAAAGTAGTGTCTCACTCCTATAAAACAACAATATCTCAATTGATTAACAATGAAAACTATTTAGATAATGTCATTTAGATCAATATCTTATCTCTCACTTTAGTTATTTATTTATTTATTTATTTTTCGATCCTTCCCTCAAAAGAAGTCTCCAAAAGTGGGCAACTTTCATTAAAATAAAAATTAAAAGCTCCCTTCAATAAAATAAAATCTTCTTGTACAATTTCCACTCTCTTATAAAAAAGATTATATGAGATTTAATCTTACTATGATCAAATTTCATATATCTAATTATTTTTTATTATTTAATATTCATCTTATTACCACAAAACACCAATCTATCACGTGAAAGATATTCACATAAATAGTAAAATACTATTCAACTTTTAAAAGTGGACAATGACCAGTTTTCATATCAGTTTCCTTTCCCCTATTTTTTTAAACAACATTCACTGCATTTAGAGTTTAATATGGGTTTAAAAAAATCAAAGTACAATGTTGATCCTTCAATGAGCATTTTGTGTATACAGATATGAATTTCATCGTGATGCCTAATTTGCCCTCCACCACACGTACCGAAGAAAAAGAATGTTAGAAATTCATAAACAATGCAAATCTGCTCGCTAAAATTCATGAACAGTCCAAATCGACTTGCCAAAATTCATGAACAGTACAATCGGCTCGCTGAAATTGCAAATTGCCTCGCCAAAATTCATGAACAGTGCAAATTGGCTCACCGAAATTGTAAATCGGTTCGTCAAAATTCATGAACAGTGCAAATCGGCTTGCCAAAATTTATGATCAGTGCAAATCGGTTCGTCGAAATTCACATGAACAATAAAAATCAACTCGTCGAAATTTTATTGTTCATATGAAGAATAAAATCGAGAATACACTAAAACCCGTGTCGTTAAATACAAAATGCCCGTGAGAAGATTACTGGCAAAAAAACAGGTTCTTATTTAAAAAAATTCAAATGTGGAAGTGAGATTTTTTGAACTAGTTTCCTTTCCTCTATTTTTTTAACCCGACACTCTAATAATATATTTTTGTTATTTCATTAAATGAATTAAAAAGAATGAGTTTCTTCATTATTATCATTTACATTATTTATCTCATTAATTTAGAGTTGATCTTCACAGTTGAATTTAATAAATTATTTTTATAGTCTGACACCCAATGAACAAAATGACAATATTAAAAATAAAAGTATAATACTCCCTCTGTCCCAAATTAATTGTCTTATATGGATTTTGGAATTGTTCCAAAATAGTTGTCTCATTTATATAGGAGTAGTATAAAGTGCGTTAAAAATAGATGAGATCATATAGAGTACTAGCCTTATATAAAGAGTTCCTTAAAAAATATAAATATTTCAAATGAGACAACCAAAATGAGACGGAGGGAGTAGTAAGTTACATAAATTGTCCACTCAAGACAATTTTTAGGACTAAAACCCATTCTCCACTAAAATAAATAGCGTGACTCGTTTTGCCTAAACTGATGTTGTGTATAATTCAGCTAGACAAATTATATGTATAAATACATTGTCCTCGTTCTTATATTTTTATGTGATGATTTTTCAGATAATGTTTGAAGTGATTGTGTTTTAGTGGTAGAGATTTATTTTATAAATTTCACATATTTTAAACATATCAATGGAATGAAAGTAGACCTAATTATTTACTTAATTATATGAATTGGTCTATTGATCTGATTCAATTCGACCCAAATTGGTTGATTGAATAAAAAAATGAGTTAGTCTCGAGTTAGTCTCGAAAGAATCTAATATTACGTAGACTGAAAATCAGTAATTAGAATTTAATCTCTACCTATTAAAATTAAACTCTATTGCACTCTGTACATCTCAAGTTAAAATTCATTACTTGCATAATTAAATTGAAATTGTCCATGCAAATTTCTTGATTTAATATTTGTTCAACAAAAAGATATGGTTGTTGTTGCCTTCTCGTCAAGGATAATTACAGTCACGCTCCAAACCTTGGGAGTTGATTTAGGTGGTGGATTAAGTTAGGAGAAAAATGAGTATTTTTTTCTATTGTCTATCTAAACATTTATCTGAGGTGAAGATTTCTCTCGAAATTTCAGCAGAATTCCTATCTGTATTGTGGACAGTTTAAAAAATTTACATCCTGCTATAACCTGCGAAACAAACACTAATATTCAATTCATTTCATCAACTATGGGACCCTCCGTTTCACCAACCCCAATCTCCCCTAATCATCCAAGACTAGTATTCTCATGCACATCAACATTTCATACACCAACTAATCCATTAAAATACTTGAATATTTCTCTAAATATTATAAGCTTAAAAGTACTTCTATATCTGAGAATCGGGATACATATCAGCAGAATATTAAAAACTTTCTCAAAATTAGATGCTAAATTTCAAAAAATAAATTTTATTAAAGTATTCAACTCCTCACTACAACTCAGGGAAATCACGAGTCCATTTCCCGAGTTTTGGTCTTAGAATGGTAAAAGGGGTTAGCTTTATAAGCCCAGTAGAGAGAATAAAATGATTTTTAATGACAAAAATTTCCACTCACGTATGCATTTAGAAAGTAAACAAGTGCATATATACATACATACAAGAAACTTAAATCGAAAACTCACAAAAACCTTTCATTGAAAACTTAACTTGTGTTAAAAAATATCACAGTTTACCAAAACCATTTTCCAAAACTAGGTTACCAAACTCTTTTTTGTTTAACATCAAAACCACCTGACTTTCCAAAACCTCTTGGTTAGGGCCCAATGCCCTATTTTGGAGTTTTAATCCCTAGGGCGACCGCCTCAGAGTATGGTCTTAGAAAGTGGGAGTCCTGAGTTCGATTATTCGGACTCTATTTCAAAAGGCTACTCTCTCTAAAATTACTCGATATGTGTGACTAGAGAGCCTTACACATGTCCCAAAAATTAATCGAATATTTTAAAAGACCTAAACATTTTAGTTATTAAAAAATAATTGTGGCACACGTGATTCTAATGGTAACATCAATTTCTAATTATAATATTTTATCTTTCTTCTTTGGACACCAAAACAAATTTTGGAGGCCGTCATACACACACCCGATTTTCCTGCCTCTACACATCCGAATCTGAATTTTCATGACAAATTACCATTTTACCCCCGCATTTCTAATCATCCGAATGAATGCCCAATTCATTTTGGCATTCATTCGAATGAATAATAAATGTCCAAGTGTAATTTCAATTCATTCAAATGAATAGGCTGAACAGTAACACGGAATACTGCTCAGCCCATTCATTCGAATGAACTATACATTCGAATGAATGGGCCTCATTCATTCGAATGATTTTAAATAATAAAATTTATTTTAAAACTTTAAAGTTATTTTTTGAGCAGTGTGTATTTTCAAAATTTCTCAAATTAAATATCCGGACTAATTACGATAATCTGATAAAAATAATTTAAGACTTCAAGGTCTTTTGACACTCCTAAATATTTAAAACACAGTATTTTACAAATAAGGGTATCCCTAGGCTGTGTCGAAAACACATTTGGAAGTGTCAAAAGACCTTGAAGTATTAAAGTATTTTTATCATGCTATCGTAATTAGTCCGGATATTCAATTTGAGAAATTTTAGAAATACACAGTGCATAAAAAATAACTGTATATATTTTAAAGAATATTTTATTATACATTTGAATGAATGGGCTTCATTCATTCGAATGAATATAGTGTCAACTATACAAATGAAGCCCATTCATTCGAATGATTACTGTTAAATAATAAAAAAAAAATTAAAACTTTAAAGTTATTTTTTGAACAGTGTGTATTTTCAAAATTTCTCAAATTAAATATACGGACTAATTATGATAATCTGATAAAAATACTTTAAGACTTTAAGGTCTTTTGACACTCGTAAATATTTAAAACACAGTATTTTACAAATAAGGGTATCCCTAGGCTGTGCCGAAAACACATTTAGAAGTGTCAAAAGACTTTAAAGTCTTAAAATACTTTTATCAGGTTTTCGTAATTAGTCCGGATATTCAATTTGAGAAATTTTAGAAATACACAGTGCTTAAAAATAAGTGTCTATGTTTTAAAGAATATTTTATAGCATCGGCAACATAGCTATTACTGTGAAAAGAAAAACCCGACCGAAATTCAGGTCAGGTTGGGTTGAGGCATAAAACGTTGCCTTGCCTCAGAGTCCCAAACCCTAGCAGAAGAAATGGGTGAGTTCGATGGAAGGAAAGGGGAAAAACAGCATTGAGAAAAGATGAAAAAAAAAGAGAGAGACCTTGAAAAGGAGAGAGAGGAAAGTTTGGCAGAGCTCCTTAACGGGTAAGTGGAATTCCATTCTCTTCTTAACGGGTCTCGGCCCTGTTTATAAATAGGGCATTTCCTCAAGCAGAGAGAAGGATAGTGGGAAGGATCGGCGAATTACCGGAGGACGGAATGGCGAAGATAGCATTGGGGAACAGGGTGGAGGCGACTCAGCCCGACTGCCTCCGCACCTTGATGGCTGAGCTCGTCTGCACCTTCCTTTTTGTATTCATGGGCGTCGGTACCGCCATGGCTGCCGGTAATTTCTAATCTCTTGGAATCGCTTGCAATAGGAACTCAAAGTTTGAGAGAGGTTCATGAGTCTAGGGCTGCAACTCGGGTCGGGTTTTGTCGGGTAAAGGGTCAGGTCGGGTTGGGTTAAGGGTATTACAATCTCGGGTCGGGTCGGGTTCACTATCTCGGATTTTTTATTCGGGTTGGGTTGGGTCGGGTTCAATATAGAGTGAGTCGGGTTAGGGTTGGGTTTATTTAAACCCGGCCCGCCCGACCCGAGTTGCAGCCCTAGATATGATGCTCTTAAATTCTTTCTGTCAATTGATTCATAGCATAATACAAATGCTCATGGATCATTAGGTGGCACTGATGAAGTAATTGTCTTTATGATTAGATAATGTGACCATTCTCTTAATTTGGCGATTGATCCTGTCGTTGATGGTTTTAAGTTTATTAATTTCACCATCAAATAAGCATCCCACATGTTATAAATGGTTGTCATGATTTGTAAAATATGATCTCATCTGAAACCGCTCTGCACCCTCAATGTTTTTTATAACTGTGCTTTATTATTTGGGGATCAACCATTTGCTTTTGCTATAAAGTATCTCCAACTGCAAATTTCTTGTTGAGTTCAATAGCAACTTTATTTCATATTTATTTATTTTTAATAAACCCAAAAATGCACAAGCAAGATATCAGTGTAATGAACTGAATGCAAAATTTCCATTATCAGTGTTTGCCTCTTTACATGAAATTATTTTTGGGTTTTTCCCAAGTGCGTACACTGTCAGTTTCTTATATGCTTTTGTAGTGTGGAAGTTTCTCCAATGGGAAATGAAACTCAAGTATATTATTGAAGATTTAGTGGCGTCTCAGCCTTACCAATGAGTCTACCAATGCTTGTTACAGAATAGATAAAAGCAGGTCCTCCATATCATTATTGTAAGAATTTAGTTTCTGAAGTACATTCCCCATCACGAATTTGATCATACATGGAAAAACTAGCAAGGGAAATACTTATGGTTGTTTTAGAGTAGGAAGTTGTAAGAATGGAGTCCAATGAGCCTACATTGTCTTAAATATGTCGAGAGTGTCTTATCTATATGAGTTATGGAAGCAACATTTTGATCTTATCAGCAGGCCATTAGTCATTATCTATGTATACATTTTGATTTAGAAACCAATGACATAATTTTCATGTCATTGGTCATAATTTAATCTTTCTTTATGCTTTTACACTCATTTGATGTGATTAGGCCTGTAATTGGACCCTGCCCGGCCCACGGACTGTCCGGCCCGAATCTTAAAGTCCATCAGTGAACCGGACTCTAGAGTCCGATAAAGACTCTTGGACAGGTCCGAAGAGTCCGATTAGGATTCGGGTGGGCCGCGGACTGTCTGCGGACAGTCCGTGAGTGCGATGACTTAATTAAAATTTTTAGGGTTCACCGTAGCTTCCCATTCTTCCGTATTCCAATTTCTTCTCCTTCTCACGCTCGCCGCTCTCCCTTACTCGCCGCTCTGGAAAGATCTCCCTCTCACCTCACCGGATCTCTCTTTTCTCCCTCTTTCCCTTCTCCTCTCTCTCGCACCTCTCTAGAAATCCGATCGAGACTTCCATCGCCTGTAGCCTCTGCACTCATATTGAGACTTCAGCCGATTCCCTCTTGTTGATTCCGGCCCTGTTTTGTCGATCTGCAAATCTAGGTCTCTTTCTCTCTCTGGTTCTCTCTCTATCGGTCACACACACACTCTCTGGCCGAGACTCTACTTACCTCTCTCATTTTCTTTTTCTTTTTTCAGGTTGAATCAAACGCACCATTATCGGAAATCGCTGCCCGATTATCGTTTCAGGTTGATTTATTTTACTTTTTAATGTTTTATAAGTTATCTCAAAAACCCATTGACAAACCCATCTCCATTGAGTGAAAACTCTCCCTTTTTTTGAAATGGGAAACAAATTAAAACCAACCCTTTTTTTTTTTCTTTTATAAGTGGAGAGAATTTGAGTATGAGGGAGCATTGACCTGAGCATGATTCCTGCAAAAAGCTCGACCAAAGCCATTATCAGAAAAACATCTAAAAAAATAAAACAGAATGCCATCGATGTTGATCAGGGAAGAACCATGTATGTCATGCAATGAATAAGTGAGATAGAAATTCACTTCTCTGTTGAAAGGAGCAGAGTCCAACAGATTATCAAATAGGCCAAAAGAAATAATCTCTACCCAATGAAGAGAGGTCAATCTGACAAATGGAAAAAAGGAAGAAGATAAGTGGGTGGGAAAAAAAAAGATGATAAAAGGAAGTCATGATGGTGGCCTTTTCCTTAATTTATAAACTCTCCCTTTATAAATGTTGCAATCTTCTATGAATAAACTTGGTCTACTTTGTTGTAATTCTGTTCATAAAAATTCTATCACTGATGTGCCACTGTATTAAGATTTTGAAATCTGCAACCTCATAGTATGCTATGCTGGATTTGAATTGCAAATTGCAAGTTGAATCTCATTGCCGTAGATGTCCAAGTACTGTCTTGTCCCTTTCAGATTTAGTAATGCATCGTTTTGATGCTTGTACTCTGAATTGAAGTGCAAACTGTATTTTTCTAGTGAAAATTTATAGAAGGGCATGCTTCATTGTCTGTGTTGGTAATGGATTTTACCTCAGTTGTTGTGTAACAGCATTGAGCTAAGCTTTTCATTTCATACCAGTCAGTTTTTACTACCATATATCTGAGGATTACAAGTGAATGTTGTTACAACTGATCTTGAGGAGTTGGGATTGTGTTTTGGATTCCATTTGTTTGATTATTTTAATAGAACATGATGTAATATGTGAGGTGCAGTAATTAGAAACTATTTTGCCTAGTTTGCAAATAGTTGACATCATCGTCACCAAAGCTTGATTCCATTTATATGGGCTTAGACCTTTTTTGTTCAACTCTCTCTTGAGCCATGTTTTATTTCAGCCTTGAACCAACATGTCATTTCTCACTACCATATTTCAAATCCTTACGGATTGCCTCAAAGCATTTGCGCACCTTGAATGCCTTCTTGTAAAAATTCTTTGTAAACATGATGAACTCTCCATTTTAAACACTTTGCTTATTTGAACATAACTGTTTATGCAGTACAATGTCTAATCCTAATGAGAGGAACGACTTTATTGCGGAGAATGAGATAGATACGACATCTAACTCTTCTAGATCCCAAAAAGATGTACACAGAAAAAGGACGTCTACTGTTTAGAATGATTTCCATTACGTGGAGATGAATGGAGTTGGGACTGCAATATGTAATCATTGTTCGGGATTATTTACAGGTTCGAGTAGTAGTGGAACTTCCCACTTGCGGCGCCACTTGCTTTCTTGTAAGAAATATGATCCAACACAATCGGGTAGCCATAATGAAACAGAGAGTGCCGATTTTCATTTAGAATTTGATCAACAACGTAGTATAGAGGATCTTGCGAGTATGATAATGTTGCATGGGTATCATTTTTCAATCGTTGAACATCAAGGGTTTATAAAGTATTCGAGGAATCTTCAACCTCAATTCCAGCTTGTCTCAAGGAATACCATCAAGGGCATTTTTATGGGTTTGTATGAGAAGATGAAAGGTGAGTTATTTAGGGATTTAGATTCCCTAACTAGTCATATTAGCCTTACCACTGATATGTGGACATAATACAAACTCTAGGCTACAGTTGTTTAACGGCACACTACATAGATGCCGAATGGAATTTGCAAAAGAGATTACTCCGTTTTAAAGTAAAACCTGTTCCTCATGATGGAGAAAACTTATTCAATTCCGAGATTGGAATATTGATCGGAAGGTATTTGCAATAACAGTCGATAACCATAGAGTAAATGATTCTTTGGTTTCAAAGCTTGTTGGGAAGTTGGGGGGGAGCTTAGCACTTGGTGGCAGATTATTTCATGTGCGTTGTTGTGCACATGTTTTAAATTTAATAGTCCAAGAAGGCATGAAGGTAATAAATAAAGATGTTGAAAAGATTCGCGAAAGTGTCAAATATGTCAACGGGTCACAATCAAGGTTGAAAACCTTCAATGACATGTGTAGTCAAGCTAGAATAAATTCCAACAAGAAGTTGATCATGGATGTCCCTACAAGGTGGAATTCCACATATAAAATGTTAGATGTGGCTTTGAAGTACAAAGATGCATTCCAACGTTTGGAACATTTTGATGCCAACTATAAAGAGAAAGCGGGAGCGCCATCTTGGAGTGAGTGGGAGAATGCTGAAAAGATTTTTAAGCTTTTAGAACCGTTTTATAGTGCTACAAATGTTTTTTCTGGTTCTAAATATCCCACTTCAAATTTATTTTTTTCTGAAGTTTGTGATATTCGGTTACACTTATATGAACAATCAATCATTGCAGACGATACACTTGCCCCTATAGTGGATAAGATGTTTGGCAAGTTTGAGAAGTATTGGGACATTTGTAGCTTACCTTTGGCGATTACACATTCTTGGATCCTCAATATAAGATGAAGTTGATGGAGTTCTATTATCCAAAATTTTTTGGGCTTGATGTTGCTGAGGATCAAATGGCTAAGATTTTATGTGATATTAAAGCTCTTCATAAAGAGTATGAGGCTAAATTGCCAATGCATAGTGCCAAAAGTCAATCGCCCATTTGTGGAATTGCTTCATCGACATCACATGGCACAAAACGGGTGAAAAGATTTTCGAAGTTTCTTGCTGAAAGTTCAAGTTATGTTCGCAAATAAGATTTTGATTTATATTTGTAGGAACCCGTCTTTCCGAAGTCCGACGAATTTGATGTGCTCCAATGGTGGAAAAACAATGCTCCCAAGTACCCTATTCTTGCAATGATGGCACGTGATATTCTAGCCATTCCGGTGTCGACTGTTGCATCAGAATCTGCTTTTAGTGTTGGAAGTAGATTTCTAGACCAGTATCGCAGCTCTATGTATCCAGAAACTGTTGAAGGGTTGGTGTGTGGCCAAGATTGGTTGCGGAATCAAATGCAAGGTATTTTTAGTGTTTATTTAAATTTGTTGCCTTGCTTTCTATTTATTTGATTGAAGTGTGTAAGCATCTATATTTCTTATTTTATGTTAGGTGGAAAAAGTTTGGGCTCGCTTGAAGCTGGGCTTAGTAATATGATTTTGGCTTCTATGTAGATTAATGAGTGGTAATCTTTTATGTCTTAAATAAATTTTATCGATCAATGTCTTTTGATTTTATGGTTTTTTTTTTTTTACTTACACGATTGTTTTTCTAATGTAGTGTTGTGGATGACATGGATGCCTCAACTTTTGCAACTCAACAATAATATTTGTGATGTTTGATTCTGATTTTATTCAACTCTATTCTATTAACATGATTATCCTATGTTTGAACTCCTCCCTCACATGATTGTTTGCTTATTTTATGGGATGCAGGATTTTGACATTGATCTTCTTGGATGGGTTGGTTGAAAAGGTCAAATTATAGATAGATGAGGGGCCTTGAATTTAAATGGAATCAACCCACATAAATCTTATGCACTTGTATGTTTTCTATTTATTTTCCTTTGTTTTTAAACATCAAGCAATCTTGGACAAAGTCCTATACTTTTCACGATATGACTCTCATGTGAAGAAAGTGATACGATTGTTGATTTTAGGCTTTTGGTGTTTGGTCTGTTTGTTAATTTTCACTATAAATTCATGTGGGCTTTTTTGTCGGTTGTTTTGCACGTGAATTGCAGGTGAAGAGGAGGATAAATTTGGTTTATGGTGGAGGGAGTGAGATGTTTGAAACTTATAATTTTGGCAAAGGATCTCAAGAAATCTACAAAGATGAAAGAGGATACAGTAGAGAACTCCAATTCAAAAATCATTTTAGTCGAGTTTAATTTTAGTGGATTGTAACATTATTAATATCATCATCATGTATATATCTTTCTCATGAAGACCTCATTCGAAGGAAATGATGCAAATTAAAGTTTTCTTTTTTGAATTTTAATACTCAAAGACTTAATTGGAATTAAAAAAAAAAACCATCAATTGAAAAGTTCAAATATATCTTATTTTTTCTTTAAAATTATTTTAAGGAGGTATTTAATGTGCCTTAAATCCATATTTTGTTTAAAAACTTTGAAAACCTGAAAAAAGGCAAACGGGCCTTTATCGGGCCGCGGATTGTCCGTCAGGCTTATTGGGCCGAGCCTGGCCTAAGGCTAATCGGACTGGTGTTGCCGGGCCGGGCCGCGGACTATCTGATTGTTCAATCGGGCCGAGCCGGGCCGGACCTGGGTCCGTTTACAGGCCTAGATGTGATTTATCATCGACTTGATTTTTATTTTCTCCAGTTCTCTGTTTTGGTCTTGTAGACACCAAATTGTAGTAAATTGACCATAAACACTAGATTGTTCACAATTAATCACATTGGAATATTTTTTCATTTTTGAGGACTGATTTGACTGGATGACAATTCATATGGCTTCTTTGTCAATTGTTTTGCATGTGAATTGCAGAAGAAAAGGGAGATAAATTTGATTTATGGTGGAGGATACAGAAGGACAGTTCCAATTCAGAAACTATTTTATTTGGGCTTAATTTTAGTGGACTGTAACATTATTATTATCTTATGCATATTCTTTTTCTTTTTTGAGTGGTCATTATCTCGTGTATATGTGTCTTGTGGAAGTTGAATATCAGTTTAAAAGCAATCCAGGAAAGGATACAAACTAAAAATTTCTTTTAGGAATTTGAATACTCAAAAGACTTTATTGAAATTTTTTTTAAAAAAATTATCAATTGAAAAAGTTCAACTATCTTTTTCCCCTTTAAAATTATTTTAGGGAGGTATTGGACGTGCCTTCTAATATTTTATTTAAAATCTTAAAAATTTAGTTGATTTAGTTAGTTATTTGATTCAACAAAAATTCAAGTTGACCAAGTCGAGTTATTTTTATTTTAAAATTTTAATTATTTTTCTTATAGAACTATCAAATCAAGTCTTAATTTCAGATGTTTAAACTTTGATTTAGATTAAAATAAAATATCTGATTTATTGTGCTCAGTTTGATAAAAAAAACTGAAGTTAAAAAAAAAAATGGCCTTAAAGTATGATTGCCTGAAAACAGACAAATGGGCTCTTATCGGGCCGCAGACGGTCCGACAGTCCGATCGGGCCGGGCGGGATCTAATGCTAATAGGACCCTATATTATTGGGCTGTGTTGCAGACTGGCCGGTTATCTTATCGGGCCGGGCCGGATCAGATCTTGACGGTCCGGGCCGGCCCTGGGTCCGTTTACACCCTTACCTGGGCCCATTAATTAATCAAATGGGCCCACTTATTTTCAGATAATGGAGCCGGGTTTTCTTTTTTATTTTGGCACCAAGCCATTCATCTCAGCCCATTGTTTTATCTGAAAAATATTTCATAGTTCCTCAACAAATGGTATAATTAGGTAAGTGGAAATTCTTGTTTTAATGTAATAACTTGACTTGGATTTAATTTGAAAATATATTTCAAGTATAAAAAACCATGACGGATGTCTCTAGATCTTTAGACATTTGATTACCCAACTGTATATAAGTAGTAAATTGTTAGCTTTAATCATTTAACATAAATTAAATAAATTTTTCTTCGTTTTGAATAATAAATAAAATATAAACGTATTTCCTAAATTATCAATATTTTATGGGTATCCATTTAGACACCTCACTTTTATTTTAAGAGACTCCACTTCAAAATTTTATGTAAAATTACTATTTTGTCCCTTTCTTTTGTGTGGAGGAATATTTTTTTAAAAAAATTGAGAGGTAAAATTGTAATTTTCATACAAAATTTTAAAATGGAGTGTCTCTTAAAAAAAAAAGTGGGGTGTCTAAATGGCCAGTTGGCCACCCTATTTTATGTCAAATGTAAACTTACAGATAAACTTATGTCAAATAATAAATTCAAAATTATTTTCTAAATTACCTCTTAAATTTATCTCCTAATTACGGTTGACCCAATAATTACAGCTAAAATCACTCTCCTAATTTTTTTGTCGTAATCCAATAATTACAGTCGTATTTAGTAGAACTTTTTGTTGTAATCCAACTAAAAATTAAACAAAAATCTCGGTGTTACAAATTCTAAAATCACTCTCTTAATTAAGGGTGGCAATTTAGGCCAAATTTCAGTTTTTTTAAAAAAATTTAAAAAAAAAAAACAAAAATCAAACAAGAATCTTGGTCCAGCAAATTCTCTAAGATGGAAGTTGTGCTTATATGCCATTAAGAAACACTTTAATTTTAATAATTTTCTTTTTAAGTTTATCGAAGCTAATAAATGAATAAATTTGGAGAGTCAAGTTCCCCGAAAGAACATGGGCCAAACTACTTGAGCCGGTCGAGTCAATATTGGCGGCGGAGTGCCTACCCACACGCCTGAGAAACAGGGAAGGTCCTGTGATTACGACCTCTAAAGAAAGACCAACCCACTCATATATGTAAGTATTTTTTAAATTATAATTTTTTTATCTAGCACGTTTTATTTAATCCATTTAAATATTATTTTAATAATTTCACAAAATCTAAAAAAATACATAGATATACTTATATACATATATAATAATGTCTATAAAATTTTATCATGACTAGATAAAAGAATTATATCTTTTTAAGTCTCAAAAATTTATATTTATCTAATGGAAGAAATTTATTGGATTACATGAATAAACTTTAAAAGTCAAATTTGTGTCAAATTAGGTATGAGGAAGGTAAATAAGTGTAAAAGGAGAATTGAATCTATTAGGTTTCTCATAGACCCTATAAGAGAGTTTGCATAAAAGTCTTATATGAACCGTTCTTAAGAGAGAATATATATATATATATATATATATATATATATATATATATATATATATATAAACTCATGAATAATATTTTAGAAAGGTGAACTACGATGCATATCGGTCTAGCGGACGTGTGGTGGATGTATTGGTCGATACTGCATGGTATCGCTTGAAACATTTTTTTAATTTAAAAACTATCATTTCAACCATTTTTTGAGCTAAATCTTGTATTAGGTGTATTTTAAGAAGGTTTAGAAGAAAGTTCTATAAATGTGAGGTATTTATCAATTCCAATTTGAATATTTTTTTGAAAATAATTCAATGAAATAATATTCAATGCTATTTAATGGAGATGTCTTAATGTGATTGATATAGTTTGTACTGTGTAGGGTGTTTGTGTGATTTTCCAAATTTTTTTCAAAAAATTAATGAAAGTAGGATTTTCTAAGATAATTTCCATTTTGTAATTTATCGGTTAATGAAATGGTATATAAATGTTTATAAGATTAAATGAAGAGCCTTTGAAAATCACATGTCTTTAAATCTTTAGACATTTGATTACTGACTGTATATAAGGATACCTCTCACAAGGCAGCAGTGAGAAGACAATAGAATTCAAATGTTAAAAATATAAATGATCATCTGAACATTCGAACAAATTTAATTTTAATATTTTTTTTATAAAAGCTAAATGAATAAATTTGGAGAAAGATCAATGCCAGTCAAGTGGTCCTGACCCACCCATTGTTATCTTTTAATAAAACAAATAACAAACATGTTGACAAGGAAACCATGATTGTGATTAGGAAAGAGAATTAAAAATGACTGACATTGTACATATTAAGAATCTTGGTATGAATACATTGCTCTGCCCATACATTCGTAAGATTCCAACCCCACCAAAAGTTGTTCTCTGATGAAGTAGTATGTTTCATTCATAATTCCTGCCAAAAAAAAAAAATTTTAATTTTATTAAATGCAATTTCATTCAAACTTGAAAGGCACAATTTCCTCATACCTGTTTAATGTTGAAGACCTCAACTGTTGAACTGAAATCCTGGCCAGACATGTAGATCCTGAAGCGTGGGGGGCCGCTCCTCTTCAGGCAAAGACGTAATGTGCGGGCACATCATGATCTGCAGTTTCTCGAGGGAGGTGAGGTTCCGCAGCCCCTTGGGCCAGGACTTGAGATTGGGGCAAATGTGAACAACAAGACTTCTAATGGGGGCAGAGACTCTTGTTGCTTGCAACATGTCCAACTCCGGCAAAGATATGAGACTATGGCAATTAATAATGGTCAAATGTTCCAATCGATTAAGGTGTTGAAACAATCCTTCAGGCAGTGATTCTAGCTCTGGAAATGAATCTATTGATAAAGAGGAAAGAGTTGTGAGGTGAAACACTGACCTCAACAACATCTCATTGCAATTCTCCAATTCCAACGTACGAAGAGATGGGAGCAAAGGAATGGTAGTCAATTGCTGGCAAGTATGTAACTTCTCAGTTTTAAGGGTCAAGGGAAGGATTGGCCATTCCATTAGCTTGGGGCAATTGCGAATTTCAAGATGACTGAGGTGAGGGAGTTCACCTTCCTCAACTTCACACCATTCCACTAGATTATCCATGTTTAAGATTCTTAGAGTACGCAACGATGGAAACCCTTTGATCTCACCAGTACCACAAAATTCACGGCCAATGCGCTTCACTTGACCCATTTTATTGATAAACAGATATTGGAGGAAGCGTAGTTGGCCAAGAGGTGGAAGGAACTTGCATCTTGTACAACCATCAAGATCAACCCTGACTAGATTTGAGAGCAGTGTATTTAGCATCCAACTTGGGAAGCTAGTGCCTCCATAGTTCTCTAGTGACAGTTCTTTGAGGTTAGTGTTAGGTTGAAGGACTTCAAGTATCTCCATTGCCTGATGTGATGCTGCCTCATTTTCTTGGTTTCTTTCAGCATATTCTTCACTCCATCCCAACTCTAGCTTCTGAATGTGTGTTTTATTCTTCATATTGACATCTATAGCTGCTTCCACCTTCTCCAGCTGTGAAATGGAGATTGCTCCTCTAAGTTCTGTCAGGCTCTTCAACTCTCCAATTCCATATCCACTCTCTCTACCCACGCTAAATTTGGACAACGTTTGTAAACAAGTCAGCTTGCCAATTCCCTGTGGCATACATTTCAAATTATTACACTCTTCTAGATCGAGATGTCGAAGGTTTACAAGTTTTCTTGTTTCTTTTGGTAGCTGGAGAAGTTCAGAGCAATATTTTAGCCTCAGTATTTGAAGATTGTAACAACTGCTAAGTGATTCAGGTAGTGTGCATATATATGTATAAGAGAGGTCAAGATAGCGAAGATGTTTCAAGTTACAAAATGAATCTGATAACTCTGTTATCAAAGAACCACTCAAATCTAGTACACGTAGGAATGACAACCTCGCAACCAAATCACATAGGACTTCCTTGTTGAAGCTGGTAGAATAATGAAAACCACGTACCAACATGAATGTCCGTAAGTTCGTGGATTTTTCAAAAGCTTCAACATTTATTTTCCCCATATCTGGGTGCTTAACAAATGATGAATGGCGAGCTTTCTCAGGAATATGACTTTTCTTCCCATGTTCAATTCTAAAACACTCTCCGTTTGAAATTGATTGCGCTAAGTCATGTATGAGATCGTGCATATTATATCTTGAATGTGCCTGTTCAATTTTATCTGAATGAAAAAAGCATCTCGACAACAAATCATCAAAATAATCGCTCCCTATCTCCTCCAAACGCCTTCCCTCCATTGGCCAAACAAAACCTTCTGCTATCCAAAATGGGATCAACTCATCCTTTTCAAATATGTAATCTTTAGGAAAAATGGAACAGTATGCAAAACATTGCTTAAGGTGTGTTGGCAAATGATGATAGCTTAACTTAAGAGTTGGTAAGATGTCATCATCATGTTTGACTGGTAAATTCCAAATTTCACTTTCTAAGATACTTCTCCAGTAACTTTCATCTCTTCTGGCAGATAAAAGACCCCCAATTGCCTTTGCTGCCAATGGCAACCCCTGACACTTTCGGACAAGTTTCTCTCCAATTTCTAACAAATTTGGATGTGCATTGCTTCCCCCATTTGCAAATGCATGTGCTATGAACAATGCCATACAGTGATCATCTGGAAGAATTTCCAATCGGTAAGCATGAATGGCATCCATGGTTGATGAAACTGTATAACTCCTTGTAGTCACTATAATTTTACTTCCCTGTGCGACGACATTGAATGGAACCCTCAGTCTATCCCAAACATTGTGGTTTTCATTCCACACATCATCTAACACAATTAAAAACTTCTTTCCCCTCAAAATATCCTCAAGGCTACGTTGGATTGGGTCAAGGCCTGATAAGCTACAACCTTTTCTAGTGGCCGATTCTATGATGTCTCTGTTAAGCCTTTGCAGATCAAAATCTTCAGACACACAAACCCACGCTCGAAGATCGAAATGATTCTTTATATCCTCATCATTATAAACAAGCTGGGCGAGGGTTGTTTTCCCAAGGCCTCCCATGCCTACTATGGAAATCACATTAGCATTTTTTCCATTGAAATTATCATTCGACATCAGCAAGTCTATTATCCGAATTTTATCCTCTGTCCTACCAAAGGTGTTGGATTCGTCCACTAAGGAACTAGTGGGTGGTCGGACTCTATCTTCAAGCAGGCTCCTACCATCTCTTTTTCTAAGATGGAAGTGGTCTCGCTCTTTAGAGATTTTATCTGATCGATTGTTGATCTCTTTGATCCTACGTGCTATGTGATGTCGAAATTGTATTCGGTTTGAAGTAAAACATGACAAGAAACTCTGTACCTGTTTCTTCTTGCGAGCTTTAGTTGTGCCATTCACTTTTGATTGTAGAACTTCATATGCCAACTCGTCCAGTACATCATCCGCATCATAAGCAACGTCTTTAAGCTTTCCTAGCCAATCTTTCACAGCTTTGTCCTTCAGTAGCCTTTCCTCTGCATCTTCAAGCACTGCTTTGATGGTTGATAGTGTGCTTGACAGATTCTCAAGATCCTTATCGAGATACCATATGGATCGGACTTCATCTATCAGTGGGGATGCCATGGTTTTGAGTATCACGTTCAAAAGAGGAGAAAGAATAGCTTCAGCCATGATTGTATTCTGCAAGAATGGAAGGAAGACACCACTCTAGACAAACAGAGATGTTTTGTGCTGTTTCAGTTTGCATGGTTGAGCCCACCATTACATCATTGAGATTGTTCTCTTTATGATTTTTGATTAAAAGTTGAAAATTATGTACACAGTAATACTTTTTAAAAATTAAAATAAATATTTAAAAAATACATCTCACATGGCAGCAATGAGAAGGCAATAAAATTAAAATATTATAGATATAATAATCATCTGAGCATTCAAACACTTGAATTGAAATAATTTTTTTAATGTTTATCAAAGCTAAATGAATAAATTTGGAGAGCCAATTTCCTCGAAAGAACAGAGGCCAAATCGTTGAGCTGGTCAAGTCAATACTGTCGGTAGAGTGGGACCCACATGCCTACTCAAAATGAGAAGGAAGATCCCATGATTACTACTTCTAAAGAAAGACCAATCCCTGCCAGTCAAAGAATGCGGTTTTGTATACGTGAGTCAAGTCCATAGTTGGGCCTCCATGGATGAAACCTTGGCCCACAAATTAATCAAGTGGGCCCAGGAGTAAAAAAAAACGTCCGAGATATCTCGTATTGGCCGAGATATCTCAGGTTCTATACGCCCGAGATATCTCAGGTTATTTACCCCCGAGATATCTCGGCTGATAAAAGATATATCGGCCTTACGGGCGAGATCTCACCGATATCAGCCAATACGGCTGAGATTTGAAAAAAAAAAAACAGAGAGAAAAAAAATCGCCCGATATCGACCGAAAAATGGTGGACCCGATGCCTAGATCTCGGATCCACCATTTTTTCGACCCCTGAGTGGGCCGACTAATTTTCACAAAATGGAGCTGGGTTTCTTTTTTACTTTGTCACTCATCCATTTATCTCAGCCCATTTATTTACCTGAAAATATTTCATCATCCCTTCAGAAATGGTATAATTAGGCAAGTAGAAGCTCTTGGTTTTAACCTAATAACTTGACTTGGATTTAATTTGAAAATAAATTTCATAAGTAAAAAGCCTGCTAAATTGATTGAGCTAGCATGGTACATTTGATAAACCCCTTGCTGTGTACGTTTAATTTCTCTTTCAAACTTTGCAATTTTTCTACCTTTTTTTATTATTTTATATCATTTAATGATTTTTTTTGGAAATCTAGATTTCCTAACTTGAAAATTATTTTTGAATATGTATTTAATGAAAAAATTACATATTCATAATCCCTGTAATTTCCTGATCTTCTCTAAATTTTCTAATTTTTTTTCAAACAATAATAATAATAAAGCGGCTGGAGAAAGAAAGATATCGCCCGAGATATCACCCGTTATCCGATATGCTGTATATCAGCTCATAAATACTTAATAACTACCCTAATTATAGAAATGTTGATATTGGTGCCATAGATGAAAAAAAATTGAGAAGTTAATGAGAGAGAGAGTTGTTGATAGTTTTCTCTGGTAAAACACTAACACTGTAGAAAAACAAAAATGAACGTACTTAAGAAATTGCTGGCAGTTTGTATATATGAAAAGCCAATGCATATTAGGGGGCTATTTTTGTTATTGAAATTATCGTTGTTTGCTGTTTGAGGAGACATTGCATATTGACATACATAAACCAATAAATTGTTAGGTGGGTCCCGCCTCATGCAGAGGTGGTGACCCACAAGTGGTAAGAAAATTTGAAATTATTGTTGTTTGTTGTTCCAGTTTTATCGCATACCAGAACATTCTAGATTTCTAGCGTTCTAGCCACTTCGGTATTGTGTTTTGGTAAAAACAATATAAATTAGAAAATATAAAAGTGATAAAATATGAAGAAAATAGTAAAGACTTATAAAAATATTACTATTAATTATTTTCATTATTTCACACTAGTCTACACAACTAAAAACATAAATTATCATTAAATACGTATTTCCCATTATAATATCAAGTCATAACATAGTTGTCAAATACTAATTCAAGAGGGTTTGAATTTTAATCTAATAGGACTCAAATATAAATCCAATTAGACAAAAAATATACCCAAGAAAACTTGAAATTCCATTAAAATTCAAAATCATAGGTTAAAACTCAAAACACTTAAGTGTAATGGGTCCATTTCATTTTCTTGTTTTCAATTTTCTTCATGTCCATAAAATATCAACTGCATGCATTGAATTTTAAGTTGTAATTTCGTCCACTTGTATGGATTTTATATGGATATGTAAAAAAAATAATTAAAAATGTTAAATTAACAGAGTAGAATGGGAAGGGCTGAAACGAGCTTTTTTGGCTTGTTACCCTTGGATTGGACCCATTTTGGCTGGAAAGAGAAAAATGGATAGGGATTAGGTCAAAATGGAACCTAGTATCGAAATTTAAGCTATTTAGTCCTTTTTTTTTCCTTTTTCATTTTTGTTTAGAACGACAATGTTTCGCCCATTCCAGTTTGAATAGAACATAATTAACAACTAAGACTTGTATATTGAAGTAGTAGACAAACCTCTCCTTTGAGAGAAGATTTCAGAAACCCTCACTATGTGAGAAGTTTGGAGAGAGTGAAAAAAAAAAGACATAAACAGGCAAGAAGGAAGCTCATTCAATCTTTGCTAAGAGATTCTGAAAGGTGAGAGGAGTTTGGAGAGAAGCATTTATTTTTTATTTTTTAAAATTAAATTATCCAATCATGCCACCTCAATTTTCCAAGCATCCCATTCTATTAATTATTAGAGTATATGTAAACCTCACAATTTACACATGTTGGATACAAAACTAAGGAGAATGACTCTTTTTATGTCGAGAGAGGCTTTATTAATCTCATTATTTTACAAAGTGGAAGTTTTTTAGAGCTTATCCCACAAATTTTCCTTTCACCTTATATGGTAATTTATTGGATAACTTTAGGTATGTTTTGTCTTTTTTCCTTCTAGCTGAAAATGAAGTAATTTTCTAGACCCCAACTTTATTTTCTTAAGTTTATCTAATCTTTATTTTCATTGAAAAGTGTTTTTTTGGACCCCAATCACTTTTCATTCCTCTGATCCTCCATAGAAAAATCTCATGGAAGCTTGGGTCAGAAAAGGGTTTTCCAACCCTTTATAAATTGGTAAATAGGTTTATTTTTTGATTGGTTAATTTTTTTGGAGTCACTTTGAAAAAGTATTGGGTTAGGATTGACACGGGCTCGGGTCTATTGTAGAATATGGTCTATTTTCACATTTTTATGCATGTGTTTTGATTTTGAGATAACATTAATTATAAATGATTGTAAATTTTAAATGTAGAAATGTCATGAAACTGTTTTCAAAATTTTCTTTTTATTTGGTAAGATTAATCCGTAGAATCTAAATTATCTAATGCACTGGCACTAAGACAATTTTTTTAAAATCTAACCGGAGGCATTGCCATTTTGTCGAAAGAAGTTGCATGCGAGTGATATGAGCAATTCAATAGTGGGTCTCCATCATGGGTCAAAAAATCAGCGTGGCCGAGATTTCGGCTAATTTTTCATATAGGCCTAGATGTTTTCTCTCTCATCAATTTTTTTTAAATATCTGTGCCTTTTTCTTAAATAATTCATTTAAAAAAATAAAAAGGTTATTTAAAAAAAATTAAAAAATATAAATATTGGCCGATATTCTCCCGTATCAGACGAATATCGGCCGATATATCGAATGGGCCCACAACCGATTTTGTTTTTTAAATCATTCCCCTTAACATATAAATGGGCTCTTATAAAAATGAGTTGGATCATTCTTGACTGTGACTTCAAAGACCACATGAATTTATTAGTGTGTTAGGCCTCAGATTTAAAAGAATGATACGTCAATAAAATCAAGAGGCCCAAAATTATTATTTGATATTTTGGGCCTAAAATTATTATTTGATAAGTTGGCCATATCAATCGCCAACATATCCGTGATGGTGCAGTAAATTCAACATATAAATTAATCAAGTGGGCTCACTTATTTCACAAAATGGATCCTGCTTTTCTTTTTTCACTCGTCGCCCATCCATTCATCTCAGTCTATTGTTTTACCTGAAAATATTTCATGGTTCCTTCAAGAATGGTATAATTAGGTAAGTGGAAATTCTTGATTTTAACTTAATTACTTGTCTTGTATTTAATTTGAAAATAAATTTCAAAAGGAAAAACCTGATAAAATTGATTGAGCTTGATATTTTTAATCACTTAATATAAAGTGATTAATTTTTGTTCATAAAGAAAAAAAAAGAAATTAAATATATGTTCTCTGAGAAATAAAATTATTGAGAATGTTCTCTTTATGAATTTAAATTAGAAGTTATTAAAAGAGTTGAAATTTATGTGCACAGTATAACTTTTTAAAAAATAAAATAAATATTTCCAAAAAATGCTTCTCACATGACAGCAGTGAGAGACAATAAAATTTAAATATTAAAATATAAATAATCATCTGAACATCAGAAACACTTTAATTTTAATAATTTTTTATAAGTCACTTTCTCCGAAAGAACATAGGCCAAACTCCTTGAGTTGGTCAAGTCATTATCGTCGGTGGAGTGGGACCCAGACGTCTAAAAATCAGGGCAGGTCCTATGATTGCTACCTCTAAAGAAAGACCAACCCACTTAAGTCTTCGTCACCCACTGGGACAAATTGGTGGTGGGTTCACCTCTTTAAAGAACGCGGTTTAGTGGTGGGTTCGCCTCTTTAAAATTTAAATTGACTATTAATTTTGAGAGCCTGTACATGCACCCAATTTTTTTGCCTTTAGACACTCATTTTTTAATTTTATAATAAAATTATTATTTTTCCCCTACGTTTTTCATTCATTCGAATGAATTATCTGTTCATTTCGGCATTCATTCGAATGAATCACTCATTCCAAATGAATGCCTCAGTGTAAATTCCATTCATTTGAATGAATGAGCTGAACAGTGTTCCGTTTTACTGTTTTATTCATTCATTCGAATGAATAAATGATTCATTCGAATAAATAGTAATAAAAATGACATTCACTCTTCATTCGATTCGATCTGTTTTCGTTCATTGAATGGATCATTCATTCGAATTAAAATGGACTTGCTACAGTACTTTTTTAAATAATATTTTTTTTTAATTTTAAACTTATTTTTCAAGCACTGTGTATTTCTAAAATTTCTAAAATTGAATATCCAGACTAATTATAATAACCTAATAAAAATACTTTAAGACTTCAAGCAGGGGTGCAAATATCGGCCGATACATATCGTATCGGCCGATATTTACCGGATTTGAAGGAGTGAATATCGGCCGATATATATCGTTATCGGCCGACATTCACAATATCGACTGAAATATCGGCCGTATTATATCGGCTAATATCAAAATATCGACCGATATCGGTTGGAGAGAGAAAAATATCGACTGATATATTGGCCGAAAACGCTTTTTAAACCCCTGACTTCAAGGTTTTTTTACACTTCCAAATGCTTAAAACACAGTATTTTACAAATAAGGGTATCCATCTGTTGTGCCGAAAATACATTTGGGAATGTCAAAAGACCTTTAAGTGTTAAAGTATTTTTATCAGGTTATGGTAATTAGTCTGCATATTCAATTTGAGAAATTTTGGAAATACACAGTGCATTAGTTAAATAATAAAATCTCCTTTAAAACTTTAAAGTTATTTTTTAAGCACTGTATATTTCCAAAATTTCTCAAATTGAATATTTAGACTAATTATAATAACCTGATAAAAATACTTTAATACTTCAAGGTCTTTTGACACTCCCAAATGTGTTTTCAGCATAGTCGAGGGATACTTTTATTTGTAAAATACTATGTTTCAAGCATTTGGGAATGTCAAAAGACCTTAAAGTCTAAAAGTATTTTTATCAGGTTATTGTAATTAGTCTGGATATTCAATTTTAAAAATACACAGTGTTTAAAAAATAAGTTTAAATTTTTTTTAAAAAAATTATTATTTAAATAAGTATTGTAGCAAGTTCATTTTAATTTGAATGAACGAGAAGAGATCAAATCGAATGAAGAGTGAAGATCATTTTTATTACTATTCATTTGAATGAATGGAATTTACAATGAGTGATTCATTCGAATGATTGAGTCATTCGAATCAATGCCGAAATGAACGGGCAATTCATTCGAATGAATGAAAAATGCAGGGGCAAAATGATAATTTTATCATAAAATAAAAAAATGGGTGTGTAGAGGCAGAAAAATCGGGCGTCTGTATGAGCTCCTGTAATTTTAAATACAAAGATATTATATATATGTAAGTATTTTTTAAATTTTAACTTTTTTATCTCACTTTTTATTTGATCCATTTAAATACTACTTTAATAGTTTCACAAAATCTACAAAATATACATAGATATACATATATAACGAAGTTTATTGCAAATGATCAATAGTAATGGTCTATAAAATTATATCATGATTGGATAAAAAAAGTTATATTTTTTAAGTCTCTAAAAAATTTACATTTGTCTAATGAATGAAATTGATTGTTGAAGTGTTGAACTATTAAAATCATTTTTATTAATATGAGGATTTATAATAAATTTATTATTAAATTTAAACTAGATAAATAATCAGTTGAAATAGAACTCTCTATCAACTATTATTTTTATTTATTTAAATCAAATTTTATAAAAACTAAGAATAGAATTTTCGTTCTAGAATTTTAATATTGATAATCTTTATTTATCTTGATAAATTTACTTATAATTAATCAAATATATTTTTTAAAATCAACCTGAGTCATGATTTTATCGTGACCGACCCGTTTGTGGAAAAAGCATTTCCGCCTGTGTACGAAAAGCTGCTAAACTGAAATTCTGAAAGGCTGAGTTGAAGAGCTGAACACGCAATTCCTTTAGAAGTAAAAGGCAGAAGGCTATGGTAACACATTAATTTTGTCGTATACAAATATAGCTAGTCAGTGTACAAATATAGCTAGTCAGTGACTCAGTGTGACGGTGACTCAGTGTGACGCCCTTCCCACCTTTACGAGAGTATGGATTTTAGATTAAGCAGGAAAAGAATTCATCAGATTTTGATAACTTATAATCAACGTTGAAATAGTGATTAATTTTAATATAATTAAGATTAAATGATTAATAATCACTTTTTCCCTATTTTAATTTTAATATGTTTTACTGTTCTAAACTCCATTGAATGAGACTTACTAGTCCATCAAGTGTCTCGAATCTCAATACGAAACTAAGAAGATTTTTTTTTTTTAAAGAAAGTTTTATATGTTGAAATTATTTTGAGAAAACCACTATGCCTTTCATAAATTTAAAAAGATTCTCAAATTGTGATAAAAGTTCTAAAAGGAAAAAAATCTCTCACTTTAGTTTATTACTAATCGATTGATTTTTAAGATTTTTATAATATAACTAAAAACGCCTTCAAATAGTGTAAACTATTTACAACCGTATATATAATTTTTAAAAAGAAATTAATCTTTATTTAGGATAGTTAAAATTCTTTTAAAAAATTAAAACTAAATAAAAGAAGTGCCTTTTTAATCCAAAATTCCAAACTAAAACAATAGATTTCAGCCATTCGATTTCAAAATATAATATATACCGTAAAATAAGGGTACATATTTTCTCAAGAGAGAATTTTTTCATTATGAAAATTCATACTTTTTTTAAAATTCTCGTTTTAATAAAAAAATGTTAGTATAAAAGCAGCTTCTCAGACTATAGTACTATAGTGTTGACACTGCAGGGTTTTTTTTCATAACATTAGGAAAAAAATGTTCGTACAAGAAAGTTACTTGGCAAATGTATAAAAAGGTTAAAAAAGAAAAAAATGTAGTACGGTAAAGTGTATAAGAGAAGCTATTTTTATTGAAATGTTCATATTTAAAATAAATTTATAAAAAAAAATTGTCAAATTAACAGACATTTTAAAGATAAGACATTTAAATAATTAAAAATAATTAAATTTTAGAACCTTAAAAAAAATTCATTTAATAAAAATGATCAATCGTGGAAGAGAACCACTTGGTTTTATACCCAAACCCGCGTGCCAGAGTTTCCAATGACAATTTGTCATTTAGGCCCATTTGTAACTATTTGCATGGGACCGAGCGTGGAGCACACGTGGGACTAACACAAGTCTGATTGATTTGATCATTTAAATTATATTTTAAAATATTATTTTAATTAATATATTGGTCGATATTCAAATATTTACAATTCTATATATTGGTTGATATTCGTACAATTTTTCTCTCTCCTTTGATATATATATATATATATATATATATATCGAAAAGCAAAAAAAATTATGGAGTTTAAAAATGATAAAAATTACCAAAAAAATTGTACAAAAATAATAAACTTAGGACAACTAAAATGTTAAAATTATTTCCTAAATTACAAGAGTGGTTGACCCGATAATCTCACATTTACGCAACTAATATGTTAAACTTATTTGCTAAATTAATGAGAACTAAATAATTTGGACAAAAAATTTGGACTAAAATTTCTCAAATGGGATAAAAAAATGGTGATTCAAATCAATGATTATTTGGATTACCCATTTTGTAAAGTATTGATTGTACATTTGTACGGTTGAACTGTCTTGAAGCCTTAATTTTTTTAATCTGCCACTCGCCTGAATTTTTTTGTCGCTGTATTGATTATATGGATTGGCTATTTGTAAATTTTTTGCATTCATTTACGGTAGACAAATACATTTATTCCCTTTTAGAAGAGAAAGATAGATGAGAAATTTCACCCAATTCTCTCCTAAATGGTTGGTAACTAAGATAATGCATATCTACTCAGTCATTCACTCGTCATTTTTGGGTAACTGAAAGCATTCACATCTAATACAGCTCAACATAAGGAATTAATAGGAATATCGGTTTTTTTTTAAAGAATTAAAATATCCAAATTTCATGCTAATATGAGTTTTTTTTTTTTTTAAAAATGCCGATATTATAAATATCGGCCCATCGATATATATCGTCATATCGGCCCTTTAAATACCGATATTATTAACTATGATGGGTAGGTTCCTTTAGCTGTTCTAATAAGAGATGTTTTTTTGAAATACATTTTTTTATATATTTTCTTTTTTTCTTTTGTCATTTGTCAAAACAAGGAGATAATTAAATAACTTTTTTATCTTAATCAGTTCAAATAAATACTAACATGATGTTTTGAATATACACCAAAAATCTCTTCTAATAATATTATCTTCTTCAAGAAAGGAAAGAAAGACTGTTGATTGGAGCCATATCAATATTTTACTAAATAAAATATATTTTTATAATGGAGCCATGTCAAGATTCATTTTATATTTCATTCTTTCAAATTTTCCTACCAAACACGAGACAGATGTACAAATATCGGTCCATACAATACGGTTTTTAAAGGCCGATATATATTGGTCGATACGGTATAATCGGTCGATATGGCTGATATGTATGAGTTAAAAAATGGCCGATATTCCACTATTTTTTTTATTTAAAAAAAGAAAAAATACTAAAAATGTTCAATGTTTAAAAAATCTCTAATTTTTTATTAAGAATAAAAAATTAATAATGACTGATATTTTAAATTCGATCGATATTAGTTTTAAATATTTCCAAAAAAAGAAAAGAAAAAATCAGCCAAAATGAGTGGTGATTAATGGTGACTTTATAGAAAATGGTGAATTCTCGTTTTTTTTTTTTATGGAAATTTAATGGTCAATTTTCGTTTTTTAATGAAAATTAATAGTTACTTTTTAGAAAATGATGGAAAATTAATTGTTGCTTAATCAAAATCGATGAAAATTTAGTATGACTTTTCGTTTTTTTTTTTTTTTTTATGGAAATATATTGGTATTTTTTGGTTTTTTATGAAAATTAATTTTGACCTTTTTAAAAAAATAAAAAAAATAATGGTGTCTTAATCAAAATCAATGAAAATTTATTATGACTTTTCGTTTTTTTTTTTACGGAAATTTAATTATGCCTTTTCATTTTTTGATGGAAATTAATAATAATTTTAAAAAAATAAAAAATTAATTGTGGCTTAATCAAAATTGATAAAAATTATGGGTTTTTTTTTAGGAAATTTAATGGTGATTTTTCATTTTTTATGAAAATTAATTGTGAATTTTTAAAAACAACGAAAAATTAATGATGGCTTCGTCAAAATCGATGAAAATTTATTGTAAAGTTTTTATTTTTAATAGAAATTTAATTGTGTCTTTTTGTTTTTATGGAAATTAATACGATAGACATGCATAAAAGAATAACAACAATAATAATAATCAATGGCTGCGTCTAGATAGATGTAGCTCAATTGATAATTTTCCACTTCAAAAAATAGGAGATGACAGATTTGCGCTCCCATATTCTCATCTCGTATGTCTTAAGATAGTAAGTGTAGTGGGTATTACGGGATTTTTCACATAAAATAAAAAAAAAAATTAGAGAAAAAAACAAAGAAAAGTATAGGGAGCACTTACACACACCCGGTTTTTCTGCCTCTACACACCCGAATTCAGAAATTCGGGTGAAATTACGATTCTGCCCCTGCGTTTCCATTCATTCGAATGAATTCTCAGTTCATTTTCGATTCATTCGAATGAATCACAGGTTCATTTTGGATTCATTCGAATGAATGGGCTGAACAGTAACACGGAGTACTGTTCAGCCCGATCATTCGAATGTCCAGTCGTTTGAATCCGCCGAATGGATTCATTCGAATGAATGCCCAGTTCATCTTGGCATTCATTCAAATGAATCCATTCATTCGAATGACTGGACATTCATTCGAATGATCGGGCTGAACAGTACTCCGTGTTACTGTTCAGCCCGATCATTCGAATCATTCGTACACGATTCCGCTGAATACATTCATTCGAATGAATGACCAGTCATTCGATGAATGTATCAGAGGCTGCCACGGAATGACAGTCCCTCTGGTTCAGCTGATTCATTCGAATGAATCAGACCATTCATTCGAATGAATGCACATTTTCAGGCATTCATTCGAATGAATGGAATGATTCATTCGAATGAATGCATCAGAGGCTGCCTGAGAATGACAGTCCAGGCATTCATTCGAATGAATTAGCCCATTCATTCGAATGAATGCCTGAAAATGTGCATTCATTCGAATGAATGTCCTGATTCATTCGAATGAATGGCCTGGACTGCCATTCTTAGGCAGCCTCTGATGCATTCATTCGAATGAATCAGACCATTCATTCGAATGAATGCACATTTTCAGGCATTCATTCTAATGAATGGCCTGATTCATTCGAATGAATGGCCTGGACTGCCATTCTCAGGCAGTCTCTGATGCATTCATTCGAATGAATCAGACCATTCATTCGAATGAATGCCTGAAAATGTGCATTCATTCGAATGAATGGCCTGATTCATTCGAATGAATGCGAACTTAATATATAAGAACCGTCAATTCATTCGATCAACACCGAACCCTAACCCCTTCCCTCCTTCGCCGTGAGTCCATTTCGAAACCCTAGATCGAAGCTCTCCCTCCCCCTTTCACTCTCCTATTCCGGCACCAACTCCGGCCGTGTCTCTCTCATCCTCAGCTCTCCCTTTCCTCAATCTAAGCTCGGCCTTCCCTCATTCCGAAGTCCCTTTCCCGAGCCCTTCCCTCATTCATTCGAATCACACCCCCATTCATTCGAATCACACCCCATTCATTCGAATCACACACCCCTTTCATTCGAATCACACCCATTCTCCCAATCCCAAACCCCACCCCATTCTCCCTATTTCTTCCTTTATTTTGAAAAACCCACCCTTTAACCCATGGCATCGTCGTCGAAAAGTAAAGCAACCTCAACAAGGGGAGGGAAAAAACAAAAGAAGGATACCGCATTCGACCCCACCTATTTCGTATCTTCGGAAGCGGCGACCATATACAGAGAGGATTTCTCCACACGGTCCTTCATATTCGGTAAAATCGTGGACCTCTCATATTTCACACAATTTGGTTTTAAAGTTGAAGATTTATTTGAAAAAATAGGTTGGGGGTCATTTTTGGTATTAAAAAGTGATATGTATCCGACGGTCGTTAAAGAATTTTATGCCAATGTAGAAAGAATTGACAATGAGTCAGTTAAAACATCTGTTCGAGGGCAAGAAATTGTCATTACACGGGATAGGTTAGACCTCCTATACAATTTGCCCAAAGATGCGATTAGAAAGTACGACAGTCGTACATGGCCCACTGATGTTGAGGGCTTTGATGTTTTGGTAGCCCTTAACGAAATCTGTGGGAGGACAGATATTACTGAGAAGAAGACTCCCCCTCTGACGAATTTGACATTAGAGGCACGAATCATCCACCACATAGTTGTCAACTGTGTTTGCCCTAGAAAAGGGCATACTACTGTGACATGGTTCGATGTCTTCTTGATTTGGTGCATCATGAATGGGAAAAAAATCTCCCTCTCCCATATCATCATTAGTCACGTGCGCGCCTGCAGGAAGACCAGAAGATGCAGTCTTCCGTACGGTCTATTTTTATGTTCATTTTTTGAAGAACGCGGAATCCCTCTTCTTCCTGATGATAAAGTTTCTTTAGACGGATTTGATTATTTCAATGATTCAACTTTGAAGAAGATGGGATTCCAACTCGACACAGTGAGTAAGAAATGGGTACCCAAAGTTGTCGAGGCACTTCAACTTCAGGTACCACCACCACCTGAGCCATCTGAGGCATCTGAGGCGCGTGAGGCACGCGAGGCAGGGACTCCTCCTCAAGAAGGATCAACTGGAATCAACACACAACAGATTCTTGATAGCATTTCTTCTTTGGAGGAGAAGATGGATCAGAGATATGATCAGGTTTCTGCAAGGTTGGATGTGATGCAGAATCAGATTATCGATACTTTGAGATTGGCTGTGCTTATAGCACAAGAGAGGGGGATAACAACAGCATTAGGTGCAGAAGCAGATGGGAGTTTACGAGCAAGGGTATCTAAAGAATATGCAGGAGCCGCTTTTGTCCCTATTCATCCATTTGGATCAGCAGCTTCAGCTTTAGGAGCAACATCTGGCAGCCCTGCTCGACCATTTCGATCAGCAGCTTCAGCTTCAGCTTCAGCATCTGACATTCCTGCTCGGCCATCTCGATCATCTGCTCCACCTTCAGGAGCAGGATCTGGCACCCATACTCCTACATCTGGAGCAGGTGCTGGCACCCATGCTCCTACATCTGGAACAGGTGCTTCAGCTTCAGGAGGTGCAGCTGGATCTAGCACCCCTGCTCATCCATTTGGAGCAGTTTCAGGCCCCCAGGTCCGACCGATTGGATTAGTAGCTTTTGGCCACTCTGTTCGTCCGACTGGATTAGCAGCAGCTTCTGGCCCCCGTATTGGTCCGACTAGTGTTGCAGCTGCTACTGGCTCTCGTTCTGTTCATAGTCGAACACCAGCAGTTTCTCGCCCCCGTTCTCGTCATACTGCACTTATTCCATATGTACCTCCAGTTCATACACCAGCTGGTGCACCTCCTGCTGCACCACCTCCTGCACCACCTGTTGCACCTCCAGTTCATGCACCACCTGCTGCCCCTCCTGCTGCACCACCTGCTGCCCCACATGCTGTCCCTCCTGTTGCACCTCTTGCTGCACCTCCTGCTGCACCATCTGCTGCACCTCCTGCTGCACCACCTGATGCACCTCCTGCTGCACCTCCTGATGCACCTCCTGCTGCACCACCTACTGCACCTGATGCACCTCCTGCTACACCACCTATTGCACCTCCTGATGCACCTCCTGATGCACCTCCTGCTGCTTCACCTGCCTCACCTTCTACCACTGATCCGGATATTATTTGTCTTTGATGTACTTTTTTTTTTTGTTATTCACATGTAAAACAGATGTAAAATTCATATTTTGAATGAACATGTTATATTATTTATCTCCTGCTCATTGTGAATTGGGTCGTTATTTTCAAAATGTTATTTTGAACTAAATTAGCATTTAAATATTCCACATAAAATGAATACATTCAACCTGACAAGTACATTCAACAGCAATCCTAACTTAAAATTAAGCTATTGACAATCCTATCTTCACTTCATTGATTCCACCATTGCAAGAAATCGTCATTATCTCTAAGATCACCAGACCACTGCATAACATTTAAAAAAAATGACATTAGAACATATGGAAAAGTTATATGTCGATTGGTAAATACATATAAGCTCTTTAAGGAATGAACTTACTTCGGTCATTTCTGTAGAGTTATATGTTGAATCGTCACCAAAGTTGTAAGATCCACTATCCTGTGGAAAACTCGCTGTTTGTGATTCAATGAAATCACCTACATTATAATCAGCATTTAAATCTACACACGTAGATGCCTGTGAAGAAGGTGGCCTATTCGGACAAGTTCTCCTCGTATGACCAGTATTTTTGCATAACCCACATCTCCTTCCATTTAGTTGATTCTCTACAATCTCAAATGCAGAAGGATCTCGACGTGTAGATGTTTGGCCCTGTGATGAATTCCTTGAACCTGGATGACGTCCTCTAGAATATTACATAATAGGGTGACTGACTGGCTTATCATGGATGGCAAGATTTTGAAGATGATTTAGGAGCATCTCTTGATCATACGAAGACAAATGTCCATATTTGTTCTTAATACCTTCAAAGTGTACATCTAATACATCCCCAGGGCTCCTCCTTTCAATCCTCAAGTCAGCCAATGAGATTAAGTCTATTCTCCATTGTGGGTGTATGTCATCCAAATGTAATTTGTCCATTCATTACATTTTGTGCGCACACGGTATGCCCATTGAAGCTGTAAACTCTTCCGTACAAATGGGTTTCAATGATCGGTTCATAAGCATATCATATTGGTTGTAAACCTCATTCATTGCGAAATGAGAAACTTTGCCCTTCAATTCATCAAAGAATGGAATAGACACATCACATGCAAACCGAATCTTCTCATCCTCAAGTTGAATCTTGAACTCTTCAAATTGATTTTCAATGACATGAACTATCTTTCTTCTGACAACATCTAGATCACCTGTAGATGTAGATATATAACTTTTCAGAATAGCATGTGCACCCTCAACTCTTGAAATAGTTCGATTCTTAAAATGTAAACTCCATCCGATCCATGCATTGACGAATTGTTTTTTAAGTGGGATCCATGTCCTTGTTAAGTAGTTCACTGCCTGCGAATCATCTCTAAAATTTTGTTTGAATGCCTCAAACGCTGTATTGAATGCTTCTTCGGTTGGGGACTCAATCAGGCCATTCCATTCGGTAAAAAATGCATTCCAGTCTTCCATTCTGTTAAACAAAGGTTTACAACGAGCGACAATATTCTTGTTGATATGCCAGGAACACAAAATATGTACAGCATTAGGGAACTCTAAATCAATGGCATTCTTTAACGCCAATTCCCTATCAGTCAAAAGAACTTGTCGATCATGGTGCACTCCGAAGACCTTTTTAAACATCTGTAATGCCCATACATAATCTTCAAATTTCTCATTTCTTAGAAATGCAAAGCATGAGCAGAAATTCTTATTGAAACATGTCACACCAACGACATGAAGCAATGGCATATGATATCTGTTGGTTTTGTACGTGCAATCCATCAGAAACACATTATGATATATGTCGGTAAGAAAAATTGACTTCGGATGTGCGAAAAAGAGATGGGATAGATGACCATCACTGTCATAGTCAAGAAAGTATTGATAACCACCTTATTGAAGATCTTCTATCAAAGCTTCAATTGTAGTTCGACCCCTTAGTTGCTCTTTCCGAAGCGCAGAACAAAAGTTGTACAAATCAGCCGCTGATATTCCAATATCTGGATTTTGATTTCTAAGGGTCGTTAAAATTTGCCGTGGTGGTATATTGCTACTCCTCATTTCAATGATCAATGTCGAGTACTAGATAATTGAACTCAAATCTGAATCCAGCGAGTTCAGTATTTATAGCCGTGCAAATAAGTCCCAAAGAAGTGTCTCCGACCGGGGATACAATTGTAAGAGTTGTAGACAATTTTTGAACTAAAGTACCCGTGGCAGTTACAAATGATGCAGATATAAAGGAGTGTGAAGCTCCAGAGTCAAATAGTGCATAAGCATAGGAACTACTGACAACAGCCATACCTTGGATTACTGAATGATCCACATCCTCTGGAGGAGCTAGAGAAAATAATCGTCCAGATCCAGTAGGGTTAGGAGCCCGCCCCGCTTGGTTATATGTCCTGCCTCCCCAAGAGTTAGCTGGCCTAACTGGTGGGCGGAATGTTCCTCTGGTATGAGAGAGCTTGTTGAGCTTTGGACACTCCCTCTTGAAGTGACCCGGCTGGTTACAGTGGAAGCAATTGTTCACCCCTCTGGGAGCCTGATTGACGGATGCAGATGGAGTGGGCTGGTTGGGACGAAAGTCCCCTGTGGACCCAGTAGATGGTGAGGGTCTACTGAAATTCGGACGGAACCTCTTGTTGGGCTGGAACCCACCCCTCCCACTTGGAGCTCGGCGGTTATCAAACCGTACCATTGCATTCAACTCCTGTTCTGCTATTGTGGCCTTGCTGACCACCTCAGCCAATGTGGCGCACTTGAATATGGTCACTTTGGCCCTGATGTTTGGCCGTAGACCCCTCTCAA
This sequence comes from Chimonanthus salicifolius, assembly GCA_013350335.1. Taxonomy (NCBI): domain Eukaryota; kingdom Viridiplantae; phylum Streptophyta; class Magnoliopsida; order Laurales; family Calycanthaceae; genus Chimonanthus; species Chimonanthus salicifolius. Next base: position 17,897,331 of record CM023540.1, on the reverse strand, counting down.
ACTTCCTTGCCCTGCGATGCTCTGTGTCCACCATATAAAATGCATAGATGGATAGACTGAGGAATTCCCGGTGATACTCTGCCACCGTCATAGAACCCTGAACCAAAGACAGAAAGGCTTGCGTCTGTCGATCCTTCTCCTCCTCCGGAAAGTAGTGTTCTAGAAAGGTTGCTGAAAATTCTTCCCATGTCATGGCCGTCCTCTCCCTTTCTGGTATGAGTGCCCTCTGCTTCTCCACCACCTCCCACCATTTTCCGGCATCTTCTATTAGTTGTGAAGTAGCCAGTAGAATCCTGTCAGCATGACTCGAGATTTTAAGTAACTTTAAGATCTGAGTGATCTTCTTCAACCAGTGCTCGGCTCCAACAGCCCCTTCCTTCCCTTTGAAGTAGGGAGGACGCTGTTGCTGGAATTCTCGAACCATACTCCGATCATTGGCATCCTTGGAACTTTCACTTCCATTCATATGTTGCTGGAGTACCGAAGACACCACTGCTTGAACTAAACTCTGTAGTTCAAGCGGCACATGTGGAATATGCAAGCCGCTCTTCTCCTCTTCCTCCTTTCGAGATGAGTATTCCCGCTCCTTCCTTTCTTGCCGAGAATGATGTGACTCTTCAGAATGGTGTGACTTTTCAAAGTGATGTGACCTTTCAGAATGATGTGACTCTTCCTCATTATGTGTTTTTCCAGCCCCTTCTTTAGGCTGAGAATGCCCTTCCTCTGATGGAGATCTGTCCCTTCCTTCCTCATACTGAATGAGTGGCATCTCTTTTTCTTTCCCTTTCTTGCTTTGTGGGATCTTTCTTTTTGGTGCCATTTTCCCTAAGTCATGAAAACATAATTGACTTAGTTTCTTCATACAGTTTGTGTTTTCACTATTTTGGGGAGATTTCCAAATAAACAATCTTGGTTTTCCTTTGTTTTTGAGGGAGGTCTCTAAATACCTAATGTTTGTTTTTCAATTTGGGGGAATATTGGGGAAGTATATCCTATTTTGCTATGTTTGGTAGATCAACTATAATGATTGTACTTTTGTTATCTTTCATTGTTGTTCTCAGATTGATTGTTCAGTCTGAGTCTAACGAAGTAAATTAATCCGGCCCCCAGTCAGCGGACTCCGAAGAGTCGGTCAGTTGGGATTCTTATCTGTCAGTGAGACATGAAACCGTCTTAATATTACTTCGAAGGATTCAACTTCCCGATTCGCTCTGATACCAACAGTAACACCCCGCCCTTTTCACTCTAAAATCAGAGTATATTTTTTTTTTATATATATATAAACAAGTGTGATAAGAGCGGAATGTCACGACGCGAGTTAAGTCCGGACTTCTAAAATCCGACCCTTAACTGGCCAAACCCATATGTGCATGGACTAAGTCCATGTGAAACATTTCACATACGGTACTAAGTAAAACTTGCGGAATATTATTAAATCTAACTGCGGAATTATAATGGAACCTACGACTATTCCATTTTATTAGATAGCAAAGTACATTATCACTTTTCCAAAGTTATATTAACTTAATCAATCATTCCAAACCATACCAAACCATAGCAATTATTAACTAAGTTATTACATGTCCATGTAAACTTAAATAAAAAGATCCATAAATAAATTCAATCAAAAGCCCAAGCTCCTATGCTTAGCTTTCCTCGTAATCCCCAGCTTTTGCCTTTCCCTTTCCTTTTCCTGCATCATCCTCTAAGGATAGAAATAGGGCGTTAGATCAACGCGCCCAGTAGGTCTTCCGATTAGGGCTACCACAAAGTTAGAGTATAAAACATGCAAATAATATAAAAATACGTGTTATCAAAATCTTACAAAAAGAATGCCATGTATGTGATGCAAATGTAATGAGTCCCACCCATCACAAATATACACAGCCACCCTCCACATTGGTTGTTCGGACGCCCCGACGGAGTGTGGACCCTCCGGTTTCCCTTGATGGGAATTCTTATTATCAAGATACCACCACACAGGTTTTTCGGACGCCCCAACGGAGTGTGGACCCTCCGGCTACATAACTACCGCCCCATGCCATGCATGAGATGTCAATGAATACATGATACATGCCATTTGGAAATATATTCTAACATTTCATAATCCCATTTTGAACATAATACATTAACATAAACTACTCATAAAAATCATGATAAACATCACATATGAGAATGGTTACAAAGAGGTAGGAAAACCTACTTAAAAATCACTTTGAAAGTCCGCTCTTCTTAAACCGTCACCCGCTCACGAATGCGCACCGTTTAAGAGATTCCGTCACCTTGTTACATAATAACAAATTAAACTTAAATCCCATTTGATTTCCATTTTAATCCTAAGACCACAAACACCAACTTGTGGGGTTCGGCCATACTCCATGGCCGAACCTCACCCTTTTTAATTTTGGTCCCATTTATTTTCAAGTCCATTAATCTCATCATTTAAACAGCAGTCCTCTATTATTTGTAATAACCCAAGTCCATAAAAAATATTACCCATTTAATCCCTTCCATGTCCATGGCAACCTATCATGTTTCCCCCACCCCATATTACTTTTATACCATGTAGAATGACTAATATTCTTCCCTTAAAAGGTCCTTTAAACTCTTAAACATGCATCCACCAAGTCCATGTTTTGAAAACCTTATAATCAAATTAGTGCACAAAATAATCCTAGTGGGGTTCGGCCATACAACATGGCCGAACCTCACCTATTCATCCTTGGTCCTTCTTTTAACATCTTAGCCATAATAACCCCATGGTTCGGCCATGAAATGGCCGACCCATGTCTTGTCCATATGATCATTTAAAAATCCTTTTCATGCCATTCATCATGTTCCATGATCTTTAAGTTTTGAAACCCTTTAAATTTAATAAGACAATCCACATGATTCAAAGTCTAAGAAATTCTAATTCTATGAATATATTGGGTGGGGTTCGCCCATACTCCATGGCCGAACCTTACCCCTTCTTTTCCATTCTTTTGGTCCATAATAACATCTTAGAAATTAATTTAAACATCACCCTTGTTCTTCCATTGGACTGATTTAATCAACATCTAAGTTTTCATCCATTTAAAAAAATCCTTTTAAGATTATCATAATGTCCCATAATCTTCAGTCCTCAAAATGACAAAGTCTTTCCATGGGGTTCGGCCATACATATGGCTGAACCCTATGGTTCATCTACTCCTCCTAGACATACTCATTCAGTCCTTAGTTTTTATCCATGGGGTTCGACCATACCCTTGGCCGAACCATATAGTTCTTTTAAACAAAATTTAAATAAATAACACTCACCAGTTCCGCGACTCCTCCGGTCTTTCTTTGCTCTTTCTTGTTTCCTTTCTTCCTTAGCCCTTTTTTTTTTTCTCTCCTTTCTCTTGCTTCTTTGGCCGAGGCTGATCTTGATCAATACCACTCCTCCAAAAATGGTTCGGTCAAGAGGGTCTGTTCTTAAGAGAATCTGCTTGAGTGCAATTTAACCTCTAATTCCTTTTTCTCTCTTGTCTTGTGAGTGATCGGCTAAGAGAGAGTGTGAGGGAGAGAGATAACCAAATGGGATTATCTTCCCTATCTCACATGAGATAGAAATCTCAATCCTCCAACGTGTAGGCATTTGAATTTGAATATTTTTTTTTTAAAGATAATACCATCTCCTTCATCTCTTCATGAATATCCATGTTTTGATTTTTAAACCACAAACCTCTACTCCCCTCCTTCCAACGTGTATGCCACATTTGAATTGAAAAACAAACCAAAATCCTCATTATCTCTCATTATCTTTCTTATCTCTTGATAAGATGAAAACTCCAAGACTTCCACATGTGCCTTTGAATTTGAATTTTGAGATGTCAAACCGTCCCCTTGGTTTGAATTTGAAAAATTAGACCATATCCATCTCCATCGTGTGTCATCATTTTGAATTTTAAACATAGTTTCCTCCATCTCTTCTATGTTTAAATTTTGAAACAAACCAATCTCCTCCATCTTCTCCAACATTTGAATTTTGAAATAAAATAACTCCTTTATCTCTTTTGAATTTAAAATCCAAAACCGTCCAATCCATTCATCTCATTTGAATTTGAACTTTAAATATATTCTATTTGCTTAAATTTCAAATATTAATCCCATCTCATTTGTTTGAATTTCGAATATAGAACCATCCACCATTTTGAATTTAAATTCAAAATGTGAAGGCCGTCCAATCCACTTATTTGAATTTAACTCAACTCACTTGGTGGTCAACCAAGTCAAACACGCCCCAATGGGTCCCAATTGGACATTTTGACCCAATTGAATATATCTTACCCAATTGTTCCAATTGTAACCTTATCCAATAAATGACAAATTTCATAAATATAAGTAATATAAAATTCCAAGGTGTTACAGAACCAGAGGGACTGTCATTCCGTGGCAGCCTCTGATACATTCATTCGAATGAATCAACTGATTCATTCGAATGAATGCTGTGTATGCGAATGAATCGAATGATCGGGCTGAACAGTACTCCGTGTTACTGTTCAGCCCATTCATTTGAATGACTGGTCATTCATTCGAATGAATGTATTCAGCGGAATCGTGTACGAATGATTCGAATGATCGGGCTGAACAGTAACACGGAGTACTGTTCAGCCCGATCATTCGAATGAATGTCCAGTCATTCAAATGAATGGATTCATTCGAATGAATGCCAAGATGAACTGGGTATTCATTCGAATGAATCCATTCGGCGGATTCGAACGACTGGGCATTCGAATGATCGGGCTGAACAGTACTCCGTGTTACTGTTCAGCCCATTCATTCGAATGAATCCAAAATGAATCTGTGATTCATTCGAATGAATGGATTCATTCGAATGAATCGAAAATGAACTGGGGATTCATTCGAATGAATCCATTCATTCGAATGAATGCCAAAATGAACTGAGAATTCATTCGAATGAATGGAAACGCGGGGGCAGAATCGTAATTTCACTCGAATTTTTGAATTCGGGTGTGTAGAGGCAGAAAAACTGGGTGTGTGTAAGTGCTCCCAAAGTATAAGGAAGAGAAATCCAGAGAAAGTTGGTGGAGACCGGAGATAAAGCGAGGACTCCGGGGAGACACTTGAAATAAAGACAGAGCAGTACTGTATGTCAGACAGTTGAGAAACTTGAGATAAGCAAAGAGAAGCACTGTGCGAGGCATTCTTCTATGCTGGGACTTCCAAGCTCGGGTTTGAAAACTTGCATATTTTATTTAAAAATAAGCCTAACAATTCAGGTAGAAGTCAGACTTGCAATAGACTTCGGAAAATTTATTTGAGTTAATTATTTTGCTTTCAGCAAAGGTTAGTCTCCCTAATCAGAGGTAAGTTTTAGTTTTATAATTTTTAAATGGATAGTGATCTTTCTACAGGTGTTTTGTGTAATCTGACACGGGTCTTAAAGTATTTTCGATTTTATCCTTCAACTGTCGTACTAAAAAAAAAAAAATGTCATTTCGACTAGCCGAATCTATCATCTCAATTGTGAAATGTAGAATCCCAATTTTTAAGTTAAGTTCTTTAATTATGAAATATTTAAGAATTTACAAAACCTTCAAATATAGAGTTTGAATTTATATTTTAATGTCGAATTGATGGTGAGATTTACGGTTCAGATAAATCATATTTTCAATTCCTTCTTTCAAATTTTACAGATTTAAGCTCTAGGGTTACTAGGATCATCAATGATGGGGAAGAAAAAGGATAATTAAAACAATATTTATTTGATTTAGAAAAGGTAAGAAATCTATAACTATATCTAACAAACTCACTAAGACTGTAGGCTTGAATTGTTAGCCAACTATCATTTTTCAACTTTCAAAATTTATCACCATTGTCATCATTATTGTTTAATATTTTCATTTTCAGCTTCGGAGAATGTTTGAAATATGTTTCAACCTATGCCATACTCTTAAACTTATTCTAACTAATCTAGCCAGTCAAGTCTATAAAAACACTCAAGAGTCAGAGTTGACTCAATTCTATAGAATTTTGAATTGAGTGAGGTAAGAAGTTTTATTGAGTGTTTTCCATGTAAAATTGAAAAATTCATTTAAATTACTCAACTCAATAGAATTTTGAGTTAATTCTTATTTTGACACTTCGATCTATGTCTAAGTTTGACTTGGAAATTTCCAATCAAGTCTCCTTAAGAAATAGGTTAAGATTATAAACCCATATAATCTTTGAGCCAAGTCAGGTTTCCAATTTATAGCAAACGGTGCATAAGATGAGCCCTAAATGAATGATTATGTGGGTTCTAAATTGAGAGATTTGGCATAGAGCATTGTTAAAATGTATTGACATTGGGCCTAGTTCTCAGTAAAAAAATATTTGTAAGCATTTGATATTTCGGACCTTTGCTAGGCTGATAATGCTCAGCTGATATTTTGTCCATTCAAACCCATTTCAGCTATTAATATTTTATTTTTAATAAATTTTAGATAGAGACGCACTTCAGAGAGACGATCGGATGATGAAAAGGCACGATCTGAACCTTCGATCGAGACAAGAAGAAGAAGATGAAGACGGCAGAAAAGGAGAGAACGAAGCTAAGAGATGAAGGGATGCAAGAGAGGTATGCTCTCCTCTGTCTGCATTTGTAGAAGCAAGTTGGGTTCACGATTCGTATGGAATCATACCAAATCTCCGTATATGATTCTGCTCATCACAAAATACTACAGTATAATTCAGAGCGGTGATTTAAATTTTTTTTAATGATAAATCTCACATGATCCAAATTATTTGAAGTGGTTTTTTTATTTTTTATTTATTGAATAATTATATTTTTACAAATAAAATAGAATAGCTATCCTTTCACGAATATTTTGTATAACTCGACACGGGTTTTATTGTATTCCTCATTTTTCCGTTCAAATCGGCAGGTCGAAATTTTCGAATCACTTAAAACAAAGAGTTCGGCGAGCTGAATCAAATGTTTCGGCGAGCCGATTCGAAGAACAAAATGGCCAATATAGTAAAACTCATGTTGGATTACACAAAATACCTATGAGAGAAGATTGATGGCCATAAAATATCAATTGTCTCTTCTTTAAATTTAAATAATATTGAGTATTACATAAAATAAAGAATATTTTTAATATTATAAAAGTAGTGTCTCACTCCTATAAAACAACAATATCTCAATCGATTAACTTCATTTCAATGAAAACTATTTAGATAATGTCATTTAGATCTATATCTTATCTCTCACTTTAATTTTTTATGTATTTATTTATTTTTCGATCCTTCCCTCAAAAGAAGTCTCCAAAAGTGGCCAACTTTCATTAAAATAAAAATAAAAATCTCCCTTCAATAAAATAAAATCTTCTTTTACAATTTCCACTCTCTTATAAAAAAGATTCAAATATTTAAAATGTCACCGTTGACTAATAGATATATGAGATTTAATCTTACTATGATCAAATTTCATATATCTAATTATTTTTTATTATTTAATATTCATCTTATTACCACTAAACATCAATCTATCCCGTGAAAGATATTCACATAAATAGTAAAATACTATTCAACTTTTAAATGTGGACAGTGACCAGTTTTCATATCAGTTTCCTTTCCCCCATTTTTTTAAACAACATTCACTGCATTTAGAGTTTAATATGGGTTTTAAAAAATAAAAGTAAAATGTTGATCCTTCAATGGGCATTTTCTATATATAGACACGAATTTTACAGTAATGTCTAATTTACCCTACATCTATTTTACTGAAGAAAAAGAATGCCATAAATTCATAAACAATGCAACTCAGCTTGTCAAAATTCATGAATAGTGCAAATCGACTTGGTGAAATTACAAATTGATTCGCCAAACGAAATTACAAATCGGTTCACCAAAATTCATACACAGTGCAAATCAGCTCACCGAAATTCACATAAACAATAAAAATCAGCCCGTCGAAATTTTATTATTCATGCGAAGAGTAAAATCGGGAATAGACTAAAACCCGTGTCGCTAAACACAAAATACCTGTGAAAGGATTGCTGGCCAAAAATGGATTCTTATTTAAAAAAATTCAAATGTGGAAGTGAGATTTTTTGAAATAGTTTCCTTTCCTCTATTTTTTTTAACCCGACACTCTAATAATATATTTTTGTTATTTCATTAAATGAATTAAAAAGAATGAATTTCTTCATTATTATTATTTACATTATTTATCTCATTAATTTAGAGTTGATCTTCACCGTTGAATTTAATAAAAAAATTTATAGTCTGACACCCAATGAACAAAATGACAATATTAAAAATAAAAGTATAATAGTAAGTTACATGAATTGTTCACTCAAGACAATTTTCAGGACTAAAACCCATTCTCCACTAAAATAAATAGCGTGACTCGTTTCGCCTAAACTGATGTTGTGTATAATTCAGCTAGACAAATTATATGTATAAATACATTGTCCTCGTTCTTATATTTTTATGTGATGATTTTTCAGATAATGTTTTAAGTGATTGTGTTTTAGTGGTAGAGATTTATTTTATAAATTTCACATATTTTAAACATATCAATGGAATGAAAGTAGACCTAATTATTTACTTAATTATATGAATTGGTCTATTGACCTGATTCAATTCGACCCAAATTGGTTGATTGAATAAAAAAATGAGTTAGTCTCAAGTTAGTCTCGAAAGAATCTATATATTACGTAGACTGAAAATCAGTAATTAGAATTTAATCTCTACCTATTAAAATTAAACTCTATTGCACTCTGTACATCTCAAGTTAAAATTCATTACTTGCATAATTAAATTGAAATTGTCCATGCTAATTTCTTGATTTAATATTTGTTCAACAAAAAGATATCATTGTTGTTGCCTTCTAGTCAAGGATAATTACAGTCACGCTCCAAACCTTGGGAGTTGATTTAGGTGGTGGATTAAGTTAGGGGAAAAATGAGTATTTTTTTCTATTGTCTAACCAAACATTTATCTGAGGTGAAGATTTCTATCGAAATTTCAGCAGAATTGAATTTCTGTCTATAGTGTGGACATTATAACCTTCGAAACAAACACTAATAATCAATTCATTACATCAACTATGGGACCCCGTTCCAGCAACCCCAATCACCCCAAATCATCCAAGGCTAGTATTCTCATGCACATCAACATTTCATACACCAACTAATCCATTAAAATACTTGAATATTTCTCTAAATATTATAAGCTTAAAGTATTTCTATATCTCAGAATCGGAATACATATCAACAAAATATTAAAAACTAACTCAAAATTAGATGTTCAATTTCAAAAAATAAATTTTATTAAAATATTCAACTCCTCACGACAACTCAGGGAAATCATTTCCCTAGTTTTGGTCTTAGAATGGTAAGCTCAGTAGAGAGAATAAAATAATTTCTAATGATAAAAATTCCAACTCAGATATACATTTAGAAAGTAAACAGGTGCATATATACATAAATACAAAAAATTTAAATCGAAAACCCACAAAACCTTTCATTGAAAACTTAACTTGTTTTAAAAAATATCACCGTTTACCAAAACCATTTTTCAAAACTTCCCAGTTTACCAAATATTTTTTGTTTAACATCAAAACCACCCGACTTTCCAAAACCTCTTGGTTAGGGCCCAATGCCCTATTTTGGAGTTTTAATCCCTAGGGTGACCTCCTCGGATTATGGTCTCAGGAAACGGAAGTCCTGAGTTCGATTCGGAGTCTATTTCAAAATGCCACTCTTCCTAAAATTACTTGATATGTGTGAGTAGAGAAACTTGCACATGTCCCAAAAATTAATAGAATATTTTAAAAGACCTGAACATCTTAATTATTAAAAAATAATTATCGCATTAGTGATTCTAATGATAACATCAATTTCTAATTATAATATTTTATCTTTCTTCTTTGGACACCAAAACAAATTTTGGATGAGTAAAGCCTGCACAGGAAAGTAGATATAAAAATGAGATATATGGGTTTGGGAATGGTCTTAGACCCCTCAAATCTAATGGAGTCAATGACTGAAGCTATCACAATGCAACTAGGGGGTCAGTGGAGATTTCGGCCACTTATTCATATCAGCCGAGATCTCATGTGAGATCTTTCTCTCTCTTTAAAAATTTTTTATTTTAAAATCTCGATGGTCCTTTTGTTTTGAAAAAAATAAAAAAAGATTATTTTAAAAAAAATTAAAAAATATAAATATCGGTCAATATCTAAGCCGATATTCGTCCGAAGTAACTATCGGCCGAGATATTGGCCCGAGCTCATAACTGATATATTTTTTTTTCAAACAAAAAAAAATCTACTGATATTCGAGCTGACTTTTTTCCCCTTGGTCAATATGATATATCTCGGCCTTCTTTGCAATGCAAAGTTGTCCAAAACCTATCCGTTTACATCTCTAAAATATAAATGGGTTCTTATAAAAATGAGTTGGATCATTAAACCTTCACTGTGACTTCAATGACCACATGAATTTGTTAGTGTGTTAGGCACTTGGGCCTCAGATTTAAAAGAATGATACGTCAATAAAATGAAGAGGCCCAAAATTATTATTTGATATTTTGGCCATATCAATCGCCAACACATCCGTGATGGTGCAGTAAATTCAACATATGGCCCATAAATTAATCAAGTGGGCTCACTTTTTTCACAAAATGGATCCTGCTTTTCTTTTTTACTTCGTCGCCCATCCATTGCCTATTGTTTTAACTGAAAATATTTCGTGGTTCCTTCAAGATTGTATAATTAGGTAAGTGGAAATTCTTGGTTTTAACCTAATAACTTGACTTGGATTTAATTTGAAAATAAATTTCAAAAGGAAAAAACCTGGTAAAATTGATTGAGCTTGCATTATCATATTTGATAAATATGTTGAGCTCAGGTTGAATGTTACAAAATGCTCAAGGTAGGTTGGCTCGATTTATTACGAAATGGAACAAATTATTTAAGAATATGAACATGACACGTGTCCATATACCTTTAAACATTTGAATACACAACTGTATATAAGTAGTAAGTTGATATTTTTAATCACTTAATATAAAGTGATTAATTTTTTGCTCATAAAGAAAAAAAAAAGAAATTAAATGTATGTTCTCTGACAAATAAAACTATTGAGATTGCTCTCTTTATAAATTTAGATTAGAAGTTATTAACAGAGTTGAAATTTATGTGCACAGTATAACTTTTTACAAAATAAAATAAATATTTCCATAAAATACTTCTCACATGACAGTAGTGAGAGACAATAAATTCAAATATTAAAATATAAATAATCATCTGAACATCAGAAAACACTTTAAATTTAATAATTTTTTTTGGGAGCCCATAAAAACACCTAGAATTTCTGTCCCAATACACCTAATTCCAAAATTTTAATGGAAAATACCATTTTGCCCTTCCACTTCCTCTTCCACTGAAACCGTCGAAGGAAATGTTCCTTCGGACGAACGAACAACCGAATAAGAAAAAAAAAAAGTAAACCCCACCGTTGATCGAAACCCAACGTCTTCATTAGCTGTAGATAGGTGGGCTTGGTGCCGCCAAATTCTAAATATTAATTATTTTCATTATTTTACAGTAGTCTACACAACTAAAAACATAAATTATCATTAAATACCTATTCCCCATTATTTCAAGAGAAATTGAATTTTAATCTAATAGGACTCAAATATAAATCCAATTAGATAAAAAACCCAAAAAATATACCCAACAAAACTTGAAATTCCATTAAAATTCAAAATCATAGGTTAAAACTCAAAACACTTAAGTGTAATGGGTCCATTTCATTTTCTTGTTTTCAATTTTCTTCACGTCCATAAACTATCAACTGCATGCATTGAATTTTAAGTTGTAATTTCGTCCACTTATAGTTTATTAAGTCCACTTGTATGGATTTTATAAGGATATGTAAAAAAAAAATTAAAAATGTTAAATTAACAGAGTAGAATGGCTAAGGCTGAAACGAGCTTTTTTGACTTGTTACCCTTGGATTGGACCCATTTTGGCTGGAATAGAGAAAAATGGTTTGGGACTAGGTCAAAATGGGACCTAGTACCGAAATTTAAGCTATTTAGTTTTTTTCTTTTTCTTTTTTTTATCAGAACGATAATGTTTCGTCCATTTCCACTTGAATGGAATAGAATTAACAACTAAGACTTTATATTAAAGTAGCAGAGAAACCTTTCATCTGAGAGAAGATTTCATAGAAACCCTCGTAATATGAGAAGTTTGGAGAGAGAGGAGAGAAAGTGAGAAAAAGAGAGAAGCCTTTATTTTTTTTTTTTATAAGACGAAGATATCTAAACGTCCCATCTGAATTTTTTAAGTATTTCATCTGACTAATTTTTAAGACATGTGTAAACCTTTCAATCTGCACACGCCGAATACAGTATTAAATAATTTCTCGTTTAATCTTGGAGGGTTATCTATTGGGTAACCTTAGGTATATTTGTCTTTTTACTTCCAGTTAAAGATGAAGTAATTTTCTAGACCCCAACTTTATTTTTTTAAGTTTGTCTAATCTCTATTTTCATTGAATAGTGTTTTTGACCCAACACCTTTCAATGAAAATGTAACTTTTTATTTTCCTCAAGCTTGGATCAGAAAAGGGTTTTCCAACCCTTTATAAATTGGTAAACGGGTTTATTTTTTTATTAGTTTTTTTTTTTTTTTAGTCACTTTAAAAAAAGATTGGGTTACAATTGACACGGGCTCGGGTCATCATGGAATATGGTGTATTTTCATATTTTTTTAAACATGTAGATATCATTGATTGTAAATTTTAAATTTCATGAATTTTTTTTTTAAATTTTCTTCTTATTTGTTAAGATATCAGTGCGTAAAATTTAAATCATCTAGTGCACTAGCACTAAGACAATTTTTTTTTTTTTTTTTAAATCTAATGGGATGCATTGTCATTTTGAAAATTTGCCTCGCTAAGATATCGTCCGATATTGGTGATATCAGATATAGCGCGATATCTCGGCCGAGATCATTCTCTCTCATCCTATTTTTATTTTTTTCAAAAAATCTTAAAAAAATTCAGAAAATAAAGAAAATTATGAGCTACATGATTTTTTCATTAAATATCGGTGATTTACATGTTCAAATATTATGTTTAGGTTGTGACCTTGAGAATTTCAAATTTTTATAAGAAATAATTAAATTTTACAAGAAAGAAAATTTTACATAAATATAAACGTATTTCCTAAATTACCAATATTTTATGTCAAATGTCAAATGTAAACTTACCGATAAACTTATGTCAAATAATAAATTCAAAGTTATTTTCTAAATTACCTCTTAAATTTATCTCCTAATTACCGTTGATCCGATAACTATAGCTAAAATGACTCTCCTAATTTTTTGTTGTAATCCAATAATTACAGCCGTATCTAGTAGAACTTCTTGTTGTAATCCAACCAAAAATTAAACAAAAATCTCGGTGCAACAAATTACAATTAAGCCGAAATTTCAGATTTAAAAAAAAATTAAAAAAATTAAAAAATCAAACTAGAATCTTGGGCCAGCAAATTCTCTAAGATGGAAGTTGTGCTCAACGTTGGTTGGATCGATTTGAATGCAACTCAATGATTGAGATTTTTTACAAAATCCAATAAATATTATTCATGATATTCTTGATGTTATGTGGCAGAATTTGAGAGAAAGATGCAAATAATCAACATGACACATGTCTCTAGATCTTTAAACATTTGAATACACAACTGTATATAAGTAGTAAATTGGTATTTTTAATCACTTAATAAAAAGTGATTAATTTTTTGTTCATAAAGAAAAAATAAATTAAATATATGTTCTCTGACAAATAAAATTATTGAGATTGTTTTCTCTTTATAAATTTAGGCCGCCCATTTAGACACTAGGGTTTTCTACTAGGAGACACCAGTTTTCAGATTTTAGGCGTAAATTACCCTTTTTCAATTCCTTCGAACGATTCCACTGCTCGTTCGAAGGATTTTTCAGTTCCTTCGAACGATTCCACTGCACAGTCGAATCGTTCGAAGGATTTTTCAATTGATTTTTCAGTTCTTTTGAACGATTCCACTACACAGTCGAATCGTTCGACGGGTTTTTCAGTTCCTTCGAACGAATGTTTGTAGCTACAGTAAAATCCTTTAAAAAATTTAAACAGTAAAATTTCTTCTAAAATTTTAAAGTTATTTTTTAAGCACTGTGTATTTCCAAAATTTCTAAAATTAAATATCCAGACTAATTACGATAATCTGATAAAAATACTTTAAGACTTCAAGGTCGTTTGACATTCCCAAATGCTTAAAACAGAGTGTTTTACAAATAAGGGTATCCCTCAGCTGTGTCAAAAATATATTTAGAAATGACAAAAGACCTTAAAGTTTTAAAGTATTTTTATCAGATTTTCATAATCTGATAAAAATATTTTAAGACTTCAAGGTCTTTTGACACTCCTAAATATATTTTCGACACAGCTGAGAGATACTCTTATTTGTAAAACACTGCGTTTTAAGTATTTGGGAATGTCAAACGACCTTAAAGTCTTAAAATATTTTTATCATGCTATCGTAATTAGTCCGGATATTCAATTTGAGAAATTTTAAAAATACACAGTGCTTAAAAAATAACTTTTTAAATAATAAAATCTCCTAAAAATATTTTAAGACTTTAAGGTCTTTTAATACTCCTAAATATATTTTCGACACAGCTGAGAGATACCTTTATTTATAAAACACTGCGTTTTAAGTATTTGGGAATGTCAAACGACCTTGAAGTCTTAAAGTATTTTTATCATGCTATCATAATTAGTCCGGATATTCAATTTGAGAAATTTTAAAAATACACAGTACTTAAAAAATAACTTTTTAAATAATAAAATCTCCTTTAAATCTTTAAAGTTATTTTTTAAGCACCGTGTATTCTCAAAATTTCTCAAATTAAATATCCAAACTAATTATGAAAATCTGATAAAAATAATTTAAGACTTCAAGGTCTTTTGTCACTTCTAAATATGTTTTCGACACAGCTGAGAGATACCCTTATTTGTAAAATACTATGTTTTAAGTATTTGGGAATGTCAAACGACCTTGAAGTCTTAAAGTATTTTTATCAGATTATCGTAATTAGTCTGGATATTTAATTTTAGAAATTTTGGAAATACACAGTGCTTAAAAAATAACTTTAAAATTTTAGATGACATTTTTCTGTTTAAGTTTTTTAAAAGATTTTACTGTAGCTACAAACATTGATTCGTTCGAAGGATCAACGAACTGAAAAATTAATTGAAAATCCTTCGAACGATTCGACTATGCAGTGGAATCGTTCGAAGAAGCTGAAAAATCATTTGAAGGATAAAACATGGGAGGGCAAAAGGGATCGATTCGACTGTGCAGTGAATAGTTCGAAGAAACTGAAAAATCGTTCGAAAGATAAAACGACGGAGGGCAAAAGGGTAATTTACTCTAAAAATCTAAAAATTGGTGTCTCTTAGCAAAAAAAACTCTAGTGTCTAAATGGGCGGCCTAAATTTAGATTAAAAGTTATTAACAGGAGTTGAAATTTACGTGCACAGTATAACATTTTAAAAAATAAAATAAATATTTTCAAAAAATACTTCTCACAATACAGCAGTGAGAGACAATAAAATTCAAATATTAAAATATAAATAATCATCTGACCATCAGAAACACTTTAATTTTAATCATTTTTTAAGTCACTTTCCCCGAAAGAATATAGGCCAAACTCCTTGAGCTGGTCAAGTCATTATCGTCCGTGGAGTGGGATCCACACGTCTAAGAAACAAGGAAGGTCCTATGATTATGACCTCTAAAAGAAAGACCAACCCACTCAAGTCATCCTCTCCCACTGACACACATTAGTGGTGGGTTCACCTCTTTAAAGAACGTGGTGGTGGGTTCGCTTCTTTAAAATTTAAATTGACTATTAATTTTGGAGAGCCATACAGCGACTCGAATTTTCTTTCATTATACATCATTTTTTTATATTACTTTTTTATCCTTCCACTTCAAACCACTGTCGCATGCATCGAGCTAATTTTCCTTCAAAGGACAATACTGTCGAACGGTTTGCGAAGGGAGAGAAGAAAATAAGTCAAAGGGCCCTCACTTTTGACTTAAACCTAAGGTCTTCCTTAGACGTAGAGAGGTGGGCAAGAGGCGATTATGGCAGTGTCGATCCTAAGTGGAGAATTGAATGATCTATTTGGATTTAAGAAAAAAACCCACAACACTGGATTTCAGTCACTCCAAACAAAATCGAAAGAAACTGACCAGAGAAGGGTCCCACGTGAGTCCGATAAAAAAAAGGAAGGGATATGGAGAGTCTTGCCGGCAAAAACTTTCCCGATCACCTGATCTAAGACTGAGAAGAAGATATGGTGTATGCGAGTGATATGAACGATTCAATAGTTGATGAAACCTGGGCCCATAAATTAATCAAATGGGCCCACTTATTTTCACATAACGGAGCCGGGTTTTCTTTTTTATTTTGGCACCCAGCCATTCATCTCAGCCCATTGTTTTATCTGAAAAATATTTCATAGTTCCTCCACAAATGATATAATTAGGTAAGTGGAAATTCTTGTTTTAACGTAAGAACTTGACTTGGATTTAATTTTAAAATAAATTTCAAGTAAACAACCATGACACATGTCTCTAGATCTTTAGACATTTGATTACTCAACTGTATATAAGTAGTAAATTAAATTAAATTAAATATAACTTTATGTACATACTATAAAATTTTTAAAAATTAAATTAAATATTTCTAAAGGATACCACTCACAAGGCAGCAGTGAGAAGAAAATATAATTCAAATGTTAAAAATATAAATAATCATCTGAACATTCGAACAAATTTAATTTTAAGATTTTTTTTTATAAAAGCTAAATGAATAAATTTGGAGAGCCAATTTCGTTGAAAGAACACAAGTCAACTCCTGAGCTGGTGTAGTCATCATCGTCCGTAAAGTGAGACCACTACCAAAACTTGAGTAAATTTAAATGCCAGTAAAGTGGCACAATAACAAAGATCAATGCCAGTCAAGTGGGTCCTGACCCACCCATTATTATCTTTTAATAAAGCAAATAACAAACATCTTTGACAAGGAAAACATGATTGTGATTAGTAAAGAAAATTAGAAATGACTGACATTGTACATATTAACAATCTTGGTATGCCCATACATTGCTCTGATGAAGTAGTATTTTCCATTCATAATTCCTGCCAAAAAAAATAAATTAAATTTTATTAAATTCAATCTCATTCAAACTTGAAAGGCACAATTTCCTCATACCTGTTTAATGTTAAAGACCTCAACTGCAGGAACTGAAATCCTTATCTCAATTCAAGTAGGGGAGAATTCGTAGATCCTGAAGCCTGGGGGGCCGCTCCTCTTCAGGCAGAGACGTAATGTGCGGGCACTCGTAGATATGCAGTGTCTCGAGGGAGGTGAGGTTCCGCAGCCCCTTGGGCATGGACTTGAGGTTAACGCATCTGCAAACTTTAAGACTTCTAATGGGGGCAGAGACTCCTGTTCCTTGCAACATGTCCAACTCCGGCAAAGATATGAGACTTTCGCAATTCTCAATGGACAAATCTTCCAATCGATTAAGGTGTTGAAACAATCCTTCAGGCAGTGATACTAGCTCTGGAAATGATTCTATTGATAAAGAGGAAAGAGTTGTGAGGTGAAACACTGACCTCAACAACATCTCATTGCACTTCTTCAGTGTTAAAAGACGAAGAGATGGGAGCAAAGGAATGGTAGTCAATTGCTGGCAAGTAGCCAAGTCCAGAGTGTAAAGGGTCGAGGGAAGGATTGGCAATTCCATTAGCTTGGGACAATAGCAAATTCTAAGAAGACCGAGGTGAGGGAATTCACCTTCCTCAACTTCACACCATTCCACTAGATTATCCATGCGTATGATTATTAGAGAACGCAACGATGGAAACCCTTTGATCTCACCAGTACCACAAAATTCACGGCCAATGCGCTTCACTTGACCCATGTTGTGGATGCACAGATATTGGAGGAAGCGTAGTTGGCCAAGAGGTGGAAGAAACTTGCATCTTCTACAACTGTTAAGATCAACCCTGACTAGATTCGGGAGCAGTGAATTTAGCATCCAACTTGGGAAGCTAGTGCCTCCATAGTTCTTTAGTGACAAGTTTTTGAGGCCACTGTTAGGTTGAAGGACTTCAAGTATCTCCATTGCCTGATTGGATGCTGCCTCATCTTCTTTGCTTCTTTTGGCATATTCCCAACTCCATCGCAACACTAGCTCCTGAATGTGTGTTTTATTCTTCATATTGACATCTATAGCTGCTTCCACATTCTCCAGCTGTGAAATGGAGATTGCTCCTCTAAGTTCTGTCAGGCTCTTCAACTCTCCAATTCCATATCCACTCTCTCTACCCACTATAAAATTGGACAGCGTTTGTAAACAAGTCAGGTTGCCAATTCCCTGTGGCATACATTTCAAATTGAAACAATCTTCTAGATAGAGATGTCGGAGGTTTACAAGTTTTCTTGTTTCTTTTGGTAGCTGGAGAAGATGAAAGCAACGTTTTAGTGACAATATTTGAAGATTGTAACAACTGCTAAGTGATTCAGGTAGTCTGCATATAGTTGTAGAAGAGAGGTCAAGATAGCGCAGATGTTTCAAGTTGCAAATTGAATCTGGCAACTCTGCTATCGAAGAACCACTCAAATCTAGTACACGTAGGAATGACAACCTCACAACCAAATCACATAGGACTTCCTTGTTGAAGCTGGTAGAATATTTAGAACCACGTACCAACATTAATGTCCGTAAGTTCATGGATTTTTCAAACGCTTCAACATTTATTTCACTCGTATCTGAGTTGCAAACAAATGATGAATGGCGAACTTTCTCAGGAATATGACTTTTCTTCCCATGTCCAATTCTAAAACACTCTCTGTTTGAAATTGATTGCGCTAAGTCATGTATGAGATCGTGCATCTTATATCTTGAATCTGCTTGTTCAAGTTTATCTGAATGAAAAAAGGATCTCGCCAACAGATCATCAAAATAATCACTCCCTATTTCCTCCAAACGCCTTCCATCTATTGGCCAAATAAAACCTTCTGCTATCCAAAATAAAATCAACTCATCCTTCTTAAATATGTAATCTTTAGGAAAAATGGAACAGTATGCAAAACACTGCTTAAGATGTGTTGGCAAATGGTGATAGCTTAACTTAAGAGTTGGTAAGATGTCATCATGTTTGACTGGTAAGTTCCAAATTTCACTTTCTAAGATACTTCTCCAGTAACTTTCATCTCTTCCGGAAGACAAAAGACCCCCAATTGCCTTTGCTGCCAAAGGCAAACCCTGACACTTGCGGACAAGTTTCTCTCCAATTTCTAACAATTTTGGATGTGTATTGCTTCCCCCATTTGCAAATGCATGTTTTCTGAACAATGCCATGCAGTGATCATCTGGAAGAATTTTCAAGCAGTAGGCATGAATGGTATCCATGGTTGATGAAACTGTATCACTCCTTGTAGTCGCTAATATTTTACTTCCTTGTGCGCCGACATTGAATGGGACCACCAGGCTATCCCAAACATTGTGGTTTTCATTCCACACATCATCTAACACAATTAAAAACCTCTTTCCCCTCAAAATATCCTCAAGGCTCCGTTGCATTGGGTCAAGGCCTGATAAGTTACAGCCATTTCTAGTGGCCGATTCTATGATGTCTCTGGTAAGCCTTTGCAGCTCAAAATCTTCAGACACACAAACCCACGCTCGAAGATCGAAATGATTCTTTATATCCTCATCATTATAAACAAGTTGGGCGAGGGTCGTTTTCCCAAGGCCTCCCATGCCTACTATGGAAATCACAGTAGCATTTTTTCCATTGGAATTATCATTCGACATCAGCAAGTCTATTATCTGAATTTTATCCTGTGTCCTGCCAAAGGTGTTGGATTCGTCCACTAAGGAACTAGTGGGTGGTCGGACTCTATCTTCGAGCAGGCTCCTACCATCTCTCTCTCTAAGATGGAAGTAGTCTCTCTCTTTAGAGATTCTATCTAATCGTCTGTTGATCTCTTTAATCTTCTGTGCTATGTCATGTAGTGGGTCTGAAGTAAAATATGACCAGAAACTCAGTACCTTTCTGTTCTTGCGAGCTTCAGTTGTGCCACCCACTTTTGATCGTAGGACTTCATATGCCAACTCGTCCAGTACATCATCCGCATCATAAGCAACATCTTTAAGCTTTCCTAGCCAATCTTTCACAGCTTTGTCCTTCAGTCGCCTTTCCTCTGCATCTTCAAGCACTGCTTTGATACTTGATAGTGTGCTTGACAGATTGTCAAGATCCTCATCGAGATTCCATATGGATCGGACTTCATCTATCAGTGAGGATGCCATGGTTTCGAGTATCACATTCAAAAGAGGGGAAAGAATAGCTTCAGCCATGATTGCATTCTGCAAGAATGGAAGGAAAACACCACTGTAGACAAGCAGAGATGTTTTATGCTGTTTCAGTTTGTATGGTTGAGCCCACCATTACATTATTGAGATTGTTCTTATGAGTTTAGATTAAAAGTTGAAAATTATGTACACAGTAATACCTTTTAAAAATTCAAATAAATATTAAAAAAATACATCTCACATGGCAGCAATGAGAAGGCAATAAAAATTAAAATATAATAATGATCTGAACATTCAAACACTACAATTTAAATAATTCTTCTAATGTTTATCAAAGCTAAATGAATAAATTTGGAGAGCCAATTTCCTGGAAAGAACAGGCCAAATCCTTGAGGTGGTCAAGCCAATATAGTCGGTAAAGTGGGACCCACATGCCTCCTCGAAATGATTACGACTTCTAAAGAAAGACCAAATGCCTGCCGGTCAAAGAACGCGGTTTGGTATACGTTCATCTCAGACTCTCAGTCAAGCCAATAGTTGGGCCTCCATGTATGAAACCTGGGCCCACAAATTAATCAATGGGCTGACTTAATTTCACATGATGGAGCCGGCTTTTCTTTCTTACTTCGTCACTCACCCATTTATCTCAGCCCTATTTTTTACCTGAAAATATTTCATCGTTCCTTCACAAATGGTATAATTAGGGAAGTAGAAGCTCTTGGTTTTAACCTAATAACTTGACTTTGCAATTTTTCTACCATTTTTTGTTATTTTATATCATTTAATGAATTTTTTTTGGAAATCTCGATTTCCTAACTTGAAAATTATTTTTGAATGAAAAAATTACATATTCATAATCCCTATAATTTCCTGATCTTCTCTAAATTTTCTAAATTTTTTTCAAAAAATAATAATAATAAAGAGGCTGGAGAGAGAAAGATATCGACCGAGATATCACCTGTTATCCGATATACTGGATATCAGCTCATAAATACTTAATAACTATCCTAATTATAGGAAATGTTGATATTGGTGCCATAGATGAAAAAAAAATTGAGAAGTTAATGAGAAAGAGAGAGTTTTTGATAGTTTTCTCTTCTCTGGTAAAACACTAATACTGTAGAAAAACAATAATGAACATACTTAAGAAATTATATGAAAAGCCAATGCATATTAGGTGGCTATTATTGTTGTTTGTTGTTCCAGTTTTATCGCATACTATACTAGATCTCTAGTGTTCTAGGCTTTTAGCCACTTCGGTATTCTGTTTTGGTAAAAACAATATAAATTAGAAAATATAAAAGTGATAAAATATGAAGAAAATAGTAAAGACTTATAAAAATATTGCTATTAATTATTTCCATTATTTCACAGTAGTCTACCTAACTAAAAACATAAATTATCATTAAATATGTATTCCCCATTATAATCTCAAGTCATAACATAGTTATCAAATACTAATTCAAGAGGGTTTGAATTTTAATCTAATAGGACTCAAATATAAATCCAATTAGACAAAAAACCCAAAAATATACCCAAGAAAACTTGAAATTCCATTAAAATTCAAAATAATAAGTTAAAACTCAAAACACAAGTGTAATGGGTCCACTTCATTTTCTTGTTTTCAATTTTCTTCATGTCCATAAAATATCAACTGCATGCATTGAATTTTAAGTTGTAATTTCGTCCACTTATAGCTTATTAAGTCCACTTGTATGGATTTTATATGGATATGTAAAAAAAAAAAATTAAAAATGTTAAATTAACAGAGTAGAATGGTAAGGGCTGAAACGAGCTTTTTTGGCTTGTTACCCTTGGATTGGACCCATTTTGGCTGGAAAGAGAAAAATGGATTGGGATTAGGTCAAAATGGAACCTAGTACCGAAATTTAAGCTATTTAGTCCTTTTTTTTTGCCTTTTCCTTTTTTTGGTTAGAACATAATGTTTCGTCCATTCCAGCTTGAATAGAACATAATTAACAACTAAGACTTGTATATTGAAGTAGTAGAGAAATCTCTCCTTTGAGAGAAGATTTCATAGAAACCCTCACTATGTGAGAAGTTTGGAGAGAGAGTGAGAAAAAAGAGATAAACAGGCAAGAAGGAAGCTCATTCAATCTTTGCTAAGAGATTCCATCATTGGTGAAAGGTGAGAGGAGTTTGGAGAGAAGCCGTTATTTTTTTTTTAAAAAAAATAACCAAATTATGGAAGCATTCCACCTCAATTTTCCACGTATCCTACCTTACTAATCCTTATGGTATACGTAAATCTCACAATTCGCACATGTTGGGTACAAAATTAAAGGAAATGACCTTTTTTGTGTCGAGTGAGACTTTATTAATCCCATTATTTTACATGGTGGAAATTTTTTAGAGCTTATCCCGCAAATTTTCCTTTCATCTTAGATGGTAATTTATTGGGTAACCTTAGGTATGTTTGTCTTTTTTCCTTCAATGAAGTAATTTTTTAGACCCCAACTTTACTTTCTTAAGTTAGTCTAATCTCTATTTTCATTGAAAAGTGTTTTTTGACCCCAATCACTTTTCAATGAAAATGTACCTTTTTATTTTCCTATGATCCTCCATGGAAAAATCTCATTGAAGCTTGGGTCAGAAAAGGGTTTTCCAACCCTTTATAAATTGGTAAATTGGTTTATTTTTTTATTGGTTAATTTTTTTGGAGTCACTTTGAAAAAAGATTGGGTTAGGGTTGACACGGGCCCGGGTCTATCGTAGAATGTGGTGTATTTTCACATTTTTTATGCATGTATTTTGATTTTGAGATATCATTAATTGTAAATTATTGTAAATTTTAAATGTCGAAATGTCATGAAATTGTTTTCAAATTTTTCTTTTTATTTGTTTGCGTAGAATCTAAATCATCTAATGCACTGGCACTAAGACAATTTTTTTTTTTAAATCTAATAAATGGCATTGCCATTTTGTCAAAAGAAGTTGTACACAAGTGAAATGAGCGATTCAATAATTGGGTCTCCATCAGGCGTAGATCAACGCAAAGTTGTCGAAAGTCTATCCGCTTACATCTCTGGAAAATATAAATGGGCTCTTATAAAAATGAGTTGGACCATTAAGCCTGGAGTGTAACCTCAAAGACCACATGAATTTATTAGTGTGTTAGGCCTCAGATTTAAAAGAATGATACGTTAATAAAATGAAGAGTTAAAGGTTTTTGACACTTCCAAATGTATTTTTGGCATACCCTAGGGATACCCTTATTTGTAAAATACTGTGTTTTAAATATTTAGGAGTATCAAAAGACCTTAAAGTCTTAAAGTATTTTTATCAGGTTATTGTAATTAGTCTGCATATTTAATTTGAAAATTTTAGAAATACACAGTACTTAAAAAATAAGTGTCTATTTTGCCAATGCTATAAAATATTCTTTAAAACATAGACAGTTATTTTTTAAGTACTGTGTATTTCTAAAATTTCTCAAATTGATATCCGGACCAATTACAATAACCTAATAAAAATACTTTAAGAGTTTAAGGTCTTTTGACACTTCCAAATGTGTTTTCGGCACACCCTAAGGATACTCTTATTTGTAAAATACTGTGTTTTAAATATTTAGGAGTCTCAAAAGACCTTAAAGTCTTAAAGTATTTTTATCATATTATAGTAATTAATCTGGATATTTAATTTGAGAAATTTTGAAAATACACACTGTTCAAAAAATAACTTCAAAGTTTTAAAATAAATTTTATTATTTAAAATTATTCGAATGAATGGGATGAACAGTATTCCGTGTTACTGTTTAGTCTATTCATTTGAATGAATTGAAATTACACTTAGATATTCATTGGAATGATTAAAAATGTGAGAGTAAAATCGAAAATCCAATCTCGTAGAGGTAAAATTTTCACGTGTGTCGTAAGTGCTCCCTTTTTAAAATCAACATTAGTTATGATTTTATCGTGACTCCACTAGTTCGTGGAAAAAGCATTTCCCCGTACGTACGAAAAGCTGCTAAACTGAAATTCTGAAAGGCTGAGTTGATTTAAATAAATTTCACTAAATCGGTCAGTGATCCGATAAGTGATCCGGTGAGCTGATTTATACCGCAGTGGAAGGGTCAGTGATCCATTGAGTCAATTTGAAATGTTCGGTGAGCCCATTTGAAGGGCAAAATGAGAAATACAGTAAAACCCGTGATGGGTTACACAAAAATACCTGTAAGAGGATCGCTTATTAAAAAAAATCATTAATTTATCATTTGTTTGGACTTTTATTTTGACTGTATATCACTTGAGTGTGGAGAAAATGTTTTTTCAAGTTGCACTTTTCTAAATTGTTACTCACACAAAGCATATGCTTTTTACTTGTATCTCCAATACAATAAATTTTAAATTGTAAGTATTACTTAAGTAACCTATAAAATAAATCAAATGTTTTTTAGAGCACTAGATAAAAGTTCATAGCCTCATATTAATTTCAAATAGTTTTGATCCACTTCGGTTCAAATGAAGCATGAGCCCTATATTTGCAGTCCTAGTCCTAGCCTAAATTGACTTAGCTCAAGACTTCCGAGCTTAAGTTGCACCTCTAAGTGTCATTGGTGGGAAGCGTATGCTTCTCAGTAGTAATATCTAATACAATATTTTTAAAGGGAGCACTTACACATACCCAGTTTTTCTGCCTCTACACACCCGAATTCGGAAATTCGGGTGAAATTACGATTCTGCCCCCGCGTTTCCATTCATTCGAATGAATTTCCAGTTCATTTTGGCATTCATTCGAATGAATGGATTCATTCGAATGAATCCCCAGTTCATTTTCGATTCATTCGAATGAATCACTGGTTCATTTTGGATTCATTCGAATGAATGGGCTGAACAGTAACACGGAGTACTGTTCAGCCCGATCATTCGAATACCCAGTCGTTCGAATCCGCCGAATGGATTCATTCGAATGAATGCCCAGTTCATCTTGGCATTCCTTCGAATGAATCCATTCATTCGAATGACTGGACATTCATTCGAATGATCGAGGTGAACAGTACTCCGTGTTACTGTTCAGCCCGATCATTCGAATCATTCGCACACGATTCCGCTGAATACATTCATTCGAATGAATGCCCAGTCATTCAAATGAATGGGCTGAACAGTAACACGGAGTACTGTTCAGCCCGATCATTCGATTCATTCGCATACACAGCATTCATTCGAATGAATGCCTTCAAACGTGCATTCATTCGAATGAATCAGATGATTCATTCGAATGAATGTATCAGAGGCTGCCACGGAATGACAGTCCCTCTTGTTCAGCTGATTCATTCGAATGAATCAGGCCATTCATTCGAATGAATGCACATTTTCAGGCATTCATTCGAATGAATGGGATGATTCATTCGAATGAATGCATCAGAGGCTGCCTGAGAATGACAGTCCAGGCATTCATTCGAATGAATCAGCCCATTCATTCGAATGAATGGGCTGATTCATTCGAATGAATGGCCTGGACTACCATTCTCAGACAGTCTCTGATGCATTCATTCGAATGAATCAGCCCATTCATTCGAATGAATGCTTGAAAATGTGCATTCATTCGAATGAATGGCCTGATTCATTCGAATGAATTCCTGGACTGCCATTCTCAGGCAGTCTCTGATGCATTCATTCGAATGAATCATGAATTCCTGGACTGCCATTGTCAGGCAGTCTCTGATGCATTCATTCGAATGAATCAGACCATTCATTCGAATGAATGCACGTTTTCAAGGCATTCATTCGAATGAATGGGCTGATTCATTCGAATGAATGAAACTTATATATAAATCGATCCACGAAATTCCACTCGTCTCATTCCATTCAAAACCCTAAACCCTCGTTTCCCTCTCCCTCTCCCTTCTCCCTTGAACCCCTTTCTCAATCCCTTCTCCCTTAAAACTTAAACCCCATTTTCAACACCCACTTTTCACCCTTAAACCCCTTTTGCAAACACTTCTCCCTACAACCTCATTTTCAACCTCCTTTTCAACTCTCTTTTCAATCCCAAACCCTTGAACCCCATTTCAATCCCAAACCCTTATACTCCATTTTGAACCACCTTTTTCAAATACTTAACCCTAAAACCCCATTTTCAACCCTCCTTTTTAATCCCAAAACAATGAACCCCTTTTAAATCCCAAACCCTTAAAAAAAAATCATTCCCATTTTCAACACACTCACTCTCTCAATCTGTTACCTCGAGTCGAAGTTATCTCTCTCAAGCTAATGTCTGGATCTCGTATCTCGAATCGAAGGTAAGTCCTATCTCAGTTTTTTTCTAGAAATCATTATTATTAGTGTTTTAGAGGTAGGTTTAAATCCTCAAGTAGCACGGAGTTTGTTGAGGGATGTTTTGAAAGTCGTGAAGACCTTATAAATTATGTTAAGAATATAGCTCTTAAATAAGGATTTGTATGTACGATAAAGAGGTCATGTAAAAAGGAAAATAAATTAGTCCTTGGCTGCGATAGAGGAGGTAAATACCGCAGCACGGTTAGCTTGGATGACGATGACAGAAAGAGGAAAGCACACTCTCGCCAATGTAATTGTCCTTTTGAAGTTAAAGGAAAACAGATTGTTGATGGGTCATGGAAGTTGACCATAAAGAGTTTGGAGCACAATCATGATATATCGGATGTATTATTAGGTAATCCAAGTAAAAGATATTTTTCAGATTCTGAGAAAATAATGATCATTGAAATGATAAGTAGCAATATACCACCACGGTAAATTTTGACGACCCTTAGAAATCAAAATTCAGATATTGGAATATCAGCGGCTGATTTGTACAACTTTTGTTCTGCGCTTCGGAAAGAGCAACTAAGGGGTCGAACTACAATTGAAGCTTTGATAGAAGATCTTCAACAAGGTGGTTATCAATACTTTCTTGACTATGATAGTGATGGTCATCCATCCCATCTCTTTTTCGCACATCCGAAGTCAATTTGTCTTACCGACATATATCATAATGTGTTTCTGATAGATTGCACGTACAAAACCAACAGATATCATATGTTATTGCTTCATGTCGTTGGTGTGACAAGTTTCAATAAGAATTTCTGCTCATGCTTTGCATTTCTAAGAAATGAGAAATTTGAAGATTATGTATGGGCATTACAGATGTTTAAAAAGGTCTTCAGAGTGCACCATGATCGACAAGTTCTTTTGACTGATAAGGAATTGGCGTTAAAGAATGTCATTGATTTGGAGTTCCCTAATGCTGTACATATTTTGTGTTCCTGGCATATCAACAAGAATATTGTCGCTCGTTGTAAACCTTTGTTTAAGAGAATGGAAGACTGGAATGCATTTTTTACCGAATGGAATGACCTGATTGAGTCCCCAACCGAAGAAGCATTCAATACAGCGTTTGAGGCATTCAAACAAAATTTTAGAGCTGATTCACAGGCAGTGAACTACTTAACAAGGACATGGATCCCACTTAGAAAACAATTCGTCAAGGCATGGATCGGATGGAGTTTACATTTTAAGAATCGAGCTACTTCAAGAGTTGAGGGTGCACATGCTATTCTGAAAAGTTATATATCTACATTTACAGGTGATCTAGATGTTGTCAGAAGAAAGATAGCCCATGTCATTGAAAATCAATTTGAAGAGTTCAAGATTCAACTTGAGGATGAGAAAATTCGGTTTGCATGTGATGTGTCTATTACTTTCTTTGATGAATTGAAGGACAAAGTTTCTCATTTCGCAATGAATGAGGTTTACAACCAATATGATATGCTTATGAACCGATCATTGAAACCCATTTGTACGGAAGAGTTTACAGCTTCAATGGGCCTACCGTGTGCGCACAAAATGCAATGGATGGACAAATTACATTTGGATGACATACACCCACAATGGAGAATAGACTTAATCTCATTGGCTGACTTGAAGATTGAAAGGAGGAGCCCTGGGGATGTATTAGATGTACACTTTGAAGGTATTAAGAACAAATATGGACATTTGTCTTCGTATGATCAAGAGATGCTCCTAAATCATCTTCAAAATCTTGCCATCCATGATAAGCCAGTCAGTCACCCTATTATGCAATATTCTAGAGGACGTCATCCAGGTTTAAGGAATTCATCACAGGGCCAAACATCTACACGTCGAGATCCTTCTGCATTTGAGATTGTAGAGAATCAACTAAATGGAAGGAGATGTGGGTTATGCAAAAATACTGGTCATACGAGGAGAACTTGTCCGAATAGGCCACCTTCTTCACAGGCATCTACGAGTGTAGATTTAAATGCTGATTATAATGTAGGTGATTTCATTGAATCACAAACAGCGAGTTTTCCACAGGATAGTGGATCTTACAACTTTGGTGACGATTCAACATATAACTCTACAGAAATGACCGAAGTAAGTTCATTCCTTAAAGAGCTTATATGTATTTACCAATCGACATATAACTTTTCCATATGTTCTAATGTCATTTTTTTAAAATGTTATGCAGTGGTCTGGTGATCTTAGAGATAATGACGATTTCTTGCAATTGTGGAATCAATGAAGTGGAGATAGGATTGTCAATAGCTTAATTTTAAGTTAGGAATGTTGTTGAATGTACTTGTCAGCTTGAATGTATTCATTTTATGTGGAATATTTAAATGCTAATTTAGTTCAAAATAACATTTTTAAAGTAACGACCCAATTCACAATGAGCAGGAGATAAATAATATAACATGTTCATTCAAAATATGAATTTTACATCTGTTTTACATGTCAATAACAAAAAAAAAAAAAGTACATCAAAGACAAATAATATCCGGATCAGAGGTAGAAGGTGAGGCAGGTGAAGCAGCAGGAGGTGCATCAGGAGGTGCAATAGGTGGTGTAGCAGGAGGTGCATCAGGTGGTGTAGCAGGAGGTGCATCAGGTGCAGCATGTGGTATAGCAGGAGGTGCATCAGGTGGGGCAGCAGGAGGTGCAGCAGGTGGGGCAGCAAGAGGTGCAGCAGGTGGGGCAGCAGGAGGTGCATGAACTGGAGGTGCAGCAGGTGGTGCAGCAAGTGGTGCACCAGCTGGTGCATGAACTGGAGGTACATATGGAATAAGTGCAGTATGACGAGAACGTGGGCGAGAAACTGCTGGTGCTCGACTATGAACAGAACGAGAGCCAGTAGCAGCTGCAACACCAGTCGGACCAATACGGGGGCCAGAAGCTGCTGCTAATCCAGTCGGACGAACAGAGTGGCCAAAAGCTACTAATCCAATCGGTCGGACCTGGGGGCCTGAAACTGCTCCAAATGGACGAGCAGGGGTGTTAGATCCTGCTGCTGCTGCTGAAGCTGAAGCACCTGCTCCAGATGTAGGAGCATGGGTGCCAGCACCTGCTCCAGATGTAGGAGTATGGGTGCCAGATCCTGCTCCTGAAGGTGGAGCAGATGATCGAGATGGCCGAGCAGGAATGTCAGATGCTGAAGCTGAAGCTGAAGCTGCTGATCGAAATGGTCGAACAGAGCTGCCAGATGTTGCTCCTAAAGCTGAAGCTGCTGATCCAAATGGACGAATAGGGACAAAAGTTGCTCCTGCATATTCTTTAGATACCCTTGCTCGTAAACTCCCATCTGTTTCTGCTCCTAATGCTGCTGTTATCCCCCTCTCTTGTGCTATAAGCACAGCCAATCTCAAAGTATCGATAATCTGATTCTGCATCACATCCAACCTTGCAGAAACCTGATCATATCTCTGATCCATCTTCTCCTCCAAAGAAGAAATGGTATCAAGAATCTGTTGTGTGTTGATTCCAGTTGATCCTTCTTGAGGAGGAGTCCCTACCTCGCATGCCTCACGCGCCTCAGATGCCTCAGATGGCTCAGGTGGTGGTGGTGCCTGAAGTTGAAGTGCCTCGACAACTTTGGGTACCCATTTCTTACTCACTGTGTCGAGTTGGAATCCCATCTTCTTCAAAGTTGAATCATTGAAATAATCAAATCGGTCTAAAAAAACTTTATCATCGGGGAGAAGAGGGATTCCGTGTTCTTCAAAAAATGAACATAGAAATAGACCGTACGGAAGACTGCATCTTCTGGTCTTCCGGCAGGCGCACATGTGACTAATGATGATATGGGAGAGGGAGATTTTTTTCCCATTCATGATGCACCAAATCAAGAAGACATCGAACCATGTCACAGTAGTATGCCCTTTTCTAGGGCAAACACAGTTGACAACTATGTGGTGGATGATTCGTGCCTCTAATGTCAAATTCGTCAGAGGGGGGATCTTCTTCTCAGTAATATTTGTCCTCCCACAGATTTCGTTAAGGGCTACCAAAACGTCAAAGCCCTCAACATCAGTGGGTCATGTACGACTGTCGTACTTTCTAATCGCATCTTTGGGCAAATTGTATAGGAGGTCTAACCTATCCCGTGTAATGACAATTTCTTGCCCTCGGACAGATGTTTTAACCGACTCATCGTCAATTCTTTCCACATTGGCATAAAATTCTTTAACGACCGTCGGATACATATCACTTTTTAATGCCAAAAATGACCCCCAACCTATTTTTTCAAATAAATCTTCAACTTTAAAACCAAATTGTGTAAAATATGAGAGGTCCACGATTTTACCGAATATGAAGGACTGTGTGGAGAAATCCTCTCTGTACATGGTCGCCGCTTCCGAAGATACGAAATAGGTGGGGTCGAATGCGGTATCCTTCTTTTGTTTTTTCCCTCCCCTTGTTGAGGTTGCTTTCCTTTTCGAAGACGATGCTATGGGTTAAAGGGTGAGTTTTTCAAAATAAAGGAAGAAATAGGGAGAATGGGGTGGGGTTTGGGATTGAAATGGGTGTGATTCGAATGAATGGGGTGTGAATCGAATGAATGAGAGTGTGATTCGAATGAATGAGGGAAGGGCTCGGGAAAGGGACTTCGGAATGAGGGAAAGCCGACCTTAGATTGAGGAAAGGGAGAGCTGAGGATGAGAGAGACACAGCCGGAGTTGGTGCCGAAGTAGGAGAGTGAAAGGGGGAGGGAGAGCTTCGATCTAAGGTTTCGAAATGGACTCACGGCGAACGAGGGAAGGGGTTAGGGTTCGGTGTCGATCGAATGAATCGACGGTTCTTATATATTAAGTTCGCATTCATTCGAATGAATCAAGCCATTCATTCGAATGAATGCACATTTTCAAGCATTCATTCGAATGAATGGGCTGATTCATTCGAATGAATGCATCAGAGACTGCCTGAGAATGGCAGTCCAGGCCATTCATTCGAATGAATGCTTGGAAAGGTGCATTCATTCGAATGAATGGTCTGATTCATTCGAATGAATGCATCAGAGGCTGCCTGAGAATGGCAGTCCAGGGCATTCATTCGAATGAATCAGGCCATTCATTCGAATGAATGCACATTTTCAGGCATTCATTCGAATGAATGGGCTGATTCATTCGAATGAATGCCTGGACTGTCATTCTCAGACAGCCTCTGATGCATTCATTCGAATGAATCATCCCATTCATTCGAATGAATGCCTGAAAATGTGCATTCATTCGAATGAATGGGCTGATTCATTCGAATGAATCAGCTGAACTAGAGGGACTGTCATTCCGTGGCAGCCTCTGATACATTCATTCGAATGAATCAGTTGATTCATTCGAATGAATGCTGTGTATGCGAATGAATCGAATGATCGGGCTGAACAGTACTCCGTGTTACTGTTCAGCCCATTCATTCGAATGACTGGACATTCATTCGAATGAATGTATTCAGCGGAATCGTGTGCGAATGATTCGAATGATCGGGCTGAACAGTAACACGGAGTACTGTTCAGCCCGATCATTCGAATGAATGTCCAGTCATTCGAATGAATGCCAAGATAAACTGGGCATTCATTCGAATGAATCCATTCGGCGGATTCGAACGACTGGGCATTCGAATGATCGGGCTGAACAGTACTCCGTGTTACTGTTCAGCTCATTCATTCGAATGAATCCAAAATGAACTGGTGATTCATTCGAATGAATCGAAAATGAACTGGGGATTCATTCGAATGAATCCATTTATTCGAATGAATGCCAAAATGAACTGGAAATTCATTCGAATGAATGGAAACGCGGGGGCAGAATCGCAATTTCACCCAAATTTTCGAATTCGGGTGTGTAGAGGCAGAAAAATCGGGTGTGTGTAAGTGCTCCCATTTTTAAATTATAGATCTTAGTTAAATGACCCATAAAGTAAAGAGAGTATTCTCCTATGTCTATACATAAAACTCAAAGCCTCATGCTAGTAACAAGTTTCTTCTTGTATACACCAAGAAAATATATATTTTACATATTTGAGTGGGTGGGTGGTCCAATTTTTATGTCAATTTTCACACTTTATACTTGCTATTCTTGAATCTACAGTTTTTTTTTTTAATATCAGTATCTCTTCTTCACATTAGAAGTAAGGTTAATCTACAAACATGTGTAATCCTTTAAATGAAAGTGGTTCAGAAAGATTTGAACGTGATTCTATATTATTAAATTTAATATATTTATTATTAGACTATTACAAATTTAGTCAGGATTTTTAGATTGATTCATATTTTGCGTACAAAATATAAAAGTAATTTGCTATACATCTAGAATAGAGTCATTTTCAGAGGGTGAAACCTATCCTTGGAATGATAATAATAAGAAATGGAGTATTATTATTGGGTGAACATTCTTACTCTAGAGAATCCTTTTATCTCACGCTGGAATTCAAATTTTTTTTGTGACACCCTGCACCATCGATGTGGGAGTCCCACATCGGTAGTGAAAGAGAGTGGTGATGGGTTTATTTAAAGGCCAGCCCTCTTAACTTGTAAGACGTGTTTGGACTGGGCCACGTGGGCCAGGGCCAAAGAGCAAAATCATGCTGGTCCACGTGGGATCCAAAGCGGACAATTTCTTACTAAGTTAAGCCTTAAGCCCTTTATTCGGGTCGGGTCGTTACAAATTTGGTATCAAAGCCGAGGTTCTAT
This sequence comes from Chimonanthus salicifolius, assembly GCA_013350335.1. Classification (NCBI taxonomy): domain Eukaryota; kingdom Viridiplantae; phylum Streptophyta; class Magnoliopsida; order Laurales; family Calycanthaceae; genus Chimonanthus; species Chimonanthus salicifolius. The sequence continues at coordinate 17,863,942 of CM023540.1, read as the reverse complement.
ATTCGAACTGTGAGGGCCTTCCTCCTTCCTTGGAGTTGTTGAGATGGAATGGGTCGAGTCGGGAGCGGCTCGAGGCTCTAGGGGGGTAATTGTGATACCTTGCACCACCATGTGGGAGTCCCAGATCGGTGGTGAAAGAGAGTGGTGATGGGTTTATTTAAAAGTCAGCCCTCTTAACTTGTAAGATGCGTTTTGGGCTGGGCCATGTGGGCCAGGACCGAAGAGCAAAACCGTGCAGGTCCACGTGGGGCCCAAAGTAGACAATTTCTTACTAAATTAAGCCCTAAGCTCTGTATTTGGGTCGGGTCGTTATATTTTTTTTTTTTGAAATTCTTGTTTTACCCTTTTACTTTTGTTTTACCTTTTCACTTTCTGTGTTGGTTGGAAGGATAAAACGGGAATTTCAAAAAAAGAAAAATTAAATTCTCATGTGAGGTGAAAAAATTCTTATGTGTGAGAATGTGTACACATTATTATTGGTCAAATACTCATTCATATATTGTTATACATGGTATTATTCTACTTAGACGTAGGTGTAATAATGGATATGTTGAAAATATCTTATTTTTCTAAATATTTATCCCATAAAAAATCAACTTGATAGATTCAACCAAGTCACACATTTAAGCTTTCTAAAATTTAATTAATTTAGATTACTTTTTAATGTTTAAACTTTGATATTTTCAAAATTTTGATTTAATTAATTTGTTCAAAATTATTTTTAATTGATCTCATACTTAAATAGAGAGATTTTAATGAACATATGACCACTTGATTCAATAATCAGTGTACCATTTGTCATCTCAGTGCGCTTGGTACCGATGTGAAAAATGCTGTGTAAGATCCGTCAGATGTTTGGTTGGTCATATTTTGTGATAAAATAGAAAAACTGGTGAATTAGAATTTTTTTTCTAAATTTGTTACTTAGTTATGTAATAAGTATGATAACATTTGGGCTATTGAATTTTATTATATTAAATAGAAAACTATATAATAATCTAAAATCAAGACAGATTTTGATAACTTATAATCAACGTTGAAATAGTGATTAATTTTAATATATTTAAGATTAAATGATTAATAATCATTTTTCCCTATTTTAATTTTAATATGTTTTACTGTTCTAAACTCCATTGAATGAGACTAACTAGTCCATCAATTGTCTCCAATCTCGATATGAAACCAAAAAAGTTTTTTTTTTAAATAAAGGTTTATATTTTGAAATTATTTTGAAAAAACCTCTATGCTTTTCATAAATTAAAAAAGATTCTCAAATTGTGATAAAAGTTCTAAAAGAAAAAAAAAATCTCTCACTTTAGTTTATTACTAATCAATTGATTTTTAAGATTTTTTATAATATACCTAAAAATGCCTTTTTAATCCAAAATCCCAAACTAAAACAATTGATTTCAGCCATCCGAAAAAATTATAAAAAAAATGTTCGTATAAGAGCAGCTTTACTGTACTGTTGACGCTGCAGTTTTTTTTCATGATATTAGTAAAAAATGTTCGTATAAGAAAGTTACTTGGCGAATGTATGAAAAAAAGTTAAAAATAAAAAAGGTAGTACGGTAAAGTCTAAAGTGTACAAGAGAAGCTATTTTTATAGAAAATGTTCTTTTTTAAAATAAATTTATACAATTTTTTTTTCAAATTAACAGAAATTTTAAAGATAAAGACATTTAAATAATTAAAACTAATTAAATTTTAGAGACCTTCAAAATCATTTAATGTAATAAAAATGATCAATAGTGGACCAGAACCACTTGGATTTATACCCAAACCCAGATGCCAGAGTTTGCAATGACAATTTGTCATTTACCCCCATTTGTAACCATTTGCATGCGAGGGAGCGTGGATCACGTGTAGCATGAGTACGATTCATTTAATCGTTGGAATTATATATTAAAATATCATTTTAACTAAAATATCGGCTGATATTTAAATATTGACAATTCTAATATATCGATTGATATTCGCACAATTTTTCTCTTTCCTTTGATTTTTATTTTTTAAATTATAGAAAAGTAAAAAAAAATTATGGAGTTTAAAAATGATAAAAAATTACAAAAAATTGTAGAAAAATAATAAAATTAGGACAACTAAAATGTTAAAATTATTTCCTAAATTACAAGAGTGGCTGACCCGATAATCTCTTCTTTACACAATTAATACGTTAAACTTATTTCCTAAATTAATGAGAACTAAAAAATTTGGACTAAAATTTCTTAAATGGGAAAAAAATGGTGATTCAAATCAATGATTATTTGGATTGCCCATTTTGTAAAGTATAAATTGTACGGTTGAGCTGTCTTGATGCCTTAATTTTTTAAATTTGCAACTCGCCAGAATTTTTTTGCCGCTGTATTGATCATATGGATTGGCCATTTGCGTAACTTTTGCATTCATTTACGGTAGACAAATACATTTATTCCCTTTTAGAAGAGAGAGAGATGAGAATACATTTATTCCTAAATTTTTGGTAACTGAGATAATGCATATCTACTCACAGTCATTCACTCATCATTTTTGGGTAACTGAGAGCATTCATATCTAATACAGCTCAACAAAAGGAATTAATAGGAATATTGGTTTTTTTTAATTAAAATATCGAAATTTCATGCTGATATGAGGTTTTTAAAGCCGATATCTAACCTGTACCGTCAATATATCGTCATATCGGCCTTTTAAATACTGATATTATTAACTATGATGAGTAGATTCATTTAGCTGTTCTAATTAATATATTGGCCCTCCATTTTTTTTTTGTCATTTGTCAAAACAAGGAGATAATTAAATATTTTTTTTATTTTAATCAGTTCAAATAAATACTAACATGATGTTTTGAGTATACACAAAAAACCTCTTCTAATAATATTATCTTCTTCAAGAAATGAAAGAAAGAATGTTGATTGGAGCCATATCAATATTTTATTAAATAAAATATATTTTTTATAATAGAGCCCTGTCAAGATTCATTTTATATTCCATTCTTTCCGATTTTCCTATTAAACAGGAGGCAGACGGACAAATATCGTCCGATACAATACTGTTTTTAAAGGTTGATATAAAGTGATCGTTATGATATATATATCGGCCGTAGTACAGCATATTATAAATATCGGCCGATATGACTGCTATGTATCAATTAAAAAATTAGCCGATATTCCACTATTTTATTTTATTAAAAAAATGAAAAAATAATAAAAACGTTCAATGTTTAAAAAATCTCTATTTTTTTTATAAAGAATAAAAAATAAATAATGACTGATATTTTAGATTAGATCGATATTAGTTTTCAGTATTTCAAAAAAAAAAAAAAAGGGAAATCAGCCAAACTTAGTGGTGATTAATGGTGACTTTTAAAAAAAGGGTGAATTCTCGTTTTTGATGAAATTTAATGGTGAATTTTCGTTTTTTAATGAAAACTAATGGTGACTTTTTAGAAAATGATGGAAAATTAATGGTTGCTTAATTTAAAAATATGAAAATTTTGTATGACTTTTCATTTTTTTATGGAAATATATTGGTGAGTTTTCGTTTTTTTATGAAAATTAATTTTGATTTTTAAAAAATTAATGGTGGCTTAATCAAAATCAATGAAAATTTATTATGACTTTTCCTTTTTTTTATGGAAATTTAATTATGCCTTTTCGTTTTATGATGGAAATTAATGATGACTCAAAAAAACAATGAAAAATTAATGGTAGCATAATCAAAATTGATAAAAATTATGACTTTTTTTGTTTTTTTAGGAAATTAATGGTGATTTTTCATTTTTATGAAAGTTAATTTTGAATTTTCAATGAGAAATTAATGGTGGCTTAGTGAAAATCGATGAAAAATTATTGGGACTTTTTTATTTTTTATAGGATTTAATTGGGTTCTTTTCGTCTTTTATGGAAATTGATACGACAATAATCAATGGTTGTGTCTAGATAGGTGTATTTCAACTGGTAATCTTGAGTCTCAAAAAGTGAAAGGTGTAAGATTTGAACTCCTATAACTTCAAGTAAAGATAGTGAATATCACTTATAAAGATTTTATGTTAGACTTTTGAGAATTTTTTACTCATAAATTCAAAAAATATAGAAAAAAATAAAAGGAAGAAAAATTCCAGAGAACGTTGGTCGAGACAAAGTAAAGAACGAGAGAACGGAAAGAGTGAGAGGACTGCTCGTTGTGCAGAGAGACTTGAAATAAAGACAGAGCAGTACTGTTTGTCAGACAGATAGTTGAGTAGAGCAGTAATGTGCGAGGCATTCTTCTGTGCGATCCGAGCTCGGGTTTGAAAACTTGCATATTTTATTTAAAAATAAGCCTAAAAATTCAGGTATAAGTGAGACTTGGAATACAGTTCAGAAAATTTATTTGACTTAATTATTTTGCTTTGAGAAAAGGTTAGTCTTCCTAATCTGAGGTAAGTTTTAGTTTTATAATTTTTAATTTAATTTGAATTAAGTCAGCACTAGAAAACATTAGAAAGTAATCTAGCATTAGAAAATAGCAGCTTTTTAAATGCATATAGGAGAGAGTGGCGTGAATGTTTTTTCCACCAAGAAAATTTTAACTTATAACGGTCATTGGGTCTCAAATCACGACAAAATCATGACTCAGGTTGATTTTAGAAATAAATTTATCAGGATAGATAAATATTATCAATATTAAGATTTTAAAATGATTTTTTATTCAATCTTTTTATCAAATTTGATTTAAAGAAAGTAAAACTATTATGTTTATTTGCTTATTTTAAATTTAATAATTTTAAGATTGATGACAAATTTCTTGTAAAATTTTAGAAATAATTTAACTCAAATTATATTATCTTGATGTGACAATTTAATTAATTTAATATTATGTTAAATTATTGTCAGCGTCACAGAACCACTCAAATGATCCTCTTTACATGAGATACAAGGATATATGTCCTAAAATATATTTAATAGTATATAGCCGGTATTATACTTTTTATAGTTCATATTTTTATACATATAAATTATAAATTGTATAATTTAAATTTGATACAACACCTACTTCTATAAAATAGGTAACATATCACTGACTTTTTCTTCATAAAATCACGCAAGTAGCATTTTTTTTACCACTGAAAAGTAAATCAAAAGAATGAAAGAAAAAAAAAACTTTCAGAATCCCATTACAAACCTTTCTCTAGTGAAGCTCACTCTAGAATCCAAACTTATGGATAGTTTGGTAAAAACAAAATGGGTAATTTGCATTTTGGTTACTGTGTTTTAGTCTAATTGTAAATAGTACATCACTTGATTTTTAATAAATGTACTTTCGTCCCTAAAAGCCATTTACAATCTTGATCTTGTTGTACCAAACTACCAATATATGACTAATTTAAAAAATGATGAACTACTGATTATTATATGATTCGATATAATCCGGATGTTTGGGTGACAATGGGTAGACATACAGCGTAATGAAATGAGAATCAAAGAGAGACGCAGGATTCGGAAAGAAAATTCTTCCTCTTTTTTGGTCTTTTCTTCTATTTTCTCAAAGATGTGTACAATCACGAGTCTTGGTGTGCATCCAGGTTTGAGATTGCCAAAAATAAAAAGAGAAAAATGATAAAAGTGGGCAGAAACTGTCCAGAACTGTTGAAAATTGCTCTAATCGTCGGCAGTTTTCACATACCAATCGACTGGTACATCGACGGGTACTGTTCACTGAATGTGCCAGACGATGTACCAGTCGGTTGGTGGATCGACTGGTACCATCAGAGAGCTGTCTGTTTTTTACAGACAGACATTAGACGATTTACCAGTCGACTGGTGGATCGACTGATATTGTTCACAAGCTGTGTAGATGATGTACCAATCGACTGGTGGATCGACTAGTACCATCAGGGACATGTCTGTTCTTACAGACAGTTAGTAGACAATATACCAGTCGATTGGTGGATCAATTGGTACTATTCACATATTTTATTAGACGATGTACCAATCGACTGGTGGATCAACTAGTACCATCAGGGACATGTCTATTCTTACATACAGATAGTAGACGATATAAGTATTTGCACCTCTGGTGCTTCCTCTTTCTTTATTATATATATGAACCATTTCAAAAAAGAAAAGAAAAAGATAGTAGACGATATATTAGTCGATTAGTGGATCAATTGGTACTATTCACAGATTGTATTAGAGGATGTACCAATTGACTGGTATTATCTGAGAGTGATCTGTAGCACAGTACAATCATTAGACAATGCACTAGTCGACTGATGGATCGATTGGTGACTTAAAGACTTATTTTCTAAGTCTTTTTGGAAGAGATTTTGAAACTTTACAACAAGAGAACAAGAAAAATAATAGTGGGAGATCCTCCTGGTTCATTATAGGGCCTACTTTCGCTAATACCAATATATGGGAATGAGTTAGATGTCTAGATAATTACACAAGCATAACCTAAGTTAGGGCTGCAACTCGGGTCGGGCGGGTTGGATTTTAATAAACCCAACCCTAATCCGACTCACACCACATTGAACCCGACCCGACCAGAATAAAAAACCCGACTTAGTGAACCTGACCCGACCCGAGATTGTAATACCTTTGACCCGACACCCAACCCGACCCGAGTTGCAGCCCATTAAACCCGACCCGAGATTAGTTTAGATGATAATTCGTGGATAGAGGAAATGCAGTGCTGCCCTTCTCTGTTATTTGCAGAGTAAGAGAGGGAACTACGAAATAGGAAAAAGCAAGGGAAATGTCTATCCTCCAAACCCTGAAACCTAACCCTAGTTTCCTTTCTCTCTTCCCTAACCCTAAGCCTAACCAAAACCCCATTCTCATCTATAATCCCTTCTTCTCCCCTTCGACAAATCCTCCTCCTAAGCCCCTCCGCCTCTCATTCTCCGTCGCCTCTGCAGCTTCTAATCCAACCCAAAATCCCGACCCCAATCCCAACCTCAAGCCCAAGTCTCGCCGCGAACGCCGTCCGAAATCCGAATGCCCTTAAGAAACCGGAGAAAATCCCGCAGAGGACTATCCCACGACGATCCCTCGGAAGCCAAGGCGCGGGCAGCGAAGTGAAGCAGTCGTTGTGGAGGACTTTGTTCGCGGCTCACTCGAGCAAACATTTGCCCCTATTCGGCAGCAGAGCTCTGGGATTTTGGATGAAAAAGATGAAATCTTGAAGAAGAAAATCGAAGAAGAGGAAGACGACGATGAAGAATCGAATGTTGAAGGAGAGGATGGAAAAACTGCGGCTGAGGCTAAAAATTGGAAATGAAAGTTAGGGTTTGAGGAGTCAGGAGGGTTTTTATATTAAGTTATAAAATTCGGGTCGGGTCTTTTCAGGTTAGGCCTTCTCGGGTCGGGTCGGGTTGAAATTTAAAACCATCAGCCCAACCTGACCCGAATTTAGATCGGGTTTTTCTCTTCTCAACCCGACCCGACTCTATAGCCCGACTATTGTAACCCAACCAGCATGATTTCTCGAGTCGGATTATGCGGGTCGAGACAAAACCCGACCCGAGTTGCAGCCCTAACCTAAGTATAGTCTCGTACTCTTATGAGTCATTTCCTTATTTACGTATATTATCTTTTATTTTAGTCTGAACATTAAAATTTAAGCTTTACACACCATTGATATTTATGATCTATCTAATTAGATTAGAAATCTTGAATGACAAAATGAGCGCAAATTTTCAGCTATCACATCATTGAGTTAATGGCTCAATTTTGAATTTGATCTCTAAGATGATTCACCTCTTGAGATGATTCCATTTATTTAAAAATTATTAAACCTTTTTTTCATTTTTTCTCTCTTTTTTTATTCAAATCATCATATTTATTATTGCTGTTATAATACCACAATAATTTACACATTGTGTTAGCCAAACACTGTATTCAACTTCTACATTGCAATTTAACGAGCAACAATAGTTTGTTTCTTGTTTCACTAAGAAATTAAATACGATCCTAAAAGAATACTAGAGTTTGAAGTATATCATCGATCATCACGAGAATCAACTTAGTTTGTGAAAATGTTTTCTCTATATTTAGACAAGAGCCCAAGAAAAAGAATGATGATAGATCTATTTGAAGAATCTTTTCTTAAATATATAATATATGTTCCACCAAAACTACTTAGATTTAATTAATTGAACAACATTTTGAAACTCTTTAAAATTTTATAAATTTAAATTATTTTCATTTTAAAATTCTCTAATATTTAAAAATACATCTTAATTAATTCAATTTAAATAATATTTTACATAGAAACTTTTAAAGGATTCCTCAAGGCTCGATTTAGTTTGTCCGGTTCCTAGTTGTGCACTGGACACCTATACATGCTTTTGAATTTGATCTATCTAAGATGATTCACCTCTTGATATTTACACACAGTTTTCTTCTATGTCTCATACATTTCGATGAATTAACATTGAGTTATTGGCTCAAGTAGACATGATAAAAGACATTAATTTATCTACTAAATACTACACATGCAACAATATTATAAGGATCTAGTTGCAAATGATCCGATGAAATTACAATAATTAAAAAAGACATGGATCTTTGCACAATTACTAGAGGCCTAAATACAAAATTGATCATTGAAAAACTAGGGCTGGGTTTGGATAAAGGGTAATTTTACAAGGGTCACCTCTCACTTGAGGTCATCTTTAAAGTTGGAGTTACCCTCGAATACTCCAAGCTTCCATAGAGTATTCAAAAAAGGTGATAAGGAGTGATTTTTTTAATTTTTATCCTCATCTGAATTTTTTTTTTGAGTTACCCCCCTTCCAAACGCAGCCTAGGAGGCAATCTCTATGGTATTCATAAAAGGGCAGATTTTAATGCAAAGATGGCTACCGCCCTGCCAAAGAGAGACGAATTGTAGTGATTGTTAGTTTTTATTTTAGGATATAATATGTTCATTAACTATAGATATATTATTCACAATATTTATTAGATTTATATTCAAATTCAAATGAAATACTTATCTAGTTATATTCGTTTGGATAATTATTTAATGTTTACCTCCATTGAATCGTGGGTCACTCAAAATCAATAGATTCCTGTTGCTTGAACTGGGCTCTTCAGACTTATTTATTTGCCAAATCCAGGGGTAAAGATATCGGCTTTTAACAATTGTATTATATCGGCTAATACGTATTGTATCGGCCGTACAACCTTCATATCGACTGATATGACCGATATATCGCCAATACATATCGGTCCGATATCGGCCGATATGATTAATATCGGTATTTTTTTTTTTAAAAAAAAATTCAAAATGGTGATGGGCCTGAGTCTAAATATCAGCCGATATCAGCCGATATTTTTAAAATAGTTTCTTTTTCGGTTTTTTCTATAATTTTTAATTCAGAAAAATAAAATAATAAAATAATACCGATATTTACAAAAAAAAAAAAAAACAAAAAGAGGAGAGAGAATCATATTGGCCGATATGCATATCGGCCCATATTTGAATATCGGCCGGGGCGTTTTTTGCACCCTTGGCCAAATCTATTAGAGTTACTTCTCAACACACACTATACCTCGAGTCAAAATCTCAGTCGACAGATAATGCCACCGATATGATTATAGCGTTTCGCTCGTTACATATTGGTCAATACAATCCTTTCTCCTTAGATTTTTATTTTTTATTCTTCAAGAAATTATAAAAAATACATAAAATTAAGAAAATTCTAAACCTCATTTCTATATAATTTTGAAGTTACGAAATCAAGAATTATAAAAAATTTGAAAAAATCTCCAAAATTCCTGAAAGGTAGAAAATAAAGCCTACTATTTTGTGTTAATTTTCTCCTATAGAATCACCATTTTCCGTATTTATCACAATTTTTTTTTATTTTGACTCTTAAATAATCTAAATTCAATAATAAAGTTTGGAAGAAAAAAAATTCTTGCTCCAATCCCTATTTCCATCATGTAGCTCTTTGAATCTTCTTTCCAACATCTTTAAAATCATCTCCATTGGAGTCCCTATAACTTAGTTATAATCATTTTATCAAAAGTAAAAAATATACAGTTACCAATTAATACTTATCTATATCAACCTATACTTAGTGGGCCACTATACATCAATGCGTAATGAGATATACGTTCTGCCATTTAATTTTTCGAGACGTATCAACCGATATTTATTTATTTTTCGTATGAACCATACTACAACTTATACACATCATATTGTATGTCCTAAAATAGACTTCCTAACTAGTTCCAACTTTGATAATCTAATCCAGCGAAATGGGTAAAAGCAATAACTAAAGTCAATATTTTACATGACTTACAGGGCCGACCCTAGCTACACGCGAACGCCGCCCGCTAGGGCTCCCAAATAAATAGGGCCTCCAAGTACATAAGCTCCTTTATTATATGTTAAATAATTAATAACGCATGTAAAAACATAAATTTATTGTTGTCTAGTTAGGACGCTTGTAATGACCCGACCCGATATTTCGGAGTTTTGGAGTCTTGGTAGCGGTGGGGAGAGTGTGGGCCCCGTGTTGGGTCCTGATTTGTCCAATTTTGAGTTCGGAGACTCAGAGGGCAATTTGGTAATTTTGAATTATTGAATTTTCTGTCATAATAAAAAGTTTGAAAATCACACGTTTTTCCCCCCGACGTTTGTCATTTGATTTCTTCGGGCTTTCCTTTTAAAAAAAAAATAAAAATAAAAATAAAAATAAATATATTTTGAAAATTGGAAGGTTTTATTAAAAAAAAAAAAAAAACCCTAAACTAACCCCTTATAACCTCTTCGGCAGCACTGTAGCTATGCGCTACAGTGCCGCCCAGCCCTCTCTCTCTCTCTCTCCCGTTCTTTCTCTTCCTCTCTTCCTCTCTTCTTGAAACCCTAATCCCGCCGCCGCCGCCGCCACTTCCTTCTCTTCCCTCTCTCGACCTCTCCTCCCTCTTCTCTCTTTTCGATCTTCTTCATCTCTCTACTTTCTTTCTTCCTTCTTCCCTTCTTCCCTCTCCTCGGTAAACCACAATCCCTCTTTCTGTCGCCGCCCTTCCCTTGGCGTCCGTCTCTCCCTCGGCCCTATCTCTAACTCTCTGTCGTCGCCCCGAGCAGCCCCAGTTCCGTCAGATCTGCCGGATTCCAGATTCCTTGCCGCCGTCGGAGTCCGATCTCAGGTACCCCTCCTTTCTTCCTATCTCCTCATTCCTTTTCTCCGTTTTTCCCCTATTTTCCATGCTTTCCCTTCTTTTCCCCCTCTTTCCTTCAGTTTTCCAATCGGGTTGCTGAGCCGACTCGGTCGAGTCACCGAGTCGACTCGGCCGAGCCCAGTTTTGGGCAGAGCCAACCCAATCAGGTTCGGCCCGGCTCGACTCGGCCCAGACCCGACTTGGCTAGTCAGGCCCGGTCCGATTTCAAGCCCGGCCCAGTTCGGTCCAGCTCTGGGCCCGGCCCCTTTTAAAGCCCAGTTTTTAGATCCAACCCATTTTAGATCCAGTTTTCAGTTTTAGGCCCAATCCCGAACCCGACCTAGTTTTGGATCTAGTTTTCAGTTTTGGGCCATGTTCGGCCCATTTTGGGGCCCCTTTGTGGCCTAGACTTGTTTTAGCTCGTTTTAGCCCGTTTTAACCCGTTCGCTAATCTTTGTATTTCTTTTATCAGAGCGAGCCCCCTTCGACCCAGTGGACCCGATTTCTCGAAGTTGATTTCAAAACTCACACACGGTGAGGGAACTTATCACCTCTTTTAGCATGCATCTATACACATTATTATTCTATCAGATGTGTGGGTACAAAATGCGGCGAATGGGGTCCCCCGGTATTATAGGCCACTCGGCAAGGGAACTGTTGATACCATTATGTGGCGGGGGCCTCATCCGGGTGTATTTGTACCCATTGCTCATGGAGCACCTATGAATAGTTTATCGGATGTCATGACTTGTTGATGATATGATAACATGATTGGTTGATGTGTGATAACTTGCCATGTATGTGATTAATAATTTAATCAACATGCTTTGGAATTGCGTGCAGTAGATAGTAGATGATACCACTTTCTATGCTCGTATGGGACATGCCATGATTGATACCATATCTGAATGTTAATGTGTAGCATGTGATAGATGATGATGTATATACTTAATTATGTTGCGATATGACATATTGACGGCATGCGTAGAGATAATTTTGTATGTATGTAGCTAATGTAAATGGAATGTCGGTGGGGGCATGGGTACTAGGCAACATCAGGATTTAGAGACTACCCCTAGCTTGCGGGTGGATAGGATTGAGAGGTTATGAGAAACAATACTAGGAAACGTAGTTTGGTTATGGATCGATAGATGACGGAGGTGTCCCCCCTACTAGGGGTTGAGCTGTTAGGCCTACCGTTGGTGGTCTTCAGACACGCTTGTGGGTGAGGCGCCGTCTGGGTTAGAGAACGAGGTGCCCAGGAGTCTCGGTCGGGACCAATGGTGAGGCAGTCATGGAATCGTCAGGGAAGTCATTGGGTTGGGTGTTGGTTGACCCTAGGTAGACTTGGAGGACCTGGTTGTTACGCTACTCGAGTACGTGGCGGATGAGACGTCCCCAATGGTCTAATGGGTTGAGTGGTTCGCCCGCGTGGAGACTAGAGGGTGGGATGTTGACTTGTGATCCTCGAGTGACCGAGTAGGCTGAGGAGGTGCTCGCCTGGTCATTGGTCGAGGGATGATGCAGTGAGGGACAGCTCCCGCCAGTATGCCTTGTGATCCCCGGATGACCGAGTAGGCTGAGGAGGTGCTCGCCTAGGTCGAGGGACGATGCGGTGAGGGACGGCTCCCGCTGGTATAGTTTGTGATCCCCCGGATGACCGAGTAGGCTGAGGAGGTGCTCGCCTAGGTCGAGGGACGATGCGGTAAGGGACGGCTCCCGCTGGTATAGTTTGTGATCCCCCGGATGACCGAGTAGGCTGAGGAGGTGCTCGCCTGGGTCGAGGGACGATGCGGTGAGGGACGGCTCCCGCTGGTATAGTTTGTGATTCCCCGGATGACCGAGTAGGCTGAAGAGGTGCTCGCCTAGGTCGAGGGACGATGCGGTGAGGGACAGCTCCTGCTGGTATAGTTTCTGATTCCCCGGATGACCAAGTAGGCTGAGGAGGTGGTCGCCTAGGTCGAGGGACGATGTGGTGAGGGACGGCTCCCGCTGGTATAGTTTGTGATTCCCCGGATGACCGAGTAGGCTGAGGAGGTGCTCGCCTTGGTCGAGGGACGATGCGGTGAGGGACAGTCCCCACAGGTATTGTCGTGATCCCCGGATGATCCAGTAGGCTGAGGATGTGCTCGCCCGCTCATTGGTCGAGGGATGATATGATGAGATGTTCCAGGCTAGGACTCCTGTATGGTGGGTACAGCCTGTGGTGTGATGTGGTAGTGCTTTTACCCGTGGTTATGACTTTGGGGTCCATTGTTGAGACTTGTGTTGTGGGTGTTGACTCACCAGGAATTTATGAGCAACTAATGAGTGAGTTCGGCCGGCTCACTCGGTAGAAGACCTATAAAATTCTGTGAGAGGTGGATACACCAGTTTTGTGGAGACCAGCATATGGGGTCTGAGATTATAGATTTGACTATCGAGACTCTGATGCTTAGTCGATGAAACCATAGATGAGTCTGGCTGGCAGTTTGTTGAGGACTGGTGAGGTGCTTACTCCCGTGTGGTAATCAGTTGGGACTTTAGTGAATCCGACTCTTGGGTTGGTCGTGGTATGGGTGCGGGTTGTCATGAGAGGGTCAGAGGTCTAGTTGAGGACTAGAGACCCTGATCTGATTGAGAATCAGTCTGCGTACCCGTGAATGGGTGGGCTGTTGCGGTTGGATGCTTAAGGGAGTTGCCTTGCGTTGGTTAGAGGATGTTCTAGAGACCCGGCCGACGTGGGCCCTGTGCTAGGGGTAGGGCACATGTTTGTATGGTCATGCATGTAGACATCTTAGACATTGTTGTGTTCATATGATATTATGCCGTGTATGCCTGGTGACATATGGTCCGTGTGTTACCCTCACTGGGCATGTAGAGCTCACCCCTTGCCTCACAGGTACTTCATAGAGGAAGGGCCGGCGGGACCCCCAATCGAACATCGGGCATAGAGTTGCAGCTTTGTAGTTGTCTTGGTTTCATTTTGTATTTGAGGACCTGTTAATGTATTTGAGATATATGTATTGTTCACTGAGCCGGATGAATGTAATAATGGGTGATGCTATCATTTGAAATTATAATTGATGCTTACTGTTTTGGCTTATTGGTGGATTACTATGATTAGTGCGGAGAAAAAAAAAAAAAGGTACCCGAAATTGTATTGGGACAGTTTTAGGAGTCCGTATCAGTTTTAACGTGCCCGTAGCGGGACGGGTCGTTACAACGCTCCCCTTCCAAATTGAAGACCCATGTTCAAATCCCAGCTGTATATAATAATAATTATTATTTTTACCGAGTTTAATAATAATGATGAAAATAATAATAATTTTAATTAATAGAGAATCTTTTTAAAATATATGTATGTGGATTTCTTAAAAAATTAAAATAATAATAGTAACAATCATAATAACAATTATTATAATCCTTATTTTTATTGAGTTTTAAAATATATGTATCATTTAAATAGAGCAGCATTCAAATCTCAGCTAATCTCATTTATGACTTTTAAGTTACTAACACTTGAAATCATTTACTATTTTTAACTATTTCGAATTTAAAACACTCAAAATTGAAAATTTATATATTGATAATTTTTCTTCTCAATTTAAAACGTTGGTTTCTTAAAAAATTAAAATAATGATAGTAAAAATCATAATAATAATAATTATAATCCTCATTTTATTGAGTTTATAATAATAATAAAAATAACAATAATTTTAATTAGTAAAGAATCTTTTAAAATATATGTATCATCTAAATAGAGCGAAAGAAAAAACTATATTGAGTTAATAATTTTGAATTAAAAATAATTTAAAGCTTTTAAACTTTGAAGAGAAGAAAACACATATCTTTATTCATTTGATCAATGTAAATTTTATTAGATGTAATATACAAGCATAAATCATTATAATTAAGATAATTTTTTAAAAAAAATCTAGAAAAATTGAAAAATTAAAATAATAATAATATCTTTGTTTCAAATGAGAATTTGCATTAGTGTCGCACTCGAATATGATAAAAGATACAGTACAAAAAGAAGTAAAAGAAACAATTGAATTGCCAAATTATATATAAAAAAATAAATTGTTGTTTTTCAAGTGTATGGATTGCTTATAGAATAATGTTGATTACACCAGTTACCGTTACCTCTGCAAAAAAAAGTTTTTCCAAGTTAAAATTGATAAAATCTTATCTTGGACCTATAATGTCATAAGAAAGATTGAATGGGTTAGCTATCTTATCTATTGAAAAATAAATATTAAAAAAATTGAATATAGTAATTTAATTAGTAATTTTGCATCTCAATATCATAGAAGAATAGATTTTAAATAATACTTTGTTATAAATTTGATTATGATATTTTATTTAGATGTTTTACACTTTGTAAACAAAAATGTATAATTTTATTTTTTGTGAGTATATAAAAGGCCCATATTAAAAGTTCGCCTAGGGCCCCTGAAATCTCAGAGTCGGCCCTGATGACTTATAAGCATAAACTTTTACTATTATTTTACCTTTAAATATACCATTGCTGTTCATTGTTGCCATTTGTTTTAAAATTAGTCGAAAACACATATTTGTTCAAAAATGACTAAAAATAAAAATAAATTGTATTATTAAATTTTGACGCAGTTTGAATAATTTGACTTATCCTTATCATACCAATGTCATAAAAATAGAAAAAAGTTAGTGCAAAAAAAGTCCAAAAACAATAATATATATTTTCAGATTAGCTTTGGAGACTCTAGAAAAAATTGATAAACTCTTTATCATGTAAATATCTAAAAACATAAGAAATTCATACCAATAATTGCTTGAAGTATTTATTTAAACCTTGATCTTTGATAATGAGTGGTTGTGATTTACTTTAACATTATATAAAATAAATTTGATCTTAAAATTAATGAAAATAAGAAAATAAATTTTATATTTTAATTTGACAAGTTTGGAGGATTTGACTTTTCATTATCATTTAAATATTACAATAACAGAAAATTGAAAATAAAATTAAAAAATATAAAAAGGAATTTAAGATTAGAAAACATGTAAAGGAATATGAAAAATAAATAAATAAATAAATATAATAATAAAGTGAGAGATAAGATATAGATAACATTATCAAAATAATCTTCGTTGAAGTAAAGTCCATCATATCATTATTTTATATGAGCGAGACACTATATTTTTAAAATGATAATTTTTTTTTTATCTTATATAATATTTAATACATTTTTATCATTTCTATAAATGTTATTTAAATTAAAAGAAGAGACACTCAATATTTTATATTTTATATTTTAAAATAGAATTATTTAACAAAAAAATATCATGTATGATCATCTTAATGAGAATGTTGACTCCAACTAATTCTATTCCGATCATGTGTGATTTTTTTTTAAAAAAAAAAATTAAAATTATAAAATCACAATTTTACCATGATCACGAGCAGTTAGAACTCAGAAGCAGAGAGAGAGCTGCCATGTCACGCGACTCACATGCAGACTGATTTGATATCACGGGCAGGATCATATCAATCTTGCTTTACAGAGATTTGGTAAAGTGGAGATTCGAACGGAATATTCGAATCCCGATCTGAAGGAGTTAGCGCTATAAAGACAGAGGAGAGCCAACCTCTTACTTGCATGCCTTCTCTCCTTCAGTCCTTCTCTCCTTCCTTCTTCACATTGCTTCCTTTTCTCCTCTGTCGCCTCTTCATCTTCTTCTTGCTTCATGGTAAGTGCTCCTATCTTTCTCTCATTCTGTTTTTTTTTTTTCCCTCTTAATCTCTTTATCCTTTCTCATGTATGTTGCTCCAGTTTTGCAGGTTGCCGGTGCAGATTGTGGGTTTTCATCGTCCGATCGTCTCTCTCTAGTGCGTCTCTCTTTCTGTTTATTTATTTATTTTTTCTTTTCTTTTTATGCTGTGTTGCAGAGAGCACCCTCACATCTTCAAAGTTTTTTTTTTTTTCCTTTTTTAAATTTCTCTATTTCTTTACAAAATGGTTAACTCACGCGATTAGAAATTCATGGAGAATTTACTTACTGAGATTTTGAGCGTTTAAACTATTTAAAAGCAGATGAGTGTAGGTAAGTTTAAAATATGGCTGTCTCAGGAAATATGGAAGTGAGAGGTTGCAGGTTTATCTCCCATGGTCTAATCTTGATATGCCGTAGGATTAGTGGGTAGGGGTTTTAGTAGGATTACATCTGAGTTTCTCACATAAAACATTGTTAATTTTTTTTAACTTTCGTTCTCACTCGTTTTTTCTCTGCCAGAGCACCATAACATTTTCAAAGGGTACCTTTGATCTTTCTCTTATATTTTATATACTTATCTTTTTTTTTTTATAATTTAAAACTTTCTCATGTATGCTTCTCTTTCACCTCTCCTTGTTTTTTTTACAAAAGTTTTATTCGGCAACAATGTAGTTTTCATGAAAATAGTTTCATTAGATTAAAATTACTAATTTACTGTTATTTTTTTAACTATGAATCTCTTTGAAAATGATTCCCCCATTTGGATATGTTATTGGGTTTTCATTTTTACGATATATTCACTTGCATAATGAAGAATTAGAGCTTGATGGAATAATCTTTCCTTCGATGTCCATGTCAATCCAATTATAGTGATTTTTTGATTGATAAATATATTGAATGAAGGACCATTTGAACAGTCTCATTATCATTCCATTTGATTGATTATACTGTACGACCAGTGGAAGAGTGAACATTTCAATTACTTATTTGCATCTCTCTGTTTGTTTTTTTTTCTAAATCGTTTTATTGAAATGAAATTTCCAAGATATTTTGGTCCAAGGGCCTTGGATCAAGCTCATATGCTTTTAAGCACATGGGCCAGAGGGTTACCATTAAATGTACATTTGATAAGAGGGCTGGGTCGGGCATTTTATTTTAGTATATTTAAGTGTAACCCTTCCTAATTACTAATTTTAGCTAATAATGGAAAATAAAAAAATTAGTGGAATTTAACAGGTCAAAAATTGATGTATAGTTGTCATTTATCAGAATTCAAAACTTCAGCTAGATTGGGTCCTATTTAGGCCCAAGTTTTCCAATTTCAGCTAAAATTTATTTTAAAAAAAAAAATCGATAGCTGAAATGGGTTATAATGGATGAAATATCGGCCAAGCATAATCAGCCCAGCTCAGGTCCAAAATATCAAATGCTACAAATATTTTGAACTGAGAACTAGGCCCAATGTCAATACATTGTGACAAAGCCCTATGTCAAATCTATCAATTTAGAACCAAAACAATCAATCATGGCAAAACCTGATTTCCCATCACTGTTGATCCTCTGTGAGTCTAGAGTTTAGACCTATTTACAATTTGAAAGAAGGAATTGAAAATATGATTTATCTGAATAGTAGATCACACCATCAGTTCGACACTAAAATATAAATTCAAATTCTATATTTTATAGTTTGTAAATTGTTAGTAAAATATTTCAGAATTAGAAATGTGAACTTCAAAATTGGGATTCTAAATGTCACAATTTTGTGTTTCGTTTTTTTATTTTAGAAGTTTTAGATCTTTACTTGCGTGGATATATGTTATTGATAGTAAAATATCTTTCATTTTTATATTTTGCTTATAGATCTTAGATGTTACATAAAGGCATCGACGTTGGTAATGGGTGCGAGTATTTGACACCTAAGTTGATTAAACTGGTTTATTGTCATGGCTTGAACAGTTTCGGAAATAAAGAGTCTCGTGTGGGTAAGAATATTGTTGTCTTTTTTTTTTTTTAAATATATTAATTTTCCCTTTAATAGCAATTAAAGTTTTAAAATTTTATATGGCTTCCTTTTAATATCCAAATTACTCTCTTATATGTGTGTTCACCTATACGTTTATGAGCTGTTATATTAAGTTTGTAACTGGTAAGTGTTTGTATGGGAGTAGTACAATCATGATTTTTAAGTCGTTTATGAACTCATGGTTTAACTCTGTAAACTCTCTTTTACTCACTAGTCTTTCTTTTCCTCTCCATTCTTTCCGACCTCCCTCCTTTCTCCTTCATTCTCTTCTCCTTGTGTTTTTCAACACATTGTGCCATGGGCAAGCCAGGGAAATCCCCAAAACCAAAGCAAAAGTTGGCCCTTACTGATCCTGTAAAGGATTCAAAATACATCGCTGAGATTTTTCGTCTCTCTTGATCACTATAGAAGTTCAATGAGTAGAATCCCAAGAGATCCAAATTCTTTCTGATTATGGGGGGAGAATGAGAGAGAGTTGAACTTGTAGGATAGAAGGTAGAGGGAAGAGACAAGAAAGGTTGGTTTACCAAAAAAAAATTAGTACTTGAGTTTCAACAACTAAGTAGTAATATGAAATGGATGCATGTTCTTTTGCGTCACTGCAACTTGGGGCTAGTTCAACTCTTTTTTGAGAAGATTCAGAACTAACAAAAAAAGAACACCTCAGTATTGAACAAGAATTTAAGCAGTAACAGAATCTTGACTGCAATAGGATGACAAGTGATAAGAAAGAACAAAGTTTAAATTTATTAAAAAAACACAGTACATTTTATAGATCTAGGGTCATATTCTTTGGCTAACATTTCTTACAGCTATCCAGTAGAGTTGAAGAGGGGTGGAATTTTGCTTACGGTGAGTTTTTACCCGATTTCGATACGTATCTTTTGTGTTTTTGTATATTTTTTTGTTTATCTTCTATATTTGGTTTAGGTTTGAGTTTTAGGTTTTAGGGTTTTAATTTTTAGGTTTAGAGTTTGTGTTTTAGTTTTTAGGGTTTAGGTTAGGCTTGAGGGTTAGGGTTTTAGTTTTAGGGCTTCAAGTCTTAGTTTTAGAGTTTAGTTTTTAGGTTTTTAGGGAGCATAGTAATAGATTTTTCAATGTCATTTATAATAATCAAATCATATTTTTTAAGTCTAGTTTGGAGTTTTGGGCCATTCTAATGTATTTTTTAATCAATTAACTATATTGTGGCCTTGAAAAATGTAACTTAATTTTTCTAATGAAGTTGGATTTTTTTAGCTCCTATATTTAAGCATATAATTGTTTAATTACTGGATTAGAATCATCCAACATAGGATCGATAATGTTTTTAGTGCTTGAGAATTTTTTTATAAAGTTTTTGTTTCAAGCCATTTATTCTAATTTTTTGAGGCGAGTAGACTATTTTGGTTGTTATGTTGGGGTGCCTTCTCTTCTGACTTTGTTTGTGAGGCTCTAGTAGAGAGATTTCTCAGGTTTTAACTTGGTCTTACATTGTAGTTTCTTATCCATGTTGTGGAGATGTTTGTTTGGTTAGGGGCATTAGAGCAAGTGGTGTAGTGGCCATATGGCCAGCTAGCTGGCCATATGGCCACCGTGCATGTGAGGTGTGGCATTGGCTAAACGTGGGGTCCACATGACTTTGAGTTAAATGGCTGGCTACAGGTAGCAACCATGTAGCCAGCCATTCTCTCTCTCCTCTTTTCTCTCATTTTATATATATATATATATATATATATATATATATATATATATATATATATATATATATAACTTGTATATAGTTTTTGATTTTTTTGATTTTCTCTTTTTATTTATTTATTTGATTATTTTAGATTTTTTGTTTTGTTTTTTTGGTATAATTTGTATATTAGGGTAAATAATTATTTGTTTCTTTATTTTATTATTTTATTTTTTATACAAAAAATAAAAAATAACTCTTTACCTTTTGATTTTTTTTTCCTTTACATTTGTAAACAAAATATATGAGAAACAAAAAATTAAAATTATTCTATTAAAAAAAATAGAATTTTAGCTATTGAGAAACAAAAATTAAATTTTAAAGTTATTTTTTAAGCACTGTGTATTTTCAAAATTTCTCAAATTAAATATCCGGACTAATTACGATAGCCTGATAAAAATACTTTAAGAATTCAAAGTCTTTTGACACTTTCAAATGCTTAAAACACTGTGTTTTACAAATAAGGGTATCCCTTAGCTGTGTGGGAAATATATTTGGGAATATCAAAAGACCTTGAAGTCTTAAAATATTTTTATCAGGTTATCGTAATTAGTCCGGATATTCAATTTGAGAAATTTTGGAAATACACAGTGCTTAAAAAATAATTTTAAAGTTTTAAAGGAGATATCGACAACATAGACAGATATTTTTTAAGCACTGTGTATTTCCAAAATTTATCAAATTGAATATCCGGACTAATTACGATAGCCTGATAAAAATACTTTAAGACTTTAAGGTCTTTTGACACTCCCAAATATATTTTTCACACAACTAAGAGATACCCTTATTTGTAAAATACTGTGTTTTTAGCATTTGTGAGTGTCAAAAGACTTTGAATTCTTAAAGTATTTTTATCAGACTATCGTAATTACTCCAGATATTTAATTTGAGAAATTTTGAAAATATACAGTGCTTAAAAAATAATTTTAAAATTAAAAAAAAAATTACTGTTCAATTTTTCCCCTTTACATTTGTAAATAAAATATATGAGAAAAAATATGTATGTTTTGTTAATTTATTTAATTACTTGTGAAAAATATGTAATATGTTTATATTTATTTTCTTTTCAATTTGTTAAAAAAATGTATATAAAAAAATAATAATAAAATATTAAGAAGTAGCCATTATAGTTAACACTATACCGTGTGACGAGGCTGGCTAAAAATTATAGCCAGCCATGTCATCAAAAAAAATATTATTTAATTATATGGCTGGCTATATTTAGTGACATAGCCAGCCATATATGGCCATCCCACACCACTTGCCCTTAATGCATTATCAATGAACAGAATTCTATTTTTGGATAATGATTTTCTTTTTTCCTCTTCTTTCTTTCTTATATTATGCACTTGATGTTTAGGGGTTAGAAGATATTTGCTACAAGCGTACTATATGGTAATCCATCCTAAAATTAGTTTCCATTCTGGTTGCCCCTTCTATCATAGCAGAACCCACTTCATCTCTCTTAGTGCCGAAGTGTCTTTTGTAGACTGAGGAATGGAGGTACCATTTAAGTAGTGTTGCTTGATGGATACACAGCAGAACCCACTTGACTGAGTTTTTTGGAAAAAAAATCCTTCTAATTTAGTTCAACTTGTAGCTGTGTCTTAGCTTGAGATTTATAAATGTAATCACAAGGCCATTCCATTTCGAAAATGGACAATTGTCGAGTGTTGAATTGATTCCACACCCTAACCAGAAAGGCAAAAACTGGATTTCTCCTCAAGTCTTTCTGGCAGCCATTTTATTTTTATAGGTCACAACCCATCACTTAATGGTTGTAACTAAGAAACTTTTTTGATGGGTATCTCCACTCTATATTGGAGGTGAGACTAATCTCACGGATACACCAAATCACCTGTAAGTCTCTTGTAACTAAAGAATTTTTTTATTAGCGATTTATTTTTGTTGAACATACTTCAAGGATAGGTAGTACTGTGCCATATGTATCCTTCCCATCTAAAGAAGTGCATGATCTAAATGGCCCCTCTATTCACTTAGTAGAAAGGTTTCAATTAGGCTTGTAATTGGACCTGACCCAGCCCGGGGACTGTCCGGCCCGAATCTTAGAGTCCAACAACGAGCCGGACTCTAGAGTCCGATAAGGACTCGGGCAATTTTTGCTGTACTTGAGTAAAAGTCTCCGGTTTTGAATAAACTGCAGATCCACAAGCACTTCACAAACAACTGAAAAGAAACCCTCTACTAGAGTCTCACACAGAAGAGGGTAGGAAAGAAATGGTTTCCTGCAATTTTGGAGTCTTACCTCCATATAAAGGTCATCCTTGGTTTTCTAATATATTACGATTTGATCACTGTGGACGTAGAGTTCTTTTAACTGCAGTTGTTTCTTGGTCCCTTCATGTTCAATATTCTCCATGCTTTGTATTTGATTACATAATGTAGTAGTAGCTACAATGATGATGAAACATGTTTAAATATCAGAATTGGTCTCAAGGGCTTGGCAGGGACTTAGTCCCAATCAACCCAGCTAAGTCAGCTTGGTACAGACTCCAATTTTTCAAACCCACGAATTGCGCTTGATTATGTGCACAAAGAAGTAATGCAGTTCATATGACAGTAATGTCTTCTCTTCAAGCTTACTTCATGTATAGCAGTAAAACTCTGCATCCATGAAGTGAACTGCCTATTTTTTTTTTTTTTAGCAATAAACTGCCTACCATTTTTCTCTTCTTTTTGAGCAGTAAGCTGCCTATCATTTTTTTTTTGGGTATTGCCTACTTCTTGTGCCAAAATAGGAGGCCCAGTCATAGCATGGATATGACAGGGACATACCATGGATATGGCAGAGATATGGATTTTAAACACCTTCCCTACTATATGATTCCCATGACAACAATTTTGGCAATATTTACTTGGACCGAAGATTGCCTCAAAGCATTTGTGCACCTTGAACACCATGTGTGAAAATTCTTTGTAAACATGATGAATTCTCCATTTTAAACACTTTGCTTATTTGAACATAACTGTTTCTGCAGTACAATGTCTAATCCTAATGAGAGGAACGACTTTATTGCAGAGAATGAGTTTCGACTTGCTTGAAGCTGGGCTTAGTAATATGAACTTGGGTTCTATGTGGATTGATGAGTGGTAATCCTTTATGTTTTAAATAAATTTTACCGATCAATGTCATTTGATTTTATGTTTTTTTAATTTTGACTTACACGATCTTTTTTGCTAATGTAGTGCTGTGGACGACATGGATGCCTCAACTTTTGCAGCTCAACACTAATATTTGTGATGTTTGATTCTGATTTTGTTTAACTCTTATATTAACAATGATTATCCAATGTTTGAACTCCCTAACATGATTGTTTGCTTATTTTATGGGATGCAGGATTTTGACATGCTTGGATGGATTGGTTGAAAAAGTTTCTTCTTGACAGGTTTCTTATTGCACTAGTTATTTAATTGAATTTTTAGTTGGGTTGGGTCTTTAGATTTTTTAAGCTCTTGGTTGGATTGGATTCTGACTTTTCTTTTTTTGTATAGGGAGAGAGATGTTTTGTAAAGAGTTCAAGTGGGGGAGTTACTGAGATGTTTCCTAAAGATTCTAAGAGAGAGAGTTACTGATGTACAGTGAAAAAGATATAGAATTTTGAAAAAATCTTTTGTGGGTCATCTAAATTTTTTTAGTTCTAATGTTTGTATTTAAACTTTGATCTTTTGAAGTAAACTTGTTTCAAAGTTTACTGTGTTTGACACAGAGAGAGAGAAGTGCATGAAAAGCAAAGAAAACATTATTTGCAAAGAAAGCGCATTTGAAGCATTTGGCATGCCATTTGGCGCACTGGGAGAAACATTATTTGCAGAATTGGCGCCATTGCTTTGAACTTTCATGGTGGTAGTAGTAGTAGTATCAGTGACAGTAGAAGTGTAAGTTTGGTTGGCATTGTTGACGCTCTGAATGCCAAAATTACTTCCATTTTCCTCTCTTGAAACTGGGGGATTTGCAGTAGATTTGTAGTAGTAATTAGCAACAACGCTGTCCAAATAACCAGACCCAGAATCAGCAGAGAAGTTTAAGTTAGTGTTGGGTTGAAATGGGTTGTTCTGATTGACTGTTTCTTTTGTTTGGGTACTGAAGTTAAGGGTTGAAGGCTGTGGGACTGAGGTTTTGGGTGTCAAAAGGTGCCAGAACAGAGTCCATGGAGGTGGTGTCAGAGGAGTAGATGAAGTTGGTTCTAGGTTGGGTGCCCTTCATTGAAAGGGCAGCTCTATCATAAGCCAATGCAGCTTCATAAGCAGTGTCAAAGGTCCCAAGCCAGTGTCTCTCTTTGGTGGAAGGCTCTCTTATCTCAGCAGCATACCTACCCCATGGCCTCCTCCTTACACCAAGAAATCTCCCTGGCTCTGCTTGCTTTTTCCTCCCTCCTCTCATTTGAATTGGATGGAGATGCGTTTAGTTGGATTGGAGAAAAACCAGCTTGAGAAAAGTGCGTTTTCTCAGCTGTGGAGGTCTTATCTGAAGTTCCAGAGGTGGTGGACATTGTGGTTCAAGAAAGATTTGATTGGAAGAGGGAAGATGTTTTAGCTAAGAATGTCTAGTGAGGTGAAATGGAGGGAGAAGAGCATGCTAGGAAGAAGAGAGATAGACAGTGTTGGGTTTGAGTGGGATTGATGAGAGGGGGCAGGGATTTTAAAGGAGAATGGTCTAGTCTTGGTGCAATGGAAAAGGACACTTGGGATGGGATAGGGCCCATGATCAGCTTATCTTTTTCTCATATCTTTTACCATTCTCCTTTCTTTTTGAACTTGTCCCAATTCAAATAAAACATCTTACATACAACTCACAAAAAGGTTTTTCATGTTGCTTTCACGTCATTTCTGTTATTATATTGACTTCATGTTGCATTTGGGTGAACCCAATTACGATCTTGTAAAATGCTAATTTGAATAAATATAAAATTTATTATAATCAATCTATTTATGATGCTTCATAAAATATCATTTTCTATCAAATCATCTAATTTAAAAACTATTTAAAAAAAAATATTCATCATTTATAACGTCTCATGCAAGCCTGTACAGACAAACGGGCTCTTATCGGGCCGCGGACAGTCCGATTACAGTCCTGGTCTGACCGCCGGGCCGGGCCGGATCAGGGTCCGTTTACAGGCCTCAATGATATATATATATAAAAAGGGTAAGTTTTATTAAGCCATTTAAAAGAAAGATAACAAAACAAAAGAAAATACAAGCACTGGAACATGAGACAGATAAAAGATGCACTGCCTGGGCCAGGCCATAGCCCAAGGCAGGGATTCAAAAATCGGTGTGACCGATATATCGGCCGATATGTAAATATTGGCCGATATGCGATACGGACGATATATCGGCCGAAAATTTTATCTCTCATACCGATATCGACATTTTCTCTCTCCTCCGATATCGGAACCGTGAAAAAACAGCAAAAAACCGTGACGAATAGTGATGAACCGTGACAAAACCGCAAAAAACTGCAAAAAACAGTGAACACCCTGAGAACCGTAAACCCTGAACCGCGGAAAACCGTGGAAAACCGCGAAAAACCGTGAATACCCCTGAGAACCGTAAACCGTGGAAAACCGCGAAAAACCGAGAAAAACCGTGTAAAAACCGTGAAAAACCGTATCGGTGTTTTAATTTTTTTTTTTTTTTTTTTTAAAAATACTGATATTTATGAATATCGGCCGATATTGTGACCGATATTTCGGACCGAATATAGGCCATATCGGCCGATACGATATGTATCGGCCGATATTTAAACCTTAGGCCCAAGGATCAAACTACGAACAACAGGCCCAAAACTATGGTCCAGAAACAGAACATTAAACTCAGATCGCGGGCCAAGAAACCTAAAGAAGATAAAGATACAGGGGTTCAGAAAATAATACTTATAAGAATCTATTGATATAAACCATGTAAATAATTGATACAAGATCAACATAGGCAGAGGTAATTAATATTATTTACCTATAAATAAATAACTTTTTATGCTTGCATGTTCTCTTTGAAATTTTGTATAATTTATCTGCGAGAGAATTATGAAATATGGAAAAAGTTGCTTACGTCATTGAAAATGGATGCAGGACGCGGCACACATATAGGCATCATCGCAGTAATAATCTCTATTAGTTATTGTAGTTTTGGATATAATCTATTCTTTTAGAAGATTGCATATAATTGTATAAAGCCCAAGCGCTTGAGCTTATTCAAGTGATATTATCATCTCATGGACTTACTAGAGTGAGCAATGTGTTGCTTGATATTTTATTTTAGGTGTAAAAAGTGTTGTGTAAATTTTAAATTTATTGCTCGTAAGCGCACGAAATCGTGAAAAACATACCACTGTATTATATATTTTAAAATTTTATAAAATATGGAGATAAATCATAAATATAGAATTAATTATCTAATTTAAGAAATCTAATTTTAATTTAAAAACATTTTAAAAATAGAAAATACGTTAAAAAATAGAAACATCATCTAAAATTAGAAATTAACCATTAAAGAGATCTAATTTTCATGAAAAATACAAAATTCATCTAATTTCAATTAAGATGGTGAAATTAATCTAAAAATTATAAATAATCTCAATCTAACTTAGAATACAAAATTAAGATGCAATTAATTGATTACCAAGCTAATTCTCCAATTTTTTAAGAGTTTGAATTTTAAAAATAAATAAATAATTTAAAACACCTAAACTACCTCTGTACATATTTACAGTGGAACTGATTAAAAGAATTAGAGAGGTATTATTATCCATATCTTAAAAATAAAATCAAAGCCTAGAATATTGAGCTCACTTAAATTATCAATCATGAATTCCAATTTTTCATTTATTAAAATTCAATAATTATGAAATCTATTATATTAAGAAAATTCAATTCAAGCCTTTGTCTAGATAAAATTTCTATTTATAATTCCAAATTCAAATATTTCATCTACTCTTAAAAAAAGCCTTGGATTGGAAAAATTAAGTTCTACCTATCCTAAATATTTCATCCTCCTCAACTATCTTAGAATAACTTCAATCATAACATTATAAAAAGAATCAAATTCTCATCACACATAAATTAAATAATTGGACGACCATAATTCTAAATAAATTCACCCTTCATTTATTTATAAAATATAAAAGTAAAAATACAATATAATGGAATTTTGGAATTAAAGACATAAGAAAAATATAATGGAAATCAAAATCCACCAACCTTAGAATCCAATGTGGATCAAGAATCTCACAGTCTTTCTTCTTCTCTTCTTCCTCTCTTCTCATTGCAGAGCCTTTTCTTCAATGCCCACGTTCAATTTTCTCAATGAGAGAGGGAGTATTCATAGATGAAATGAGGTATAATGAATGACTTGGATTTAAAGATTTAAATAAAGAAAGGGACACCTGGAGGGATGATATGATTTGTGCTAAACTTGGAATGACTTAAAGGAGGCAAGGAGGTGGGAAAAAATAGTAAAATTCTTATAAGGAAAATTGGTGCAAAATTCTGTTTTTTACACATGTACTACCTTACAACTCAGTTTTGACCAAGTTAACGTCCGAATCACAACATTTCGCAAACTACAAAGTTGTAACTCTTTAAGTATTCTTTCCAAACAAAAAAAATATATATATATCAAAGCAATCGTATATCGGAGTGTAACGTTATGATCAAAATACTGAAGCTGTGTCAAACCTTCCTTTTTTTTTACTTCTTATTTTGCTTCTTTTTCATTAATCCATTTGCCAAATTCGAAAATCTTCTCATAATTATATATAAATTTCAAATTTCCTCATATGTATTTTGAGATGATGAAAATAGACTTCACACATGTAGATTTGTTCATAGGCTTTTCTTAATGGGCTTAATAATTGGGCTTTTCAAAATATGAAAAATCTAATAAATAATTTTACCACTTACATTCAATTCTAAAAATGTACTAAATTATGGTAAAATAATTATTAAAAATTTCAAGTTTCCAAAAATATCAACTTATGCCCATAAATTACAAAATTCACTATTTGAATTCTCGTATCTTCTATTTCCCTTTAAATCTTGAAAAACTTCTAAAATCCCATTAAACATATCTTAAAACACACAAAACAAGAGCTAAATAATCCAAATATAAGAGTAAAATAATCATTTTCTTGTGCTCATCAGAAAGAGCCTAAGCGTATCTTTTAGGTTGAATGTCAATAAATTCAACCCCTATTTATATTTTTAATTGCGATACAATCCGTTATTGATTTGAGATCTATTAAAAAAAATCCTTAGAAAAGTTCTATATTTATTTCAATAATGAATTTACTCAACAAACATTTGTGGGCTTAAACTTGCATCCCTTTGGAGAAATAAGCTTTTAATTGTTGAATATATTAGAATAAAACATATAACATGTATCCGACTTGTCTCTTGGGGAATGAAAGTTATGCTTATGTTTCTGAGAAATACTTTCTGAATGCCGTTAGTGCTATTAAAATGTTTGTGGCCCATTTTCAGAAGTATGAAAGTTATGCTCTGTGAATCCTTTTTATTTCGATTCACTTCTTTCAATTTGAAGTAAGTATAAGTGTGAAGTGTGTTTTACAATCTAATAGAAATTGAATGTTGAAGCTCTCTTTTCTCATGATGAACTTTTATAGACTCTAATCCTTCTCTTGAACGACAAACATCTTGATAAGTGTTACATTTCTTTTTTATTTTTTTCTTTCCTTTATTCTAAGTTTTAGCACCATGGAGATGATTATGGGTATGTCGTATACAAGTGTTACATACTTTATGTTCATTGGAGTTTCTAATTCAAGTACTACTAGCAAGCTATGAAAAATAAAAGAATATTAAGATATAAATATTTGATAAAAGACTAGGCCCAATTGGTCTCAAACTTCGATGTGTCTCTAAAATTGTTGCATTTTTTGTATTTTTAATGCTATTTTGTTACATCCTTTGACTTAATAACATACATCTTTTATCTTTTCATGTGTACGGTTCTCGAATGTTCGAGAAGAATCTTCAAAGTCTTAGTGGTTGGAGAAATCTCTAGACTGATGTAGAGATCTCTAGGGTGGTGTTCTAGACTTTTCGGAAGGTAGTGGAAGGGTAAAGTAGTGTAGACATTTTTGGAAAATTCTAAAGAAGGATCTAGAAAGTTTAAGTGTTGTAGGATGTTGACAAGTGGCATGATCACAAACATCCATCACAAACATCCATGTGCTAGAACCATCAGTGTAAATAGGCGTGGGGAAGGAAACTTCAAAACTTGCAAGAGTTCAAGTTACAGAATTATAAGATCGTATTAAGAAATAGTGTGAAATGCTCACTTTTTTCAACTCATGTGGTCTCACTCTCTCTCTCTTAATCGTGTCTACGTATTTGCCTATTATTGAAACTTTGATGATTCAATTATAGTAGCTGTTGCCACTTTAAAAAGTTCTGCTAGAGGTTTTTTATAACCTCAGACAGAGATTGTAAAAGGTGAAAGGAGGTCTTCTTCATTTGTCCCCTTGGCTTTAACAGTTTTGGAAGGCCTTTGAGTAGGCATGTAAATGGACCCAAATCTCGGGAAAGAAGGAAAGAGATGGAGGGTGAGCGAAAGAGAGTGAGGAGAAAGAGTTAGGGTTTCGTTGTATCTCTTATAGCCATAATAGAGTCCGTCGGGCTTCAGACTTGTCTGAGGCGCATCCGAATATTATTGGACCGTAAGGTTTTTCCATGAGTTACAAATTGACTCCGTAACGCTCCGCTCCACGACAAATCAAGACACCAACGCGTCACGATCCGCCACGTGACAAAAGCATGAGATTCTCATTTAAAATTCAATTCTTACAACCACACATGACGGGGGAGAATTAAATTCCTAAGTTCCATTAATGCGTAGAATTTTCTTGAAATTCCGACAGCATTTCCCATACAAGTTGGACATTTGGGAAATTTTATTTCCCCTACATTTAAATCTTTTTATCACCTGTCATACCATAACAATATTTCCTAAAAAATGACATCAAAATTATCATGTACTTCACTCAAACCCTTTGGAGTCAAACATCACATCTAAATAACTTATTACAACCCACAATTCTCAAACATTATGCCATAATATAAGTCAAATTCTCAAATTACCTACCGGACAAAAATAAACAAAGGAAACTTTGATTTCAATTTCTCCCTAGTTTAAGCTTCTTCTTAGGGTTCCTCAAACCCCGCTTCCACTACGTACCCTTAAATTTGGTAAGGAACTGAGCTACACTAGCCTAGTGAGGGAATATAAGATAACACACATCTTAACATTATATTTATCAACAAACACATCATTAAAACTGTAACGACGCGACCCGAATACAGGGCTTAGGGTTTGATTCAGTGTGAAATTGTCCTCTTTGGGCCTCGCACACACGCGAACCAGCACGGTTTTGTTCTTGGACCCTGACCCACATGACCTGGCCCGAAACGCGTTACACAAGAGTAAGGGGTGACCTTTTAAATAAACCCCAATCCCTCATCCTTCATTACCAATGTGGGACTCTCCCACATCGGTTCAGGGTATGACAATCACTCCCCCTAAAGCCTCAAGCCGTCCCTGACTCGTCCCGGTCCAGCTCAATAACTCTAAGGAAGGATGAAAGGCTCACACAGTCATAGTATAGAACCTCGCCTCTGATACCAAATTTGCAACGACCCAACCCGAATACAGGGCTTAGGGTTTGACTTAGTGTGAAATTGTATGCTTTGGGCCTCACACACACACGAGCCCGTACGATTTTGCTCTTGGGCCCTGGCCCACATGGCCCGGCCCAAAACAGGTCACACAAGAGTAAGGGGTGACCTTTCAAATAAGCCCCAATCCCCCATCCTTCATTACCGATGTGGGACTCTCCCTATCACAAAAAATTCAAGATAACCAATATTTCACAATAAAGGATAATAAACTCCATGTGATTCACAATCACCAAGCTATCCATATGCAAACTACATGATGCACACTCATATCTCTATGTCAATGCATTTTACACGTCAAACGTGTGTCAACACGTACGTCCCACATATGATATCTCATTACCCACACGTCCCACTTGTGTCAACACATATGTTTCACGTATGCTATCTCACTACTCACACATCACACGTGTGTCAACAGTGCAAAACATGCGTCCCACGCATGCGAACACATTCGCACCCAATATACTCACAAGGCGACACATACATCCCACGTATGTCAACACCACTGCGTTCACAAGGCGGCACATACGTTCCACGTATGCCAATACCACTGCGTTCACGAGGCGGCGTACACGTCCCTTGTGTACCAACACCATCGTGTTAACATCCGTACTCATGCTCATGCCCATGCTCACATCCACACAACACATGCATTCCCACTAACATGACTCATGCAACATGATAAAGATAACACATGGGCATTCATTGATCTTCACTATCACATTATGTAAATCTTCATAATTTATATCAAGCAAGTCAATTAGACATATAATCATAGCATACATTCATTTTCTTCATAGCATGACCTACAACTCCATCATAACTATCTATCACATTTGGCAATAATAGAATAAGACATGTATAGTCCATCAAACGTATACCTTGCATGCTTCATTATCATCAAATCGTACCATATAATTTCATCTATCACCCATATCATGTCATAACATGTAATTCTATTTTAGTACAGCAAGAATTTTATTAAAGTATCTAATAGGAAATTTACCAAGTGTTTAACTTAGATATAATCTATTGTGTGTTGAGACCCTCACCTCTAAGTATTTGTGAAATTGTGCAAGGCTCCTACGGGTCCAAGGGAGGCAAAAGCGAGTTGCGCATCAACTGATAAGCAAGAAATAAAATTATTTCCCCAAAGATGTAACCTTCGAATTCAAGAATTTAAATATTGTAATGTTGTGCACCTAGCCAATTATGCCTCTCTAACTCCTAGGGTTTTGTGAAACCTCAAATATTATATATAATTTGAATTGTTATCGCCCAATAAACGTTGGGAATGCTTTCTTGTAGAGAATGAATTTTACAATACTTGATGAAAATAACATTCCAGCCACTTCCAAGAAAAGCTGATTTAAAAATCCAAAAGGAGTGCTACTGAAAAATCTATTTCAGGTAACAAGGGCCATACTGTCTATGGAAAGTTGAAATACAGTGAATGCAAACAGTATGAAATCTTTCAGCAAAACCAATACATTTAATTAAGGCCAAGGAAGGTGGAAACCAAACAAGAACACTAATCATCACAG
The DNA here is from genome assembly GCA_013350335.1 of Chimonanthus salicifolius. Taxonomy (NCBI): domain Eukaryota; kingdom Viridiplantae; phylum Streptophyta; class Magnoliopsida; order Laurales; family Calycanthaceae; genus Chimonanthus; species Chimonanthus salicifolius. The sequence goes on along the minus strand of CM023540.1, from coordinate 17,831,042 downwards.
TAAATACCAAAAGTTAATTGTTAGGAAATTAAACAAGAGAAAAATTTAAGAATCAAAAAGTTCTTTACTCAAAGATCAGTGGTTGGCTTTATAAATAATTTTAACCAGTGACAAGAAACGAATAAGAAAATAAAAGAAAGGGAAAGTAAATGAAAGTATGTACCAAGGTAAGGATACTCTAATCAATTTACAGTAAATCACTTGTCTGAGTTGGGGCTTGGGCTTAAGAAAGGTTTGGGGATTGTTACTGTAGAGGGATCCCAAAGTCCTATTTGTTGCTCAAAATAAATGAAACAAGTAAATAATCCAGTAATTATACAGTTTTAGAAAGAAATTGAAATAAAATAATTAAGAAAAAAGGTACTGTGTAAAACGATAACTAATTGGGCTAAGTGTCACTAAATACTTCACTCTCCACGTCATCTTGTCGCTTGCTATGTATTAGCTGCTATATTCACAGCGACAAACAACAGGAAACCCAGCCCTTGCTAATCACGAATTTGGCAATTCCTAATTATAAGAAGAGCCCACTTCAATTAGCAACTTCCTCCATGATATGAATCCCCAGACAATAGTGATTTCCCTGTAACTCATACACGCCAATGCCTCTCTATTTTCAATTTAGAAGTTGTCGTGAATTGGACAGGCCATCCTTATCCATTTAAAGTCGGTCTTGCCATCAAGAATCCTTCTTTCTTTGGACTCCCATAGCTAGTTGGATTTAAGTCACAACGTAAATAATCTCCAATTTGGTGAGAATTCACCAACTCTCCACTGCACCTGCAACTCTGCACTTCCGTGCACGCTAGCCGCTCTTGACCATGCTTCTCCTGTAGCTGCAATCTTTTGCATTTCTGTGAGATGCATGCACCCTCCCACGCTCAAGGATGCTACACCTATCTTCTTTAATTAGAAGAATTAGTCAAGCCCAACCCTTGCTTGAACCTGACGCCCTTCACCGGCTTTGTTGGACCCACCATCAACTTTGTCAGACACGCCGTCTTTGTCTGTATGTGATTTTCCGTCCCCTTCGTTTTTCCATCTCCGCTAGCACCATGGAACTCGGACAGAACATCGTAACCTACAAAAGAAACTTTATTTTCAAAGTCATATATGTCACCTGACTTTTTGTTTCTTCTCCTCTTTCCTACTACTCGACTAGTAGAATCCCTCTACCGGTCGATTACTGTACCTCCACCAATGTGTACAAATTATTTTCCTTTTTTCCCTTCATGACGATCATGACTCCTTTAGTAACTCTCAGAGCCCCATCATTCACCTTGAAGATAAACCCGTCACTATATCTAAAGAAATCAAATTTTTCTTTAACTCAAGAATATGCTGCACGTTCTTCAACGTTCTTACCATGCCATCGAATATCATGATTTTGACTGTCCCAACGCCAATGGTTTTACAACTCGCACTATTGCCCACATAGACAAGTCCCTCATCATAGGGTTTGTATGTGTCAAACGACTCTGTGCTGATATTATTAACCCCTGTGTAATCTTTTAAATCGGAGTGACCCAGAGGGATTTGATTATGAATCTACATTATTGAATTTAATGTGTTTAGTATTAAACTATTACAATTTTGGAATTTAAGACGAGGTCAGGATTTTTAGATTGATTTCATATTTTACATACAAAATATAAAAGTAATTTGCTATTCATATAGATTAGAGTCACTTCGAGAGGGTGAACCTATCCTTGGATTGATAACAATAAGAAATAGAGTATTATTAATGGTTAAATATTCATTCATATATTACTATACATGGTATTACTCAACATACTTAGCTATAGGTGTAATAATGGATATGTTGAAAATATCCTCTTATCTAAATATTTAGCCCATAAAAAATCAACTTGATCGATTCAATCAAGCCACATTTTTAAGCTTTCTAAACTTTAATTAATTTAGATTACTTTCTTAATGTTAAAATTTTGATATCTCCAAAAATATGATTTAATAATTTGTTCAAATTGATTTTTAATAGATCTCATACTTAAATGGAGAGATTTTAATCAACCTATCACCACTTGATTCATTATCAGTGTACCATTTGTCATGGTACCGATGATGTTTGGTCGGTCACACTTTGAGATATAGAAGGAAAATTGGTGAATTAGAATTTTTTTTTCTAAATTTGTTACTTAATTTTGCAATAATGATGACATTTGGGCGATTGACTTTTATTTTATTCAATAGAAAACTATAGAATAATCTAAAATCAAGATAGAATTAAAGTAATTTTTATTCATCAAATTTTGATAACTTATAATCAAGGTTGAAATAGTGATTAATTTTAATATATTTAAGATTAAATAATTAGTAATCATTTTTTATTCTTATTTTAATTTTAATATGTTTTATTGTTCTAAACTCTATTGAATGAGATGTAGTAGTCCATATTGTAACAAATCTCATTTTCGAGAGATTAATAGCAATTGTTAATAGTGAAATATTTTTAAATTTTCAAAATTTCATCAGAAATTTAATAAAAAAATCTCTTGAAAAATATAATATATAAAAATAATTAGAATTCAACCCGCACGACCCTAGTTTCAGTACTAATACAATCGGAATCTCTTTTATTATACATCAGTTTTAACTCTTTCTTTATATATTTCAGATTTACCCTTTTTTTTTGCCCACCCATTTAGACACCAAGGTTTTCTGCCATAAGACATCAGTTTTCAAATTTTTGGGATAAATTATCTTTTTACCCTCCCATGTTTTATCCTTCGAACGATCTCTCAAGTGATTTTTCGGTTACTTCCAACGATTCAATTGGGATTCGGAGGAATGAATACCTGTAGCTACAGTAAAATCCTAGTCATTCTAAGGATTAACGGTCCTTCCAAGGAAAATACTTTGTAACTACAATAAAATCCTTTAAAAAATTTAAACGGTAGAATATTTTTCAAAATTTTGAAGTTATTTTTTAAGTACTGTGTACTTTTAAAATTTCTAAAATTAAATATTCAGACTAATTACGATAATCTGATAAAAATACTTTAAAACTTTAAGGTCGTTTGACATTCCCAAATACTTAAAACACAAGTATTTTACAAATAAGGGTATCCCTTAACTGTGTCGAAAATATATTTAGGAGTGTCAAAAGACCTTAAAGTCTTAAAGTATTTTATCAGATTATCATAATTAGTCCGAATATTTAATTTGAGAAATTTTAGAAATACACAGTGCTTAAAAAATAACTTTTTAAATAATAAAATTCCTTTTAAAACTTTAAAGTTATTTTTTAAGCACTAAGTTATTTTCAAAATTTCTTAAATTAAATATCTGGACTAATTACGATAACCGTAAAAATACTTTGAGACTTAAAGGTCTTTTGACACTCCTAAATGTGTTTTTGACACAGCCGAGGGATACTCTTATTTGTAAAACACTATGTTATAAGCATTTGCGAATGTCAAACGACCTTAAAGTCTTAAAGTATTTTTATCAGATTATCGTAATTAGTTTGGATATTTAATTTTAGAAATTTTGAAAATACGCAGTATTTAAAAAATAACTTTTTAAATAATAAAATCTCCTTTAAATCTTTAAAGTTATTTTTTAAGCACTGTTTATTTCCAAAATTTCTCAAATTAAATATCCAAACTAATTATGATAATCTGATAAAAATACTTTAAGACTTTAAGGTCTTTTGACACTCCTAAATATATTTTCGATATAGCTAAGAGATACTCTTATTTGTAAAACACTGTGTTTTAAGTATTTGAGAATGTCAAACGACCTTAAAGTCTTAAATTATTTTTATCAGATTATCATAATTAGTTTGAATATTTAATTTTAAAATTTTTGAAAATACATAATAGTTAAAAAATAACTTCAAAATTTTAAAAAATATTCTACTATTTAAAATTTTTAAAGGATTTTACTCAAATTACAAGTATTTTCCTTCGAAGTTTAAAACTGATGTTTTATAACAGAAAATCCTAGCGTCTCTAAACAGGTGGCCTTTTTTTCATCCTAGTGTCTCTAAACAGGTGGCCTTTTTTTCTCTTTTCTTTATAAAAAGATGAAAAATGATCATCCTCCATCTTATCTTTTGGAAAGTGGGTAGAACTGCAGAGTCGAGTTTCATGCTTTATTATGCAGGAAGTACAACATAGAGTCTAGACCACTACAGGCCTACTTCTCCTCTTTTTGACACTTCCTGAATCATCTACAGGGGCAGCTAAACCTTTCCATAAGGACTTTAACACCTGCAAGGTGAGTCTGTAACTCCTTTCCCTGATTTTTTGACACGTGGATCCAATTATCAAGAAACAGGCTAATTGTACATGACTCGATCCAGAAACTCCATGATCAACGATCTATACCCATTGGGTTAATTCAGAAACAGCCTTTTTATGGGCTGGGTTTTTGTTTTTGGAAGAGAGAGAGAAGCAAGTCCCATAAATCGCTTCGTGTGAGAAAAACTGGCGATGCTGAAAACTGAAGAGAGAGAGAAGGGGGGAGGGAGAGAGGGAAGGATCCGAGAATTTCAGAATAAGCCAACGATTATCAAGCTCGATATGATGTAGAATTACACACAGATAATTTGGTGCCTCTCTCTTAATTAATGATAGACCTTATGATGTTATTTATAGAGATAATATTAATATAAATATGAAAAGTAAATAAAGATGAAATCCATAAATAAAAAAATATAATATTTAATAAAATCTAAATATATAGAAATCTATTCTAATACCTAAATATATAAAAATATATCGAAATCTATCTTAATACCTAAATATAGAAAAAAAAAACGGAAAATTTTGTGACTGGCTTACATCTTAAATTTTATCCAATATCTTCACCGAAAAGAGATGAGTTCTTCGTCAGTTCGTCCATAAAAAAATGATAGCCACGTTCAGAGACAAGACCATCATTAACCAGCGATCCATTATTTTATCATGAACTCGTTAATTGGTAAGTATTTTGCTTTTCAAAATGCCTCAATTTCTCCTATTTGTTAAACCATGTTGAAAAAAAAAACTTAAATCTATAATCTATTGAGATATAGAGAGTTCAGTAGAGTCTAACTTTAATCTATAGAGATTAAATTTTTATTACTAATTTTCAGTCTATATGAAAAATAGATCCTAACAATTTTTTATTCAATCAATCAATTTGAGTCGAATTAAATTAAGTCAATAAATCAGTTCATATAAGTAGATCTATTTACATTATATTGAAATGTTTCAAATAGGTAAAATCTAAAAAATAAATATCTGTCATTAAAACATAATCACTGTAAAAATTGTCTGAAAAATCATCAGAAAAAAAATAAAAATGAGCACTACATATTTATAAATATAATTTGGTTACCTGAATTGTACACAACATCATTTTAGGCGAAAAGAGTCGCACCCTTTTTAAGTCTTTAGTTGAATAAAAGAATAATTAACTAGTACCAAACAAAATATTTATTTTAGTTGAGAATGGATTTTAGTCTTAAAATTGTTTTGAGTGGACAATTTAAGTAATTTACTATTATAGTTTTATTTTTAAATAATGTCATTTTTGTTTCATTGGACGTTAGAGAAGGCAATCAGTCTATAAAAATAATTTATCACATTAAAGTATAAAGATCAACTCAAGATTGATGAGATAAAAAAATGCAGATGATAATAGTGAAGAACTTAATTCTTTCTAGTCCATTTAATGAAATAACAAAAAAATATAATCAGAGTCTCGGGTTAAAAAAATAGTGGAAAGAAAACTAGTTAAAAATATACCGCTTCCACATTTGATTCTTTTAAAACAAGTAGTATCCATGTTCATTTCTGATTTCAAATAAAGTGAATGCTGTTTTAAAAATAAATAAATAAAGGAAAGGATACTGATATAAAAACTAGTCGTTGTCCACTTTTAAAAATCGAATAGTCTTTTACTATTTATTTGAATATCTTTCATGGATAGATTGGTGTTTATTAGTAATAATATGAATATTAAATGAAGAGAAATGACTAGATGCATGAAATTTGATCATAGTAAGATTAAGTCTGATCTATCCATTATTTATTGGTGAAATTTTAAATATTTAATATTTTTTAATGGAGAGTGGAAAGTATAGACCCAGTGGACCCGGTTTCTCGAAGTTGATTTCAAAACGCATACACGGTGAGGGAACTTATCACCTCTTTTAGCACGCATCTATACACATTATTACTCTATCAGATGTGTGGGTACAAAATGCGGCGAATGGGGTCCCCCGGTATTATAGGCCACTCGGCAAGGGAACTGTTGATACCATTATGTGGCGGGGGCCTCATCCGGGTGTATTTGTACCCATTGCTCATGGAGCACCTATGAATAGTTTATCGGATGTCATGACTTGTTGATGATATGATAACATGATTGGTTGATGTGTGATAACTTGCCATGTATGTGATTAATAATTTAATCAACATGCTTTGGAATTGCGTGCAGTAGATAGTAGATGATACCACTTTCTATGCTCGTATGGAACATGCCATGATTGATACCATATCTGAATGTTAATGTGTAGCATGTGATAGATGATGATGTATATACTTAATTATGTTGCGATATGACATATTGACGGCATGCGTAGAGATAATTTTTGTATGCATGTAGCTAATGTAAATGGAATGTCGGTGGGGGCATGGGTACTAGGCAACATCAGGATTTAGAGACTACCCCTAGCTTGCGGGTGGCTAGGATTGAGAGGTTATGAGAAACCGTACTAGGAAACGTAGTTTGGTTATGGATCAATAGATGATGGAGGTGTCCCCCCTACTAGGGGTTGAGCTGTTAGGCCTACCGTTGGTGGTCTTCAGACACGCTTGTGGGTGAGGCGTCGTCTGGGTTAGAGAACGAGGTGCCCAGGAGTCTCGGTCGGGACCAATGGCGAGGTAGTCATGGAATCTTCAGGGAAGTCATTGGGTTGGGTGTTGGTTGACCCTAGGTAGACTTGGAGGACCTGGTTGTTACGCTACCCGAGTACGTGGCGGATGAGACGTCCCCAGTGGTCTAATGGGTTGAGTGGTTCGCCCGCGTGGAAACCAGAGGGTGGGATGTTGACTTGTGATCCTCGAGTGACCGAGTAGGCTGAGGAGGTGCTCGCCTGGTCATTGGTCGAGGGATGATGCGGTGAGGGACAGCTCCCGCCAGTATGCCTTGTGGTCCCCGGATGACCGAGTAGGCTGAGGAGGTGCTCGCCTAGGTCGAGGGACGATGCGGTGAGGGACGGCTCCCGCTGGTATAGTTTGTGATCCCCCGGATGACCGAATAGGCTGAGGAGGTGCTCGCCTAGGTCGAGGGACGATGCAGTGAGGGACGGCTCCCGCTGGTATAGTTTGTGATCCCCCGGATGACCGAGTAGGCTGAGGAGGTGCTCGCCTAGGTCGAGGGACGATGCGGTGAGGGACGGCTCCCGCTGGTATAGTTTGTGATTCCCCGGATGACCAAGTAGGCTGAGGAGGTGCTCGCCTAGGTCGAGGGACGATGCGGTGAGGGACAGCTCCCGCTGGTATAGTTTGTGATTCCCCGGATGATCGGGTAGGCTGAGGAGGTGCTCGCCTAGGTCGAGGGACGATGCGGTGAGGGACAGCTCCCACTGGTATTGTCGTGATCCCCGGATGATCCATTAGGCTGAGGATGTGCTCGCCCGCTCATTGGTCGAGGGATGATATGATGAGATGTTCCAGGCTAGGACTCCTGTATGGTGGGTACAGCCTGTGGTGTGATGTGGTAGTGCTTTTACCCGTGATTATGACTTTGGGGTCCATTGTTGAGACTTGTGTTGTGGGTGTTGACTCACCAGGAATTTATGAGCAACTAACGAGTGAGTTCGGCCGGCTCACTTGGTAGAAGACCTATAAAATTCTATGAGAGGTGAATACACCAGTCGTGTGGAGACCAGCATATGGGGTCCGAGATTATAGATTTGACTATCGAGACTCTGATGCTTAGTCGATGAAACCATAGATGAGTCTGGCTGGCAGTTTGTTGAGGACTGGTGAGGTGCTTACTCCCGTGTGGTAATCAGTTGGGACTTTAGTGAGTCCGACTCTTGGGTTGGTCGTGGTATGCGTGCGGGTTGTCATGAGAGGGTCAGAGGTTTAGTTGAGGACTAGAGACCCCGATCTGGTTGAGAATCAGTCTGCGTACCCGTGGATGGGTGGACTGTTGCAGTTGGATGCTTAAGGGAGTTGCCTTGCGTTGGTTAGAGGATGTTCTAGAGACCCGGCCGACGTGGGCCCGGTGCTAGGGGTAGGGCACATGTTTGTATGGTCATGCATGTAGACATCTTAGACATTGTTGTGTTCATATGATATTATGTCGTGTATGCTTGGTGACATATGGTGCGTGTGTTACCCTCACTGGGCATGTAGAGCTCACCCCTTGCCTCACAGGTACTTCATAGACGAAGGGCCGGCGGGACCCCCAATCGAACATCGGGCATAGAGTTGCAGCTTTGTAGTTGTATTGGTTTCATTTTGTATTTGAGGACCTGTTAATCTATTTGAGATATATGTATTGTTCACTGAGCCGGATGAATGTAATAATGGGTGATGCTATCATTTAAAATTATAATTGATGCTTACTGTTTTTGGCTTATTGGTGGATTACTATGATTAGTGCGGAGAAAAAAAAGGTACCCGAAATTGTATTGGGACGGTTTTAGGAGTCCGTATCAGTTTTAACGTGCCCGTAGCGGGACGGGTCGTTACACAACTGACTGGCCACGAAGATTTGATAAAGCAGCACACTGATTGGCTGTAAAACTTGTTGTTTGCAGCGTTGCTTTCTGCTGCCTCTCTTCTCGTTCTCTGACGGGAACTCCGCCTTGCTGCGCCCCTTTCTGTTGTTGGCGCTAACAACTTCTACTCCGTGGCAAAATCTGGCCTGACTTGCCCAGATCTGCCTGCACTTTCAGATCTGGTGTTCTGGCGCTTGCAGATCTCATTCTTGTCTTGCTTCGTCAACATTCCCGTCGGCCACAAACAACCCAGGCCACGTCATTTCTCTCTATTCTCCATTCGTTCTTCATCTCTACTTGCTCGTCCCAGATCTGTGAGATCTGTGAGAAGAAAGGGGGAGAGAGAATAAGAGAAGAACTCTCCATCGCTGCCCAGCTGGCGCCAATCGCTCGATCTGTTCCTTCCACTGCTACCGCTGCTCTGTCTATGCGCTGGCGTGCTTTCCAGATCTGACGCCAAGAGCAGATCAGCCTGTCTACTGCTTCGTTCCCTGCTATTGCCTACCTCTGCGACCTCATATCTACTTTTTTGATGGCTCCTCAGATCCGGCGTGCTAGCACTCCGACAACCACATCTGCCATTGTTGCTGCGTCTGCCACCTTTGTTGCTGCATACTTACACCTTCACCGTCTGCACCATCCTTTGGTGCTTCACTGTTCAACCGCCGGTCCATCTTGAAGTTGTTTTTGAGACAACTGGGCACGGGGCACTTGCACCACTCTACCAGATACTAGAATCAACAGTTGCTGGACCAGATTATGAGTAGCCCAATTCTAGATTTACCCGAGCAGAGAGATTTTGTTCTCAGATCAAATCTGAGACTTTAAAGATTTGCAAATTGTTGTTTGCACGCCATTCCTGCTGGCGCTCGTGTATGCAACCACGTTCTCTCGTGTTTTCTGATGTTTCTTCTCACCATCATCCGTGCGATCTGTGCCAAGAAGAAAGGGGGAGAGCTGAAGAAAGGGACACAAGTTACCCTTCTCCTCTTACTTTGTTGCTGAAGAAGGGACACAACTTGACCTTCATTCGAGCACGTCTTATTTTTGTCGTTTCTCGAAGATGAGACGGCATATTTTGGACACATGTCCATTTGTTGTGGAATTCATCCACTCCTTTTATCTGGAGGATTGATTCGTCCCCAATATTTGCTAGCCTTTTTATGGTTACAGCCTCATTTGCTGGCCTTTCATGGTTACAGCCTTATTTGCTGTCTTTCATAGCTTCAGCCCTCATTTGCTGGCCTTTTATGGCTTCAGCCCTCATTTGCTGGCCTTTCATGGCTTCAGCCCTCATTTGCTGGCCTTTCATGGTTACAACCTCATTTGCTGGCCTTTCATGGCTTCAGCCCCCATTTGCTGGCCTTTATGGCTACAACTATTGTTCACTGACCTTTCCGATCTGATTGATCGATATAATGGCTTCAGTCCCTTATTTTTCAGGCCATTCGTCGCCTGCATTTATCGCATATTGCAATCATTGTTTGCCGGACAATTGTCTTACGGCCACTGCCGTCATCCGAGCCTCTTTCTCTATTTCAGGCCGCCATTGGTGTTCGCCACCTGTCATTTTGCAGCCAATCAACGTTGCGACATAAACACATATTTGCAGCCAGTCAACGCTGCCACTTCAACAAGTTTTACAGCCAATCAGTGTGCTGCTTTATCAAATCTTCGTGGCCAGTCAGTTGCCACTTTTGCAGTTCACCTGCTGTTTCTTCACGTTCCAAGCTTCGCGTTCATCCACGCTTCAGCTTCTACTCCGTGGCAAAATCTGGCCGAACTTGCCCAGATCTGCTTGCACTTTTAGATCTGGTGTTCTGGCGCTTGCAGATCTCATTCTTGTCTTGCTTCGTCAACATTCCCGTCGGCCACAAACAGCCCAGGCCACGTCATTTCTCTCTATTCTCCATTCGTTCTTCATCTCTACTTGCTTGTCCCAGATCTGTGAGATCTGTGAGAAGAAAGGGGGAGAGAGAATAAGAGAAGAACTCTCCATCGCTGCCCAGCCGGCGCCAATCGCTCGATCTGTTCTCAGGTGCAACCCACTGCACATAGGCAGTGGTTTGTTTGGCCGACGACCGCTGTTTTAGCCGTCGCTTCCGCTGAAAGAGGCGTTGTTGTTTCAGATCTGCCATCCCACCAACGCCGTCTTCTGTAAACAATCTCTGCTATGTTCGAGCATCACGCCGTTCTCTAAAACAGATCTGGATCTCGCCCTACTTCCGCCTTGCTCTGATACCGGATGAGCAAAGGAGTAGGACCTTTTTTTTTTTTTCTTTTGCTGTTTGTTCGGTGCTATAACTGTGAATCTCAAATCGGATATAAGAAAAAAAAATTGATGAAAGACCAGCAGAAACGATGTGCAGGAGGGGAGATCTGATCGACGCTGCAGGTGGGGATTGTTGTAGATCAGATGAAAAAACATACGGAAGCAAGTGCATAGAGTCCCCTCCCTCTGCCAACGAGATTCCTCGGGCAGAGGGAGAGAAGAGAAATCCACGAGAAATTGACTCTCAGGTGACCTGCTCTGATACCATGTTAGAAAAGAGAAAATTGTATGTTGTATTAAATCCCTATGCTATTACATGTATATATAGCCTCTAGCCGACCCTAAGGCTATCATAATCAGACTCAAACACTTAACTAATTATAAATCAAATACACCTCTTAATTAGAGGTAAACCCAAACTAGAATCCTAATTATATTATAATTAGGATAATCTAAATATATTTCAACAAATTTCTCTTCTGTCATTTTTGGTTGTGAGGCTGTTGTTTGGTTTTAGAGTGGTTGGTTTGTACTTCTTATTTTAAGTTCAAGTGAAAATATAATATTTCATCAATGTTTTATTGAAAATAAAAATTAAGCATTAGAATGATCCACGTGATTGACCTTAGACAATCTAAAAGTATATTGAATTTTATATTCCTAAATAATTGTTTTATTTATTTGAAAAGAGTAAATTTCATTTATTTTCCAAGAGAGAGATTAAAGCTATTGGGATTTTATGTATTATTGATATTTAGATATTAAAATCATAAAATTAAAATGATTGAATGAAGGTTAAACTTCACTATCTCTCTATATACTCTTCATATAGAGTTTATATCATGACAAAATGCCAATCTCAGTATAGAAATCTCTTTGATAAACTAGCTTGACTGACTTCTAGCCTTGACTATGAGTTTAAGGTCCTAAAATCTATGAGAAAAACCACGAAAGTAAAAGTGTAATCAATTGAATAATCGACTTGCCAACAAATACAGACAAATTTGAGACTTCATTAAAGTTCATTTGGTTTGAGACAATTCACAACAGAACTGTTATATTGGAAACGACTATCATGAACGAACCCATTTTAGGTACTATTTTTATTATTTATTGATTAATTAATTTTTTGTCTAGTTTATGTTTTTTATGCTCAATCTTGCTTATTTTTTCCAGTAGATCTTCTTTAACAGACAACTTAACATACTTTATTTTCTTACACTGCTTGTGAGGTGAAACAAGCAACAAAATGGAGCATATTAAGATTCCTATGCAGATGTTTTTTTCATTACAGAGAAATACAGTAACGATCAGTAATGCCGGAGCGAATAATTTTGGAATAAAAGTGGAATCTTTTAATCTTTGGTGGCATAAGCATCAAAGCATTACGTTCGATGCAGAGGATAAAGAAGATGAGTCTGCATCAATTTATTTACGAATTAAAATAAAAGATGGATTTCCATTAGAAGATGTGTCAATGCCCAAGAAGATAAAAGAATATTTGAAACTTGTTCCAAGTTTTATAGTGGAAATGACTTTGGGTTTCAGATTAGTCTTATAGTATAATTTGGAATGGTTTGAAGTGCTTGTCTTTATTCAAGGAAGCACATTTGCAAATATACTTTTCGAGGATAATCTACATATTAGGGAAGTTGGTTCTGAAATTTGTTTTTTATGCATGGGTGTGCCTTTTTACGAGATGTCAATAGTGTGTGGTATGCAGTTTCTGAAAGTCAATTGTTTGATATATCTCTACATGAAAATGAGATTTTATTATCTCCCAAACGTAGTTTTGAATTTTGTGGTTCATTTATCAAGGAGATTCAATATGAAAAGGAAATTTCCTTTTATCTGGATGGTGGACAGTTCTATTGAGCCTACTAGTTGGATAGAATTGGTAAAATTGGGTTATGAATATTTGGTTAAATTGTTTTCATAATTATTTTTTAGGCAAGTTTGATTGCCTTTGCGTGCTTTTCTACTCTCTCATCTGCCAACTGTTGCACTTGCTAATCTATTTACGAAGATGAAGCACACAAGTGTGTACTAGATTTGAGTGGAAGTAGAATAATTGAACGCTAAATAATAGCCTTACCACAAGGACTTGAGAAGCTATCCTTCTCTTCGAATTCTATCATATTTTGTTTGGAGTTCGAAAGACACTGTTTGCAACGTGAAGAAGCTGAAAAATTTAAATCTTAAAGGATCTACTATGCTTTCGGGACTTTAGCATGTGAAAAGTGAAAGTTTAGTGGATGGTGCTGACTTGGACAAGAAAAGATATCTTAGAAAGCTGATATTGAAGTGGGATGTTTGTTCATCAAGTTCAGAACATGTAAATAATAATTCAGCTGTGTTGAAAAAGTTAAAGACCTTCCCTCAAGCTTGAGGAGCTAAAAATCAGTGGTTATCATGGTATTGAGTTTTCATTATGGACGTCCGACAGAACATTATACAGGTTACTTAGAATTGAACTGATAAATTGTAGGGCATGCAAATCTTTGCCTAGTCTTGGAAAGCTACCTCTCTTTAAATATATTAGTGTTAAGGATTTGCCTGAAGGCACACATGTGGATCACCATATCTACGGTTCTGATCAGATTTCAGAATTTCAATCATTATTTGAACTTGAGTTCAATGGCATGGATAGATGTGAGCAGTGTGTTGATCCACATTTTATTTTTAGGACTGGAGAGAGCCCAAGCCTATTTTCGGGCTTGAATGACAAATTCAACCTAGATTCATGTATGCTTCTACGATATTTTGTTCTCGACCTTATTTATGTCTTCAGATGAGTTGATTAAAGTTCGTAACCCTTTAAAATATATTTATAGTTCTTGTATAGAACACTAATCATTTGCATATTATTAGTGTTACGCGCGGAAATAAGAAAAAATCGAACGGAAATAAACACAGCATAAGACTATTTTAACGTGGTTCGGCCTACCTGACCTACGTTCACGGAGCGAAAGAATATTTTGTTAGCGTTACGCGCGGAAACAAGAAAAATCGAACGGAAATAAAAACACAGAGCAACACAATATTTTAACGTGCTTCGGCCCACCTGGCCTACGTCCACGGAACGACAGAATATTCACTATATGAGAAAGAATATACATGTACAATAATAATGACTCCCTTGAGTCAAGAGCCCAAACTCGAAGTCCCGAGCCCCTTGTACACTCCTGTATAAGACACATCGACGTCACCTTTCAGTTGATGTGAGTCTCTCTCATACTCAGAATAGTGAACCCAACTTCTGTGTTCCTTCCTCTACGCTTCCTGCGTCCTACGAGCAATTCCGACATGTTTCTCAAACGCGAGCGTCTCAGATAATGGTGTGTCCCACACACACAGATCTACACTTCTGCTCTAGCGATGGAGTTTCCTTTCTCCAGCCGCACTTCTGCTGGCTGCCACTCACAGATCTGACAACCCAGATCTGCAGCGGTATTGCACTGTTGCTTACGCCCCTCTCCAGCCATCGAGCTGTCCTCCATACATTGTCAGATCTGCGTACCATTGAGATTCTACGCCGTCTTGCATGCGGCCACATAAGGCCCTCTTCACATGCGACTGAGAGGTCCAAGGCCAAAAGGCCTTCCTCAAGGACGTCCCTCTCTCAATGCCTTCCTGGGATTTCACACCCATTCATGTGTATTGGACCCACATATTTATAATATGTGTTGCCTACAAAACAGCCCCCATATTTAGCAGTTTCTTCAGGAAGCACACGTTCCTTGCAAGACAATCGTAAGCCCCCTATATACAGCCTATCTTGTCTCCATTTCAGTCGTGTCCTACATAGCAATTCCTAATATGATTAGGAAACCTCTTATTAGAAGTCTCTACAAACTTCCTAAAGCAGGCAACTCTTCTAGATTTTCTAAGAGAAAATCTTGTCTCAATTGTGTGGAATCGAGACACTCCAACATATTTATTATAAAAGAGAAAGAAATACATATATAATATTAATGACTCCCGTAAGTCATAAGCCCAAATCCGAAATCCCGAATCCCTTTTACACCCATGTATACAACACACAGACATCACCTCTCAGTTGGTGTTTATATTTCTCTCATACCCAGAATAGTGAATCCAACTTCTGTGTTGCTCTTTCTATGTTTCCTATGTTCTACGAGCACATCCCGACATGCTTCTCAAACGCGAGCATCTCTGATGATGGTGTGTCCCACACACACACAGATCTGTACTTTTGCTCTGGCGAAGGAGCTTTGTCTTTCGAGCTGCACTTTTGCTGGCTGCCACTCACAAATCTGAAAATCCAGATCTACAGTGGTATTGCACTGTTGCTTCTGCCCCTCTCCAGCCGTCGAACTGCATCTTCTCTACCGTTGATGGTGTGATCCCACACACCTCTCCTGCATGCGGCCATGTCAGACCTCATCACATGCAGCACTCGGCCAAACTGTCTACATCTTGGTTGCTGTATGTAATACCCATATACGCTCTCAATATATATAATGTATATAGGATTTGTCCCACGTGGAAATAATCCCATCATGCAATAATGTGATGTACCTTGCTGCCAATGAAAACCTACCTGTATGAGTTTTCACACCTCCAGCACAAACCCATGATACACTTGCCATACATGCAGACTCCACCATCCGCATACACTCTTCATTAAGAAATTGCCGAGTGCATCAAGAGAGATTCTCTAGATGCTTATTCCTTATTCAGTGTCCCATTATTGCAAGAGTATTTCCTAGGTACAAAGTTGTATATTGTCCAAATTAAATCAACATTAATTTGGACTCGACCATATGTTGGTGAATTAAGTCATAATCCCAACACATATGGTATTTTAATCTCTTTTCATCTACAGGTTTGTTCATTTGCATTTTTATTTTATATTTTTAATTTATATGTTTGGCCTTTCATTGGGCTGCCAGGATTTGGACTTGAAATTGAATGTTGAAGCTCTCTTTTCTCAGTATAAACTTTTAGAACAGGACTAGGGATGAACCCTATTTTTTCTAGACCCTAAGGATTTCATTTTCGTACTTCCCTTGAATGACAAGCATCTTGATAAGGTTAAATTTCTTCTTCTTTTTTGCCCTTTATTCTAAGTTTTAGCACAGTCGAGATGATGGTGGACAAATAACCTAAATTATGAGGTGCATACTTTAACCTAAGCCTAATTTTAGTGTCTTCATGAGACCAACATAACAAAATAAAATGCTAGTCATCTGAAATATTGGAAGGTATGGTAACAACCAACATGTCTACCAAATGTATTTTGAGAATGTCCATGTAAATAGTTTCAAAAAATTAAAAAAAAAAATAGCCCTAGTTAAGATGAGGTTGCTTAATACTAGGAGAGGCCCAATTGGTCTCAAACTTCCATGTCTCTAAAATTTTTGTATTTTCAGATCCATTTTCTATCTATAATGTAAGCCTAAAAATGAAATGAGAAATGAACACGTGTTCTTGTTTAAAAAAATTCAAATGCGGAAGCGATATTTTTCCCGACACTCTAATAATATATTTTTGTTATTTCATTAAATGAATTAGAAAGGATGAATTGTTCCTTATTATTATCATTTACATTATTTATATCATTATTCTAGAGTTGATCTTCATAGTTGAATTTAATAAATTATTTTTATATATCTAATTTATAAATTTCACTTATTTGAAACATATCAATGTAATGTAAGTAGCAGGGTACAAAAAATGTTATCAGCCGATATTTTTCTCTTTCCTCTTTTTTTTTTTAAACAACCGATATCGACCGATATTTTGATATCGGCCGATATGATGCTATCCAAATTCGATATATATCGGCCGATACGATATGTATCGGCCGATATTTCGACCCTTGATAAGTAGGTCTATTGATTGATTGAATAAAAAATGAGTTCGTTTGGAATTTGCTAGAAAGAATCCTAAACATCACGTAGTCTGAAAATTGGTAATTCGAATTTAATCTCTATTGCACCCTCTACATCTCAAGTTAAAATTCATTACTTACATAATTAAAGTGAAATTGTCCATGCTAATTTCTTGCTTTAAAATTTGTTTAGCAAAAAGATATCATTGTTGATGCCTTTTAATTATAGACAATTATTGTCATGCTCCAAACGCCAGGACATGACTTAGGTAGTGGATTAAGTTAGGGAAAAAAATGACTATTTTTTTCTGTTATGAATTTAAACATTTTTCCGAGGTGAGGAATTCTATTGAAATTTCCCCCCCACTCTTCCCCTTCTCCCCCCAAAATAAATTTTATCAGGTATTCTGCTCCTCACAACAACTCAAGGAAATCACAAGTCCATTCCCCAAAGGGTGAGCTTTATAAGCCCAGTTATGATAAAAATTCCCACTCAGTATATATTTAGAGAATAAATACTTACATATATACATACATACAAGAAATTTTAAATCGAAAACCCACAAAAACCTTTCATTGAAAACTTAACTTGTTTTAAAAAAATATCACAGTATACAAAAATCATTTTCCAAAACTTCCCAGTTTATCGAATATTTTTCGTTTAACATCAAAACCTCCTGATTAGGGTTCAATGCCATATTTCGGAGCATGGGTGAAAAAAATGGCCAGGCCGATATGATTCTCTCTCCTGTTTTTTTTTTTTTTTTAAGTATCGGTATTATTTTATTATTTTATTTTTTCTGAAGTAAAAAAAATAAAAAAACCGAAAAAGAAACTGTTTTTTTTTTAAATACCGATATTAATCATATCGGCAGATATCGGACCGATATGATTCAGCGATATATCAGCCGATATGAAGCCTGTACGACTGATACAATACTTATTGGCCGATATGATAAGGGGCTTAAAATCCCAATCATATTGGTTGATACGTTTTGTATCGGCCGATATTTGTACCCTTGTTTCGGAGCTTTTTTAATCTCCAGGGCGACCGCTTTGGATTATAGTCTTAAGAAGCGAGAGTCTTGAGTTTGATTCTAACTCTACTTCAAAATGTCACTTCTCCTAAAACTACTCTAGTGTGTGTGAGTAGGAAGGCTTGCACATGCCTCAAAAATTAATCAAATATTTTAAAAGACCTGAACATTTTAAATTCTTAATCATAAAAAAAGATTTTTCTCGCACATCACTCTAATGACAACTATCAAATTCTAATTATAATCTTTTATCTTTCTTCTTTGTACACCAAGACAATTTTTGGATGAGTAAAAAATGCATAGGAAAGTTACAGAAGATATAAAAATAAGTTATATGGGTGTAGCTCAACTGTTTGCCTCTCACCTCAGGAAGTGGGAGATTATAGGTTCGAGCCTCTATAATATAACCTTAGTGTGCCTTACGGGTAATAGGCTTATCCGTGAGAATTTTAGTAAGACTGCGCTTGAGTTTCACACGTTAATCCAAAAAAAAAAAAAGAGCTATATGGGTTTGGGATATGACTTGCAACCAAATTTGTTCAAGGTCTATCCGCTTACATCTCTAAAATCTAAATAAGCTCTTACAAAAATGAGTTGGGTCACTAAGCCTTGAGTGTGACTTCAAAGACCACATGAATTTATTAGTGTGTTAGGCCTCAAATTTAAAAGAATGATACGTCATGAGCGAGAATCAAATTTGAGCATCCTGATATGTAGGTTGAAAATAAAACCAAGAGGCCCAAAATTATTATTTGATATTGTGGTCATCTCATATCAATTGCCAACATGTTGGTGATGGTGCAGTAGATTCAACATTTGTGCAATATTTTTAAAATATCAAGTTTTATTTTTTCATGTCAAGCCATGTTAAAACAAAAAAAAAAAAATGATTAAAAATTTAGTTCTATTTTTTTAATAGGTGAGTGCTTTATGACTTAATGAACCATTCTAAAATTGCAACTGATAATTTTGTCATTTCATTTCTATTTTAATTCTCTTTTTTCTTATTAAAGATACAATCATCAGTCTAGTAAAATTCAAGGGTTGTTTGTTAATCTTAACAAGAGTCTTAAATTGTTGAAAAATGATTATTGATATGGCTCCATAATAAAAATAAATTCTATTTAAAAATATATTAATATGGCTCCAATCAACGTTATTATGATTGTATGGGATTTGTTATGGATATTCAAGATATCACGTTAATAGTTATTTGAACTGATTAAATTTAAAAAGAAAACCATTTAATAATCTTCTTATTTTGACAAATGACAAAAGAAAAAATGAAGAATAATAAGTAATGTATTAAAAAAGGCTGGCGATTTAAACACCGCTCTTTTCTGATAGGATACACCGTTTTTCCAAAAAATGGTGTGAAATAGAACTCTCTATTAACTATTATTTTTATTTATTTATATCAAATTTGATAAAAATTAAGGTCAATCATCTTAACACGGTCAAAATATATTAGAAGACATGAGATGGAGTGAAATTTCTCTTTTACTCTTATCAGTATACTGCTCATCAAGTAACGATTTACCAATAACACACTCCTATGTATATTCTCTGCATATTAGTACTTGTTACTTGATAAACGGTACACCGTTGTAGGTAAAATAGAAATTTCACTCTATCTTATGTCTCGGAATAAATTTTGTCCGTATTAAGATGAGCGTCTAAAATTAAGAAAAGAAATTTCATTTTAGAATTTTAATATTGATAATCTTTATTTATCCTGATAAATTTATTATAATTAATGAAATACAAATTTTAAAATCAACCTGAGTTATGATTTTATCGTGACCCAGTAGTGTCGTGGAAAAAGCATTATTTCCGCATGCGTACGAAAAGCAAAGCTGCGGCTAAACTGAAATTCTGAAAGGATGGATTGAAGAGTTGAAAACGCAATTACTTTAGAAGGAAAAGGAAGCAGGCTAAGGTAATACATTAATCTCATGCAAATATAACTAGTGAGTGACTCAATGTGACTTGCTTCCCCACCGTACAAGATTATGGACTAGAGATTGATAAAGAAATAAAAAGGAGAGCCGACGCTATTTTAATATGACAAAATTTATAAACAGATAAAGGATAAGGTGAGTTTTCATTTTACCTCTACCAATGTACTGCTAATCAATTACTGGTTTACTCATAACATATCATCTACATATATATGATGTGTTATAGGTACACTGATACTTTATTAGCAGTATAATGGTAAAGGTAAAATGGAAATTTCACTTTATTCCTTGTTTCGTAATATATTTTACTCGTGTTATGACGGGTGGCCTTCTTCCACAGTTATTTTGTGTTATCCGACACGAGTTTTACTGTATTGTCCATTTTATCTTTTGAATTGACTCTTTAAAACCTTTAATGTAAATAATTCAAAGGTTTCGAATGGCAAAATTGAAAATACAGTAAAATTTGTGTCAAGTTACACAAAATACTTATAAGAGGATCGCTATCAAAAAGAACTTATTAATTTACCGTTGTGCGGAATTTATTTTAGTTTGGATTTAGTAAGCTCTTATCTTACATGGCTTTAAAAAAAATTAAAATTTTGATAAGTTTTTAGAAAGGCATTTTAACTATGCTAAACAAAAGGTTTAATTAATATGTTTTACTGTTATAAACAGCTAAGGATGGATTCTAATTGATTCACGTGTTTTGCAATAATGTGAAAATCAAAATGAGGAATAAATTAGAAAAATACGAAAAAGGTCATTAGAATATTATAAATTGGAAGAAACTTTAAATGGGGTTGTATTAAAAATCTGAGCTTTAAGGTAAAACTTTTAATGGGGTTGTAAAACAACCATGCACTCATTTCAAAAAGGCTACTACCATGCAATAACAGCTGGGTACTCTTCCATCATCCACCAAATGTCTCAAATAAATCCGGACCGTCATTTGCTTTTCATACTAGTACTTTACTGCTAGACGGGCGCGAATGCTGGCGTGAGAGAAAAAAAAGTGTTGGAAAGTTATAAAATAAATAGTGTCAGTATAAGAGCAGCTTTTCAGACTAGTACTATACTGCTTTGAGTCTGGGACTTCAGCTTTTTTTCATACAATTGTCAAGTAAAAAAATATTCGTATAAGAAAGTTATTTGACAAATGTATGAAAAAAAATTTAAAAAGAAAAAAAGTGTAGTACGCCAAACTGTATCAGAGAAGCTATTTTTATAGAAAATGTTCGTATTTATAATAAATTTATGCAAGAATATTTTTTGCCAAATTAACTAAAATTTTAAAGATAAAGACATTTAAATAATTACAAATAATTAAATTTTAAAAAAAATTGATTTAATAAAAATGATTTTATGGTCGACAATCAACTGCAATCGTTTTTAATAGACCGGACCCATCATTAAAGATCAGAACCACTTGGATTTATACCCGGACCTGGATCTGAGAGTTTGCAATGACAATTTCTCATTTACCTCTATTGTAACCATTTACGTGCGACCGAGCGTGGAGCAGAAGTGTAAGATTCATTTCATCGTGTGAATTATACTTTAAATTATCATTTTAACCGATCTATCGATAGATATTTAGATGATTTTTTTTTTTGTCCTCTGATATTTTTCTAATTTTTTTACAGAAAATTAAAAAAATTATAAAGTTTATAAATATATAATTTTTCATTAAATATAATGCATAAACTGCAGTCAATCATTTTGTTTTTGTTATCAAATGTTTGATAGCCTCAAATCTCAATGCTTATCTATAAACTTGAATAATCTAATAATCTCTATTAGTTAATAACTTAATTAGTTATTTAAATTTTAGTATATAATCTATTCTAGTAGATGGTGGTTGCATTTAATTGTATAAAGCCTCAGCACTTGAGTTTATCCTAGTGATATATCATCTCATGGACTTATTAGAATGAGCAATGTGTTGATCCACAGTTTGTTTTTATGCCTGGAGAGAGCCCAAGCCTATTTTTTGGCTTGAATGTCAATAAAATCAACATGTATTCATGTATGATTCAAGGCCCAAGTAGAACTTTGTAGTTAAGACTACAATATTTCGTTCTCGAACTCGTGTTTTGTCTTCAGATCAGTTGATTAAAATTTGAACCCTGTATGATATGCGATTTTGCATGCATTTTTTTTGGTGATTTTTTTGTTGACGTGGGTGGCTCAAATCCAAGTCCACATAAGAAGGGACTCCTATAATAGTAGTTACAGAAAAGAGGTAAATCCTATTCATAAGAATCTCAGTTCTAATCCCATTGCAACTTAGAAGGGACGGTGGGTATGGCTGATTTCCAGGCCTAAAAATCAACCACATGATTCTCGGCAAGAAGGGTGATTAGAAAGTTCTTATCCTGGGTAAGAACCGAAGTGGGAAGTTGCTGTCCAAGGAGGATTTGACAGCAACATAGATATCAATTGCTATCCTTAATTCAAGCAAGGAGACCGACTGGAGAACCCATATAAAGAGAAAGGGACGGCAGTATGAAAGACAGAGATTTGCATACAGCAGAAGGTGTGCTTGGGACTGCTCTTCATAGGCTACTACAGTCGGAGGAAGGGTAAGGAAACTAAAGCGCAGAGAGAAGGAGAGCTGGCTGGAAGAGGTACTCAGGTTGAAGCAAAGAAGGTGTTGCAGCAGAGAATTCAGATCTGACTGAAGGCCGGCTGTGTTAGCAGTGTGCACGATACAGAGAGAGCGCTGTATCAGGTTGACAAGTGCTAATCTTGCTGGATTATGAGCAGCCGCTCAACTTGACACATAGTTGGATACTTGAGTTTGAGTTTCAAACTCTTTAAATATCTCTTTTTATTGTATCTCTATTCTCCTCATTATCTTTTAATAAAATCTCTTTCACGCTCCATGAACTTAGGCTGGGTGGGGCCGAACTACGTAAATTTTCTTGTGTTGGATTGTGCTTATTTTATTCCGTTCGATTATTCTTATTTATTCCGCTGTAAGCGCTAATATTTTTGTCTCTTTCCATCTTCAGGATTGTTCATTTGCATTTTTATTTATATTGTAATTACGACACCGTCGTTCGTTATTAATTTGAGTTCTAATGAAAAGAAATATTTGAGAATTTCTATATTTATTTCAATAATTAATTTACTCAACAAACATTTGTGGGCTTCAACTTGAATGGCTTTGCAGAAATAGGGTTTGTTAAGGATAGACTTTTAGAGCAGGACCGGGGATGAGCCCAAACTTTTTAAGGACCTCATTTTCATACTTCCTTTGGATAAGGTTACATTTCTTTTTAAGGCAATGATCCTAAGAACACCATAAGTTATTATTTAAAAAAAAATCCAATTCTATCGTCTCCAATGTCGTGGGAGAGACCCAATTGGTCTCAAACTTCCATGTCTCTAAAATTGTTGCATTTTTTTATTTTCAAATCCATTTTCTTTCTTCATTCTTTTGATAACATGCCTCTTTTATCTTATCACTATTTCAGCGCATTAAAAATTACTTCTCTAGCTTTGTCACCATGGTAATATGTAATTATGGCAAATTCTAACTAGGGAAATTCTGTTAAATTGTATTAACTCTCTTATAGTAAAACGTATTTATGGTAAATTCTAACTAAGAAATTTCTTTTGTAATTAGGTTAAATTGTCCAATACTCGAATTTCTGCGGTAACTCAGCTTTATGGAATACAACTATTATCTCATATTCTTTTCATCTTTTCCAAAATGTGACGATACTTCCTTTAAAAAGTTTTGAGTTCTTCGTCGTCCCTGTATTTTTAAAATCATGAATCCTGTATTTTTGGCCTGTGAAGTTTATCAATTAACAGTTACAAGTTAGATGTCTTTACGTGATATATTTAGTAAAGGAAAATTCTGCTGTAATTTTGCTAAATTATTTCTATATATTAATTCTCCTATTGTTATATGTATTTATGGTAAATTATAGAAAAAATTGACACTGATTTGAGATACTAGTGGGGTAAAGGAGAGATTATCGGGTCTAACAACTCTTGAAATTTAGAATTAAATTTAAGGGGAGCTATATAGAATTATAGATACTTGGGAAATCTTTTTTTACATATCTGTTTTCCAAAAGTTAATGGAAATTATTATTTTTCCCTTTCATTTAAAAACACCTATCCACCTAACCAAAAAATTGTTCGGACGATGTGATCCACCGAACGGAAACTCGTTCGAATGAAGTGAGCTGTGAAGTGAGATTTTCAAATGAAGTCGTTTTTCGACCAATTTCTACAAACAAGGTATCAAAATCCACCTACGCTGAATTTTATGAACTAATCCCACTTCAAATACCACTTTGTTGGAACAAATTTTTTTTCATTCGGTGGATCACATCTTCCGAATGATTTTTTTGTTCGGTGGATGAGGCGTTTTTAAGTGGAAGGGAAAAATGATAATTTCCATCACTTTTGGAGGTGTGTAGGAAAAGATTTCCCGCGTGGGTATATAGCTCTCCTAAATTTAATATATTAGTTGTAATTTATTTTTTCTATATTTTTTGTACCTTTTTATTATTTTTTGAAAAAATATTTCAAAGTCTCAAGTTCGTAATTTAAAAATAATATTTAAACTTTAAATGCCCGACATTTAATGAAAAAATAAATATCTATAAAGCGTATAATTTTCTTGATCTTCTATAATTTTATTTGATTTAAAAAAATATTGAGAGGAGAGAAAATATCCATCGACGATATTCTAACCATAGTCACAAATACCGTTCTCGGGATATTAACGGCAACTGTTAATAACGGGATATTTTCAAATTCTCGGGTTTTTAATGAGAAAATCTCGCGGAAAATATAAATATTTAAAATAATAATAAAAATTAATATAATAAAGGGATTTTTTTTTCTAAAGTTTGCATTATGAGATAATTTAAATCAAATAAAGGGATTTTCAAATTTACAACCTGAAATAAATTTAAACCAACAAACTGAATTAACATAAATAAGAATACAATAATGATTAGTTTCCATTTAAAATCTTTATTTATTTTTTTCTTTTGAAAGAAACCCTTTCCTGTTATTATTTCAAAAATCCTTCTTTCAAAATAACTGCATACACATTCTTAAAATAACTGCATACACATTCTTAAGTATTCCATTCTGTCTTTATAAATGCACACACAGTAAAGTTCAAATAGAGTAACGAAGGTAGCCAGGTCGATCTTCTTTTCCATATTTTTTTTCTTTACATTTTTGTGTAAACAAATAAAAGAATAGAAAAAGAGAAAATACTTGAAAGGTGGGTGGAATCTTGGTTGTATACAGAGATCAGGTGATTAAAAATAAAATGAAAGAGATGAAACAAGTCAAGAGTGATAGCTAAGAAACAAGTCGCATTCTGTACACCAGCTCTTCCGCGTTCCGCATTATGCCCAAAATCTTAATAAAACAAAAATAAGCCCTTTGCATTCCAAAAACCCTAGAAAAGAAAACGCATCTTTCTCTCTGCCTCTCTAGTCTCTCTCGCTCAACTCTTTGCACCTCGCCGGCTCTGCCTCTCTCTCTCGCTCTGCTCTCTTCCTTTCTCTCTCCCCCTTTGCTTTCTGCTTGGTAAGTTCTCCTAGTCCTATATTTTCTCTCTCTTTTCTGTAAATTTCCAGGAATTCTAAAATCTAAATAGCAAAAGATTACCAATCCGCAAAATCTAAAGCGGAAAATGTGAATATGAAATGAGTGGATTAAAAATAAAATGAAAGTGAAATGGAAAATGGAAAGGAAACCTTGGGTTTTTTTTAAGTCCGCCGTGTTTGCCTGTTTGAGGAGGAAAAAATTTAAACGGTAAAAATGAGTTTTTAACACGATTTTACCATTTCTCGCGTTAAAAACGCATTTTTAAAGATAAATGTCCGATAAAATTGTGTTTTTAATGCGGTAACGTTATTTTTCCGATATTTTCGTGGTAAAAACGAAAATACCGACGGTATTTGTTACACTGATTCTAACCCATAGTCATAATTAAATTATATTATACTATTTTAATGATTGGTTAATCTGACGTGACTTTATCCTTTGCCCACCTACACAATCCAAATTTATGATTGACAAGCCACCACAAAATTGTGTAAGAAGGCCCTTATCAATCTAATGTAAAATAATTGACAGCTTACGCTCTCACGTAACGTTGAAGGCTTTTCTCCAAGAAAATGAGTAATAGCCGAAAGAGTCATTGAATTTGTTAGTAGAATTTCACAGATCCAAAACGTCCAAATAATGAAAAATTCAATAAATGAAAGACATAAATAGGGAGTCTATACACTGAAAAATCTGTCACAATACACTCATTTTTTTAAAATTTGACAGAAAATACTCTTTTACCATTCCACTTAAAATAGTCGAACTAAAGAAACATTCATTTGGATGATGGAATGTCGACAGAATGGTTTGAATAGAGGAAAAAAAAAAGTCAAAGGACTCTACTATTGACCGAAACCTAATGTCTTTCTTAACTGTAGATAGTTGGACGAGAGACGATCATTTCAGTGTCGATCCTAAGTGGAGAACTGAAGGTTCTCCATAAATATCATAATTAAGTAATGGGTTAATGGTCCTGGACCATTTGAACCAGTAGTCCCTCACTTACAGATTTGAGACATAGTCATATAGAGTATATATTTACCACATTGCCTACTTAAAAATAGGGTACACTTGACGATTTAAATTTTATGTGTGGGAAACTACACTAAGTTAGGTCATCGAGGCTTGACTTTGACACCTTCTGTTTTTGGAGACATGATATTAACCAATTGAATTATACTTATATATTTATTATTTGTAAATGTAGAATATAAGAGAACTATTTTAAAATAATTTAAAAATATATATAAAACAATTAAAGTGGGACAATGAAAGTATATTTAATATTATCCATTCTACGGTGATGGATGCAGTTTATTTGGGTCTTGGTGTAGATACAATGAGCTCAAAGCCTTAAATGGGTTAGTGTGAATTTCAATGATTCGGTCTAATATTTCATGAAGTTGAACTTTTGGATTTGATCGGAAGATTTATTGGTTTAAGGACAGAGATAAAGAATCTCTAGTACTTTTCTTTAAATATTTGTATGTATTCTTGTTATCCGCATAAGAGCACCACTCATGTGGGTCCCAAGATGGATCAACCACTCTGAATGGTGAGAATTTTGATAGTTGTGACTTGGCGTTATATTACACGAATTTGAAGTATTTTTAACATATCAAATTTTTGGTTTATCTGCATTTGAAGATTCAGTGATTTAGCGGGGACTTTTTTTTTTTTTTTTTAACATTTAAATGTTATTTATATTGTATATTTTTTAGTTAAATTTTATAATATTTATTTAGTTCGCTTTCTATTGATGGTGTATGAAAGAAGCCTATTTATTGAAGAAAAACATAATTCATAATTTGCAATAAAGGACTATATAATTTATGAGTAGGATAGGATCTAACTCACGATAACTAAATTAAATTCTTAAATAAATTATTATTAAGAATTGATTAGTTTATCAATATTTTTAATTTTGATGCACTAAAAATGAGTGAAATACTCATTTTGTCCAAACAAATGGGAATAGGAAAAGAAGAAGGATTAAAATAAATTTGGATGAAATGAGTAAAATACTTATTTTTAGTGTATAAAAAATAAAGATATTAGTGCACCAATCACTTTGCATTATTATTAAAGTTGTTAAATAAAAAAATCACACTTTTCTATAATTAAATAGTGAAGCCTATTATATAAAGAAGTACAAAAAAAATTTCTCGTGTTTATCTCTACCCAAATTATCAGCCAAAAGTTTCTCATTTTTGTATCCTAATTGAAATCCTCTCTCAATTTCTACTTATTTTTATGTTAAAATATTTTCTATCATTTGAATTATATAAAAATAAATCGAAATATTATATTTGAATTACTTTTAGGAAAAAATTGTCACTCTTGAACACATTTACATAGATCAAACTGGATTTACCTAAACATAACTGTATGACATAGCGCCTCAGGCACGCTCACAGCAAGCTCGGTCTGATAGTGGATTAAGGAAAGCATTGTTTCTTTCAACAGCATTTGCAGCAGCAGAGGTGTGAACAGTAATACTACAGCAGAGGCGTGGGAGTCGCGTCTCTTTTTCTTCTCTTACATTCAATGCTCTCTTCTTGTTCTGCAGTAGGAGTCATAATAACTTCTGCTGCGTTCAATGTTCTTTTGCCTGTGCAGTATTCAATACTCTCTTTTTCTTGTGCAGTATTCAAATGCTGCAGCATTCGATTCTCACTCCTTTTCTTTTCTTCTACAGCATTCAAATTTTGATTCTCCTTTCAAATGCCATCGTACGGCTATAAGATGCTGCCATACCTCCAGGACAAAATTGCATTCCAGTAGGTGATTTTTTCTTCAGGATCAGTTTGGCATGAAGAACAAGAAGTGCCCCTGATAATGCCCAATTTATGTAGGAAGAACTTATTCTTTAATCTCCGGTTGAAGAATAGCAACTTGAGAATCGAGTGCCGAATTTTATTGCCACAGAACCAAACAAAGTCCAACCAATCAGCTAAACTTATCCAGCCTGTCAGGAACCCAGAAAATTTGATCGCCAGTACAATGGGTTGGAAGGTAGATAGAGGTGATGAGTTCCCATATTTAAGAAAGTTTGTGACATTTTGTATAATTTGACACGAATTTTAGTGTATTATTCACTTTGACCTTCGAACCAGCTCGTCGAATCTTTCGAATTTACTCGTCGGATCACTGACCCTTCCATTGCAGTATAAATCAGATCACTAAAATTTATTTAAATGAGACTGTTTTTTTTCATACAGAATAATAAATCGAATCACTGAATTTTTTTTAAATACTTTCATACAAAAGTGAAAAGGTAAAATAAACAATACTCTAAATCCCTTGTCTCGTTTCACAAAATGCCCATAGAAAGATTGTTACCCCTTATTGGAGGTTGGAGTTGGGAGGTCCCATTGACTATTGGATATGAATCTACAGACTTTAAATTAACGTCCCATTTTAAGATCATATATACTAACCAAAATTTTCAGTAGTAAAGTTCGTAAAAATATATAAATTAAGGCTCAATATATGTAGTTATGATTAACATATTAACTTATATATATTGGAATCAGCTTCATCATATATTGGAATCAGCTTCATAGTTTGATAGGATGGGAGGTTATGGATTCGAGTCTATGTGGTGTAACTTTGGTGTGCTTTAGAGGTATTGGGCTCATCCGTAGGGGTTTTACGCTGGATATCTCTTGGTTTGCTACACGTAAACTAAAAGAAAACAGCGGTTTCCAATAAGTAAATTCAAAAAAAAAAAAAATGAAAATAATAATATTTTGATATATTACCTTACTAAGAATTGCATTTATCTTCTAATAATTCAGTTATTTATCATTGATACCATACTGTGGAAATTTTTACAATCTTTTTACTTTAGCAGATTAGCTCTGATGCAGTTAAAGAAGTAGAAGGCGGATAATCAAGGTAATGGAGTTCAAAATTTTAGTAAAAATAGAAATTTTGGGCCTTCAATGGGTGTTTTAAGATCATATTTCGAAAATCAAGGCTGATGTTGCAGTCTTTTATGCCTCGCTACAAAAAACTTTCAACTTTCTGCCTTTTTAGTAACCTTATAAAATTTGTAAGAATCAAAATTTTCAATTAAGCACATGATCAGTTCAGCAATATGAGGTATTTTGGTTTCAAGCGTCTGTTTCAGTCATTCTATGAGATATATAACAAAGATACATGGATGTAGGAAAGGACAAAAACATTTTCTCGATTGAACCCCCAACATGATTCGAGGGAATGGTTCCTACACAAATGGACTCAAAAGATCATCAATCAAATTAAATGAATGTCAGATATATCGGTTGATTTTAGAATATCGGTCGTATCGCTATATCGACTGATATTTTTCTTTCTTATTCTAAATTATTATTAAAAAAATGTAATATTTTTATTAAATATCGATTATTTACATGTTCAAATATTGTTTTTAAGTTACGAATTCGGAAATTTCAAATGTTTTAAAAAAATGATGAAAAATTACAATAAATTGTAATGGATAGTTAGTTTGAAATAAGAAGGGTGATTTCCTTTTTTATTTGTTTAAAAAAATAGGTGATTTTTTTTATTGAAATTCTGATCGATTTTATTTTATTTTTATTGTGTTTCACAAAACTTTGAAAAATTGCCCACATGGTGTAGCTCAACCAGTTAACCTCCCGCATCAGGAAGTGGGAGGTACCAAGTTTGAAACCCCATGACCTAACCTGGTGTACTTTAAGGCCAGTGGGTATCCTCCCTGTGGGTTTTACACTAGGTTTCCCACACGGTAAATTAAAAAAAAAAATTTATAAAATTCATTTTTCTAGCTAGGTAAAGATTTTCACAAAAGTGTCTCACTTTATTTTACAGCCAAGGATTTGGTTTAACACTTCATTTGTAAATGAACCTCATTAGTTTTAATAAAAAAAGTTGATATGCAATTTGCCAATTTCTAAAACATTGAACATACTGTTCTAAATTGAAGAGATTAAAAAACATATAGTACAATTGAAAAATATGAATTATATGACTTTAATATTAAAATATGATATGATAAAAATATAAAATTTAATCCATTCATTTTAAAAAAAAAATGTGTCATGTTGCTTTTTATCATATTCTTCCCATCAAGTCCCATCCTCCTTCCAACTCAACCTTTCGAAATCAGATCTCTAAATATCATTTGATATATTGAAGTATTTTGACAATATTCTAGTCCATATATTTTTATATCATAATTAATATTATACAATATATTACACAACAATAATAATTAATATTATTATCTATAGTATGTAATACAAAAACATCAAATCACATTTCAAATTTTCGTCCGATTACAAATCTAAACCCACTCATCATAAAATTAATCGATCCCTTAATTATTTCATATACCATATCGGCCGATTTTTTTTCACAATTAAAAATAAAAAAATCATATATATCAGTAGATATTGGCCGATATATGTCGATTTTATATATATCTGTTGATATTATATCTAATATATCAGCGATATTATCCAATATATATATATATATATTTATTTATTTATTCTATGACCAATATAATATATATCAATCAATAATATATTATTTCTTAAGAAATCGATATATACCGGCCTCACTAGATATTTTAACTGTACTCCCGTTGCACTAGATAAAACTCAAAGTCTCTTGCTTGTAATGAGTTTCTTGGACGAAAATATATTTCTACATATTTGAGTGGATGGTCCAACTTTACTGGCAATCTCGACCTTCTATACTGGCTACTCTTGAACAATATAAGTGATCTACACTACTGAATTTAACATTTTTAGTAAACTATTATAATGGAGGTGTAAAAATTTATTACCCCAAAATTATTGTGTTATTTAGCTTGCTTCTTTTTGCTTTTAAACG
This sequence comes from Chimonanthus salicifolius, assembly GCA_013350335.1. Lineage (NCBI taxonomy): Eukaryota > Viridiplantae > Streptophyta > Magnoliopsida > Laurales > Calycanthaceae > Chimonanthus > Chimonanthus salicifolius. Next base: position 17,799,706 of record CM023540.1, on the reverse strand, counting down.
AATTGTGAATAGATAATTATTAGAAAAAAAAGAGAAATAAAATATAGATGTCATTATGAAGTTCATCAATTGTGACATCATTATTTTACAAGGCTGAGACACTGCATTTTTAAAATACTAAAAATACTCTTTATTTTATATAATAATATATTTTAATCATTTCTATAAATATTAGTTAAATTGAAAGAAGAGACAAAATATTTTATATTTTAAAGATATTGTTCAACAATAAGAATAAAACAATATCCTACAAGGTCATCTTCATGAGAATGTTGACTTGAAATAATTCTATTTAGATTATGTGAGATTTACTTATTTTTAATTTAAATTATTTAATAAATTTAAAAAATATATACAATCACTTCTCTGAATTTTACCAGTTATCACGAGCAGCGATCTCTGATTACAGAGATTCGCTACTGGCGTCTGCTGAGATTCCAGGTCACGTGATCATGGCAAGCTCTGACACAGAGATTCGCTACTGGCGTCTGCTGAGATTCCAGGTCCCGTGATCATGGCAATCTCTGATACCGAGATTTGGCACATTGCGTCTTTCTGTTGGAGATTCCATTCGAATCCCAAGCGCAAGGAGTTAGCCACGACTACAAATGGATGCAGAGGAGAACTCCGGGAGAGCATACCTCTCTTGCAGGCTTCTCTTCTCTCTTGCCGTCTTCATCTTCCTCGGTGCGCCTCTCTTATCTCATTCTGTTAAAAATTTTTCTCTTAATCTCTCTGTTCTCTCTCATGTATCTTGCTCCAATTTTGCAGGTTGCCACGCAGATCGTTCTTTGTCAGCGTTACGTTTCTCAGGTGGCCGTTCAGATCGTGCATTTTCATCGTTCGATCGTCTCTCTCAAGTGCATATCTTTCTCTCTTTTTCTCTGTTTTGTTTTAATCTCTTTTCGTTCTCTGTTTTGCAGAACATTATCATATATTTTTTAATTTTACTTTCTGTTCTTTTCTCTTTATGCAACGCCGTTGGAGAGAGCACCATGACATCTTCGAAGGGTTTTTTTCCCCTTTTTTAAAATTTTAGATCTCTCAATTTCTTTACAAACTTATTGATGGAGAATTGACTTGTTGAGATTTTTGAGTTTTTAAACTATTTTACTTTCCTCAGATATTTCGTCTTCGAAATTCCAACATTTGCTTCTGTATTTATAAAAAAAAACACATTTTTTAAGAAAAAACCCACTGGCCTCTTATTCTAAAACCAATTCAGATTCACATAAAAAAAGATCTGTGCCCAAGTTCCTTGAGCGTTTGATATATATATAGCGTCAAACTCATTTGAGAGAGGGAGTCTGATTAAAAGAAACCAACCCATTAAAAACGCACTTAAAAGGCAGCATTAGAAAAAATAAGCAAGCTTTTTTAATTCTTAAAAAAAGAAATGAGATTAAAAAACAGACATTTGGCCAAAACCGATTAAAAAAGAAAATAAGATTAAAAAACAGACATTTGGCCGACACTGAATTTTCCTTTTAAAAATGTCAGTGATTATAGCCATTTAATCGAAAATGAGCTTTAAAAAAAAAGAAAAATAACCCAAGAAGGATCTTCTCTGGAGTGAGAGAGAGCCGAAAGAACCAGAGGTGAGATCAGTGAGTGTCGGGAGAGATCGGGACGTGACAAGACGAGATTGTGAGAGATGTTTTCTTTGATTAGGGGAAGGTTTTAAAATTCAGATGAAGATAGCACAAATTCGATGGTGGCCGAAGTTGAAAACCAGCACGTCGGGTCCAGATCAGCTGAAGATAGCACAAGTCCCAAATATAGCGTTTGAAATTTTGAATCTTCTTGTACAAACAACAGGAATTGTTTCTTAAGTGCGATCAACTTCATTAGCTATAACTCAATTTTATTTGACAAAGTCATTATTTGTTGTAATGATTTTTTCGTGATAGAAAAGAGAATCCAAGTTTCTTACTTGTAAAAAATTTCACTCTATTTTGCATGGAATACAATGCATAAACTGCAATAGCTATCATTTTGTTTTCGTTATCAATTGTTTGATCGTCCCAAATCTCAAAACCTCCCTATAAACTTGAATAATCTAATAATATTAGTTATAAATTAATTAGTTATCGTAGTTTTAAGATATATTCTATTTTCTTAAATGGTTGCATATAATTGTATAAAGCACATCACTTAGAGTTTATCCAAGTTATATTATCATCTCATGGAGTCACTAGAGTGAGCAGTGTGGGATTTTGCATGCATTTCTTTTGGTGATTTTTGTCTCTTTCCATCTATAGGTATTAGAATAAAACATATAACACGTATCTGATTTGTCTCTTGGGGAATGGAAGTTATGCAGAGTTTATGAGAAATACTTTCAGAATGCAGTTAATGTTATAGACATGTTTGTGGCCCCTTTTAAGAAGTGTTGTCTCTATGATTCCCTTTTTTTATGATTCACTTCTCTCAATTTTAAGTATGTCAAGTCTGAGTCTGTTTTACAATCGAGTTGAAATTGAATGTTGAATCTCTCTTTTTAACAGGATAAACTTTTCGAACCCTTTATCTCTCAGCGAAATTACCATCCTTAGGAAAGGGGATGAGCCTTTTATACACCCTAATCCATCCTTAGGTCTTTATTTCCATACTTCTCTTGAATGGTAAGCAGCTTGATAAGGTTGCATTTCTTTTTTCTTTTCTTTCTTTCCCTTTATTCTAAGTTTTAGCACAGTGGAGATGATGGACAAATAAGCTAAATTATGAGGTGCATACTTTAACATGAGCCTAGTTTTAAATGGATCCAGATCTGGCCCGTGGACTGTCCGGCCCGGACCTTGGAGTCCATTTACGATCCGGTTCTTAGAGTCCAATCAGGACTCGCATACCGGATCCTATAGTCCATTAAAATAGTAGGGCAGGCTGCAGACGGTCTATGGACGGTCCATCAAACCCAAATATAAAATCACAACTAATAGTTAGGGCACACCGCTTTAACCTATTTCCTTTCTCGCCTCTCTCGCTGCTCTCTCTCTCTATCTGCCTCTCACGCTCTCCGTCTATCACAGTGGTAAGTTCTCTGGGTCTTTCTCTTTCTGGGTCTCACTCTCTCTCGGTCTCTCTCTGGGTCTCTATCTCAGTCACTTTCTATAATTTTTCCGTGACTTTTCTTTAGATACATTTTTTATTGATTTTCATTGTAATCTACACTCCAAATTTATTTGGTTTTCACTATTTTTTTTTCCCTTTTTGTCTCTCAGATATTTTCTTTTTGGGTTTTTCCTATGATATCTACTCATTGGGTCTTTCTTCAGATAAATTTTGGTTAATGTTGATGTTTTTCTTTATGATAGATATGGGTTTTTGACTCTTTTTAATTTTTAATGGTATATACTTTTTTTTATGGCTAGTTCTAGATCAGATTTTTCTGTCCTTGGTATATGTTTATGCTAGAGGTTTTTTTTTTCCTTTTATTATTGTTCTTACTATTATTATTATTTTTTGTCTGTAGGGTGAAAAATAGAACATAATATGCTAACTTGTAACAACAAACATTTGAAATGATTCAAAAGCCTTCAAACTTAAATCAAGTAGATGTCCAGTTGTGTAGGATATATAAACTTATTTTTCAAGTAGAACAAACATTAAAGGATTCAAAGCATTAGATGAGAAAGGTTAAATCAGAAGCAGATGCAGTCCTAGTCTAGCTTTAAATTTGCCATTTCCATTGAACACAATCCAACTTGTATAATCCAACTTGTATCTGTCCTGCTGCAATTGTCATAATATTATGACTGGACACACTGAAATGATATTTCAGTTTTATGTCCTATGCTACATTTAGAAGTAGTGGCGAATCATAGGATGGTTCAGTTCCTGGATGTGTTGTTAAAAAATGGTGACGAATTAGGGGGTTTTCATTCATCTGTGTTTCATTTATTTCGAGTTCTAGAAACTTACATGTATGAATTTTTTCCTTATTTCCCCTTTTCCCAATGTAATTGCTTTATTCATTATTTTATTTTAATTCTTTTACATGAGAAATGTGTGGACTGCATAGTGGTACTCTATTATCTTTCTCAATGAAAATCATAGAATAATTTATCATAGTGATAACTCTATTCTTAAATGAGATTAGAACTTAACATAAATGAAATTTATTATACCTTTTTTGCAGTACAATGTTTAATTCTAATGAGAGGAATGACTTTATTGAGGAGAATGAGATAGATGCGTCATTAAACGCTTCTAGACCAAAAAATGTTGTACATGGGAGGAAGATGTCGACACTTTGGAATGACTTCCATTACACAGAGATAGATGAAGTTAGGAATGCAGTATGTAAGCACTATTCGAAATTATTGACAGGATCGAGTACTAATGGAACTTCCCACTTGAGGCGCCACTTGTTTTTTTGTAAAAAATATGATCCAACACAATTTTGTGGCCATAATGAAGTAGAATGTGGTGATTTTGAATTTGATCAACAAAGTAGTTTAGAGGATCTTGTAAGGATGATAATATTGCATGAGTATCCTTTTTTAATCGTTGGACACAAATGGTTTATAGACTTTGTGAGAAATCTTCAACCTCAATTTAAGCTTGTCTCAAGGAATACCATCAAGGGAATTTGTATGGGTTTGTATGAGGAAATGAAAGGAAAGTTATGTAGCGAGTTAGATTCCCTCACTAGTTATATTAGCCTTACGACTGATACGTGGACATCAATCCAAATTCTAGGCTATAGTTGTTTGACGACACATTACATAGATATCGAATGGAATTTGCAAAATAGAATACTCCATTTCAAAGTAGAACACGTTCCTCATAATGGATATAACTTGTTCAATTCTATTTTCAAGAGCATGTTAGATTGGAATATCGATTGGAAGGTATTTGCAGTAAGAGTAGATAACTATAGAGTAAATGGTTCTTTGGTTTGTTCAGAAGTTGGGAGGGAGCTTAGTACTTGGTGGTAGATTATTTCATGTGCGTTGTTATACACATATTTTAAATTTAATAGTCCAAGATGGCATGCAGATAATAAATAAGGATGTTGATAAGATTTGTGAAAGTGTCAAATATGTCAATGGATCACACTCAAGGTTGAAAACATTCGATGACATGTCTAGGCAGGCTAGAATAGACTTTGAAAAGAAGTTGATCATGGATGGCCCTACAAGGTGGAACTCCACATATAAAATGTTAGATGTGGCCTTGCAGTACAAAGTTGCATTTTATCGTTTGGAACATTGGGATGCCAACTATAAAGAGAAAGGGGGAGCGCCATCTTGGACTGAGTGGTATAAATATTGGGACATTTGTAGTCTCGCTCTTATGATTGCACAATTGTTGGATCCTCTGTATAAGATGAAATATTGGAGTTCTATTATCCAAAATTTTATGGGGTTGATTATGCTAAGGATCAAATACGTAAGATTTTATGTGATATTAAGAATCTTCATAAAGATATGAGGCTCAATAACCAGTTCATGGTGATAAAAGAAAATGCATTAGGCAAGATGATTGTGGTGGAATTGCTTCACCGACATCACGTGGAACAAAACGGGTGAAAAAGTTTGCGAAGTTTCTTACTCAAAGCTCAAGTTCTGTTCATAAATCAGATCTAGATCTATATTTGGAGGAACCCATCTTTCTGAAGTTCGAGGGATTTGATGTGTTGCAATGATGGAAAAGTACTGCTCCCAAGTACCCTATTCTTGTAAAGATGACCCGTGATATTCTAGTGATTCCAGTATTGACTGTTGCATCAGAATCTACTTTTAAGTCCTGGAGGTAGATTTCTTGACCATTATCGCAACTCTGTGTCCAAAAAACTGTTGAATCGTTGGTGTGGCCAAGATTGGTTGCGGAATACCATACGCAAGGTATTTTAGTGCTTATTTTAATTTGTTGGCTTGCTTTCAATTTTTTTGCATAGGAGCATGTAACAACATTTATATTTATTATGCTATGTTAGGTGGAAGGGGGTTCGGCTCGCTTGAAGTTGCGCATATTAATTTGAGTTTGGGTTCTACGTGGACTGCCAATGATGAGTGGTAATCTTTTAAGTTTTAAACGAAATTTTACCGATCAATGTCAATTCATTTAAGGGTTTTTCTTAAATTTGACTTACATGATCTTCTTTGCTATTGCAGTGCTATGGATGACATTGATGCCTCTACTTTTGCGTCTCAACAATAATATTTGTGATGTTTGATGGTAAGAGATTTTTCTCAACAATAATAAATGGTTTGATTAATGGTATGTTTTCAAAAAAATAGTTAAACTCTCTTTTCTCTCTCTACGTATCGATCGAAACAACTTTATCTGATCGATGGATTCCAAATCTCTTCTCTCCCTTCTTATTGGTGGATTTTTTATATTGCACAAGTGGAATAGGAAACTTGAGAGAAAAATCCACTTCTCCTATTCTTCTATGGTTTGATGCCACATATTTTCATCCGTGACATCAAAAGGCTTTTACCTTTACAGGATCATAAAAAATGATATGCCTGTAGTCAAAATTAATCCTCAAAGTGAATTGACATGCTGTGACCAAGTAATGATTCGATCCAGAAATTTCCTGTAAATTGGTTATTGGGTGTGAAGTAAGAAATTAGGCTGTTTGCAGCTGGAAATCAGTGTCTGGTGTTCTACTGGAAGAAAGACAAAAATAAAAACAAAAGTTTCTCTGCTCCCATTGTGGGAAAGATCCAAACAAATTCTTCTTCTTCATCAGAACAGAGGAAGAAGGTAAAAAACAAATTATTCCCTTTCACTGCAAGTTTTTTCACAGATCCCCCCGTAATGGGGGGACCCATTCTAACTAGTGAAAGCTGCTACTTTATATTCCTCTCTCTGTGAAAGCTAAGAACATCTACATCAAAGTGAAAGGCAAAGATTTCTTTTAAACATCTACTCTTTTTTTTTTGGAGAGAGAGAGATCTTACTGAAAAGCTTATTCATTTGATTTAGGCATTTGTGGAAGTGATTCTTGAAGCCATGTCTTGAGCCTGTGGTCTGGTTTCTTTTTCTTCAAAATCAATGGTGATGCAAGCAATTGGCAGATGATAGCAGCAATGTAGCAATTCTCAACTGAAATGATTGAAGGTTTGCTCATTCTCATAATCTTACGAGGCCTATTTCTTGTGAGAACCACATTATTTGTTCTCACATCTACATCAAAGTGAAAGGCAGAGATTTCTTTTAAACATCTACTTTTTTTTTGGAGAGAGATCGATCTTACTGAAAAGCTTATACATTTGATTTAGGCATTTGTGGAAGTGATGATGAAGATGATTGGAGTGATTCTTGAAGTCATGTCTTGAACCAGTGGTCTGGTTTCTTTTCTTCAAAATCAGTGTTGATGGAAGCAATTGGCAGATGATGTAGCAATTCTCAACTGAAATGATCGAAGGTTTGCTCATTCTCATAATCTTACTAGGCCTATTTCTTGTGAGAACCACATTATTTGTTCTTGTGATTCTGGTACCCTTCAAAATCACACTTGGAAGTGCAACAATTGACGGGATTATCACTTGCCTGTAGGTGTAATGGATTGCAAGTTCCACCCCAGACAACCTGCTGGTGCTGATTCCGTGGTCAAGCTTTACTTTCATTGAATTAAATATGGATTAGTAATGTGAATATTAAGCTTTAATGTCTCATTGTATTAAATATGGATTACAGACCGCATGACCGTCATTGAATTACAAATGGATTGTTCTGTTATATGGTTCAAGAATGAGATAAAATAAAATTCGATATTAGGTCTAGTAGTAAAAATTCGATATTGGGGCTAAATGGTAGACAATTGGACTCTAAATGGTCAATTTGACTTGGAAAAAACTCTGTAAAACTTCTTAACTAACTCAATTCAAAATTCTTTATAGTTGGGTCAACTCCAACTCACTATTGGAGCTTTTTAAAAACTATATACTTGACTAGCTATATGAGTCTAGAATAAGTTTGAAAGTATGGCATATGTTGAAACATATTTCAAACATTCTCAGATATGAAACAATAATGGTGATAAGTTTTGAAAGTTGAAAAATGATAGTTGGCTAACAATTCAAGCCTACTGTCTTAGTGAGTTTGTTAGATATAGTTATAGGTTTCCTACCTTTTCCAATTCAGATAAATATTTTTTTAATTATCCTTCTTCCCCATCATTGTTGATCTTAGTAACCTTAGAGTTTAAACCTATTTAAAATTTGAAAGGAGGAATAGAAAATATGATTTATCTGAAGAGTAGATCTCGCCATGACAATAAAATATAAATTCAAACTCTATATTTCATGGTTTTATAAATTCTTAGTAAAATATTTCATGATTAGAGATCTAGACTTAAAATTCAAATTTGTTACTTTATTTACATGGAATAAAATGCATAAACTGAAGTAGCAGCCCTTTTGTTTTGAAATCAAATGTTTGATTGTTGCAAATCTCAACACCTACCTATTAGCTTGAATAATCTAATAATCACTATTAGTTAATGACTTAATTAGTTATTGTAATTTTAGTATATAATTCTATTCTCTTAGATGGTTACATATAATTGTATAGAGCCCCAGTACTTGAGTTTATCCAAGTGATATATCATCTCATGAACTTACTAGAGTGAGCAGTGTGTTGATCCACATTTTGTTTTAAGGCCTAGAGAGAGCCCAACCCTATTTTCTGGCTTGAATGTCAATACGTTCAACCTGGAATCATGTATGATTCAAGGCCCAAGTAGAACTTTATTGCTTCTAAGACTACAATATTTCGTTCTCATCCTCATTTTTTGTCTTCAGATCAGTTGATTAAAATTTGTAACCCTTTATAATATGTTTATAGTTCGTGTATAAAACACTAATCATTCTGTACACAGTGCTATTGTTCATTTGTATTTTTATTTTATATTTTTAAGTGTGACACACTCCTTCGTTATTGACTTGAGTTCTATTGAAAAAAAATCCTTGAAAAGTTCTATATTTATTTTATACATTTCTTTCTCTTTTTCTTTCATTTATTATAAGTTTTAGTACAGTGGCTATGATTGGGGAAAAATAATCAAAATTATGAGGTGCATAATTAAACATTAGCCCAATTTTAGTGTATTCTTTGGCAAAAACCAACAGGGCTCCCAATGTACTATGGGTTATGCCGTATACAAGTGTTATATACTCTATATTCATTGGAGTTTCTAATTCTTAAGTACTGCTAGCTATGAAAAATGAAAGAATATTAACATATAAAGAATTAAAAAAAAGGGCTAATTAAGATGTGTTTGCTTTACTACTAGGAGAGGCCCAATTGGTCTTGATCTTTGACGTGTCTCTAAAATTGTTGCATTTTTGTATTTTCACAGCCATTGTCTTACTGTATCCTTGATGCATGTCAAGCTGCATTTGATATTTTAGATTTGGGGTTTCAAGTTGAATTACGGATTTTGGTGAAGAAATCAGATTCGGGTTTTAAATTGAATTTTGGATTTTGGTGAAGAAACCAGATTTTGAATTTTTAAATTGAATTACGGATTTTCGGTAAAGAACTTAAAATGTTGTTCTTGAGTTCAAATACGGTCTAAACACGGTGACGGTTCTTGGATTAAGTGACGTCTAAGTCGGAGAACTTTCTAATGATTATATAGAATGTTTCTAGGCTATAAAAAATTAAGTGTATGTTGATGGCCCAACACACACTATGCTAACTGTTAATGTGCCATCAAACAATATATAGACTGTTAATAGACCAGTAAATACTAAATGGACTTTTCATGGCCCAGAAGCCCGCATAAAAACTATTCATAGGCCAGCACATAAAGATAGGCCTGAAGAAATGCAGAGACTAATAATGACCCACAAAATAATACTTTGACTAATAATTAGCCTATAAACAATATTTGAAATTTGAATTGTTTATGGACCAATAAGACATATGCCGATTATAAAATCTTGGAGTGCTAGGAGAAATTTTATATTCGGGATTTTAAGTCAGATTAATGATTTCAATTATATAAATCATAAGAAAATCCAACTCTCAATTCTTTCGATTACTCTCAAGAGAAGAGAGATGTCTTTTATTTCAACAGGATAATTTTGACCGAGGCAAAATTTATTAAAGAAATTAGGTGTTCAATCGAATTTTTTTATTATTCTTAATGCAATGATTTAAACAAATAATTGATATTCACAATTAAATGCAATTTAAAAAATTATATCCATGCTTGAAAGTTAAATCTAGTACTAATTTGATTCAACACTCATGTAACCTGAATCGATTTGACTGTAGAATTGTAATTTAATTACAAATGAAAAAAAAAATGCGAGATATGAAAGTAAATTTAACATTCAAAATTAGAACCTGAAAAAAATATTCTAAAAATACAAATAACCAAAATAGATCCCATCTCAATGGAAAGACTCAAAACAAAGCTAAAAAGTTCAAATATACTCAGTCAACTAGACCTACTAGAATCCAACTTGGAAATTTAGAAGCACGGTAGTTTTTACCAAGTAATTCTTGAAGGTGGTTGTGAGGCTGGAGGGATTCTAAAACCTCTCGACTGCCGGCTTCAGAATCATGTGAAAATGATGATCTATACACATTCCCTGGTTCCCATCTAACCCGTCGAAGTTGTGATGATGATGATGATCCAGCATCTCTGGATCGACGAGAAAATGATTCTCCTTCACGTCGACCACGTATGTCACTAGAGAGACTCCATCTCAACTCTAATCTCCGAAGGTGCTTCTTATTCTTCATATTACATCTTTCACCCTCGCTGCCGGAGCGAACATCCTCCATCTGCAAAATGCACAGTTCTCCATGGAGGCCATCTGGATCTTTCAAGTCACTAATCTCAAACCCCGTCTCTCTTTTCACAACAAAAAATGTCAATGATTGGAGCTTACCCAGCATCGCAATGTATCGTGGCATGCAAATCGACTTGTGCAGATCTTTATCTAGAAGAAAATGCCGTAGATTTACCAACTGAAACATTCTGTAAGGTAACTCGACAAGATATAGGCACTTCTTGAGGTTCAATGTCTGCAAATTGTAAAGCTGGCATGCTGAGTTTGGAATCGTTCTAAGAGATGTACCGGATAGGTTGAGGTACCTCTAGTGTTGGAACGTTCTACTATATTGAAGCTCTAATGGAAACTCTTTCATTTGAGCATTTCTTAAATCCAATAAGCGCAACCGCTCAAAATATGAACAGTCTACAATTTCGCCGGATGGGTGTTGGAGTAATGTTCTGATACTTTCAGTTTTGTAAGATCCATCCGCTCGATCCATCAAATATACATGGCGTGTTCTTCTATTCACGTCGTTCTTCAAATACTCTGTCCCAGATATCGATTGCAGAAACTCATAGACAAGGCCGTTAATCACATAAATGGATGACCAATTGGCGCCGAAAGGTTGAAAGAATGATAAGGATAACAAAAAATCAAAATATTCACAGCCGATTTCTTCTATTAGAATGACCATCTCCTTCTTCTTCTTCTGGGGGTAAGAACAAGAAGCCTTCTGCCATCCACATGTGTATCAGTTCATTCCTTTCAAATTCAAATGATTTAGGGAACATGGAGCAGAATACAATACATTGCTTTAAATGTGGGGGGAAAAGACGATAGCAGATCTGTATGGGCAAGAGCAGAATATTCTCATCATCATCAGGTGGCAACTTCAGTAAATCTCTCCACTTTTCACTTTGCACAACATCAACCCATTCATTCTCCTCTACTGTAGAAAGCATACCTCCAAGCATATTCAAAGCGAAAGGTGAGCCACGACATTTGGAATGAATATTGAACCAAATTTCTGACAATTTTTTTGTTGAAAGCAAGTCTTTGCCTTGAGCGCTCGATTCTGAAACAAACACCAGGAATCGCACGCTGACAAACCGTGCAAATGGAGCGGGCTTGAGCCTACAATTGTTGATAACAAGGGACTTGAACAGGTAACTATGATTCGACGCCCTTTTGCTCCATGTCTGAGTAATGCCCATATCGTATCCCAATTCAATTCCATTTCATCGCTGATAGTTCCATCCTCTAGGACAAGTAGGAACCTCTTCCCGCCCAATTTTTTCCTCAAACGATATTGAATCTCATCAAGATCATCTGAAGGGCCACTAAAGTTTGTCGGAATCAAAGCGATCAACGACTGTAAAAACGTCTTCATGATCTTTTTCACAACCAAATCTCTGTTAGAAATAGATAATTTATTGAATGAGAAAAGTAGCTTAAATAACCTTAAAAAACAGAAAGAAAAACAGCATGATCCCATGACTAACAGTACATAAAATCAAGGGATCCTCCTAAAGAAATGTTCAAACTCTAGTCATTTCCCTAAAACATAGGGTTATTTCAACAGCTTTAACAAATCCTAAATAACAACTTTACATCCTTCCTTAAACTGAAAAGCAATTAAGCTTTCAGTTTAAACACAAACTCGAATAGATCCCAAGTGATTCTCGCATCTTTACGAAAGCTTCCAACTTTAATGGCTTAGTTAGGATATCAGCAACCTGCATATTGCTTGAACAATGCTTTAACTTAATAACTTCATCTTTGACGAGATCTCAAAGAAAATGAAATCTGACATCAATATGCTTACTCCTCCCATGCATTACTGGATTTTTGGATAGTTTAATGGCAGAGCTATTATCACAGAAGATCACAGTAGGCTTATCCTGTTTAAAACACAATTCTTCGAGCAACCTTCTCAGCCAAACAGTTTGACATGCACATGACGCTGCTGCTATGAATTCGGCTTCTGTCGTAGAAAGAGTGACAACCGGCTGTTTTCTCGATGACCAAGCAATAGCTGCTGAACTTAGCATGAACACATATCCGGATGTATTTTTTCTGTCATCAAGATCCCCAGCATAGTCACTGTCGTTGAATCCCATTAGCTTACCCCCAGCTTCCTTTTTGTAGAATAAGCCAAGATCTGTTGTTCCTTTCAGATAACGAAGCACTCTTTTAGCTGCTTGATAATGAAGTTCAGTAGGTGATTCCATATACCTGCTAATAAGACTCACAACAAACATCAGATCAGGTCTTGTAGCAGTTAGATACATTAGGCTTCCCACTATTTGCTTGTAGAGAGTGCTGTCGACTTTCTCTCCTCCCACATCCTTACTGAGCTTTGTTCCTGGAACTATAGGATTTTGAACAAAATTACAATCTTCCATGTGAAATCTTTTGATAATCTCCTTAGCATATTTCTTTTGTCCAATGAAGATCCCATTGCTTGACTGCTTCACTTCAATTCCAAGGAAATAGTGCATCTTTCCCAAGTCTGTCATCTCAAATTTTTCCATCATAGACTTCTTGAATTCTTTGAACATATTTTCATTATTTTCTATGAAAATAAGATCATCCACATAGAGACATACAATGAGAATCTTCCCTTCTTTTCCATGCTTGATAAATAAAGTGTGCTCGTACGGCACTTGGTGAAACCGTTCTTCAAGAAGTGTGACTCTATACGACTATACCAAGCTCTCAGAGCCTGCTTTAGTCCGTATAGGGCCCTCTTTAATTTGTAAACTTTCTGTTCTTTCCCTCTTTGCACATATCCAGTAGGTTGATTGACATACACTTGTTCATTGAGCTCTCCATATAAAAATGCAGACTTCACATCGAGTTGATAGATTGACCAATCATTCTGTGCAGCTAAGGATATAACCAAGCGTATGGTATCATGGCGAACCACATGAGCAAATACTTCTGAATAATCAATACCATATTCTTGAGTATAACCTTTAGCTACTAACCTAGCTTTATACTTGTCGATCTCCCCATTTTCTTTGAACTTGGCCTTGAATATCCACTTCACTCCCACTGTTTTTTCTCCTTCAGGCAAGTCAATCAACTCCCATGTATCATTTCTTTCAATTGCTTGTATCTCCAAGTCCATGGCCTTTCTCCACTTCGAACTCTTCACAGCATCATCAAATGTAATGGGATCATTGCTAGCAAACAAAGCAAATTGAGCAATGTTATCATCATCTGAAAACTCACCACCACTCACATAGTCTGTCATCCAACCAGGAGTTCTTCTTTGCCTTGGCACATTTGGTGAAGCTTCATTAATTCTTGGTGAGTTGTGCTCAACAGGTTCATTTTCGACTTCTCTAGCTGTGACTTCATCAACAACTTCCTCGGTTTCAGTCTCTTCAAGATCAACGCCAGCTCTCTTTTCTTGTTTATTACTCCAGTCCCAACCACTAGCTTCATCAAATATCACATCTCTACTGATTATGATCTTCTGAGTCTCTGGATTGTATAGTCTATAGGCTTTTGACTCTTCGTTGACTCCAGGCATCACACACTTTTTGCTCTTGTCATCAAGCTTGGTTCTTAGATTATCTGGAGTATGAGCAAAAGCCAAACAACCAAACACCCTAAAATAGTTCACTTCGGGTTTCTTGCCACTCCATGCCTCCTCTGGTGTAACATCCTTCACAGCATGAGTAGGGCATTTGTTAAGGATGTGTGAGCTCCAGTTTACAGCTTCTGGCCAGAATCTCTTTGGTACCTTCATTCTTGCAAGCATGCTCCTTACCATGTTCATAATGTTACGGTTTTTTCTTTTGGCCACACCGTTTTGTTGTGGCGAGTAAGCTGCAGTTAATTGCCTGTGTATACCATTCATCTCACAGAAATTAACAAACTCATTGGAAGTAAATTCTCCCCCTCTATCAGTTCGAAGAGCTTTAATAGACACACCAGTTTCTTTTTCAACAAAGGCCTTAAATTTCTTGAAAACTACTAGAGCTTCAGACTTCTCAACAAGGAAATATATCCATGTTTTCCTACTAAAATCATCAGTGAAGGTTATGAAATACCTTTTGCTGCTATTGGAGATTGGGTTGATAGGTCCACATATGTCAGAGTGCACCAATTGAAGTACCCGTGTGGCTCTCCAATTGCTCTCTTTAGGAAATGTCTCATGATGTTGCTTTCCTACCATACATTCTTCACAAACTTTCGAAGGAACTTGCAGTAGAGGAAGACCTTTCACCATAATTTTTTGTTGAAGTGCTTTGAGACCATTGAAGTTTAGATGTTCAAATCTGTAGTGCCACATCCACGTCTCCTCTTCAGTTGTGGATTTGAAACACATTTGTTTCTCAGCTGATGCTCCAGTTTTGAGTAGAAACATGCGGTTAGAAGTCATATCAACTTGAATGATCAAACCCTTGTCAAGATGATGAATCTGACAAGAGTTCTTTTGAATCATGATGACAATTTCTTTTTCCTGCAACTGACCAAAACTAATCAGATTGCTTTTCAACTCAGGAACATAAAATACCTCAGTTATACAGTCCATCACTCCATTGACTTCAATCCTTATGTTGCCTTTTCCCGTGACACGAAGACTGGAGTTGTTTCCAAGTTTCACATTATCCCTGAAGGACTCATCCATCTTCGAAAACAGTTTTTGTTCCAACTCATGTGATTGCTGCATCCAGAATCCAAGTACCAAGTATTGCTCATCTGATCACTTTCTTTTTCAACATATGCCATCAGCAACATCTCCTCCTCAGTCTCAGCCACATTAGCCTTGTTCTCCTTCTCCTTCTGGGGACATTCATATTGAAAATGTCCAAGTTCATGACAGTGGTAGCACTCCACAGCTGATTTGTCAAACGAACCTTGTCGGCCTCTCCCTCTTCCACGACCTCTGAAACCTCCTCGGCCTCTTCCTCTTCCTGGTGTGTAATTCTCTTGACTAACCTTGAGGGCTTGTTCGTCCATCTCTTGGCAAACCATCCTTTTTTCATGTACCAGCAGACTACTTTGCAATTCATCAATATCATTTGATTCTTCAATTGAACATACAACATAGTTGTATTTAGGTGTCATAGATCTGAGAATCTTCTCAATCACTGCTACATCTTCCATTTTCTCTCCATGTAACCTCATCTTGTTTGCTACAGTTAGTGTTCTAGCAAAGTAGTCAGCGACCATTTCTCCATTCTTCATTTGCGACATCTCGAACTCTTTTCGAAGAGTTTGCAATTGTGCACGTTTGACTCTAGCTGTCCCTTGATACTTTTTCTTCAAGGAATCCCAGATATCCTTTGTTGTATCATTCTTCAGAATTGTCCCCAAGATAGTTCGATCAATTACTTGAAACAAGTAATTCTTGCCCTTCAAGTCTTTGAGCTTCTGTTCCTCTAGGGCCTTGAGTTGACCTTCTGTCAACACTGTCCCTTCTGCATAAACTGTGATTCCATTCTCCACAAGACTCCAGTATTCTTTTGATCGCAAGAAGTTCTCCATCAACATGCTCCAATGGTCGTAGTGACCATCGAAACGTGGGATGGATGGTTGAACAAAGTTATTTCCCTCAGTCGACATTGAGACTTGCAACTGCAAGACTTGCTGCTTCTGCTTTCTTTGATCTTTGGTCAAGAGTAATTTGATCTTGCTGTTGCAAGTGAGAAGACTGCTGATTTGATCTTGCTGCTACAAGTGAGAACACTGTCCCTTTCTCGAGCTTCTTGAGCAGCTCTCTTTCGAGCTTCAGCAGCAGCTCTCTCCACTGCTGCTCTCTCTGCTCTAAGCCGCACCTCTGATGCAGCTCTGTCCACAGCAGCACTTTCCCATGCTTTTGTAGCTGCTCTTTCTGCAGCCCTTTGCCTGTCTTCTGCAGCTGTCCTCTCCTTTGCTTCGGCAGATCTTGCTGCTTCCTTAATACTCAAACCCCCAACTTGGCCCTGATGCCAAATGTTAGAAATAGATAATTTATTGAATGAGAAAAGTAGCTTAAATAGCCTTACAAAACAGAAAGAATAACAGCATGATCCCGTGACTAATAGTACCTAAAATCAAGGGATCCTCCTAAAGAAACGTTCAAACTCTAGCCACTTCCCTAAAACATAGGGTTATTTCAAGAGCTTTAACAAATCCTAAATAACAACTTCACAATCTCCACATTTTGTCAGCCATTCCCTCAACACAAAGTGATCCACAACCCTAATATCAATGTAGACAATTCGAGTAAGTGTCGTCTTACCTAGTCCAACCATTCCAACAATGGGGATGACATGAACTCCACTGCCTCCTCTTCCATCAGATGCATCTGTGAGTAATGAATCTATCATCATCTCCTTCTCATCTGATCTGCACATCATGCCTTGTTCTAATTCAACAATGGGAAGGATGCACCTGGGTGCTTTTTCCTTTCTATCATTAAGAAGGAGATGGAGGAAATGCCGCTCTTCCAACACAGATTTGAGTTTTTCTGAAGCCTGCTCTATATTAAACAATGTGGTTGAACTACAACGAACGAGATGACTTGGACGTTGAAGGACGTCCAAAGCATCTTCAACATCATATAGTGCATCTTTAACCTTGTGGAGAAAATCTCTTAGTTCTGTTACTTTCATTTGATCTTCCTCTGCAACCAAGACGTGGGCTTGGATTTCTGAAGTGGTTGTCGATAAGTCCGAGAGATGTTTGTGGATCATATCCTCTAATTCCATCTCTTTTGTTCTGGGTTGAGCTTGGACTAGTGAAGAGAAGAGGTCTTCGATTTCTCTCTCTTTGGATGATAACCTCTCCATAATGAATTCAAGGAGAGGGGATGCAACAACTTCCCCTTCTTCGTCCATAGTTGCAAAGAGGAATCAAGCATCTCAAACATGAAACGAGAGAGGGAGAGGATGAACAAGTATGATGCTAGAAGTCCTGATTAAGATCAAATGGCTAAATTTTTTTTTTTTTTATTGTTAAAATTTGGAGATCAAATTTAAAATGATATTTCAATCCCCCAGATATTTTTCTTTTAAAAATTCATAATATTGTAAAAATAAAAAATATAATATATAACTCAAGCCTTACTAAACGCTTAACCTAAAGTCATTTAAAGCATTAATATCCACCAAATTAAGTGTCCTCTCTTCCAAACATAGCTATAGTCTTTTATTGTGCACTTTGGGAATTTTGAGACATTGCATCAATTAACCTAGTTAACAGGAGTTTTAAATAAATAGTCCTTTAATTTTTAATTTTAATCATATAAAAATAATTGATTTCGTAAACCAAAATATGTTACATTAACTTTTTAATTTTTTATTATTTTTAAAGAAAATAGAATTTTGTGCCATGTGTATTGATACGACATATCAGCAATGTATTGGAACCTAATTTTAAACCCCTAGTCTACCTTACTTTCAACCATTCATATAAACATATTTAGAAAATTTCATTAAAACAAAAATATCAGAAAATTCTACTTCATTTTCAAGAGTTGATAAATTTTTTCTCGTATAAATTACCATGGTTTGAAGTGAAAATTTAGCTTTTTTTTCTTTTGAATTTATGTGTGAGAAACTGCGGGATACTTAGCATAAAACTCCCACAGGTGAGCCCACTATTCCTAGGGCATACCAAGATTAGGCCATGGGGGCTCGAACCCGCAACCTACTGCTTCCTGAAGAGGGAGGCAACCAGTGAAAATTAGTTTTTTACTTTATTTATATACAAAGAGATAGTTTAAGATGACTCTCAAATGAATCTATGTTGCTAGTTCCTTTCATAGTTATAGTTTGGTTCCATATTAGTATGAAAAAAAGGCAAAATTCATTAAAAAAATATGAATAAATTTCAAGAGGGGATTTAGTTAGTTGCAAGGATTTGGTCCAATTTTATCATATTATTATAAAAAATAAAGATAATTCGTGTAAAAAATTGAGAGAAAAGAAAAGAGATTTTGTTTTTAAAGTTTATGAGTTCAAATAATATGGTCCTCTTCTTTTATAAGAGCAAAGGGCATATTCAAAGTTGTGCAAACAATCGTGCAATTAAACTCATGAGTCATACCATAAAACTTTAAGAGATAGTACTACAAGTTCATCTAAGGCAGGAATCTAGCATTTCAGAAAATCAATTTAAGTTCATACTAGGTAGGTCAACAAAAATCATCTTTGATTTAAGATAACTCATAGAAAAGTGTTGTGCAAATTTTAAATTTATAACTCGCAAGTGCATGAACCATTAGTATAGCGATTAAGTGCGAGGTCGAACCCATCGGAACTTAGGAAAATATACCCATGAAATACACCATTGAATTACGTATTGTAAGAACTTTGAGAAATATGGAGAAAAATCATAAATATGGAGTTATGTATCTAATCTATGAGCTTTAATCTTAATTTAGAAACATTCTAGATTTAAACATAGAATCTAACAATTTAACTAATTTTAATTAAGATGGTTGCATTAATATAAAAATATAAACAATCTCAATCTAATTTAAAATACAAAATTAAGATGCAATTAAATTATTTCCAACCTAGTTCATCAATTTCAAGAGTTTTTGGATTTATAAACAAAAATAAAATTAAAGGCACCTAAATTACATATGTACATATTTACAGTGGAACTAGCTCAAAGAATCAATGAGGCATTATTTTCCATATTTGAAAAATAAAACAAAGGCCTAGAATATGGAGCTCACGTAAATTACCACTCATGCATTCAAATTTTTCATTCATACTTATTCTAAGAATTAAATCCATAGATTTCATAAAATTAAAAATCTCAAATTAAACCTTAGAATGAATAGAATTTAAACTTTATCTCCAAATCTAAAATATTTCATCGCACTCTTAAAATAAGAGCCTTAGATCGAAGAAGGAAGTTTATTCAATCTAAATTTTCATCACATTTAATTTGAAATACTTAAAATAAATCCACACATAGACTTAATTAAAGAACAAAAATCAAATCAAATAATCACCATACATCAATTGAATAATTGGAAAACCATATACTAAATATTTCATCACACTTCAATTTTATTTTTGAAACATGAAATAGAAATTACAAATCATGGAATTGAATTGAATTAAATATAAGAAAAATAACTAGGAAAATTAAACAAAATACCAACCTAAAAACCCTTTAGAGTCGAATTTTCCTTAGCCACTTCTTATTCTTCCTTACTTTCTTTTCCTTCACCTTATGCACTCTAAAAATCCCAGCCAAGTTCGAATTGTATGATAAAAAAGAGTTGGTATTTATAATTAAAATGGGAAAACCAATGGGTTGGATCGAATTTCATATAAAGGGAAGGTAGGAATGAATGGTCTAGATTGCTTATCTTATTTGTGGAAAGGAGGTGGACTCAAAGGTGTGGATCGAATGACCAATGTGGAAAGGATCAAGTGTACGGTAGAGAGGGCTTGTTTTAAAGAAGTAAAGAACTAAAGAGGAAAGACCAAAGAAGGAGATGGTACGGGTGATCAGCCAATACATGGCTGACCATTATTGGGGCCTATGAAGGGTTGGCCAACACATGACAGCAATCTTCTTTATTTCTGCTGTATTCGATCTTAACAGGTTTTTCCTTCTTTTTTTTTTTTTTTTTATTTCTTTCCTTTCTTCCACTTAATTCTTGTAAGATGCGATGATGAGCAGGTATGCACTTTTCTGATTTCAAATAAATTTAATGTGCAACTGGTTTCAAAACTTTGCTCTTCTCTGCTTCAAATTTCTTTTCACGCCAACAACTCAGTTGATTTTTGTTTCTCTTTACTATTTTTTTCCAAATTCTGCACAAAAAAAAAAAAAAAACAATGATTTCTATTGTGCAACACTTTCTTTCTTGCTGATTTTTCATCATCCTTCCTATGTAAAACACAATTAAGTACAAGGACTTTTGCTGGCTGCTCTGTACAGTTTACAGATCTTTTTCTATTTTGCTAATATGTCTTTCTTACTTATCTCTCAGTTGTCGCTGGTTCCATGAATTGGTTGCTTCCCATCGTTTCTTATGAAAAACGCTATTGTATTTACTTGGACAATGCACTACCTCAACTTCCTTTCAAAGGAACTGCTTGTGATTCCAATGCTTGGCTGTTGCACTTGTTGTAACAGTTGGATACCTTCTTAAATTACACGCTGCTGCTATATGAAGTGTTGTACAACAGTTGCAACAAATCTGCACTTGTTACTTGCATCAATGAGAATCTTGAACTCCCATTCTAGACACTTGCAATTTTCTTGTGGCCTTTAATGTGCTTCACACGGGCTTTTCACATGAACGTGTGGGCCTTGAAATTGAGACTCATGTGGGCTTCCAATTGGGCTTTGAACATAGGCCCCACTTTCTGCATTTTTCTTCAATATTTACTTCTTTCCTTTAAAATCTCCATTTTCCTGGACAATTCCAAAATCCCATTAATTATATAATATATACAAAATATAAGAGCTAACAAAGCTAAATATCAAGGGTTTAATAGTCATTTTACTGTGCTCATCAAAAATTTTATAGAGAAGAGGAAAAACTTATATATGATTTTTATAAACTTAGAAAAACATATTACAGAGTTTTGAGGAATTTGATAAGGAGAACACTAAAATCTAAGTATATTTCTTATGATTATGTAAAAATTAATTAAGATATGTATAATGGTGTAACTACCAATGTTAAATCATAGAATCTTTTGAATGATTAGACTTAAATATAACAAATAGGATGTGAATTGAGAGACAAAATGTAAACAAGCTAGTAGAGTCTTGTGTGATAAGAGAATTCCACATTGCCTAAAAGGTTGATCTAATAAGACATTTATCAGACTCCTAATGTTTTATGGAGCAGATAGTTGAGCAATGAAAAAAAAAAACAATTGGGAAAAAGTAAGGCAACAAAAATGTGTATGTTATTTTAGATGAGTGATTTAACTCTGAAGGAACAAGTTAAAAACAATAACATTAGAAGCATTTTAAAGTAATCCTAATAGAGGACAAATTGAGGGAGTGTCTTTTGGGTGATTTCAAAATGTGAGTAGAAGATTAGTGACAGGCTCATTACTCGGATTAAAGAGGCTACAAGCTGCATATACTAGGAGGAGGGGAATAACATTACAAACATGGAGTGAAGGGATTAAGAAAGACATGATTGATACTTAAAATGATATAGCACGTGATTTATGATATAGTTAAATGGAGAAATAAATGGATTGTGGCTTTAATGACGCTCGTGTTAATTGTAGAATTACTATTTTTTTAAACCAAATTAGAAATATTTTTAGCTTTTTCTTCTTCTTCCCTTTTTGCTAAAATGGTTCCCTTTGTTGTTGCAGATTGTAGAACCTTTCTTAGCATCTTATGGTGTCGAGAATCCACTGTTTGTTGTTACTTAGTTCAAACCACACCGTCCCCTCTAGGTCTGTTGTTTTTCTTAGATGGCGATGCACTTCAACAAACTCGTCCCGTCCAAGACAACCATTCGCACATCCATCCTGCATTTCGTCCGGCTTTTTTAGGTATATTTTTGTACCTATTCTCTATTTTTTTTGGGTGTTCGATTTTTTATTACATTGACTCATTTTTTTTTAATGTTGTAAGTCATGAAGCTCAAAAACCACCTTGACTTTGTGGGGTGACTTGGGTTAATCAAGAGAACGCGTATGTGATAGAACATGTTGGAAGGTATCACAAAATCCTCGAGGCGGGGTGACATTTTTTAATCCGAGTAGTTGACAGGATTGCATATGTGCATACATTAAAAGAATTACCAACATGAATAACTAGTCAATCGGGCATTACTATTGATAATGCCACTTTCAATCGACGGAGTCCTTTATGTCAAGGTAGGATTTCCATGAATGGAGGCCTGGATACATGGTAACCCAAGTACTTCATTTTAGAATTACTAATTTTTGAAACCAAATTAGAAACGTTTTAAGCTTCTTATTGTTCTTCCCTTTTTGCTAAAATGGTTCCGTTTGTTATTGGAGATGGTAGATCATTTCTTAGCATCTTATGGTGTCGAGAATCCACTGTTTGCTGTTATTCATTTCAATCCAAACTGTCCCCTCAAGGTCTCTTGTCTTTTTCAGATGGTGATGCACTTCAACAATCTCCTTCCGTCCAAGACAACCATCCCCACATCCCTCCGGCATTTCGTCTAGTTTTTTTAGGTAATTTTTGTATCCATTCTCTATTTTTTTGGGGTGTTCGGTTCTTTATTACATTAACTCATTTTTTTTTTTAATTTTGTAAGTCATGAAGCTTAAAAACCACTCCGACTTTGTGGGGTGACTTGGGTTAGGCAATGGAACGCGTATGTGATAGAACATTTTGGAAGGTATCACAAAACCCTCGAGGCGGAGAGACATTTTTTAATCCCAGTGGTTGACAGGATTGCATATGTGCATACTTTAAAAGAATTAGCAATACGAATAACTAGTCAATAGGGCATTACTATGGATAATGCCACACTTTCAATCGACGGAATCCTTTATGTTAAGGTAGGATTTCCATGAATGGAGGCCTAGATACATGGTAACCCAAGAACTTCCTTTTAGAATTACTAATTTTTGAAACCAAATTAGAAACATTTTAAGCTGCTTCTTTTTCTTCCCTTTTTGTTAAAATGGTTCCTTTTGTTGTTGTAAATTGTAGATCCTTTCTTAGCACTTATGGTGTTGAGAATCCATTGCTTGTTATTATTTAGTTCAAATCAGACCGTCCCCTCAAGGTCTCTAGTCTGTCTTAGATGGAGATGCACTTTAACAAACTCGTCCTATCCAAGACAACCATCTCCACATCCGTCCGGCATTTTGTCCTGTTTTTTAGGTGAATTTTTGTACCTATTCTCTATTTTTTTGGGTGTTCTGTTTTTTATTATATTGGATCATTTTTTTTTTTTAATTTTGTAAGTAATGAAGCTCAAAAACCACCCCAACTTTGTGGGGTGACTTGAGTTAGGAAGGGGAACGTATATGTGATAGAACGTTTTGGAAGGTATCACAAAACCCCCGAGGTGGGGTGCCATTTTTTAATCCAAGTGGTTAACATGATTGCATACGTGTATTCCTTGAAAGAAGTAGCAATAGCAATAACTATTCAATCTGCCATTACAATGGATAATGCCACACTTTCAATCGACGGAGTCCTTTATGTTAAGATAGAATTTCCTAGATATATGGTAACCCATGTACTTCATTGTAGAATTACTATTTTTTTTTTAAATAAATAGAACGATTTTAGCTTCTTCTTCTCATTCCCTTTTTGCTAAAATGATTCCCTTTGTCATTGCAGATTGTAGATCTTTTCCTAGCATCTTATGGTGTCAAGAATCAACTGTTTACTGTTATTCAGCTTACACAAACACAATGCGTAATGAATTGGGTAAAATTACACTGAACAAATCCTTTAAGGAGAGGCTTTCACTCAATAGAAAAATTGTGGTAAATTACTTTTTCTTTTGTCTGCTAAGGAGAGGCTGAATGTTGTAGAAGTTTATTAATAAGGTTGCCGTTAATTGGGGTTTGGAATGTCTGCGATATGAGATAAGTAAGCAAATTGCTTCTAAATAAAGATTTTCTTTTCACTTAAAAAAAAACAAAAAATAAAGATTTGTTTTTGACTTTGTAGTCGGTATTTATGCTTTACTTCTCCACCATGTGTTGGGGATATAACTCCATCAGAAGGAGTTAGGAAAAGCATGGACTTGCTAATAGAGTCAGAACTGAAGAAACATGCTCAAATTTTGATCGCTAAAGGTTTTATTTTTTAATAACACAGTTGTTCTATATATGAAAAATTTATGTATTGACATATCTTGTTATTTTAGTTTGATGGATAAAAAATTGCTAAATATCGTAATTATCACTGTTCGATATCATGCATGATGTCATTGAGAACAAGAGATGACAAACTGATCTACAAACTTGAATCTCCTATAGACATACTGCTTTCCTTTAGCATTAGTGCTTATCATGGTTGCTTTGAATTGAGCATTCCTTGTTACCAGACTTTTATCCTCCAATGGTTAAAACTAAACCTTGGAATGCTTACTTCCAAGTTTCATTCACCCTATAGCTCAGTTCCTACCCAAATTAAGCTGCGGTAGACCTTGGGCCAGTGCCTTGTTGACCAACTTTAGAGTTTCCATTGACCTAGGTATGGGCAGGGTCTTGCTCATTGTACAATCAACTTGAACCTTGACTATTATATCAGACTTCATTGGTACGATAGACCTAGACTTCATTGTTGACCAATTTTTACTATTTTTCCCTACATGGGATTTTTCTTATTTGCACATGATTAGCATGATATTTTATAATTTTATTGACTTGGTAATTTTTTTGTTTATCCCATTAGATTTAGGCCATTGCATTAGTTCTACATCAAAGCTATAAATGTATAGAAGCTACATTTTTCAGCCGTGGGCTTGCCTAAGTAAAACATCTCTCTCAGCATTTGATGGTATGTTAAACTTTTATGGGCTATTTATGGAATCAAATGCAGCACATAGAGAATTTAGGGCAGAGATTGAGATGTTGAATCTTAATTAGGACGGATCAAGTGCACTTGGAGGGCCTGGAATGTGCCACCAATTTTAGGACTAGTATCATGTAACCAATGGAAGAGATTGAATATAGAATATAATCCTTGGTGGTTGATTGCGATCTACATGGATTGAACCAGTGTTATCAGAACCGAACCGAACCACGGCTAAACCGCCGGTTCAGCCGTGACCGCTGGATCTGCGGTTCGGTCCACACAAAAAATTGGCTGGCAGTCAAAACCGCATAAAACCGGTCAAAACCGCGATTTTATGTGGTTTTGACACGAAAACCGTGAACTGCGGTTCATATATTTGAATTTTTTTTTCATTTTATTTTTTAAATTTTCCCCTTAAAAAATGTGTATATTTGAAATATAAAAGTTTATTACTATTTCTATCCCATATATTTCACCATTTTGGTATATTACTCAGAGTTTGAATGTAATTTTTAATATTTATATTAATATTATTGGTAAAATATGTCTTATTTAATATTATATATAATATTTATATTATTTTAATACTTGACCGGCTTTGACCTGCTTTTACCGCGGTCGAACCCGGTTGAACCCTGACCTCCTCAAAGACAGTTCGGTACACGGTCTGGTTCTGATAACATTGGATTGAACACTTAGATTTGCAGCAAGTGTTTAGAGCTGATGTTATTTGAGGGATCTGGAAAAAGATGTGAGCATTTGGTAGTTGTTTGGATTGGTTGGATGTGTTGATAGAGTCTACAATAAATGAATATGAGTTATACGAGCAGTTGCTTTTTAGCTATTTTTTTGAAGGGATTGGGACAAGAGTTTGAGGGAATCTGAGGCTAAGATGTGGGGAGATTATGGATTGCCAAAAATGTATAGGGTTTGGATTGGTTATTAAGGGCGTGATGTATAGGGTTTGGATTGTGGCTCTTACTAGTGTAACCCAACCTGTTGGCTTTTTGCTTGATCTAGATGGCTGGATTTGACGACCTATAGTGACCTTGGTTCATTTTCAAATATGCCATGTTTCTGTACCTAGGGTGATGAAAGTTGAAGGTTTGGTTCAATGGCCTGAGCTTTCTATACAAAACCAACTGGTTCGTCCTTTGGGTGGTTAGGTTTAGGATGGTTTTTTTTTTTGAAAGGTCTAGGATGATTTTTCTGGGGGTGTTATTTACAGTCTGAGACCTAAGGGATGTTTCCGTCAAGTTTGATTATCTTTTTTGGGGTCAGGTTGCACATTTGATCAAGAGAGGTCTATCAAGTGATCTTGTGTGAGGTGAGGTGATTGTGATGGGTTGTGAATATGGGGCTGGTCAATTCTGAGGTTCAAGTTATTGGGGCAAGTTTAGTTTAAGGTTGGGCTTGGACTGGTTGGGACATGCAATGGGGTTATGGAGAAGGCTTCTTTGGAGGGTTTCCATTTCTTACTATTTCCATTAAGCACTGCACTTCATAGAAATTTAGTAAAACAAAGAGCATGAAGGGGTCAATGTTGCGAAAGTGCCTAAAAAGTACACAACACATGAAAACAATAAAGAACACCCCTCTCTTGTCCCTCTTCTCAAAATAGGCGGGCAAGAGTCATAGAGATTCCTTCCTAGTGTGGCCTTGGAATTGATCACACAAACAATTTCTCATCAACATCCAAAAGAGTGCGCACTAGATGAGTATAGCCTTTCCCATTTCAAGGTCTTGCAAATAAAGTCTCACAAACCATGTCTTTGAACTTCCTTAAAGTAATCCATGGATTTCAACAGCAATCTAGGAATTTTTCATTTTTTTTTGAGTGACGGCTGGATTCTCTGCTTACCGCAAACCACAATTTAGGAAAGTAGGACTACAGTAGAGGCCTCTGGTCTCTAGACAAGGAGTTGTCAGTAAGGAAGTAGATCTCAAATTTGCTACAAATTAAAGCTTTTTTTTTTTTGAACAATGCAAATTTAATTCATTTTTTCTATCAAATTTCTCCACCTTTTGCATTCTACATCTTCCTGGCCATTGTAGTACCTGAGCACAAGTATGAATTATAAACCCAATCAGGTATGAACTAGTGGCTATTGTTGAATCTCAGGAGACAGACATTATGCTTCAATCATGTGAGGCCATGTTCACATTAAAGCAGTAGAATTATAGCTTGAACCAAAGGTTTATACCAATATGTTGTCTTGTGGAGAAAGTATAAACCAAACTTCAAAATGGGAAAAATAAAACTCAAAAGTAATCCTAAATAAAATACCACACAAGGAGACACCCAATTTACGTGGTGGTCCAATGATGATGTTTGCTTCCATGGGTGAAAAGGAAAAATGATTCCATGAATATTAAGTGAAGAATAATGAATAAAATAAAATAAAATGTGCCTATTAGAGGCAAAACCCACTCTCGTAGCAGTACTTGTTTCTCACACCCTCTTTCTCAAGGATATTACACAGAAAAAAAAAAAGCTCTCTTATCTCTCGTGGGTTTTCTCTAAATCCCAAAACTTTTCACAAAAGACATAAGCTGTCTCATTTTTATAGAATGGATGGCAGTCATCTGTTATGGGGCTTCCAATAAGAGCAGATGTCCACACATCAACTTTAAGAAAGGGTCCTCATTTGAATGTAGTCCTCAAAGGACTTCCACTTGGGAATTTGGGTCACTTTCCATAACAGAACTTGCCTTGTCCACACAGACACCCTCATTTCCTATATCAAAAGAATTAAGAGGGAATATCATTTTTCTTTAATTTTTTGGGTACGATTTTTTAAGTCCAAAACTATACCATTTTTACTTAAAATCAGTCCTGGAGTTCATAAAATTCAGAGTAGATGAATTTTGATAACTTGTTTGTAAAAATCGGTCGAGAAATGACTTTTTTGAAAATCCCTCTCTACTCCATTTGGAAGTTCGATTGGATGATTTCTGAAATCGATCGTACGATCACTGGAATTAATCGCACGATTGTATACGCCTAAGATCGATCGATCGAAGCGAAAATGAACTGTCTGTTCAATCGCACGATTCCACGCTAAAGGGCAGAAATGTAATTTCCACTAAGAATTCAAAATGCGGTGTCTACTGACAGGAAATTGGAGTGTCTGTATGGGCGGCCTATTTGTTTGAGGCCTCTCTGTTTCGTTCTTTTTCAATTCAAAGTGCTTTTTTTTCTTACTTTTTTTTTTTTGTATTTGCACCTCTATTGCCTTTTTATCTATTAATATATGAATCATTTCAAAAAAAAAATTGAAATAATTTAAGGATGCAAGTAGCAATTATATATTGAAGTTCATTTGATAGTTTTTTCCCCCTTTTGGATCAGTATATGCTAATGACAGCTTTACCAATTGAATTTGCAAACTAACAATATCATGGAGTTTACTATTGAAAGCTAGAAAAAAAAGAGTTGCAGGCAACCCTTACTTCTGTTTATACACGGCATACATAAGCATTCAAAAGAAAAAGTTTCTTGTCACCTGCACTAGCAACACAGTCATAAGAACTTCTCTTTTTTTTTTTTATGGTGGTATCAAACTTATAGTTTTTCAGCCCTTTAAAAACTTATAGTTTTTTTATGGTGGTTGTTGAAATGCTTTTGCAGTTTAAGTTTTGGTAAGCTTTGGTTGCAGTTGTCTAATTTAACAGTGTCATTTAGCTCAGTAAATTGCTCAAACAATATAGTTAAGACTTGAATCTAGTATTTTGCCACCATTTTTGGTATTACTTCATTCCGTCTGCATTTTTGAGATTTTTTCCACAATTGCTTTTATCCTATGATGATGGTACAACATTTAAATAATAATAATAATAATTTATCTTAGGTAGGCTTTTATATAATATACATTTTTTTTTGGGACATAGTGAAACTGACTAAGAAATATAGGATCAATTTATTCCAATTTGAAATTTGAATAGTGCTATATAATCATCCCTGATTACCAACAATCAATGTAACTTTTTGAAGAATTTTGTTGGATCTATATTTCCCAGGTCGCATCCTCCTCTTTTCAATTTTTTTTAGCTTAACATAATTAGTTTCACATAAAAGAAACTGGATTTCAAGGGAATTGGCTAATTTTGGGTGAACTTGAGAATATTCATCTAGAGTTGCATAGATAAGGTAATTAGACCTGGTGGATGTCTTTGGGACCAACCCTTCAGATTTATAATGTTGATGTTGCAATGCCTTCTTCATCTGTTGTGTGTATGACGGGTTTCGTCTTGTTTTTGTTATTATGTTGTGTACAGATTTCAAATTAACTGTTTTAGGCACAATCTATTGATTTATTTGATTACAGGAGGCATGTTTAATAACCGCACAGGACTATATCAAGGCTTTCGGCAACATTGCCCAAAAGTTGAGCCTTGGAACCAATCCAAATATACTGCTTATAAGCTAACAACAAATTAAAAGATCACATTTTGGATGATTTCTATGCCCTTTTTTGTTTAATTTTTGTAGGGCACAACTCTGATGATCCCTAGCTCTACAGAAGATATGGCTAGCACAATGGCGGAGGCCATTTCAATTTTCAAAAAGGTCAGGTGATAGTGAGGGCTCTGCTGCTGGTAGGGCTGAAATCGGGCCGTGTCGGGTCGGATTTTTTAAAACTCAACTCGACCCGATTTACTAATATATAGAACTCAATTCGACCGGCTCGAACTTTTGACCTATAAGCAGTGTTATCCGAGCCGGTTCAGTCCAAGTAAAAAACCGGCCTTGGGTCAAAACCGCATAAAATCAGTTAGACCCGCGGTTTTATGTGGTTTTGACACAAAAATCGGGAACCGTGAACCTCAGTTCAGAAATTTGATTTTTTTTTAAAAAAAAAAAATTAATTTTTCCGTTAAAAAATGTGTATATTTGAAATATAAATGTTTATTATTATTTCTATCCCATATATTTCACCGTTTTGGTATATTACTCAGAGTTTGAATGTTATTTTTAATATTTATATTAATGTTATTGATAAAATATGTCTTACTTAATATTATATATAATATTTATATTATTTTAATACTTGACCGGCTTTGACGTGTTTTTATCAGCTTTGATCGTGGTCGAATCCGGTTGAACCATAACCTCCTCGAAGATGGTTTGTTAGATGGTCCGGTTTTGATAACATTGCCCGTAAGTCTTGATTCGATCTGACCTGAATTATAACCCGACTCAATCCAAAATCCAACCTGACTCGGATTTTGAATCTATTTTAGTCTATTTTTTACTAGGTCGGATCGGGTTTGATCGGGTTGGATTGGATCGGGTCGGGTTTACTTAAAAATCTCTCAACTCAATCCGATCCGAATTCAATGCGAGTTTCTGACTTCTCAACCCGACCCGTTGACCCAACCTGCATGATTTTTGGGTCGGGTCATGCGGGTTCAGGCCCAAAACCCGACCCAAGTTTCACCCCTACCTACTGGTGAGGATGAAAGCTCTCTTAAGTTCAATTTTTACTATAGTCACAAGGATCATTTCATGTAGAATTATCTAATGTATGTGGGTAGAGAGGGACTTGAATTGGTATATCTACATAATTTGTGGTAGAAATGAAAATAATCGTGACTGTTTAACTGGATGAAAAGAAAAACCAAATTAGTTACACGTAACTCAACTCAACTAAGTTAATTTTGAGTTTAATTGGTTGACAAAAAAGCCAAGTTTAAGTTTATGTACCCTCTAGGTTAGGTTTTGTGGTTAGGTTTTGTGGTACATATATCGCCCATTGTAATACCCTTATAAAGACTTTCCAAATTGTTAGCTTTTGTAATCATTAATCACACATGCTCATATATTTTAGATAGCTAGGTTCACTAACTTTAAAACTATGGTTTACATATTAGTACATACATTATTTTTGTTATTTTAAAGTTTAATTTATTTTACCATTGATATAAAATAAAAACAAAAGATATTATATCTGTAGATATCAACATATGTAATGAAATAAAATAATATTACTTTTAATCATGTCCAAAATTATTTATATTATTATGAATGTGTGATTTGTAATATTTACAATTTTTATTTCTGTAAATTATTATTTGACAATAATCCATTAATTACATTGTTTGTCCTAAATCTATTGTTTTACACTTTTACTTTCATATTTGTCAATTAAACTTCTCAAGTTTACAATTTTAAACAATAAAATAGTAGATCAAAATTCTTTTTTTTTTTTAATTCTAATAAAGGTTCAAATCTAAATAAAATATCATCTTACAACTAAATTTATAGTTACTTGATCTTAATAATTAAAATTATTAGGCCCTCTTTCTTTTTAAGAAATGGAAAGACTTGTTAACATTGATCGCTTAAAATTTGCTTCACCTATAACTTATTTTAGTAACTATAGTTGAAAAAAGAAAAATAAGTTTTACATTTTCTTTATGGTAGCGATTCTCCCACGGGCTTTTTGTATAACCAGACATGGGAATTAGTAGGTTTCCAATTTTATTCTTCGTATGAAGAGTAAAATCGGTTCACTAACCCTTCGCATGAACAGTAAATCAGCTCGCCAAAATTCACATGAACAGTAAATCGGCTCGCCGAAATTCCCATGTATAGTAAATCGGCTTGTCGAAATTCACATAAACAGTAACACTGGCTTGCCAAAATTCACATGAACAGTAAATCGGCTAGTCGAAAATTCGCATGAACAGTGAATCGGCTAGCCGAAATTTTATAGTTCTTGTGAAATGTCCGATTTTACTGTCCATGCGAAAGGGTAAAATCGAGAATCCACTAATTTTCGTGTCTTTTTATACAAACCTCCCGTAGAAAGATTGCTACCCATATTCTAACTATCCTGTTAATTTTTTATGATCAATTCACTCTTTTGTCATTTATGTAGTAAGAGTGATCGGTGCCACTGCTAAATAAGACTTTGAATTCTCAATAAATGACCCATGTGCCCAAGGTACCTTCATTACTTATATACGGAAGGCCGCATGAGATCATCACTCATATATATTCTTGCATCTAAGGTCACAAAATTGACTGTCCATTTGATTTATTCTTCGTTAGTTCATTTGCTGACTTTATGTTTGAAAATCAGATATATTTAGAGATATAATTTAAATAAACTCTTTATTTCTAATATTTTTTTGAGAAATCATTATATACTCTAAGATATATTAATTTAAGCGTGAACGTGTGTACAAAGTTGTATTTTTTAGTAATAATGACAATAATAAGTCTTAAAATCTGAGTACTGATTTCTCGGATCTTGCAACAATAATTCACATTAATGTGGAAGAGTTGGCTTGTCGGTCAAGACGCTCGTCTCTTGAAGTGAGGTCTTGACATTAAATATAACAGTTTCATGAAAGGGGAGTCATATAGACATCCGGGAAATCTTTTCCTACACACCTATTTTTCAAAAGTGGATGAAAATTACCCTTTTGCCCTTCCCCTTAAAACGAATGAGCTGTAAAGTGGGATTTTCAAATGAAGTTGTTTCTCAATCGATTTCTACAAACAAGGTATCAAAATTCATGTACTTTGAATTTTATGAACTCTGGGACTTATTTTAAGTGAAAATGTTATAATTTTGGGCTTCAAAAATCATATCCAAAGAATTAAGGAACTTCTCTCTTAATTCTTTGGTTACGATTTTTGAATCCCAAAACTTTACTTTTTTCACTTAAAATCAGTCCTGGAGTAGAATTTTGACTTGTTTGTAGAAATCGGTCGAGAAACAGCCACGTTTGAAAATCTCACTCCACAGTCCACTTCCTTTGTTCCTTTGTTCGAAGGAAATGGGCTGTAGAGTGAGATTTTCAAACGAGGCATATTCTCAACCGATTTCTACAAACAAGGATCATAATTCATCTACTATGAATTTTGATACCTTATTTGTAGAAATCGGTCGAGAAACGACTTAATTTGAAAATCCCACTTCATAACCCATTCGTTCGAATTCGTCCGAACGAATTTTTTCATTCGAGGGATCACATAGTGTTTTTAAGTGTGAGGGCAAAAGGATAATTTCCATCCACTTTTAGAAAATTGGTGTACAGGGAAAGATTTCCCGGATGTCTATAGCTCCCTTTATGAAAATCTCTTTTCTATAATAGAAAGCCATGTCAGGTTTTTTTTCTTTTTTTCATTTAGATATTTTTTGTTAAATAATTTGTAATAAATATTTTCCTGTCGCTTGAACATGTTCTCATGCTCATGGGCTTCTTCAAAAGGGGGAGAAACTAACGATGGCCATGAATAGTCTTAATCAGATGAATCCATCGCATCTTCTGGAACTAAATCTATAGATAGAAACGTATTATAAGTACATTTATGTGAAGTATTCAAACAAGATAGGCTATGCACTTCTAGTTTATCTGTCTTCTTCGATAATTTTTTATGCTTTTGAATATTTTCATGAACTTGGGGAAAATTGAAGAGAACAGATTCTGATGTAAATTCACTTTTTAATATAAAATTTTTGTCTACTTTATTTACAATTAATCTACAAAAGGAAAAATAAATCATAAATAAGTTTAATCAATTTAGGCTAATCCATTTATTAAATGGGCCAAGATTCGTGTGCATTGAGTTCGGCCCACTATTTAAAAAATTGATCAACTGGGTCTACTCATTTTTCTTTCATTCAGTACCCAAGTGAGGTCAACTCATTTCATAGATGAGTTATCTTACTTTTGGGTCAGATTGATCCGTTTAGGATTATTCTAGCTAGGTTAACTTGTCTAATAAATGATTTTTTTAAGGTTATGTCCACTTGCTTAATAAATGATTTCAACTATGTGCAAGTTATATTATATGGACTATCTAATGGATGGGTCAAAGGTTACATAAACCCATTTAAGCATGTTCGGGTACTAAGTTAGGTTAATACATATAATAAATGATTTAGGACATTTTTTATTATCAAAGTAGTTAAAAGGAGTGTACGTAGTTCAATTGGTTGCCTCCTGCCTCAGGAAGCGGGAGAAATTTACGGGTTTGAACCTCTATGGTCTAATCTTGATGTGCACTAGAGGTAGTGAACTCACTTGTTGCGGTTTTGCCTAAGGTGCATTCGAGGACGTTTATATCTTAATAAGGCAACTTGACGAAATTTTTACATAAAAATAAATCTAAAACAGGGAGGAATAGATTGACAATGATGATCACGAAAGATTCACAAAATTATTCTTATTGGATCGGTGATGGATGGATTTTATGATACGAACATTTTTAACTATCTCTTTTATTTTATTTATGATTTTGACTTTTTATTACTTGTAGATGTGCATTAGACTTTTGTTATTAACTTCTTCTGTTCTACACATGTACTTCTATATTTGATACATTTGTCTTTTATTATATATCTTGCATTAATTGCATCATATTTATAATAGTGCATAATGTATACATAAATAAATCTACATATTTAAAAATATGTAAAAAAGTATGCCTTAACATGAAAAAACTACGCTTTAAGTATGCCTTGCACCTTAGCTACTATAGTACGATCAACCCATTCAATATTTTAAAAGAGAGAAGTTTGGTATGAATTGGGATGGATTAAACTTTTATATAATTTTTAATAAATGACTCATTTAAACTTTGATGTTTATTTAGATTGGTCAACTCACTTAATAAATGAATCTAAATAACTTTTTGAATTTTTTTTTTTTATGAAATTTTGACTTTAGAGAATTTAAATTGCCAAAAGAATATCTGCAAAAATAGAAAAAACTCATTTTTTTTAGAAAAATATATATTTTTTTTCATAAAAAAAGCCTTTGCAAACAAGCGTACCCGGTTGGTTGGTATTAGCGCAGTCACAAGATTTTCTTTTAGAGATCGCCCCTCTTAGGCTCTCCGGCTCTCCGATCTCGTCCCTCTCAACCTTTCAGACTTCGTCGTCCCTCTCAGGCCCTCGTCCCCTGCAGCGGTGCAGCCTGCCACTTCTCTTCCCCGATTGGCTAATTCCACGATGGTTGAGGCTGATTCCCTAATTGGGTAACCTTGAATTTATTGTATTTAAATTTCAGTTCTCCAAAATTGACTCATATTTATCTATTCCATTCTTACTATTTTAAATATTTGTTTTACTGTTATCATCATCATCATTTCATAATTTTTTTTAATTGAGTGGCTACCACTCGTATTACTGTCAATATCGTCAATCTGTGCATAAAGTTTGATTTTTATTGTTGACATTAAGTTTGTGTACTTCGAATTGAACAACCGACCAAGTTATCAACCTCAGTACCCGACTAATTCTCATTGCATTGCATGTACAAGCTTCTCTACCCATGTACATGAGATAAATCTACGGAAAGTGGCTCTTTTAAAGTAGAATGAGAATCAAACTCTAAACTATCACTTTTATAGGCAGGTTCCTGACCATGATTTTGTTCTATGACTTCTATCCTTTCTTGAAATCAATTCCTTCTTAAAGTAATTGTGGTTCACAAAGTGATTGGTTTTTCATATAATCAGAATTGTCATTTGCTCCCACAAGTATTGTGTTCATTTCGTACATTAAATCTTTCATGATCTGTTTAGTGATTGATTTTCGTTTCTGAGTTCCTACAAGCGGCTATAACGATACTTTCCATATCTTCATCAGGCAGATAACATAAACGATACAATCAAAGTAAATGCAAATCAAGGTTCAAACAAACAGGATTACAAAATAAGAGAAATATAAGTTAATGTAATTAGTACGCGTCCAACCATGTCCTCAGGAGAAGCGACTCCCTAGTCAGAAGACAAAGTAGATATCAGAAACTCCTCATCCTCAACGAAGAGTTGCAGATTTTTAGTCTTGAGCAAAAAGTCAACGGCATCCTCATCGAACTCCAATAGGCAACCCAGTTTTATAAGTTCAGACAGCTCACCAACTCGATCTGGTTTTTCCCATAACAGTCCTTCAGATATTGCTTCACAGAAATAGGTTGAGAATTCAATCATGGTTTTGTATCCAGATGATCTATCTACTTTCTGGATTAACAACTTCGAATTGTCCCTATCCCAACGTATCATTCTGCTTGCCTTCACACTCAGAATCTTTCCGGATGATAAGTGAAGGCTGTAGTCCACTGTGATGGGTTCATCCGACTCATACACCACATCCTGAAGCTGTTTCGCAATGAGATGCCTCTTCTCTGCAGGCATTTCAAGAGAAGGATCTGCTAGAAAAGCAAGCAAAATTTTAAACAAGCCATTTCTGATCAATGCCTCCTTCGGTTCCACCTTGCCATCAAAATCATTTGATTTCGAAGGTTCACTCTTCTGAACATATTCAGAAATAGTTCGTACCCCAATGCTGTTGAAGATTACATACATCTTACTCTGGGAAAGAGAAGACAAGCTTGGCTGAGGATACCAGGCAAATATTGATTCTTCAGAAGCCTTGTCAAACAGATCCTTCAGCTGCAGATCATCAGGGATAAATACATCTTCCTTGTTGACCAGAACAATCCCACCAGAACCCATGTTCACAGGCAACTTCTTTAAACAGCCAAACACAAGTGTTGAGACTGGGGTCATTGTTGTGTTCCCTAATAGAGAATTTCTTGATCTTTGAAAGAAACAACAGAACTTCAGGATGTATGCATGACAATTGTTGCTTCACAGCTTCTACCTTGTCATGTTTCAGAGGTAGCACTATTGTAGTAGTTGGAAGGGTTTTGTCAGAGCCGTAGATTTGATGGATGTCAGTGAGAGTTGGATTCTTCTCCACCCATTCTGGAACAATGTATCCAATGTCACATTCTGGTAGTGGCTGTTCATTGAACCTTATCTGATTCCCGTTGCTGAAAATGTATGGCTGACTGGGAATGAGAAATACACTCTTGAAACCAATACCTGCAACATCCATGATGCAAATTCAGCAAACAAACAGATAAGACTATTCTTATTTTTTTTGAAAGGTTAATAAGACTTCTTATTGGTGCAAAAACATATAGAGAAATAAAATTATGAAGTGATTCTTTCTACTAGTCTGAGATTGATATTCGAATGGAATAGCTTGGTTTGTGTGCTTTAGATAATTGATCAATTATGTACATGTCTTGATCTAGTGTAGGTGTAACTGTACTACATACCAAGAGATCCAACATTGCCAAAAACGGTCATATGTAGGCTTATATTTCACCAACTTTAATTAACAATGTAGAAAAAATGAACAAAAATTCTGCATGTAAACAACAATAATGCTTCATAATAATAATTGAACATCTAAAAATTAAAATAGAATAGCAAAAAATTTCTGATCAATCAATGGAATATCAACCACTATGGAACCGACCTGCAACAAGTTTCCCCATTCCAAGCTAGAAAGGAACCACTCGGATGGAGGCTTGTAACCAACCGACGTCTTCAGCCAACTTCCTTTTTTATGCATTGCAAAAACCTAGCAGGCATCTGCACCCCTTTGTATTTCAGGATCCGAATCCATTCCAATAGCATAAAGGTGTTTTCCTTTGTCAGCGGAGAGGACACGGTATGGAAATTGGCATCAGGAGGACAGAGGTCAGGAATATCTGACGCTTTTACATGGGTTGCCAGAAACTGCATTAGCTCCTTTTTACCGGTCTGTAAGCCGGCAAATTGTCCAGCTCTCAAGTAATCTTCTCCTAATTCAACAAAATTTTCTCCTTTCCATGGGTTTGAACCCAAAAGCCCCACCCATTTGCTGTTGTTTGCAGGGACAAGTACCCTTTTCCAATGTGTTGTCACACGTCCATAATTATCGACAAGAGCAATGGAATCACACAACTGAGAGACTTCTCGCTTTGAAAGATAAATTCTTTTGAGGGAATGAAACAAAAAGTGCTTTAATGCAATAACAAGCTTTCTGTCCCCCCGCAGAGCCTTTGCAAGAAGATCAACATAGCTACACACAGTTAGTGTCTCCATAATAGCTTGTTTCTTGAGCCACCCCATTAGCGTTGCCCCTTTCGGAAATACATTCAGAGCTTCTTGTGTACTGAGAGGTGCAAAGTATCGGTTTGCAGCACATCTGAACTCCAAGCTCCAGTTAATTAGTGAAGA
This sequence comes from Chimonanthus salicifolius, assembly GCA_013350335.1. Taxonomy (NCBI): domain Eukaryota; kingdom Viridiplantae; phylum Streptophyta; class Magnoliopsida; order Laurales; family Calycanthaceae; genus Chimonanthus; species Chimonanthus salicifolius. The sequence continues at coordinate 17,761,453 of CM023540.1, read as the reverse complement.
TGCATGTTCTGGATCAGATGATAAGCATAAATAAGGACTTGAGCTCTGTGTCACACTGTTAATGCTCCACAAAGCCACCTTCCCATCTTGATCCACATATTTCAAAAGGGATATTCTCTTAATACCAGTGTTTTGAAAGTGGCTGCTCCAGTTAGCAGCCAAAAAGCAGAGCAGCTCTAAATAGAGCTTTTCAGAAATACCCAGTACCAGATTCGAGCTCTTGATGCACCTCACATACCATTCGTCACTCACAGACTACACACCCAAATAGTCCAAAATGTCATTGTATTTGTCCTGATCAAATGCTAAATTTAGATTGTATATTCCATGGGATGACAGATTGTGCAGCTGCACCCCTTGTTCCCTCGCCTCCGTTAAGATTTTCCAAAAAGAGGGCATCAGCCTACCCCCTTCATCAGGTTTGCAGAATATCTTCTGTTGTGTATATGACTCACATGGTATGATATATTCTGCAACCACTTTCGATTTTGTTGCATCTCTAACACGATTGAGTGCTGGATAGGAAGAGCTATTAAGTGGCAGAAACTGAAATATTGGCGGCAATGATGATGTAGGTGCACTCTCAGTTGCTTTCACAAGTGAGACAAAGGCACTGGTGAATGCAGAAGGAACACAATCTAGAATCCCAATATTCCACTTGTTATCCATCAATATATTTTCCCTGGATGAAGCCAGGATGAAATCTGCTTGAATTATAAAAGGGAGATTAGTGACCATCTCCGTGGGTAGAAACGCATAAATGCCTGGTGAAGTCATTCCTCTATCCAAACGTTGGCCAAATGGAAAGGCTAGAGTAATGACCCATTCTTCAACTTCCATTCTTCTGTTTACTCGGTTTTCCAATCTGACGGGAAATTTCTGCCTCCACATATAATATGCGCACTCTTTCTCTTGACCTTCACCACTTACATCAGCACATAGATGGAGAGTAAAAGACTCTGCATCTATGTTCTTCCTTGTAGTGAAGTCAGTTTCACTTGAAATCGAGATAGCATTGATAGTGTTGAGACTGGGGTCATTGTTGTGTTCCCTAATAGAGAGTTTCTCGATCTTTGAAAGAAACAACAGTACTTCAGGATGTATGCATGACAATTGTTGCTTCACAGCTTCTACCTTGTCATGTTTCAGAGGTAGCACTATTGTAGTAGTTGGAAGGGTTTTGTCAGAGCCGTAGATTTGATGGATGTCAGTGAGAGTTGGATTCTTCTCCACCCATTCTGGAACAATGTATCCAATGTCACACTCTGGTAGTGGCTGTTCATTGAACCTTATCTGATACCCGTTGCTGAAAATGTATGGCTGACTGGTAATGAGAAATACACTCTTGAAACCAATACCTGCAACATCCATGATGCAAATTCAGCAAACAAACAGATAAGACTATTCTCATTGGTGCAAAAACATATAGAGAAATGAAATTATGAAGTGATTCTTTCTAGTAGTCTGAGATTGATATTCGAATGGAATAGCTTGGTTTGTGTGCTTTAGATAATTGATCAATTATGTTCATGTCTTGATCTAGTGTAGGTGTAACTGTACTACATACCAAGAGATCCAGCATTGCCAAAAACGTTCATATGTAGGCTTATATTTCACCAACTTTAATTAACAATGTAGAAAAAATGAACAAAAATTCTGCATGTAAACAAGAATAATGCTTCATAATAATAATTGACCATCTAAAATTTAAAATAGAATAGCAAAAATGGTCTCCTAACTCCTTATTGCATTGAATCATTCCATAGATAAATTCTATTTTTACATAAATCACATACATTCCTTTAAAGGGAATATCTTTTGTGAGTTGTCGTGGAAACTCCAGTTGGGTTAGTTGTCATGTTTACTAAGCATTCCATGCTCAGTTCACATGGCAAATGTACCAAAAAAAAAATTCTAGACAATACAACTTCATATGTATCTTCCACATATAAAAGACCCAGTCATTGACAAATAGCTTGTTTGTGAACACTAGACAAACGATTGCAAATTCATTTCTCTGTTATGACACAGTAAAGAAAATTTTCACCATAAGTTACATCCAATTAGAGTAAAAATTAAGGACTCCCACTCATACATGATACCCCAATATAATTTTAGATTTGATCTCAATAAAATCCACGCAACTAAAGCACACTGGTGCATAAAAGATTAGTATCATTCATTCTAAACAGAACTGTTGGTGAGCTTCAACCCATGGTGCAGGCCGAGCAACAAGATTTTACTCATTGTTTGAGCTAATGTGGTTAAAAACTTTTTTAACAATTGAGTGATGAAGTTTAGCTTCTATAAAACTCCCTTGGGACCATCTGACCACCATTCTCCTTGATTCAAACCCATTTGTATTAGCTTTTAAAGATCTCATTTTTTTCTCATTTGTGTTTTAAGAAGATAAATATGATGTTAAAATGTTAGATCTCATGCATTTCTAACATTTTTTAATTAAATCTGATTTGAGAAATTAGAAGTTTGTCGGTGCCTGAGTTTCTGTTAATCCAAAAAAAAATTAGGGGTTTTAGATAATAAATTCTTCTTTTTATTTAATCAATCAATTTCAAGGGTAATGGAGGTGTGATTTTGTGGTTTATATTTTTGAAATAGTTTTTCAAAATCCCCATGACAGAATTGAAATTCATGGATGAATTTGATTAAAATGAGTGTCGTGTGGAAAAGTTTGATGTAGTATTTAACACATTATTATAGTGTTTAAATGTTAGATCTCAGGTATTTCTAATTTTAATTAATTAAATTATAGTTGTTTGAAAATAGATTCTTTCTTTTATTTAATCATTCAATTTTAGGGATAATAGCTGTGCAATTTTGTGTTGCATTTTTAAAATGTTATTTCCAAATATTTCATGATTTTTTTTGGAAAAAGAAATCCATGGATGAAGTTGAATAAAAGTGTAACGTGTTTGTGATTTTAGGGATAATTGCTGTGTGAGAAATTAAAAATAAAATATAAATTCCACAAACTTACATCTTTAAATAGCCTTAATTAAAGTTTACCCTTATATGAAATGATTTTAGTGTTTAAAGTTTAATAACCTTAATTAACAATTACCCAAAACAAATTTCTTAACATGCCTTCAAATAAGTGAAGTATGGATCAAGCAAAAAAGAGTCAAATGTCAAGAAGTAACACCTTTTTCACCAACGTAACCACGCTCTCTGTTTCCTTTCTTCGTGGATCTCCCAACACCGCAAATAGATTCAATGTTTCTCTCAGAGAAACCCTTCTCATTATTAAAAATAAGTAAAGTCGAGGTGGTGCCAGTCTAAGTGATATCCTTTGATGTGATGATAAACTCAAGAGATGGTTTCACTTCAGGTGGGTGGGTACTCATTATCTTCAGCATTCTGTAATGCAAAAAAAAAAAATTTAAATTATTTACAAACTAATTTGATTAATGAAAATTAATGGAATTTTAATAAAATGGTTTAAACATGTCTATTCTACACTAGAATGTCAACTAAAAAAGTGAGCTAGATCTAATTTTATATATGTAGCTAAATCATAACCAGCCCAGTATTTCTGGGTGATAAATCAATCATTAAAATCAACCACACAAAAAAAATCTAAATTGTCCCACAGCAAGCAATATTGATAAAAACATGGTTAAGAGGCTCAATAAAAAAAAATAGTGATTAATTTAACATGTCTACCACGAGGTTGAGTCGGAGCCATTACCTACAAAACTATCATAAGGGAACCACAACACGTAAGTTGTGTAGACTTACTTACACATCCTCATAGACAAAAGAAGGATGGTTGACATTAGGGGTTTAAATCTGGCCGATATCTCGGTTGAGAAATTTCTCTCACCCATTTTTTTTTAATTAAAACTTGAAATATCACTCGATACCTGCGATGTATATTGCCAATACCGACGATATCTCAAATATCGGCCGATACATATCGCATCGGTCGAGATTAAAATCCTTGGTTGACAGCAATCAGAAATACTGAAAATTTGGCAAAGTTATGAGAAGTCTATTACTCTTAACCATTTGGGTAAATTCTATATTGCTATTTTCCATTATTCCAAAGGGAAAAAGATCATTTTAGCTCTACTTGAAAATAAAACTCTTCACTTGTAGAATCATTGCAAGAGAAAGTTTTTAGCAAAACTTAACAATACATTTCATGGAAAATTACCAACCGCTATGGAAAAAAAACACAATTGGAACTAAAAACTATTAATGAAAAAAGGAAACAGAGCATCAAGTAAGCGAGTCAGAGCGAGTAATAGGACTTGAATATCAAATAACAAAAGGATTATACAATATGGAAAACTAACAAGTCTGACAAGCAATTCGAATTCAAAAAGATACCAAATGAAGCCAACATACAAATTATTTACAAGTCCAACAAATTACTTACTAGCTATTCCTTTTAGAATATTAAGGAGCGATAACTACTAACAACTTATAAGTCCAACATCTACAATTTAAATGAGGTTGTCCATAGAAATAAATTTCCATATTTTAATTTTGAAACATTGACAGGACTTCTAAAAACACCTTTTTTTTTTTTTAATTTATGTATGAAAAATTGTAGAAAATTCAGTACAAAACCTCCACTGATCTCCCATTGCACATAGAGTACACTAAGTAAGACCATGGGGGTTTGAACCAAGCACCTCCCACTTCCTGAAATAGGAGATTACCTGTTGAAAGTTTGACAAGAAGATTTCCTTTTAAAAACACCTTCTTCATTCTTAATTCCATCAAACTTTTCCTTTTATTCTAATTACTTTTCATACTTACCATTTTTCTCTTGATGATGGCCATATTGTCCTAGCATTTCTATCAAATTCCAAGACAAGTTGAATTGTAGAGTTATGAGAGTAGAGATTATGATAAGGTTACATGGAGGAGGACAATTCTTAAAGTCAACCCAGATAAATGAGATGATCGTCGATGATGATCATGAATATTCACTCTTTTTAGAAGAAGTTCAATCCATGGTGTTGGAAATTTTTGGTAGAAATATTGTAACGAAATTGTAGTTTTTTTCATTAAAGGATCAACAGTAGTCGTGGACTTGATTACGAGCCATCAAAGGGTCCCAACTCCATTAAAAACATAAACAATGACTGCCGTCTACCACCTTCATCAAACCAACCAAAAATAGGAGCAAGAAGAAGAAAGAGAAGAAAAAGTGTAATTGGATTAGCTCCATTAGGAAGTGGACGTCCTTGGCATAGAGCTCAGCAGAAAGGTTCTTCACAGCCTGGTGCAAATCCTCTCTCAGAGGGTTCGCTTCTCCTCCGATTGAGAACTTCACCCTCCTTATCTCCTCCACGTGCTCTCTCGGCGTCCTCGTCCCCATCGTTACCGTGATGATCGACGGCTCAGATTCAACTGTGAAACACTCTAGTAATTAGTAATATCTAACTATCTGAGAACAACAGAAGAGGGTGACTGACTGACTGACAGGGGAGTGAGAGTGAAATAGAGTAAAGCAAGAGAGTGTTCTTTGAAAGAGAAATGAAATGGTATCTTCTTGCTTTTCTTGCACAGCAGGGAGGTCTCAGTCTTATAAGAAGAGAAGGATTCTTTTGGAGGCGAAGAAGCAAAGAAGGAAGGAAGGAAGATGGAAAGCCAAAAAGAAGAGAATGCCTGTTTAATGTATGGACATTACCGACAAAGACTGGCACGACGACGATTGAAGTCTTCTCTTTGCCTCGTCGGATTCTGGGCTCCGCCCGTTTTCACAGGTATTAGGATTTTCTAAGTTAGTAATTAGTATCCGACTTTACAACTTACCTATGGATTTGGAGTCGATTCAACTCGATTCAACTCAACTCAACTCAACTCAACTCAACTCATCCCCTATTTTTATCTCTAACTCAATTCAATTAAACATACGTCGAGTCGAGTTGAGTTGAATTTAATTAAAATTATTTAGTTATTATTCAGTTAAGTTTTTTTCTTTTTGTTTTTTGCTCTTTTTTTTTTTTTTAATTTACGTATGGGAAACCGCGAGATACTCAGTGTAAAATCCCTACAGGTGAGCCCACTACCCCTAGAACACACTAAAATTAGGTCATGGAGGTTCCAACCACTGCTTCTTATGTAGGTATTATTTAGTTAAATTGACTTATGGAGTCATGTCTGTTTGTTTCTGGTTGCTGTTCTTCTGGGTTCATGTCTAGCTCAAGGAGTGGGCTGTTGGGCCAGTGTTCTTCATGGGCCTATGGTTCGGGCTAGCTGTTTTTTTTATGTACCGGTCTGCTGGTTTTCTTGCCTGGCCTGGTTGTGGGCTCATTTACTTCTGGTTGAGATAGCTAATTCAGTCTTTTGTGCTGGCCTGTTGGATTTTCTTTGTTCTTCTTAAGGGCTATGAGCTGGGCCTTGTTCGTGCCTCGTTTTCTTGGGCCTCTTCGTCTAATTTTGGGGATTTTTTTTCTCTTCCTCTTGAATGATACTTATCAATAATCGTTAAAAAAGAAAACCCTAATTCACTGCACAAGACAGTTTAACCATATTTAGTTATATATATATAATCTTTTGTCACAAAATAAATAGAGAGAAATTATAGTATTATACGAGGCTAATAATTCTGTAAAAGAACACATGATCATTTATATTATAAATTTACAATTTATAAAACTCAAATTGAATTCAGTTGAGTTGGATTGAGATCAATGCCAACCCTCAATTCTAACTCAACTTAATTTTCAATCTTGAGTTGAAAATTCTGTCAATCCAATTATCAACGGAATGAAATCTTCCACCCTTAAAAAAAAAAATTATCCACCCAATTCAATCCAATCCAAATTCAAGTTTATATTGATCTCAACCTGAGTAAGTTCCTACTTCTTTTTTTTTTTTATTAACGTATAGAAAACTCCAGGGCCCTAGGCGAGTTTTAAGATGAGGCCTTTATATACTCACAAAAAATAAAATTATACAATTTTTGTTTACAATGTGTGAAACTAAATAAAATATCATAATCAAATTTATAACAAAGTATTATTTAAAATTTATTCTCATTTTGAGATGCAAAATTACTAATTAAATTACTATATTCAAGTTTTTTTAACATTTATTTTTCAATAGATAAGATAGCTAATCCATTCAATAATTCTTGTGATATTGTAGACCGAAGATAAGATTTTATCAGTTTTAACTTTGAAAACTTATTTCTGCATAGGTAACTGTAACTGGTATAATCAATATTATTCTATAAGCAATTAATGTATTTGGAAAACAACAATTTATTCTTTTTATATAATTTGGCAATTCATTCTTTTGGTAATGCATCTTTTATAATATTCGAGTGCGACACTAATGCAAATGCTAATTTGAAACGAAGATATTATTATTATTTTAATTTTTCAATTTTTTTATATTTTTTAAAAATTAAAAATTAAAAATTATATTAATTATAATGATTTATACTTGTATGTTACTTCTAATAAAATCTACATTGATCAAATGAATAAAGGTATGTTTTTTCATCTCTTCAAATTTTAAAAGCTTTAAATTATTTTTAATTCAAAATTATCAACTCAATATAGATTTCTCTCTCTTTATTTAGATGATAGTTATATTTTAAAAGATTCTTTATTAATTGAAATTATTTTTTTATTTTTATTATCATTATTAAACTCAATAAAATGAAGATTATAATAATAATTATTATGATTGTTACTATCATTATTTTAATTTTTTATTATTATACACAGGTGGGGTTTGAACCCGAGCCTCATATTTATGAGGGGACCATTCTAACCAAACTGGACAATAATGAATTTGTGCTTTGGTTATGCATTATTAACTATTTAACATATAATAAAGGAGCTTATGGTCTTGGGGGGCCTATTTATTTGGGGGCCCTAGGCGACCGCCTACTTCGCCTATAGCTAGGGCCGGCCCTGTGAAACTCAGACACACTCTTACTAAAACCCCCACGGATGAGTCCACTACCCTTAAGGTACTACCGCACTAATTTTATAACATCTCATATGCCATGTAACTTGTCAAGTATGAGTAGCATGATCTAAATGGTATAAGCTGGTCTAATTGACTTAATTTAACTCTTGACAAATCACAACCAACATTTTAATTTTGATCTAAATGTTCAAAATTATCTTACATTATTTAATTATAATTTAAATCATTCTTATCAAAATAACTTAGCAAAACATGATTAGAATAAATTTGTTCCAATACTTATTATGGACTTAGTTTTGCTATGTACTGTTATGTGTATAATTAATCTCTAGTCGATGATAAGTTACCTTCAAATAATAAAAATAAAACTTTTAGAGAAGGAAAAAAAAAAAACGTCTATCAAGTTGACCCTGTTGCTATATCTAACAAGAATTTTACATTTGATTCAACTAACATCAAATTTATCTACATTTTGTAACATCTAAATTGAACTAAAACTCTTTTATAACTTATTAATGAAGAGATCTCAATTTAAAGTAAATGTGTCTTTTTATTTTGCCTTTAGTCAAACTCATATTGCATCTATAATTATTGTAAATTAGTGGATTGAATTCACACTCGGTTTCCCACAGTTTCCCCCACGTAAATTCAAAGAAATTAGTGGATTGAATTCAAGTATTAGATAGGGTTGTCTCTCTATGAAAATAACTTGTCAAATTCAAATATAAAAGTCAATATCAGATTTACAAGATATATAGTTTAGATGATGAGTGGATCGAATTTATTAAATCAACCTTCTATATTTTCATAAATAAAAAGCTCGTAAGTATATCTTATCATTTGACGTATTACCTGTACACCTAGACTTGGGATCTATCAAATGAGGTGGTGATAGATCTATCAGAAAGATATCTATTCGAATATGAGGTCTACAAAAATAAATTTTGATTAGATGAATCAAACCATTTTTTTAAACTCTCTAAAATATGATGAATTTAAATTAATTTATTATTTAAATTTTATAGTCTTACAAAGCATGATTTATCTAACAAGAATTTTGCATTTGATTGTAGTAACATCTAAATTGAATTAAAACTCTTTTAGTGACTCGATCAACTCGACTTATTACTTTATAGAGTAAAATTCTTTTTTAGTTTTGCATTTCATCTATAATTATTTTAAATTAGTGGACTGAATTCAGACATCAGATAGGATAGATGGTCCATCAAAATAACTTATCAAATTCAAATATAAAAATCGACGTTAGATTCAAAAGATAAATAGCTTAGATAATGATGATGAGTGGATTGAATTCATTAACCAACCTTCTATATTTTCATAAATAAAAAAGATATCACTAGCAAAATGTTGTTTGACGTATTACCTATTCACGTAGACCTAGACTCAAGATCCATCATAAAGGTATTTATTTGAATATGAGATCTACAAAACTCACTTTGATGAGATCAATCAAATTACCTTTTAAACTTTCTAAATTATGATCAGCTTAAATTATTTTAATATTTAAATTTTATAGTCTTAAAAAAATATAATTTATCTAATCATATTTAACGAAAAAAACTTTACAATAATTCCATCACCATCTATTTAGTGCCCCATGCCAAACAAATGTAAAGTAATATATGGTACACCATTTAGCAAGTAGTAATTCACTTCTATCAATCAGTAAATCAATCTTCTTATCAATAACCTTTCTTAAGGCGGTAAGGTTTAATCATGTCCAAAACCCATGAATGATGTCCAAAACCCATGAATCAAGAACTACGAATTAAATAAATTCCAAAAATCGAAACAACCTCTGTATTCTAAATTCTACTACTCAACAAGATTAGTTCCATAATAGAGTAATAAAGAGAGGAGAAATGGTTTATCGTTTGAATTGGAAAATTGTGACTGATTAAAAAAAATATAAAAGATTAAAGTTTAAAATTACTAATCAAGAACTATGTAATTAAGATTTTGTATTTGTCACTATATTATTTAATAAATTATAAAGGGTGTATCACGTCCACAGGTTGAACTTGAGCCTAGATCTTGACTTTGAAACTGGGTTTGGCACTTAGAATACAATGCCCAGGGCCTACTGGATTTTAATTGAGCCCAGAATTAGGGTGCAGCCCAGGTACATGTAGTCTTACCCTAGTTTCCACATAACTCTTTATTCACAAATAATTTCATATTGAGAGTGGAATGCATTTGATAAGCCGAAAAGTTATAAAATTACTTTAGGTCAACAATTCTCTCACGGGAGTTTTGTATAACTAAACACAGATTTTAGTATACTGCCAATTTAACCCTTCGCCAGTGATCTGGTAAGTGAGTTGATTTACTGTTCACAAGTAATCCCATAAGTAAGCCAATTTGCTGTTCACAAATGATCCGGTAAGTGAATTGGACTAAAACTGCTTTTTTCATATATAACAGTAAATCGGTTCACTAACGGGATCACTGGCGAAAGGTAAAATTGACATTACACTAAAACCCGTGTCTAGTTACACAAAACTCCCATGGGAGGATTGCTACACATTACTTAATTTTATGATTTTAACTTAATCTTATTGCTAATCACATTTAAAATAAATATAAATAAAAAAAAATAAAAACTCAATTAAAAAAGGAACACGTAGAAGAGATCTATAAACTTCATCCCTTAATCGTGTAAACTAGGAGCCAGCAAAGAAAACTATAGAGATCATCTTTAATCCTGGATTTAGTAGCGCTACCTTCATTAGAGTGGCAGCCAAACAAGTTATAAATTTCAGATAAATAGTGTGTGAAATATGGACCGTTCATCCATTGATGAAGGATTGGGCCCACGTAGATTTTTAATTAAAAAAAAAATTCACAAACCATTAACAAACCAAAGCAAAACAATCCATACCAGCAATATATACAATCATCCACACCAGTTTCAGATAATTAAAAGAGAAGAAAACAAAACAAAAGCATGTCAGGCTCCTCATTCCCTTGCATGCAGCAACCAGAATTCCAGCTAAGACTTTCTGCAGTGCTCAGTCATACCCGTTAAAGTTCTCTAAAATCTCCTCCTTTTCCTTCTAAAGTTTAGAACTGCAACTACATCATTAGAAAGGTTAGGTTCAACATAAATTTGTAAGATATGAGGTATAATTCTACACGGCCAGTAAAAACACCAAACTGCCCTACCTGTAGGGATCCTACATGGCCAGTAAGAATGCAGAACTCCAATGAAAAATAACAAAAAAAAAAAATCGAATGTAAATTGATCAACAAGAAGAAAAAGATCTGCATCGAGAGTCTCTTTAACTACAGCAGCAGCTGTAATGATATCTATTCATGTTTTCATTAGACAGACAACATATACGATACTGTCAAAGAAAATGCAAATCAAAGTTTAAACAAACAGGATTACAAAAGAAGAGAAATATAACCTATGTAATTAGTACCTGTCCAACCATGTCCCCAGGAGAAGCAAGTCTCTAGTCTGAAGACAATGTAGATATCAGAAACTCCTCATCCTCAACGAAGAGTTGCAGATTTTTAGTCTTCAGCAAGAAGTCAATGGCATCCTCATCAAATTCCAAAAGGCAACCCAGTTTGATAAGTTCAGACAGCTCACCAACTCGATCTGGTTTGTCCCATAACAGTCCTTCAGATATTACTTCACAGAAATAGGTTGAGAATTCAATCATGGTTTTGTATCCAGATGATCTATCTACTTTCTGGGTTAACAACTTCGAATTGTCCCTATCCCAACGTATCATTCTGCTTGCCTTCACACTCAGAATCTTTCCAGATGACAAGTGAAGGCTGTAGTCCACTGTGATGGGTTCATCTGACTCATACACCACAACATCATGAAGCTGTTTCGCACTGAGATGCCTCTTCTCTGCTGGCATTTCAAGAGAAGGATCTGCCAGAAAAGCAAGCAAAATTTTAAACAAGCCATTTCTGATCAATGCATCCTTTGGTTCCACCTTCTTGACATCAAAACCATTTGATTTTGAAGGTTCACTCTTCTGAACAGATTCAGAAATAGTTCGTACACCAATGCTGTCGAAGATTTCATATATCTTACTCTGGGAAAGAGGCGGCAAGCTTGGCTGAGGATACCAGGCGAACATTGATTCTTCAGAAGCCTTGTCAAACAGATCCTTCAGCTGCAGATCATCAGGGATAAAAACATCTTCCTTGTTGACCAGAACAATCCCACCAGAACCCATGTTCACAGGCAACTTCTTTAAACAGCCAGAGACAAGTTTTTCTGTCTTTGAATTCCAATGCTTTGCCACATTAAACCAAAATGCACAACATTCATCCCTTGTTAATTGGGAATGCAGATTTTCCCAGTGATTCCAAAGCTTGCAGTAATCATGAATATTAGGACTCGCTCTTACTCCAAAGGCCATGGAGAAGAAGCTGAGAAACTTCTTGTCATAGTGTTTGTCCAAAACATTTAACTGCGAGCTAAAGAGATTATCCTTGTCGTGGAAAACACAAGAATCAGAGTTCACCCATTCTCCGTTGTCATTTCCATGTGGAATCCAAATACCTTGACCGTCCATTTTGACAGGCGTCCAGTTAAACTCGTACAAGTACCTATAGATTCTGCTTATAGCATCAAAATGAGAATGACATTTGATATGAGCTGCAAGCAACGAGCAACCATTTTCAACTTCCAGAATAACACCTATTGCCTTGAGTTCTTTTTGGTAGGATGAAATTTCTGCACCATAGAATGCTTCGTCAATGAAAGGACCATCGTCACGTTGCAGAAAGGAGCCCCATTTTGAATCAAACAGTATGCACTCACATGGAGACCTGAAACCCATGACAGTTTTCAACCATTTCTGATTGATTCTTGACATGAAGCCCTCGGGCAAGATGATAGACTTCTCCAGCATGTTTCGAACACATTTCAGCAACGAAAGTGCAGCAGTGGGAGTCACATCATTTGGGCTTCTGATCTTAAGACAAGTGGCAACAAACTTGTAACCCTCTTTAAACTCGACAACAGCCCCAAATTGCTTCAGCTCATCTCTGTATTCGCAGATTCGATTACCATAGTATCCACCTACACCATCAATGAACGGAAGGGATGCGATTAAAGAAATGGGTTCCCATTCTGCATCAAAAAGAATCGAGTCTTTTGGAGATTTGTACCCAAGACGGGTTCTCAACCATTCCTCATCACGAATGCACTTAAATAGATCTCGAGGGAAGTCAAGTTTTGTTCTCTTAAAGTATCTGTAACAATCCAACAATGCAAAAACATTGTCTCTTGAAATAGACTTGGATGCTTCCTTGAAATGATGAGTGATTGCCTTGGATGCATCCTGAAGCCCAACCACTACCCCAAGCTCCTTCAACTCATCTGTATACAACCTGATATTGCTTCCATAAAAGCTCTCATCAATCAACGGAAAGCCATTGAATATCTCCAAAATGCAGCCCCATTCATTATTGAAAAGGAAAGATTCTGAGGGTAACCTGTAGCCTGAATTGGTCTTTACCCACTTCTTATCCTGCAGTTTAGAAATAAGCTGTTGGGATGATCTTGAATGTTGGATACAACGCAGCATTAAAAGAACACTGTCTGCTGCCATCAATGAGAAGGAAGAAGGCAATCGGAAATGATCTGCAACGAGTTGGTAATTCTGATTAAACCCAACTACAACTCCCAGTAACTGAAGCTCAGTTCTGTAAGAAAGGATTTCTTCACCGTAGTATTCTTTGTCAATGAAGGGGAGATTGCTGATTTCTGAGGCAAATTTCCATTCAGAATCAAACAAAATGGAACCGACTGGGGATCTAGAGCCATGGGTGGTAGTTTTCAGCCAAGTACCTTCTTTGATGCTTTTGATGAAGTCTTGAGGCGATAGCAACTTTTCCCTCAAAAATCTTATGAAGTTAAGCATCGATAGCACATTTCCTTTGGTTAGTCCGTAAGAAGATGATAGTGTCATTAGACGGTTCCCAATGTAATTACATGCTTCTCCATAGTCAAACATCACGCCTATCGTTTTTAGCTCTTCATTGTACAAATGTATTTTGTTGTCATAAAATACCCGATCAATCAGTGGAATATCAACCATTATGGAACCCACCTGCAACAAGTTTCCCCATTCCAAGCTAGAAAGGAACGACCCAGATGGAGGCTTGTAACCAACCGACGTCTTCAGCCAACTTCCATTTTTTATGCATTGCAAAAACCTAGCAGGCATCTGCACCCCTTTGTATTTCAGGCTCCGAATCCATTCCAATAGCATAAAGGTGTTTTCCTTTGTCAGCGGAGAGGACACAGTATGGAAATTGGCATCAGGAGGACAGAGGTCAGGAATATCTGACGCTTTTACATGGGTTGCCATAAACTGCATTAGCTCCTTTTTACCGGTCTGTAAGCCGGCAAACTGTCCAGCTCTCAAGTAATCTTCTCCTAATTCAACAAAATTTTCTGCTTTCCATGGGTTTGAACCCAAAAGCCCCACCCATTTGCTGTTGTTTGCAGGGACAAGTACCCTTTTCCGATGTGTGGTCACAAGTCCATAATTATCTACAAGAGGCATGGAGTCACACAACTGAGCGATTTCCCACTCTGAAAGATACTTTCTTTTAAGAGAGTGAAACAAGAAGTGTGTAAATGCAATGACAAGCTTTCTGTCCCCCCGTAGAGCCTTTGCAAGAAGATCAGCATAGCTATACACAGTTAAAGTCTCCATAATAGCTTGTTGCTTGAGCCACTCCCTTATCGTTGCCCCTTTCGGAAATACATTCAGAGCTTCTTGTGTACTGCAAGGTATAAAGTGTCGGTTTGCAGCATATCTGAATTCCAAGTTCCAGTTAATTAGCCAAGATGCATGACCTGGAACTGATGATAAGCATATATAAGGACTGTTGATGCTCTCTGTCACACTGTTGATGCTCCACAAAGCCAGCTTTCCATCTTGATCCACATATTTCAAAAGGGATATGCTCTTGATACCAGTGTTCCGAAAGTGGCAGTTCCAGTTATCAGCCAAAAAGCAGAGCAGCTCTAAATAGAGCTCTTCAGAAATACCCAGTACCAGATTTGAGCTCTTGATGCACCTCACATACCATTCATCACTCACAGACTGCACACCCAAATAATCCAAAATGTCATTGTATTTGGCCTGATCAAACACAGAATTCAGAATGTATATTCCATGGGATGACAGATTGTGCAGCTGCACCCCTTGTACCCTCGCCTCCGTCAAGATATCCCAAAAAGAGGGCATCAGCCTACCCACTTCATCAGGTTTGCAGAATATCTTCTGTTGTGTGTATGACTCACATGGTATGATATATTCTGCAACCACTTCTTTTTTTATTGCATCTCTCACGTGATTAAGTGAGAGATAGGAGGAGCTCTTAAGGGGCAGAAACTGAAATATGGGCGGCAATGATGATGCAGGTGCGCTCTCAGTTGCTTTCACAAGTGACACAAAGGCACTGGTGAATGCAGAAGGAACACAATCCAGAATCCCAATATTCCACTTGTTATCCATCAATATATTTTCTCTAGATGATGCCAGGATGAAATCTGCCTGAATTATAAAAGGGAAATTGGTGACCATCTCTGTGGGTAGAAACGCATAAATGCCTGGTGAGGTCATTCCTCTATCCAGACGTTGGCCAAATGGAAAGGCTAGAGTAATGACCCATTCTTCAACTTCCATTCTTCTCTCTACTCGGTTTTCCAATCTGACGGGAAATTTCTGCCTCCACATGTGGTATGCGCACTCTTTCTCTTGACCTTCGTCACTTTCATCAGCACATAGATGGAGAGTAAAGGACTCTGCATCTATGTTCTTCCTTGTAGTGAAGTCAGTTTCACATGAAATCGATATTGCATTGATAGTGTTGAGACTAGGGTCATTGTTGTGCTCTCTAACAGAGAGTTGCTTGATCTTTGAAAGAAACAACAGAACTTCAGGATGTATGGATGACAGTTGCTGCTTCACGGCTCCTACCTTATCAAGTTTCAGAGGCAGCACTATTGTAGTAGTTGGAAGCGTTTTGTCAAAGCCGTAGATTTGATGGATGTCAGAGAGAGTTGGATTCTTCTCCACCCATTCAGGAACAATGTATCCAATGTCACAATCTGGCAGTGGTTGTTCATTGAACCGTATCTGATAGCCATTGCTGAAAATGTATGGCTGGCTGGTAATGAGAAATATACTCTTGAAACCAATACCTGCAGCATCCATGACACAAACAAAATGAGATTATTTTTGTTGGTGCAGGAAAATACGAAAAAAAAAAAAAAAAAGGGATTCTGATGTGATTCTATCTGCTTATTTGAGATTCTGATGTGATTTTTTCTGTCTCTTGATATTCAAATAGAACAGCTTGGATTGCATGCTTTAATATTTGATCAATTATGTAAATGTGTTGCCTATGTAGGTGTAGCCACTGCACTACATACCAAGAGATTTAGCTGGCCTAAAACATTCATCTGTAGGCTACTCTTATTCAACTTACAGGATAAACAAATACTTTATTTTACAAACTTCAATTGACAATGAAGAAAAAAGAGTATATTTCCTCATGGTAAATAAGAATAATGCTTCATGAGAATAATTGACCATGAAAGAAGTAAAAAAGATCTTAACGCATAATAAAAAATTCTTTATATCTGTTATTGCATTGAATCATTCCATAGATCAATTCTTTCTTCATATCTGTTATTGCATTGAATCATTCCATAGATCAATTCCTTTGTGACTTGTCAAGAAAACTCTAGTTGGCTTACTTGTCATGTTTACCTGTATGTAACATCTTTTTCACTTCTAAGCACTCCATGCTCAGCTCACACAGAAAATGTACCAACATCCTGTGGAGATACCATGTATATGGCCAGCGCTCAAAACTAATACTATGGATTGTATAGGGAGGAAACCATCTATTACATACTGCCGCACGTGATTAAAAAAATTCTAAAAAGTGTGGTTTTTGCAATCAGGCAAATCTATTGTAAATATTAATTGATCTCAATAAAATCCACGTAACTGAAGCTCCCATCCCCTGCATTGTAGTAACTTTCCAAATAAAGGACAACACTGGTGCAGAAAAGGTTGATATCATTCACTCTAACCAAGAACAGTTGGAGAGCTTCATATCAAGTAGTAGCTACAAAGTATTGTTAACAGATCAAACAGGTAATGCTGAAACTTAGATATAGATGAAATTATGAACAAGCATTGAAAGCATGCTTTGTCACTGTTACATAATCCTACTTATTTATGCTGACAACAACATGCTTATAAGTGATGACTTCAAAACACACAATGGTTAAAATCCTCTTAGGGCAGGCAGATGATTAAAGAGTTTTTTTTAAGTAACTCTTTAAAACAGGTGTTATGAGATCGGACAAGGAGGTGGCTCTTCAGCAGAAGTAGGTGGCTTTCCTAGAAATGCAACAACATGAAAACAGTGCTTGTCAACACAATATAATGAAAAGTTTGAGTCAAAGTTGTATAGTCGTCAATTAACATGAGATATAATAAAGTATTGGCAAACACATCTACTTGACCACAAGACACCTACCAAAGTATCTGTTTCATTGTTGTGGTTAATCATTCATGCATGCTCCTTAAACAAGTTACTGGGATCTATTATGTTTTCAGTGAGAGTTCTCCCATAATAGTATCTTCTACAATACTTACATTCACCTTGAAATTCTGAAAGAGCTCCAGACTTGACTAATAGATACAAGCCAGACTACTTACTTATTCTAATTTGGTTACAAAAAGGAGTACGAAACTGCAACCTATTGCTCAATCATGGTGCAGGCCGAACAACAAGGTTTTACTCATTGTTTTTTTTTTTTTGAACGGTTACAAAACTTTTATTAAAATACAAATAAAGAAAAAGCAAAGGAGAAAAGTGCTATACAAAGCCCTGCCTTTTTGGTTAACACTTGAGGCAACCTTGTGGATTCGAACTTCGGATAACCCACAGCCGAAAAAGTTAAACCCTACTCCTTCATCCCTTTGTTCTTTTCCATTTAAACCACGCCCTTTAAAATTAAAGAAGAAACTTTCATCACCATTTGTCCCAAAACATTTCCAAGAAAGAACTCTTCCATTACAAGCATCATTCTCACTATAGGCCTTGCTGGGGTCCTGATGAAACATTACAGAAGCCTGAAACTGTATAGATAAAGCATCTTTATCAGGATGTTTCAGGTTATCATAACCTTGAGTATCCACCAATATTTGAAATTGATCGAGACTATCCATTCCTGTAGTTATTGCAAGAATAAAAGAAAAGTATGCTTCATTATTGTCTAGGGATAATTCTCTTAGGCCAATAATATTCTTGTTAAACTCGGTATAACAATCATCAACAAGAACAAGGCAAACCTTTTTCTGATCATCAGGAAGGTGTAATCCCTGTATACGACATTGGAATAGTCCAAAAGTCATGTACTGGTGTCCTCCTTTGACAAACTTTTTGATACAGAGTTCATTGAAAACTGGAATAACTTGATAACTAGATGTCACTTTAAGAGTATTTTCCCATCTAGTTAAGTGATATTTTTTTGTAACTGGTGTTTCACCGTTAACAAAAATATCTTTATATCTTGGTTTAGGCAGAATCTTTTGCTCTAAACTTCTCCTGATCTTCGGTAGGCTTACTGAGTTTCTGCCAAGAGATTGCTGGGCGATCCTTTTCTTTGTACCAATTGATAACTTTTTCTTTTCCTTTCTTTAGGGTGAACATATTTAGTTCATAGGTTTTTCCTAAAGGAGGGACGTCTTTTCTAAGACTAACTCGGTCATTACCATCATTAATAGTTCTAGAGTTACCAGGACTATTAATAGTCTGCATGACTTGTGGTAATGCTTTCTGCTCAGGAAGGTATTTGTTAGGTTTATTAGCAAATAAACACACCCAAATAAACGGAATAAAATCAAGCACAAATAAGAAATCGACGATTAACGTGGTTCGGCCCACATTTGGTTTACGTCCACGGAGCGTGAAAATACTTTATTAAGAGAGAAATTAACACAATACAAGAATATATTCCACCGAATGAAACACAAACCCGAAACCCAGTGCAGAGACTGATTTCCTCTTTTGTATCAGTTCAGCATTCTTTTGTTCAGTTTGTTCCCACTAGAAAACCCAGTTGTTTTCTCTCTTGTATTGCACCAATCTGGCTGCTCTGATGATGGCTGTATGCTGTCTTAAGAACCGCTACACCAGCCTCCTTTGACTCTTGTTCCCAAACAGCCCCAAGCCGTCCTCACCTTCCTCTCTTATCTGCAGCTGTAACAGCACCATGCAGCAACGCTCCTGTCTCCTCTCTGTGTGGCAGACCTGTTTGCAGCAACATGATCTTGAAGCACACCCTGTGCTCTCGGTGATGTGTTCTGTATTTAATATACAAATCTGGCTGCTCCTCTGTATGAAACAGATCACACGCTGCAACGTCTTGCAGCCCTCTGTATATCAAAATTATTTCCATCAGAATGTCTTCACAGTGTCCCATATAGCTTTGGCGGTGGGAAGAGTATAGACGAGACGCCGCACATGGGCGTCCATAGAATGAAGAAGCCACGCCTGGACCAGAGAGTTCTTTGCATTCCAGATGGAGAATGTTGGATTAGTCTTAGCCGGTTGGGGAATAGTACCATCAAGATATGAATTGAGTTGTTTTGCATTTAAAAACATTGTGGCAGAATGGGACCACTCAAAGTAGTTCATCTCATTGAGCAATACCGTCGTGATCCGACCAATCTGTGGGGAGCCAGGAGAGGCAACATTTGAACTGGAAGGACCAGAAGAAGATGTTGGAGTAGCAGTAGCCATAATCCTAGGCCAAAGACCCAATCAGATAGTAGTGGCAGCAAATAGAAGGCAAAAAATCAAATCCAAGTCCAAGAACTGCGTCAAATCTGAGAAGTAGAAGTGGGAAATGGGTGCCACAAGGTACAAACCAGTCGCAAATCCGTATGCAGAAGAGACAGAGGGAGATGCGAATGTATAGGTGCAAGTGGTCGGGCCTGAAGATCAACAGCTGGGTAGATCAAAGAGAAACAAGGCAAAATATGATGGTACAGTCGCCCCGAATAGCTGCAGGAAAAACCAGAAAAAATGGGGTCCACCAAAGATGAAAGATGGGACACCCCAGTCTGATGGAATCTAGAGGGATAGGCGAAACTTGCGTGCAACAGCAATAGAGGGAAGAAGGACCCAGCTTCCAGATCTGGGCAGAAGAAAACCCAGAAGAAAAAAAAAACTGTGCAGCATCTCGAGCAGCAGAGTGAAACAGATATACGGGGGGCCCATCGTTGACCGAGAAGGGAGGTCCACCTTAGGCTAGTGGAGGGGGTTCGGGGGCAACACCAGTGGAAGAGAGGAGAGGGTAATCGAAGCTTAGATCTGCCAGATCTAAGCAAAAAACTCAGATCTGGGTATCGTTGCTTCCAAAAATCGTGGAATGAGTGATCCAACAAAAACCCTAGAAAACCAGTTCCAAACAGACATCGAATGGGATAGATGGATAGCTCTGTCAAAAACGGCAGGGAAGGAGTCGTCCCCTGCTGGCGAACCCTTCGCCAGAACAGTGATGCTCGCCCGAGAAGATTAAGGCTGCGGAAAGGGAAGGCTATTTTAAGGAAATCAAAAAGAAAATCTTCCTTGGCTGATACCATTTAGAAAAGGAATATTAAAATAAGGAAAAAGAACAGAGAAAGAATGTAGAAGGGAAGAGAATTATCTCTGTCAATATATTGATGATCTATTCCTCCTAGAGGATACAATGTTTAAATAGAAAATACAGAGACAATCTAGGGAGCAAAATAGGAAATACACTAAGTGTATCCTAATTACAATCTATTGTGTAACCTTCAATATACAATGAATCTAGACATTAACTAGGGCCCACATCACTAGACGTGTGATGTGTGGGTCCTACAACACATACCATATGTTAATAAAGAAAAGGACATATAACTTCATTTCCAAAAACAGATGTCCATAGATTCAACACTACACAATAGAAGATAGATGACAAAATATCAAGGCAAAAACAAAGAAAATATAATAATTTCCACAAAGTTACACCTTTAAAATGAAATGATTTAGTGGTTAAAGTCTAATAAACTTATTTAACAAGTATCCAAAACAAAGTTTTCAAATGTCTTCAAATACTTAACCCGTGAGGGTTGGCTTGGCGGTCAAGAACCAACCTAAGATGAAGGACGTCTTGGGTTCAAGTCACTCTCAACACAAAAAAGGCCACTCCCATAGTGTTATCCGATATGTGTGGATAGGGAGGTTTACGCGTGTCCCAAGGATTAATTAGGTGCTCTAAAAGGCCACGAGACTTCAATATGAGTACTAAGCAAATAACAAAGAAGAGACAAATGCCAAGAAGCTGTACCTTTTTCACCAATATAGCCACGTTGTCTGTTTCCTTTCTTGGTGGATCTCCCAACACTACAAATAGATTCAATGTTTCTCTCAAAGAAACCCTTTTCATTGTTGAAAATAAGCAAAGTTGAGGTGGCACCAGTCTCAGTGATATCCTTTGAAGTGATAATAAACTCAAGAGATGGTTTCACTTCAGGTTGGTACTCGTTATCTTCAGCGTTCTGTAATGCAAATTAAAAACAAAAATGTAATAAAATGGTGTACCATGTCTATTTCTAGACAAGAATTTGAAATCATCTCACTTTACAATGCAAATCAGTGTTAATAACACTAAAATGCAAATTTCCAACATTTTCATGGGCATAACTATAAGAGATCAAACAGCCACTTATTTCAAGCTATATTTTAAAATATTTGGAAAAAAGTTGCAACTCCATTTTTCCATAAATTTTCAATCATTTCAATTATTTCCATTGATTCAAATAACATCTAGATCAATAAAAATTAATTATTTCCTGTGGACCAAAGAGAGGGGTTTCTTGTGCTACCTATTCTCATGCAAAAGGCAAATGCTACTCCACTTTAATGGGCATCTTTTGACTCAGTCAAAAACTGCATAAAATCTTATAGCCAATCTATCCACTTAATTAAGCATTTCACATGGGTCCATATACATGCGCTCATCCCCTCTCCAGCTTGGAAACAACTCATCACTGTGTTAGATTTTGTAGAGCCTGATCATTAGAGATGTATTGTCGATTCGATCAGCGTTGTCAGGGGTCGAGCTCCACGCTGAGCTCGTAGGAGGTCAAAGGAGGGCAGTGCCCCAGAGCCGAAACTTGAAGAGAACCACAATTTTAACTTCAATTCAAGTCAAATCAAAAGGTGTGTTTGCAATGGGTGACCAAACCCTCCATTTATAGCTTTCTACATGGAATAAAAAAGAAAAAAAAATCCCTTCTAAGGGTTACATGCCCAACCTTCTCTCTCATTTTTTGAAACAAACATCCAAGTTCCACCCTACATGTGTTCGTGGTGACATTATTATTACATAATTATCTAAAATAAAAAATCAAAGACAATCCACATGGGGAGGTGGTGTTCAAATATGATACCAAGTTGGGGGGAAAGGTTTTAAGCATGGATCACTTGCTCCTAAAAACAAGGGATTCAGAATCTTCAATTTAGGTAAAGAGATATCTAATCCCGCAACAAACCCTTCTCCCTCTTTTGGACCACCTAATTGGATCAAATTGAGCCTAATTTGAAAATTATGAGTCCGACCCATATCTATATTCAATGACCCACTTATTTAAGAGATTTTTATCCAATTGAACACTTTAATGGGCACCTTTTGCCTAAGTCAGAAACTGCATAAGATCTTATAGCCAATTTAAACACTTGATCAAGGATATCTTCACAGGGATCCAAATAGAAGCCCACATCAGGTGGAATGAATGTTGTTGCTATTGACCCGTAAAATTGCCTAATGTTGCAAATTGAATCAATTTGGCACGTACTAACACTGTAATGACCGGACCCCTTTTTATTATTTTAATTTGTATTGCATATCAATTAAATACGAAATTTTAATATTAGCATTTAATGTGAAAAAAATAACAAAATTAGGTCACAAAATTAATTAGACATGAAATTAATAGGGCCCCCAAATTAACTCAACAATAGATTTTAAAGATTTATTCACTTGAGTATTTTCCTTAGATAATTAATTGAAAATTTCCCCAATAAGAAATTTAGAATTTTAAAGTTCAAAATTAACTGAAAACATATCAAGACCAAATAGTTAAAATAAGTAACTTAGATATGTTAACTAACTTAATTGCATCTAATAAATAAAAAATGATAACATAAATAAATCAATTTAATATATTGTAGTGGGAGAAAGAGGTAAATAAGGAAGTTATATAAAATAAAATAAAACAAACCCCAAACCTACCCAACCTCTCCTCTTGTCCACCATTACCCTTTTTGTTTTTCCCGCTTCTTCCTAACGTTCCAGCCATGATGCTTCCCCACTCCACTCTCCACACGGTTTACCCATCCTTTCTCCTCTTTCGTTCTCTTCCAAAATGGCAACTCTTTTTCTCTCCAGTTTGGATTCAATCCTTGTGTTTGGATGAGGGGTAAATTTTGCAGGAGTAGATAACCATGGGTGGGTAATCAATTATAAATATCCTTTGCTTCAAAAGGATTTTCAAAAGTGAGAGTGGAGGAGTAAATAATGGTAAAATTGAGATTTTTTACCTTACCTTTAAGTTACCAAACAAGGGTAATGAAGTTACAGATCTCTCGCACCATCCCAACCGATCTCTCTCACTCAGGTCATGCCTTCAACACTTCCAACCATTCCAAGCAGACTTGTTCACGACCTCGGACCTCTTGCTTGTCGCTGAAGCTTACCACCTCCAAATCGCCAAAGCACCATTACTGCTAGGAGACCCTCTCAATTTCTCTCTCAAACAAGTGAGTCCTCACTTCATGCTTTCATTCCTTCCTTTTTCTCTCTCAGGTAAGGAATTCGATAATGCATTTTTCATCCAGCAAATACCTCCCAAATCTATTTGTCCAAACTGGGCATTTCCATTTTCAAGATGGAGCTGTTTGGAGGGATTCCTTCAAACTCTTATGGGTATCCCCACTGCAACCGCCTGAGACATCCCTCTCTGAGTAGGATGAACTAATTGTGGACTGTAAATCCGTACGATTTTGACTTTAATGCTCTATTTGGTGAATGGACAAGGAAGTATTTTCCTAGCCATGAAATTGGGATGTTTGATGAATGTCCATAGGAGCCTGAAATTTGGATCGTTGTCATTCCAGAACTCTGGGTTCGAGGGAGATTAAAATTTTAAAACTAGATGCAACTCTAGTGGAGACTACATCTAGTCCACCGAAAAGCACGCCGTACACCGAACACCCATGTGACCGAACATGGGTTGGGAGATCCTTGGAGTCACTGACTTGTCCAGCAGTGGAACACTTAGGGGTCTTGCATAATTATGGTTTCCATTGAACAAAAGCCGCTACTAAGCAAAGCTCCAAAACCAATCTCTCAGCTTTAAGGTAGAGGGATTAAAACACTCCAGCTAACTAAATTCTAATTTTTATTTTAGAATTTTGTCGATATGAGTAATATCCCAGTCCAAATTAGAGGTTAATTTTGATTAATCATGATTAATTAAGAAATTTTAGCCATTAATTGTGGTTTATGTTCCTCTAATCGTGAAGATTACAGAGTAGACTTTTCAAAAAGTCTAAGTTTGGTCTGATCCGAGTCTGATAGGCCCATGAATTGACTTTTTAATGTGCAATGGCAAAATCATAAATACTTTGAACTTTCCGTTAAGCTTAAATTTAAATTGCTCCATAAACCTATCTATTTGAACTAGTTTTGACTCCAAATATATACATTATCAGTATTTTTAAATTTTGTACCTAACGGAATGCCAAGCTAGTTCTAGTTCCACCAATTTTTACCACCTCAAATTTCCTAGGTGGTAAAGCCCCAATTTAATAGGGGAGACAAAGTCCTAAAATTATACAGAGAGAGTCAGTACTCGATCTGTATCATGATGAATCTTTCTATGTTTTCATATTTTAAAAAATATCAAGTTTTGACACTTATTTTACACTATGAATTGTGGGCCGTTGTTTTAACTAAAAACACTCCTTCACTCAGATAGAGTGGTTTTTTACTTCAAAACATTTTGGAACTTTAGAATGTTTTTATTAGATGAATTTACTCTACCTAACTGTAAATCAGATTCTTCCCAAGAGATTTCTTTAAAATTATGAAAATTTGACAGAACGGTGATTTTTTACTAAAACACTAAGTTTTCGACATGAATTTCTCCCAAAATTTTAGTACCATGCCTAGTTTTTAATACCCAACCTAATGGACTGATTGGATCAGTCTAGAGGGACCTCTATAACACCAAATGAGAGGAAGGACGTAGAAGTAAATATTAAAAAGAACTATCAATAAAATAATATTTTTTTAACACTGAATCAGCAAAGCTATTGTCATAGCTTGTAGCAAACGTGTGTGGAGGAAAAATCACCACCGGCCTACAGGACCTTTATAAATAGAGAAGGAAGGTGAGGAAGGAAAGTAAAAAAAAAAAACTTGCGCTCCCTCCCTTTATCGCTTTTCTTCTTCCGCCTCATCTTTTTTCGACGTTGGCTAGCAGAAGCTTGAGTTTTCCCGCATTTCCTCAGGATTTTTAAACACAGCCAAACTTTGACGAAATTTTGCAAATAAGGTATCAAAATGATCATTTTCTCATTTTTATTGACTCCAAGGAAAGTTAGAAGTAGAATCGATTAGTAATGGGTTTTTCTAAATGGAGGGAAAGATAGGCTTTCCTCCTAAATTTCAAGTTACACTCACAAAATCAGTTTTTATTTTACTTTCAAAACTCAGTTTTCAACTCTAAGTAAAATCGGAGAAAAGATTAACCCCAACTGACTATCGTATGTTTACTTTCACGCCTTGTGTGTTTAAATTCTCACATTGTACCCTCTGGGCCGAAAATCTCCACCTGTAACGTAGTGGAAACGCAGCTCGGTGGCCACCTGAGACGGCCTTGGTCGTCCGGTAGTAAACGGGTCTGGGCACTGAGTACTTTCATTTATTTACTGTACTGTAACCTCTGGGCAGAATTCTCAATATGTTTCCTTGACCAGGAAACAATACGAGGATGGGCACTGAGTATTTATTTACTTTATTGTTTCTGTACCCTCTGAGCTCCGTCTCAATACTTTACCTTGGCTAGGAAAAATACGAAACCGAGCTTTAAGTGCTTTACATTTTTCTTTTATTGGGTGTTTTGGATGACTGACAGCTAACTCTCTGACATAATTTAAAGGAGTAGAAAGAACCTAGGTAACTCACTTCTATTTACCATGTTTTTCTGGAAATATACACGGGGTTTGAGAAATAATTTACGTATATACGCCGTCAAATAAGAAATTTATACATTTATTCTATTTTACAGATTTTCTGTGAAAAACTCAACTAGAGAAGGTGAGGAGACTCAACTTGATTCCTATTTTGGAATTAGTATGTAAACTATTAACTCTGAGACAGAGAATGGGACACATGGACATTATATGGATGGAAAAGGCTAAATGGGACCAGGATGCGAGACTTGACATTGCTTACATATAAGCGACGAAATATTGTTCTGACTATTAGAACGTAAGCATAACAAAGTGTCAGGGAGTCAAGGCCTAGTAGTCTAAAACGCAGTATGGGACCCATTCAGACGTTCAGAGGTTAATAGGTTTGGAAAATGGGGTGAAGATGCGAGTCATTAGTAACTCGTTTCGATGGATTATATTGAATATGTGGTATGTTGTACTGACCCTGGATGCAGGTATGGTAAGTTTGGTAGGTTCCAGGTTTTGGAACTGAGACTGTAAAATTGTATAGAATACGTATTCCCCATGGTAAGACCAGGAAGGGCACTAGAAATGCATATGGTCGGCTCCGGTGTGAGCAACCCCTAATAAGGGGAATCGTGGTAAATTTGGTTAATTGTGAAGTTGCATTCACGTGTAATATAAGCAATAGGACTGTGGATGTTCATAATGATCGGGACACTTTTGCAA
Organism: Chimonanthus salicifolius; assembly: GCA_013350335.1. NCBI lineage: Eukaryota > Viridiplantae > Streptophyta > Magnoliopsida > Laurales > Calycanthaceae > Chimonanthus > Chimonanthus salicifolius. The sequence goes on along the minus strand of CM023540.1, from coordinate 17,734,492 downwards.
GATATTGCATTATCTCCGGGTCGGGACCTAATGCATTTGAGGCTTAGTCAGTACCTCGATGTGGGTTGAAGCTAGGAAGAGCTTCAATCTAAGTGTATGTGGATTGAGGTTTAGTGGAAACCTCAATATACGTGTATGTGGACTAGGGTTCGCGGAAACTTCAGTTTACGTGAATGTTAGTTGAGATTCGTAGAAATCTCAATTTACGTGTATGTGGGTTGAAATCCATAGAGATTTCAACTTACGTGTATGTGGACTGGGGTCCTTGGAGACCTCAGTTTATGTGAACGTGGGTTGAGGTCCATAGAGATCTCGACTTACGTGTATGTGGCTTGAGGTTTGTAGAGATCTCGACTTACGTGAGTGTGGGTTGTGGTTTGTGGAAACCTCTACTTACATGCATGCGTATTGAGGATCGTAACAACCTCAATTCACATGTTTGTGGATTGAGGTCAGTAGAAACCTCATTTCATGTGAATTTCATGGAGATGATATATGATTGAAGGCAGGTATGATTCAATCACGGATGCACCACGGCTATGGGTGTACGGGATTGGTTGGTAAGGTTATGTGGAAAAGTAAATGGTATTTTGGTTAAATCAGGGATTTAAAATATATACATGTCTGCTTATATATATATATATATATATATATATATATATATATATATATATTATATATCCCGCTGGTGTACTTATATGTGTAGCATGTTATATAATGTGGGTTTTGAGTATATAAACCAGGAGAAAAATCAAGTTAAGGATAGCTAACCTGACATCACTTTCTGCTATCAAGGCGATACATCGCCAGTGGCGATGGATCGTCAAGAGTAATTCCCGATGTATCGTGCTCGGCAATGGGTCATCAAGAATGGCGACGATGTATTGTGGGTCACGAGTGGCTCTGTCCGAGAGCTCTAGAAATTTACTGTATTTTTAATTTGACGATAGATCAGAACGATCCATTGTTGTTGACGATAGGTAACCACGATCCGTCATGGGTGAAGATGGGTCGCCAGCAATGGATCGTGAACAATGATGGGATATGTCTGAGACCAGACTGTGATTACATGCCTGGCCCTGGACGATGCACGCCACTGGCGATGGATCGTCCAGAGTTAAAACAATTAGGATGATTTTTGAGTTCATGTTCGGGTGAATCTAAAACACACATATCATCCACGTGTGCATGTGTGACATTTTCTATGGGCTTAGGTGGACTCTTTTATAGGCCCATGGATCTTGGGTTGTGAGATGTTTTTTTAAAAAAAAAAAATAGTCACATTCCAGGCCCACACCAGGGTCGGGGCGTGACAATATGATTGAAACAAATTGAATCCAATATGCAAAGATTAAACAACACTTGTTAAACACATTCTAATCTGACTGTTGTGTTGAGTTGTCGTAATATGTTATATGATTTATGTTGTGTGCTTAGGTTATTTTAAATATGTTGTATGTTAGACTTAACTTTGAGTGATAACATGAGAAGTATGGATATTACTACATGAATGCCAATTATGCTATATGTTATGTTCCAATTTTTGGGTGAACCGTATGAATGATATGTGTTGTGAGTATGCAATGACTTATCTATCTAATTGAACAATATGTGTTAAGTTAGAATTATGGTTATGATGATGAGTTGTGTACTTCACTATCAATTGAGTTTTGAAATTAGTAAGCTATTTGAAAAGAGCTTTGGATTTGTCATGGGACTCTTTCCTCTCTAGTTAGAGCCCATGAAATTGGTTTTGATGGGATCGACCCTCCCTTGAGTGTACTCAGTTTCCCTAAATCCGAGGCTGTTGTCGTGATCTGAAGATGGAAGCTCTCTCAAAAATGGTGGCGTGACTACCCAATTCTGGTTAAGGTTGAGTAATGTATATGCAGGGTGTTATTCGGTTCTCATAACCCGAGGCAACAGAAGTGGACAGGGTTTAAAGCTCCCAAACACCGTGTTGGGTTTGTGTACTCGATTCCCATAATCTAAGACGGCAACAATGGCTGGGGATGAAAGCTTTCGAACACAGTGTTAGGTCTTAACCATGAGTTGGAGGAAAATTGGCCGATGGGTTTTTGAAAGAAGTTTTGGACTTCACAAATGATTTAGAAATTCAATGATAAAAATGTTCTCTTTAAGGAAAGAAATGGCTTTTGGAGCTTGATGACCTAAATGTTGGATTGTTGGGAACCTTGTTATTTGAATATTGTAGAATACGTGCCAGTGAATAAAATTATGTTCATTGTGATCTTACCTACTATTCATGCTTACCATGTTGAACGTTTCTTATGATTACTATGGATGAATGATTGAATTTAACACCATGTTTGTGGAGGACCCGTTTTATTCTCTCTACTAGGCATGTTTGCTCACTAACATGTTTGCTCACAACTAAAGGAAGGGATTTGTAATATTCCCAAGGCATCCTAGAAGGTCGTGAGTAGAAGTTTCCTTATGATGGACAAGTAGCTAGAGTTTTAGACTGTTGAATTATTAAGTTTGAGGAGAAACTTATTTGCAATAATTAGATTACTTTAATATTGCTAATGCTATTGGAGATGACTTTATTGATAATGGATTGGAATAATGGGCCCCAATTAGATTTATGTATGGATTCGAAGTATGGAAATGATGGTTAAGTGGATTGAAATATGTATGTATGTGACTGATGAAGTATTAGAAGTGATTACAATGTGTTAAACATGTAGTAGAAAAAATTTAGAAAGTCCAAATTATAGATGAACTCGGTCGAAATTTCGGTAGAATTTTTTTTGCCATTTACTAGTCCAGTTGGACGTTAGCACGCGAAGCATTAATTATGTTTAATGACTGCATGGGGATTATTTAGAAAAATAAAATTGTCAATTTTTTCATTTAATTTAGTCAGGTCTCAAAAATTAAGGGTGTGACACTAACAGTGGACCAAATCTATTTGAATAGTATTTACAACTTCTATAAGTGGTGGAACGGGCATTTTTAAATAATCTCCACTACGTAATAGTGCACCTACACGTCTCCATTGATGTTATTTTTTGACCAGAAGACCTAAAGCTAACTATCAAGACTTTGGACTATCCAGATAGATACTTTGAGAAAAGGTTCGTGCATGTTTGTTGTCGTGGGTAACAAGATCAAGTTGGTAAGGAAAAAAATCCAAATATCCCCTCTTTAGATTTCTATTGATCTCTACGATCTATGATCGTAGAGGCCCATTTTACCATTCCGTATAAATGGGCTACTCTATTCATTTTATATAGAATATGGTATGGGGGCACATCCAATTCTTGTTTGCCCATTAGTTCTCAATTTTTCGGCGTGGGGTAGAATAGTTTGTTAGCTCGCACTTAAATAAAACAATGTATTTCTTTTTCTTTTTTATTCTATCTACTTTTTCCAGCTTGGCTTGGGGAAATAGTTGAGCCATCCACCCAAACCATGAATCATGATTAGAATCTGCTAAGTAAACAATCAAGCTAGGTTGACCCTATAATAAATCGGGCCTAAGAATTGATGACTCAGTCCACCTAAAAAGAGGATTGTGTAGGATTAGATTGACTTCTTAATTTGTCAATAATACTAACTGAGTGGAGATTATAAGGATTAAAGAAACACTTTCAAGTGAAATAAATATGGTTTGGAATGTCCACATGAATGTATGAATACAAAATGCATGTGATTCATGATAGATGACTCATGGGATTGGACTACTGGCAAAATGGGCATGTCTTTGAAAAAAAATTCGGTTAATTTCTTTCTATTATTAAATTGATAATAACTCGCCTGTGAATCTAGCCAAAAACAAAATGAAGAAAAAACACAATTTTTAAGAAGTTAGCAACCAAAACATAAAAATAAATAGTAAAGAATCTCAAGTATTAATTCACACAAGTGTAGTTCAATTGGCTTCAGTTTCTACGAATATATTCGAGGTCTCGACTTGACTCTCTCTAGAGTCACCCAGCACATGAGGCTTTCGGGTGGTTTCATGTATCCACACCTACAATCTCGGGTGGGGATGCCCTTGATATTAAAAAAAAATCTCAAATATTTTATTGGTATCCTTTTTGTATGTCATATGATTTATGAATCATGTCTAAACTAGTGGGTCAGACCCCCCCTTAGCTAGGTTCCAACTCATTAAGACTGTTGGATCCTAAAATGTGGCTTGGAATCAGGTCCAATGACCCATTTGACCTGCCCATTTACTAAATAACAGGTCAAGCTGGACCCAGTTCCATGACAGCTCTAGTGCAATTCTGTGATTATGGTAAGGGAGAAATTCTTGGGTACAACAGCAATGGATGCTCTCGCCAAACAAGATTTCTCACTTTTGTTTGGATGTACACGCATCCGCATTTACATGAGTAAAATTAAGGTTAAAAAGTAAAGAATTTGGATTGTGAAGTGGTGTAGCATTAGACAAATTATAACCACCAATCACCTCTTCCGTCATAAAGCAAGAGTGAATTTGTCATAAAGGTTAAAAAGATAAAAAATCTCCCTACCATTGTGAATGGACCAATTCTCGGCATGATAAGTGCTCATCGGTAACATCATAACCTCTCCAGTGATACAACACTAGAGAATACTTTATTCAAAAAATAAATATAAATTAATAGCTTGATGCAGAAATGGAAGGGCAAAGCAGTAAATAAATGAAATCTCCAAAATAACAGAAGAGATGTAATATGTACCAAATGAATCTAGATCTTCTACTGCTGCTTTCGCAGTAGAAGATTAATACTGCCACTATTTATTTTGTGGTGCACGAAATAATTCAAGGGTAAATCGATCATTTCTACAGTGCAGAAAGCTATAAAAGTTAAAGCATGTATCCTCTGCTACTACAGAGCAGAGGATCAAAATTCCAAACCAAGCAACCAAAAATAGAGATGTCCTTGTCATCTTCCATCGAGAAATATTTTAAAATTGAAAAATTTTTAAGCAGTAAAAATTAAATTTAAGTGATCAAATGTAGAAAAATAACTTGAAAATATGTAGTGATTAGGCAAAAACGAAAAGGGTCCACCATCAGAGGCGACCAACAAATCAACAGCAGTCGTGGACCTTTCCCATCTTATGCCATCAAAGGGTCCCAACTCCATTACAAATGGCTGCCGTCTACTCTACCACCTTCATCAAACCAACCAAAAATAGGAGCAAGAAAAAGAAAGAGAAGAAGAAAAGTACCTGGATTAGCTCCATGAGGAAGTGGACGTCCTTTGCATAGAGCTCAGCAGAAAGGTTCTTCACAGCCTGGTGCAAATCCTCTCTCAGAGGGTTCGCTTCTCCTCCGATTGAGAACTTCACCCTCCTTATCTCCTCCACGTGCTCTCTCGGCGTCCTCGTCCCCATCGTTACCCTGATGATCGACGGCTCAATTCAACTATGAAACACACTAGTAATATCTATCTATCTGAGAACAACAGAAGAGGGTGACTGACTGACTGACAGGCGAGTGAGAGTGAAATAGAGTAAAGCAAGAGAGTTCTCTCTCTCTCTCTCTCTCTCTCTCTCTAGGAGAAATGAAATGCTACGACTATACGAGGATTCCTTTTGTCTCACTTTTTCTCTCTCTTTCTTACAGCATTACCACTGCATTGCATGCAGGTTTCAATCTTGTAAGTTCTGCAATATAAGAAGAGAAGGAAACTTGCAGGCGAAGCAAGGAAGCCAGGAAGGAAGGAAGATGGAAAGTGAGAAAAAGAGCAGAACGCCTCTTTAATGTACGAACGTACCAAGACTCGAAGTCTTTTCCTTTTCCTTGGATTCTGGTCTGCTCTCTTTCCACGCGTTTTCGGCTTTTCGACTACTTTACTGTACTAGTACTCGTATCAGACTCTGCAACTACTGCTGATGGGTTTTTTGGGTATTTCAGATCGATTTACCTCAATCTTAACTCAACTCGAAGGAAGGCTATGTTTAAACTTTGGAGGAAGAGTAAATGATGAATTGATGATAATCCTTATTTACCTCAAGTTTTTTTCTTTTTTTTAGAGTACATTTTTTTTTCTTTTATATTTTTTTAATATAATTATTAAATAAGATAAAGAAAATCAAATCAAATTTTCTTTCTCTACACATTCGATTTCAAAAATTGACTGAAATTATCATTTTACCTTTCATTTTTAAAGAAAAAACGATTCTCCACATCTTTCGAACAACCATTTGGCTCATTCGAACGAACAGTTCAAATGGATTCCTTTGAACGATGACAGTGGAGTGGGATTTTTAAGCCAGGCCATTTGTCGAATGATTTTTACAAACAATATATCAAAATTCATATATTTTGAATTTTATGAACTCCGACACTTGTTTTAAATGAAAATGGTATAGTTTTGGGATTCAAATATCGGTCTCGCTTGAAAATCTCACTCCACTACCATCGTTCGAAGGAATCCATTTGAACTGTTTGTTTGAATGAATCAAACCGTCGTTCGAAGAATGTAGAGAATCGTTTTTTTCTTTAAAAATAAAGGGTAAAATGATGATTTCAACTTTTTTTTTTTTTTTTGAAATCAGATGTGTAAAGAAAGAAAATCTGAGTGTCTCTATTACTGGGCTAAAGAAACCCATGTTCAAAAAAGATCTTTATTCAAGAAAAACCACTACATAAAAAGAAATCCTGTAAAATTTATCTCTCATTCAAATACAACTGAAGTCATCCTCTTATATTTGTCTCTTAATCCAATTCAACAGTTCTCTTTAAAACTAACTCAAACATATTTTATGAACTCAATCAATTCAATTTTGTTAGCAGGTTGAGCTGAGTTGAATTAAATTAAAAAAAATAACTTTAGTGGTTATTAAAAGTAGAATATACATAGTTAACTCTAATTCACAACAAAAGACAATTTAACTATAATTAGTTACAAATGTTATAATATGTCTAACTCTTTTTGTCACAGATAAATTAATTAATAGAGAAATTATAGTATCATACTAACAAATTAGAACACAATTCTCTTAAAAACTACTAATCCTTTAAAAGAATATATTATAAATATAATAATTGAAATTGAAATCACTTGAGTTGGATTGGAATCAATGCTATTAATCTAATTTTAATTTGGGTTGAAAATTGCACATTAGTTGTTGATTAACGATACTAAACACAATAATGGACACAACATGAAGACAATAATGCTATGAAAAGCATCTCAGACAACTACATAAAATATGCATGCTTTATTAATTTATTTAATTACTTGTGAAAAAATATGTAATTAGTTCCTTTTAAATTTGTTAAAAAAATGTACATAAAAAATAAAAAAAAATTAAAAAGTAACTATTCTATTTAACACTATACCGTGTGGCGAGGCTGGCTAAAAATTATAGTCAGCCACGTCATCAAAAAAAATATTATTTAATTGTATGACCAGCTATGTTATGCGGTATAGTCAGCCATATTTAAGGTCACCATGCCGGTTGTGCTAATATTTTAGCTTATGTAGCCATTTTCTCCTCCCTAACTCCTCTCTTAATCTGACAGTGGGCAGCAATCGTAGATTCAAAATAGTCATGCACACACAAGATCATTCATTACCCATCAATAGATTCTATTATATTTAACCTAGAATTATGACGTATTGTAAAATTAAAATTCTAAATCAAAGTAATATCTAACCATCAAACTTATTAATAGTAAAATGATGATTAATTTCAATATATTTTGATTTGATGACTAACAATTATTTTAAGTTGATACTAAAAAATAAATAAATGTATGTATAGACCTTCAAGTTTTCCATTCGTGACTCTACTATTTTTGAGGACCAAGATATCCAGACTTCTCATGTGACTAATCTTTAGGATATGGGTAAATCTCCTTATCCACACATGCCGTTACAAACTATAGGGAGTGGCTCTTTTGTGTTGATAAGGTTTGATCCTAAGACCTCCCACATACAATAGTGGGAATATGACCATCAAGCTAACCCCTTAGAATTCCCGACTCTACTTAGTTCTAAGTACACTATTACTACAACATTAAATAACATTAAGCCAAAGTTATTCAATGTTCATTGTGTACAAGGTTTTATAAGATTTTGCAATTGAATCACAATTCTATTTAATCAATCATCATCATAATCATTAATTCCAAAAATCAAGTCACTGTTTTACCCCTAATTAACTTTTCATATAAAAATCAAATCAAATAAATTCCAAAAACCAAAACAACCTCTGTATTCTAAATTCTACTAAACAAAATCAGTTCCAAAATGGAGTAATAGAGAAGAGAGGAGAAACGGTTTATCGATTGAATTGGAAAATTGTGACTGATTAAAAAAATTATAAAAGATTAAAGGTTAAAATTAATAATCAAGAACTATGTAATTACGATTTTTTATTTGTCACTATATTATTTAATACATTATAAAGGGTATATCAGATCCACAGGTTGAACTTGAGCCTAGATCTTGACTTTGAAATTGGGTTAGGCACTTAGAATACAATGCCCAGGGCCTGCTGGATTTTAATGAGCCCAAAATTAGGGTCCAGCCCGGGCCCACGTAGACTTACCCTAGTTTCCACATAACTCTTTATTCACAAATAATTTCATATCCTGAGTGGAATGCATTTGATTTTTTTTTTTTTTCAATTAACGTGTAGAAAATTCAGGGACCGTCCTAGTAAAACTCTCATGGATGAGCCCGAAAAGTGAGAAACTTACGAGTATAATATTAGTATTTGAAGGATTCAGAAAAAAAGGACAAAAGTATAAAATGACTTAATTCTATGATTAAACCTTAATCATGTTGCTAATCACATTTTAAAATAAATTAAAAAGAAACTCAATTAAAAACGGAACACTTAGACGAGATCTATAAACTTCATCCCTTCATCGTGTAAACTAGGAGCCAACAAAGAAAACTATAGAGATCATCTTTAATCCTTGATTTAGCAGCGTTACCTTCATTAGAGGGGGCAGTAAAACAAGTTATAAATTTCAGATAAACAGAGTGTGAAATATGGCCCGTTCATCCACTGAAGAAGGATTGGGCCCACCTAGATTTTTAACTAAAAATAAAAAAGAATTCACAAGCCATTAACAAACCAAAGCAACGTCAGAAGTTCTCCATAATCTTCTTCTTTTCCTTCTAAACAACTGCAGGTACATCATTAGGAAGAATAGGTTCAACATCAATTTGTTGGGTTTATGGTCTGCCTCGTTGGTTTCCCAAGTCATAGGAAAAACTCCCAAACATTGAGTTGCCCATGAATACTCCATAGCCATCTTCCATGTAGGGATTAGAATTATTCAGTAGAAGGAATGAACAGCTTGATCAAGTTGATAATATGAGTTGGACCCAATCACAGTACCCCATTATTTGAAATTTCATAGAATCCCCTCGTAAGCAAAAGAAAGCATCAGGAGAGCTATTGAAATTGGAGAAACATGGCTTCTGAATAGGCTTATTGGATCCGAAAAGGTAAAAGGTAGTCAGTAAATACCAAAATTCAATACTGATCATATTGCCTCCTGTTTTTAGCCAGTCTGCAGCCTACTATTCCATTTGATGGGATCCTAATTTTATATCAACAGTGCAGAATTCCTAAAAAAAATACCAACAAAAAAAATTGCCAAAGTAAATTGGTCTAACAAGAAGAAAAAGATCTTAAACTGCATTAAGAGTCTCTTTAACTACAGCAGCAGCCATAACCATATCTATTCATATCTTCAGCAGGCATACAACATATACGATACAATCGAAGCAAATGCAAATCAAGGTTCAAACAAACAGGATTACAAAATAAGAGAAATACAAGCTATGTATGTAGTGACTACCCATCCAACCATGTCCCCAAGAGCAGCAAGTCTCTAGTTGGAAGGCAATGTAGATATCAGAAACTCCTCATCCTCAACGAATAGTTGCAGATTTTTAGTCTTGAGCAAGAAGTCAACAGCATCCTCATCAAACTCCAAGAGGCAACCCAGTTTAATAAGTTCAGACAGCTCACGAACTTGATCTGGTTTGTTCCATAACAGTCCTTCAGATATTACTTCACAGAAATAGGTTGAGAATTCAATCATGGTTTTGTATCCAGATGATCTATCTATTTTCTGGATTAACAACTTCGAATTGTCCCTATCCCAACGTATCATTCTGCTTGCCTTCACATTCAGAATCTTTCTGGATGATAAGTGAAGGCTGTAGTCCACTGTGATGGGTTCATCTGACTCATACACCACAACATCATGAAGCTGTTTCGCAATGAGATGCCTCTTCTCTGCAGGCATTTCAAGAGAAGGATCTGCCAGAAAAGCAAGCAAAATTTTAAACAAGCCATTTCTGATCAATGCATCCTTCGGTTCCACCTTCTTGGCATCAAAACCATTTGATTTTGAAGGTTCACTCTTCTGAACAGATTCAGAAATAGTTCGTACACCAATGCTGTCAAAGATTTCATATATCTTACTCTGGGAAAGAGGAGGCAAGCTTGGCTGAGGATACCAGGCAAACATTGATTCTTCAGAAGCCTTGTCAAACAGATCCTTCAGCTGCAGATCATCAGGGATAAAAACATCTTCCTTGTTGACCAGAACAATCCCACCAGAACCCATGTTCACAGGCAACTTCTTACACAGCCAGAGACAAGTTTTTCTGTCTTTGAATTCCAATGCTTTGCCACATTAAACCAAAATGCACAACATTCATCCCTTGTTAATTGGGAATGCAGATTTTCCCAGTGATTCCAAAGCTTGCAGTAATCATGAATATTAGGACTCGCTCTTACTCCAAAAGCCATGGAGAAGAAGCTGAGAAACTTCTTGTCATAGTGTTTGTCCAAAACATTTAACTGCGAGCTAAAGAGATTATCCTTGTCGTGGAGAACACAAGAATCAGAGTTCACCCATTCTCCCTTGTCATTTCCATGTGGAATCCAAATACTGTGACCATCCATTTTATCAGGCGTCCAGTTGAACTTGTACAAGTACCTGTAGATTCTGCTTATAGCATCAAAATGAGAATGACATTTGATATGAGCTGCAAGCAACGAGCAACCATTTTCAACTTCCAGAACACCACCAACTGCCTTGAGTTCATTTCGGTAGGATGAAATTTCTGCACCATAGAATGCTTCATCAATGAAAGGACCATCTTCCCGCTGCAGAGAGGAGTTCCAACTCGAATCAAACAGTATGCACTCACTTGGAGACCAGAAACCCATGACAGTTTTCAACCATTTCTTATTGATTCTTAACATAAAGTCCTCGGGAAAACTGCTAGACTTCTCTAGCATGTTTCAAACACATTTCAGCAACGAGAGTGCAGCAGTGGGAGTTACATCGTTTGGGCTTCTGATGTTAAGACAAGTGGCAACAAACTTGTAACCCTCTTTAAACTCGACAACAGCCCCAAATTGCTTCAGCTCATCTTTGTAATCGCAGATGCGATTACCATAGTATCCATTAACACCATCAATGAACGGAAGGGATGCAATTAAAGAGATTGATTCCCATTCTGCATCAAACAGAATCGAGTCTTTTGGAGATTTGTACCCAAGACAGGTTCGCAACCAGTTCTCATCACGGATGCACTTAGATAAATCTGAAGAGAAGTGATGTCCCGTGCCCTTTAAGGATCTGTAACAATCCAACAATGCAAAAACATTGTCTCTTGAAATAGACTTGGATGCTTCCTTGAAACGACGAGTGATTGCCTTCGATGCTTTCTGAAGTCCAACAACTACCCCAAGCTCCTTCAACTCATCTGTATACAACCTGATATTGCTTCCATAAAAGCTCTCGTCAATCAACGGAAAGCCATTGAATATCTTCAAAATGCAACCCCATTCATTATTGAACAAGAAAGATTCTGTGGGTGACCGGTAGCCTGCATTGGTCTTTACCCATTTCTTATCCTGCAGTTTTGATAGAAGCTGTTGGGATGATCTTGAATGTCGGATGCAGCTCAACATTAAAAGAACACTGTCTGCTGCCATCGATGAGAAGGAAGAAGGCAATCGGAAATGATCTGCAACGAGTTGATAATTCTCATTAAACCCAACTACAACACCCAGTAACTGAAGCTCAGTTCCGTAAGAAAGGATTTCTTCGCCGTAGTATTCTTTGTCAATGAAGGGGAGGTTGCTGATTTCAGAGGCAAATTTCCATTCAGAATCAAACAAAATGGAACCAACTGGGGATCTAAAGCCATGGATGGTAGTTTTCAGCCAACGTCCATCTTTGATGCTATTGATGAAGTCTTGAGGCGATAGCAACTTTTTCCTCAAAAATCTTATGAAGTTAAGCATCAATAGCACGTTACCTTTGGTTAATCCAGAAGATAATGCCAGTGTCATGAGATGGTTGCCAATGAATTTACACGCTTCTCCATATTCAAACATGACGCCGATTGCTTTCAGCTCTTCCTTGTACAAATGGATTTTGTTGTCAAAAAATTTCTGATCAATCAATGGAATATCAACCATTATGGAACCATCCTGCAACAAGTTTCCCCATTCCAAGCTAGAAAGGAACGACTTAGATGGAGGCTTGTAACCAACCGACGTCTTCAGCCAACTTCCTTTTTTAATGCATTGCAAAAACCTAGCAGGCATCTGCACCCCTTTGTATTTCAGGCTCCGAATCCATTCCAATAGCATAAAGGCGTTTTCCTTTGTCAGCGGAGAGGACACAGTATGGAAATTGGCATCAGGAGGACAGAGGTCAGGAATATCTGATGCTTTTACATGCGTTACCAGAAACTGCATTAGCTCCTTTTTACCGGTCTGTAAGCCGGCAAACTGTCCTGCTCTCAAGTAATCTTCTCCTAATTCAACAAAATTCTCTCCTTTCCATGGGTTTGAACCCAAAAGCCCCACCCATTTGCTGTTGTTTGCAGGGACAAGTACCCTTTTCCGATGTGTTGTCACACACCCATAATTATCGACAAGAGCCATGGAATCACACAACTGAGAGACTTCTCGCTTTGAAAGATAATTTCTTTTGAGGGAATGAAACAAAAAGTGCGTTAATGCAATAACAAGCTTTCTGTCCCCCTGCAGAGCCTTTGCAAGAAGATCAGCATAGCTACACACAGTTAGTGTCTCCATAATAGCTTGTTTCTTGAGCCACCTCGTTATCGTTGCCCCTATCGGAAATACATTCAGAGCTTCTTGTGTACTGAGAGGTGCAAAGTATCGGTTTGCAGCACATCTGAACTCCAAGCTCCAGTTAATTAGCCAAGATGCATGTTCTGGATCTGATGATAAGCATAAATAAGGACTTGAGCTCTGTGTCACACTGTTAATGCTCCACAAAGCCAGCTTCCCATCTTGATCCACATATTTCAAAAGGGATATTCTCTTAATACCAGTGTTTTGAAAGTGGCTTCTCCAGTTAGCAGCCAAAAAGCAGAGCAGCTTTAAATAGAGCTTTTCAGAAATACCCAGTACCAGATTCGAGCTCTTGATGCACCTCACATACCATTCGTCACTCACAGACTGCACACCCAAATAGTCCAAAATGTCATTGTATTTGGCCCGATCAAACGCCGAATTCAGAATGTATATTCCATGGGATGACAGATTGTGCAGCTGCACCCCTTGTTCCCTCGCCTCTGTTAAGATTTTCCAAAAAGAGGGCATCAGCCTACCCACTTCATCAGGTTTGCAGAATATCTTCTGTGGTGTGTATGACTCACATGGTATGATATATTCTGCAACCACTTTCGATTTTATTGCATCTCTCACACAATTGAGTGCTGGATAGGAAGAGCTATTAAGGGGCAGAAACTGAAATATAGGCGGCAATGATGATGTAGGTGCACTCTCAGTTGCTTTCACAAGTGAGACAAAGGCACTGGTGAATGCAGAAGGAACACAATCTAGAATCTCAATATTCCACTTGTTATCCATCAATATATTTTCCCTGGATGAAGCCAGGATGAAATCTGCTTGAATTATAAAAGGGAGATTGGTGACCATCTCCGTGGGTAGAAACGCATAAATGCCTGGTGAAGTCATTCCTCTATCCAAACGTTGGCCAAATGGAAAGGCTAGAGTAATGACCCATTCTTCAACTTCCATTCTTCTGTCTACTCGGTTTTCCAATCTGACAGGAAATTTCTGCCTCCACATATAATATGCGCACTCTTTCTCTTGATCTTCACCACTTACATCAGCACATAGATGGAGAGTAAAAGACTCTGCATCTATGTTGTTCCTTGTAGTGAAGTCAGTTTCACTTGAAATCGAGATAGCATTGATAGTGTTGAGACTGGGGTCATTGTTGTGTTCCCTAACAGAGAATTTCTTTATCTTTGAAAGAAACAAAATAACTTCAGGATGTATGGATGACAGTTGCTGCTTCACAGCTCCTACCTTGTCAAGTTTCAGAGGCAGCACTATTGTAGTAGTTGGAAGCATTTTGTCAAAGCCGTAGATTTGATGGATGTCAGAGAGAGTTGGATTCTTCTCCACCCATTCCGGAACAATGTATCCAATGTCACAATCTGGCAGTGGCTGTTCATTGAACCTTATCTGATAGCCGTTGCTGAAAATGTATGGCTGACTTGTAATGAGAAATACACTCTTGAAACCAATACCTGCACCATCCATGATGCAAAGCCAGGACACAAACAAAATGAGATTATTTTTGTTGGTGCAGGAAAATACAAAAAAAAAAAAATGAGATTCTGATGTGATTCTTTTTGCCAATTTGAGATTCTGATGTGATTTTTTCTGTCACTTGATATTCGAATGGAACAGCTTGGATTGCGTGCTTTAAAAATTGATCAATTATGTAAATGTGTTGCCTATGTAGGTGTAGCCACTGCACTACATACCAAGAGATTCAGCTGGCCTAAAACATTCATCTGTAGACTTGTAGATAATACAGGTATCATGTTTTGCTACTCTTACTCGACTTACAGGATAAACAAATAACTGTATTTTACAGACTTCAATTGACAATGAAGAAAAAAGAGTACATTTCCTCGTGGTAAATAAGAATAATGCTTCATGAGAATAATTGACCATGAAAGAAGTAAAAAAGATCTTAATGCATAATATAAAAAATCTTCATATCTGTTATTACATTGAATCATTCCATAGATCAATTCTTTCTTCATATCTGTTATTGCATTGAATCATTCCATAGATCAATTCTTTCTTCATATCTGTTATTGCATTGAATCATTCCATAGATCAATTCTTTTGCGACTTGTCAAGAAAACACTAGTTGGTTTACTTGCCATGTTTACCTGTATGTAACATCTTTTTCACTTCTAAGCACTCCTGTGGAGATGCCATGCATTGGGCCGGCGCTCAAAACTAATACTATGGATTGTATAGGGAGGAAACCATCTATTACATACTGCCACATGTGATTAAAAAAATTCTAAAAAGTGTGGTTTTTGCAATCAGGCAAATCTACTGTAAATATTAATTGATCTCAATAAAATCCTCGTAATTGAAGCTCCCATCCCCTGCATTGTAGTAACTTTCCAAATAAAGGACAACACTGGTGCACAAAAGGTTGATATCATTCGCTCTAACTGTGAAATTTAGAGATAGGATTTCTAGTATCTTCCTCAATTGAGAGAAGATGGATTGTAGATTATTGTATATATAGAAGAAATACAATAAATGATGGTCTACATAAAGGGAAACTGTATAATGAAAATATATAACTCCCAATCAGGGGATAAATGACTTCCATATGTGCTAATACTCCCCCTCAAGGTGGAGCGTGTATGTGAGTAACGCCCAGCTTGCAAATCATGTCATGAAAGGCATCTTTGCCCAACGGCTTGGTGAAGACATCAGCAAGTTGATGGGAAGAAGGAATGTGACGAGGGATAAGAAGCCCAGACTGGAGCTTCTCCCTAACAAAATGGCAATCGAGCTCGATGTGCTTTGTCCGTTCATGGAAGACGGGATTGTTGGCAATATGTAGAGCAGCTTGATTGTCACAAAATAAGGTGATAGGCGAAGGATGGAGAATACCAAGATCACTGAGTAAGTACTTCAACCATTGAAGCTCACATGTCAAAGTTGCCATGGCGCGATACTCAGCCTCAGCGGAGGATCGAGAAACTGTAGGCTGTTTCTTGGTCTTCCATGAAATAAGGTTGGAACCGAGGAAGGTGCAATAACCAGTGGTAGACCGTCGAGTAGTTGGACAACCGGCCCAGTCAGAATCACAATATCCCTGGAGATGAAGGCTGGTAGATGAAGATAAAAAGATCCCTTTATTGAGGGAACCCTTCAAATAGCGAATCACACGGTGGGCGGCGTCCAAATGTGCACTACGAGGAGAGTGCATAAACTGGCTGAGAATATGGACTGCATAATTAATATCAGGCCTGGTAACAGTGAGGTATATAAGACGACCCACGAGACGGCGATATATGGTGGGATCAGGAAGTAAAGTCCCATCATCAGGTGATAAGCGCAGCTTTTGTTCCATTGGAAAATCTGAGACACGTCCTCCAATAAATCCTGTATCCTTGAGAATGTCGAGAAGGTATTTTCTTTGGGAGAGGAAAATACCCTTCTTAGAACGGGCGACTTCAATGCCAAGAAAATATTTTAGGCGCCCCAAGTCTTTAATGTAAAAGTTCTCTTCAAGGAAGCACTTGAGGCGTTGAACGGCCAAAGCATCATCACCAGTGATTATGATATCATCAACATAGACCAATACAAAAGTCGAAGAATTGCCGGTGTGATGTGTGAACAATGAATAATCAGACTTAGACTGAGAAAATCCAGCTTGAATAAGAGTAGATGAAAACTTGGCAAACCACTGTCGAGAAGCCTGCTTCAACCCATAAAGAGATTTGTTTAGCTTACAAACTCGTTGCTCCCCCTGTCGTGCAAAGCCAGGTGGAAGAGTCATGTAGACTTCTTCATCAAGGTCACCTTGTAAGAAAGCATTGTTGACGTCAAGCTGATGAAGAGGCCAATGCTTAACAGAAGCAATAGACAAAAGGGCACGAACTGTGACCAGTTTAGCAACAGGAGCAAATGTATCGTGATAATCTAGTCCTTCAATCTGAGTGAAGCCTTTGACAACCAAGCGAGCTTTATATCTTTCAATAGAACCATCTGACCGATGCTTGACTTTGTACACCCATTTACAACCAATGGGTTTCTTTCCGATGGGAAGAGAAGTGAGACTCCAAGTATTATTCTTTTCAAGGGCTGCAATTTCCTGTTCCATGGCATCTTTCCAATGTGGAAACTTAACAGCTTGAGAGAAGGTACGAGGCTCATCTGTAGAACAAATAGTGGAAAGAAATGCTCTATGTGCAACAGAGAGATTAGCAGTATGAAGATAATGGGAAATAGGGTAAGGTGTACCTGTCAACGTGGAAGCGGAAGGAGAAGGTGGAAGCTCATGAGTGGCAGTGGAGCAATGATAATCAGCCAGATGGGGGGGTGGGCGTCGAATACGACTAGGCCGAGCAGCTGGTGGCGGAGCAACCGGTGGTGGGAGTGGGTGGAGAACTGGTGGTGGAGAAGTAGGAACATGCGAAGGAGAAGGGAAATCAAAGGTAGGGTCATCAGATATGGGCAATGGTGTAACAGGAGAAGATGTTGGAGTAGGCAAATCATGATAAGGGAAGGTGCCTTCGTAAAAAGAGACATCACGAGATGTGTAAATGGTTTTAGTGGCGATGTCAAAAATGCGATAACCTTTTTGTGCATAAGGGTAGCCAACAAAAATACCGGGTTTAGCACGTTGGTCAAATTTGTGTTTGATGTTATGGTTGTGACCAAAACATAAACTGCCAAAGACACGCAAACGAGAATAGTCCGGTTTGGAGTGAAACAAAGTTTCATATGGAGATTTGCCTGATAAAAGAGGATTGGCATTTTATTGATGAGATAGGTGGCAGTGAGGACGCACTCACCCCAAAATTGTAAGGGTAAGTGCGCCTGAAAACGAAGGGCACGAGCAACCTCAAGGAGATGACGGTGCTTGCGCTCTACAATGCCATTCTGTTGTGGAGTTGCGACGCAACTCCGTTGATGAATGACCCCATGAGTGGAAAAGAAATGTTGCATAGAAGAAGAAAGAAATTCAGCTCCATTATCCGAACGAACTTGTTGGATATGGGGAAAGAGTTCACCACCAGTACCCGAGTGAAGAGAATGGATACGAGAATGAAACTGGGTCTGAATCATGGCAAAAAACGATTGCAAAATAGATTGTGTGTCAGACTTGACGGGCATGAGGTAAAGCCATGTGCATCGACTAAAATCATCGACAATGGTTAAAAAATATCGAGATCCATTCAAAGAGGGTTGAGAAAAGGGACCCCAGATATCACAGTGAATCAAGGAAAATGGTCTATTACTGGTGATAGAACTGGAAGGAAAGGGCAAACGTGTGTGTTTGGCCTGTGGACAAATGTCACAAATGAGATTTTTGGAACAAGAAATAAGGGGTAGGTCCTGAAAAAGACATTGGGTAGAAGAAAACGTCACGAAACAAGAAGTAGAATTGGTAAGCTAACTCACAGATAAGAGATTAAATTTGAATGAGGGAAGAAAAAAAACATTCTCAAGTACAAGAGTGGAGGAAAGAGAAACAGTACCAATATGTATGATAGGTGCAAGTGAGCCATCCGGAAGGTGAACAGAGGATGGGGTTGAACAAGGTTTATAAGAAGAAAATAAAGATAAAGAAGAACACATGTGGTTACTGGCACCTGTATCAATGATCCAGACTGAACGAGAAGGGACTGTAAGAGCAATACCTGCGAGTCCAACATAAGGGGAAATGATACCTGAAGAGAATGTAGCCATAGAAGAGCGAGCCGAATAAGAATAAGAAAAAAAACTGTGCAGCCAGTGAAGACAACTCGACAATACGTCAATGGGAGAAGTTGAAGCCTCTGTCCAAAAAAAAATATTGTGATGACCGTCCCAAAAAAATCTCCCGCAGTTTGTTTTTTTTTTTTTTTATTCTCAGCACAAACCCAATATCAGTGCTGAAAGGAAGGCACCATTGTGATTATGAGTCGTGGGCACGATCCAACATGAAAACAGAGAGCTAGGCGCCTCTGAGCGGGTGCCGAGGTGCTCGGCAAAGCAGCCAGAAATCCCAAAAAAAAAAATGGGGAGGAAGAAACGCCGCAACACTTGCAGATGCGGCGGCTGCGACGGTGAGCGGGTCTCCGATAGACCGGCGAGACGGCAGTGCAGACGGTCTGGGCTGTCGATGGCGGAGAACAGCAGCGGCAACCCAGTTGGGAAACCAGATCTGAGAACCCGCTATGCACGGACAGCAATAGAGCCCCTGTTGGGTGTTGCTGGTGCGCCGGAAAAACGGCAGGGCAGATCGGAGATAGGCGACAACAGATCCGAACCGAGATCGGCAGGTCGACGCCGGGCTCTGGGCCGGATGCAAGCAAGAACAGATGCCGGAACAGAGCAGATCCACTCCTGCAGATCGCCGGAAAGCGCAGCAGAGAGCCTCGGACGGAAGATTTCGGGGCAGCAAATAGAGCGGCACACGTCTCGCCGGAAGAACGTGAAGTTCCTCTGTGTCTGAACCAGATCGGATGCCGGCGATGCAGAGACGCCGGATTGGACAAAGACAGAGCTGAAGCAGAGACGCCGGAAGTGATGGGCGGAAGCAGATCTGAAACACAGATCGGAAATGATCTGACGGCGGCGGAAGCAGTGTGGAAGAGAGGCACACCAGATCGGAGCGGGGAGAGCTGGAGAAGACGCCGGCAGAAAGGGTGGTTTTTTTTTTTTTTTCGTTGCGGTATGTTAATCCCGAGCAGAGGGCCGAAAATCAGTGAGAGGCACTGCGGCAAAACAACCACGGCAACGGCAAAAAAAAAAATTGAAGAGAAATCCCGTCCGACAAAAAAAAAAAAAAAAAATTCGGTTCCTATGAAAGGAGATCGAAACCTTGCTCTGATACCATGTGAAATTTAGAGATAGGATTTCTAGTATCTTCCTCAATTGAGAGAAGATGGATTGTAGATTATTGTATATATAGAAGAAATACAATAAATGATGGTCTACATAAACGGAAACTGTATAATGAAAATATATAACTCCCAATCAGGGGATAAATGACTTCCATATGTGCTAATACTAACCAAGAACAGTTGGAGAGCTTCAAATCAAGTAGTAGCTACAAAGCATTGTTAACAGATTAAACAGGCAATTGAAATTATGAAACTTAGATTTAGATGAAATTATGAAGATCAAGCATTGAAACATGCATATAAGTGATGAATTCAAAATCCTCTTAGGGCAGGGGAGGCAGACCATTAAAGGGCTTGAATCTTCAGCAGAAATGCAACAAAATGAAAACAATGCTTGTCAACACAATAATGATTAGTTTGAGTTGAAGTTGTAGAGTCGTCAATTAACATGAGATATAATAAACTATTGGCAAACACATCTACCAAAGTATCTGTTTCATTGTTGTGGTTAATCATTCACGCATGCTCCTTAAATAAGTTACTAGGATCTATTATGTTTTCAGTGAGAGTTCTCCCATGATAGTATCTTTAACAATACTTACATTCACCTTGAAATTCTGAAAGAGCTCCAGATTTGACTAATAGATACAAGCCGGACTACTTATTTATTATAATTTGGTTACAAAAAGGAGTACGAAACTGAAACCCATTGCTCAATCATGGATTAGGCCGAACAACAAGGTTTTACTCGTTTTTTTAATACAAATAAAGTAAAAACAAAGGAGAAGAGTTCTATGCAAAGCCCTGACTTTTGGGTTAACACTTAAGGCAACCTTGTGAATTCTAACTTCGCATAACCCACAGCCGAAAAAGTTAAACCCTATTCCTTCATCCCTTTGTTCTTTTCCTTTTAAACCATGCCCTTTAAAATTAAAGAAGAAGAAACATTCATCATCGCTTGTCCCAGAACTTCTCCAAGAAAGAATTCTTCAATTACAAGCATTATTCTCCCCATAGCTCCTCCACGACCCTCTTTTCCGACTGAGGTGAATTCGGAGGAATTTGCCACTTCCCATTAGCAAAGAAGGGGCGATACCTTCTTTGGATCCAAGAGATGAGAAAAAGATTCCATTGCCTCTTTCAGCCGAGTTCTCGTTGGAAGAATTATGTTTTGTTATTAACCTTTTCCACTCTTCCGTATTGTCGTTCTTGTTCTCTCTTTTTTTTTTATAATATTTGTATTTGTGTATTTGCACCATGCCTTTCATCTATTAATACATGAACCATCTAAAAAAAAATCTATCCCATTCCTCATCCCACTTAAGGGTTACTTCAAGTCTGTTCCCACCAAAAGAACTGAATGCCAAGGGCCTTTCCTATTCTCAAAATTTCTTCACCGCCTTCCTTAGAGTACCCTCGTTTGCACAAAGGTATTACTCATTGTTTGAGCTATTGGATAATATCAGTCCCAAGGTTTTAACCCAAGGGTATAAAGGTAATTTTGATGATAATAAAGTATTGATGTATAATACTAATACTTTTAATGAAGTAAAATTGTAGAACATTACAAGAATATGTTCCAAAGCTCAAAGTGAAGATCATGAAGATCAAGATTTCTTTTTGAAGAGCATATTCACAGTGACGTTGACAGGCATTCTGAAGGAGGACAAGAGCAAAGCAATCATTACCGTGTCTTGTTGTGTTAAATCTCTTACGTGTAATTAAGTTGTATTTTGAACTCTTTGAGATGTAAGTTGTGTAAGTCTAGTCTTGTATTAAGTTTGGTGGACCTTATCACGAAATTGAAAAATGGGAAGATTGTTAGCCACAGTTGAATTTGTATTTTCAACTATTATCAAATTTCTATGACCAGGTGTTGTCTGAGTCCATACATTGCCTCTAGAAGATCGTCAAAGTCATATCAAGTGAAGAACATAAGCAATGACTGTGGAAGGTAGAGCAACCACAAAGGATAATGAGTTGAAGACCAACCAAGTCAGGTAAAATGGACCTAGGAAGACTTAGAAAACCTAGACTTACTCTTAGGATAAACCTTAGAATCATGAACTTTAAATGACTTAATTAAAAGTTGGAATCTAACTGTGTGAATTCCACAAGATTGAAATATGTTTTGTGAAAATTCAGAGTATCGTAAGTCCGACAGGTGAGTATCGTAAGTCCAATAGAATTATCGAAAGTATTTCCCGAATGCTGAATTTTGGAGAGTTGTAGACTTGGTCTCTCGAGTGATATCAGAAGTCTGATAGTGGCTATTGGAGCTCTGATATATGGCCGTAAAACTAGCCGTTGGACTAGCTATTGCGAAGAAAAGGGGTAAAACCTGACCGTTGACTATCGAAAGTCCAATAGTGTTTGTATCAGAAGTTTAATACTTTTGTACTTCGGAAGTGTGATATTAGTATTGAACGTCCAACATGTATCCGTTGGGGCAAAAATGTTATAAATTGAAGGGATGTCCCTTTGTGCAATGTGGATGGTTTTGAGATGAAAACTGAGAAAACATTCCAAGCACTCCTTGAGCACTCTTGAGAGACAAATTGAGCATTAATTGGTGAATTTTTATAGGTTTGAATTCCAACTCAAAGAACTTTTCAAGTTTGAAATTTTGTGCATTCAAGGCTCATTGAGTTTTTGGAATTGAAAGAGCTCTAGGTAGATTTGTGTGTTCACCTAAGTGAGACCTACACCTAGAACCCAACTCCTCTCACTCACATTCCAAGTTTTCATGGGAAAATCTTGAGCATTCAAGCTCACCTTGAATGTGATGTGGGAAAAAACTTATAGGGACATTTTTGAACTCATAGGATTATCTTAGTCACCATAGACTATTTTCTTAGTGTTTATTCACATTCTTACTTTTATTGTAAACATTGTTAAGGTTTAGTGTAACCCTTGCAAGGTGAGAAGGGTGTTCTCCCTTGTGTTTGCAAGAGAGGTGTTTTCTTCTTGTTGTAAACAGTTTTATCTCCATGCATAAAGGAGATTAAAGTGTAAACAGTATGATCTTCACCCATGAAGAAGATCATATTAGAGTCCTCAAGTGGTGTATTTGAAGCATGGATGTAGGCAATGTTGCCCACCCACGTAAAATCACTTGTGTGATTTTCCATTTCTTTCTCATCTCCTCTCTTATTTGTGCACTTACTTAATTTGTTTTATCTCTTGCACATATATTTCTTGTGACATTGTTGATCATAGGTAAGATTTTATCAATTTTAATTTTGAATTTTTTTTTTTCCGCAGAAGTAATTGTTATAGGCAATGTTATCAAAACTGAATCTACCGAATCGTTTCTGAGGAATGTTGGGTTAAATAAGGTCCAATCGATTTCAACCGTAGTCAAACATGAACAAACCCATGATATGAATATTATATTATAAATAATAGTAAATTATTAATTAATGTTTAATTGATGAATTGGAATAAAATTTAGAGTAAACAACGTTTTTTATGAAAAATTAAAATATGACTTTTACTAGTACAATCAAGTGATTAAAAATTGAATTTTAGGTTCAATTTTTTATCTATTTATGGTTTACCATAGATAATTTTAATTCAACATTATTTTGTTATGAATCATCTTAAAATAATTAAAAAAGAAAATACACCAGTTGTAGTCACATATATATAATGCCTAAATAGACTGAAAGTCGATTGACTTTTGTGACTTCTATAAAATCATAATAAAAAATTTAGCTTGGGTCGCTCTGGTAGATTGTTATATCTTATATGTATTCAGATTTATTAATGTATGGCGAATTTGACGAGTCTCCAGGTTGAATTGGAAAATAAACCTACTCAAATACCAAAATTCTACACTATATAATTTATTACAATTTCTTAATATTATTATAAAATTATAAATAGACAAAAAATAATAATACAAGTACTTTTTATTTAAATTACCCATTTTATAAATTTATATCAAATGAAAAACCTTAAAAATGAATTGAATTTTCCCATTTAAATAATCTAGATAACCATATTTTATTGGGTCAAATTTTCTACCTCCCAAGTATTCTTTTTATTTATATTTATAGTAGAATAAATGAGATTATAAAAAAAAAATTCTTTAAGTCTTTAAAACCTCTAAAATGGGTAATGTTTTAAAAAAAAAAACACTAAAAGGGTGCTTCCGAGAGAGCTTTAAGAAGCTCATGTAAGAGCTTCTTAAAGACAAAAACTTGTGTTTGGAGCTAGGGCTGCAACTCGGGTCGGGCGGGCCGGGTTTTCATAAACCCAACCCTAACCCAACTTACTCCATATTGAACCCAACCCGACCCGACCCGAATGAAAAACCCGAAATAGTGAACCCGACCCAACCCGAGATTGTCATACCCTTAACCCAACCCGACCCGTCCCTTGACCCGACCCGACCCGGCCCGGCCCGGCCCGACCCGACCCGACCTGAATCTTAGATATTGACAAGCACAACTGGTAAAATGCTCACTGTGCGGCGTTTTGGGCCAAGCCTGTCCTGAGTCTTGTCTGAACATGATTGAATTTTTCAACTACAACTGCAACTAACAGTCTTAACACTTGCACATAAATCATTTGTTTTCATTGGAACAATCATAAGAAGACAACAGGTTGTTGTTGTTTGTATTCAACTTAAAGTTGGAACAAGACTTCAACTGATAAAAGCAATCACTCTGTCAAGGCATGGTTTAGTCTTAAACTTCATACCCATTTGTACCTGTTTTTATACATTTTTTGGCTGTGTCAAATTTAAGTACAAGAGCAACCTGCAGGCATAAGAACACTCATTCAAGTCCATCGAGTCTGCTCGTAACCTCCTCGAGTTCATTGGACAACAGTGGATTCTTTACAAACAACACAGGGAGTGATGTCGTGGTGGAAACATTCTCAAACAAGTCAGTGCACTGGCTGGAGATTTCTCTGCTCACCTCCCTAGGACGGGAAAATCCATAGCTAAGGTTGACAAGTCCAAATCATCCCATACAAAAACAAAGCATTT
Source organism: Chimonanthus salicifolius (assembly GCA_013350335.1). Taxonomy (NCBI): domain Eukaryota; kingdom Viridiplantae; phylum Streptophyta; class Magnoliopsida; order Laurales; family Calycanthaceae; genus Chimonanthus; species Chimonanthus salicifolius. The sequence goes on along the minus strand of CM023540.1, from coordinate 17,709,586 downwards.
GCCCAATTTCATTGCTCAGGTTTTTTCAAGGTAAGTGGTAGAAAATGAAGTGAGACAGTTGATGCATATCTCATTTCAGGTTTAGACCAAAATTTTCAACCAATACTTCATATTTCAGCTGAAATTTGTAACTGAGGTCTTACCCCATAGAAACAGAGCTATTTCCTGACAAAACCAAAATATCAGGTTGACAAAATCTCACATACTAGACTGATACACATATTGGTTAATATTTTGATATATCAACATCTGTACATAATTTATGCCTAGCAAAATATAGTGCAAGGAGCATTCCAGAAGCATATAAGACGATCTAGAGTTTTAAACCAAATGTCTAATGCAAATATAAATAAAAGCAATATTTCATAATAATGTCATATCATATGCTACATGATATTGATACGCATAATATCCACCCATTCATCTTCCTTCTCCTTAGAAGAATCCCCACTCTCGCTATGCACCTCATCATCGTCGTTGTCCACTGAATTTTCAAACAAAGGATCCTTTTCCACCAACTCCCCAGAAGGAGTGCTGATCAACCTATAAATTACATGAAGAGATGATTGAAAATCAGAAATAATTTATTCATAAGGAGAAAAGATTTAAGAAAAGTACTATTTATTACCAATTACATCTCGCTTTCTTCAACTTCAGTGACACCTTAAAAAAGATCAAGAGTAATATTAGATTGTAACAATATAATAACAAAATGAAATAAATACTAAATAGATAGAAATAAATGGCATTACCTGATTCAATCTTATCAGTATCGTCTTCATGATCATAAACTTCAGGCTCTCCCTCCACGACATCGTCAGTTATGGCATCTCTTAGCCAATCTTGAGTGCAAACCAATGCCTGTACGACTCCGGGACTCAATGAACTTCGGTACTGGTTGATGACTCTACTTCCAGTACTAAATGCAGACTCTGAAGCAACAGTTGATACTTGAATTGCTAAGATATCTCGAGCCATCGTAGAAAGTATAGGAAATTTGGAACTATTAACTTTCCACCAACTCAAAATGTCTAAATTAGGATCATCTGGACAAATTTTCTCTTCATAATACTGCTCAAGCTTCGTCTTCAAGTCCACATTATTCTTTCCACCACCCTTTCTAAGAAATGATTTTCGGAGTTGTTCTTTCTTAGACTCTGTTGAAGTATCATTCATCATCTCCGTTGAAGTAGAAGTGCCTACTTGCTTTTGCAGTGAAGAAGAGAAAGAAGTGTACTCATTGAAAAGTGCAACCATCTCCTCACGAAGTACTTGAGTATATTCATTAGCATCAGAATATGAATAAAGTTCATGATACATAAATTCAACATATTCCAACTTGTAACGGGGATCTAATACCAAAGCAATAGCAAATAGTATATTGCATTTCTTCCAATATTTATCAAATTTTTGCTGCATCTTATTTGCCATTGAAGAAATGCACGAATCATCACTCTTCAACATCTCAAGTAAATGAGCTTGAATCTCATACACTTCATGAAAAACAAGATTTGCAGTGATATATTTTGTCCCCGATAAAACCTTTGTAGCATTATAAAAAACTTTCAAAAGCTTGGAAATGGTCTCAGCCTTTCTCCAATCATCAAATGTTGGAGCAACATCTTTGGCATAAATAGGATCGCGCGTCTTCATACGTACAAATGCACTCTCATATGGTAAGGCAGAGGCTAACATAAGATATGTTGAATTCCACCTTGTGCACACATCTAAGCACAAGCCTTTAGAGGATGAAATATGTTCTTGCAAGACACAACTCTCAAACTCTTGCTTACGAGATTGCGACGACCGCACATATTTCACACATGTGCGAATAGCTTCAACTGATGATTTGATCTCACTTAAGCCATTTTGCACAATCAAGTTAACAACATGTGCAGCACATTTTATATGAAAGAATTTGCCCCGTTGTAACAAAATTCCCTTTCGAGAAAGAGTCTCCACGAGGTTATCCACAGCTGACTTGTTGTTTGTCGCATTATCAAGTGTGATTGTGCATATCTTCTTTATATCATATTCCATCAAGCTTCTCTCAATCATATTGGCAATAATTATGCCAGTATGTGGTGCTGGAACCATACAAAAACTAAGGATCTTTTTATGTAACTTCCAATTGTTGTCTACAAAATGCGCTGTGACACTTAAATATCCCAAAGTTTGGTTGGAAGTCCACAAATCAGACGTTAAAGAAATGTGCTTGCATGAAGTACTTAGAAATGATTTCAACTTAGCCTTTTCCGAATGGTAGATTTTCAAAAATTCCCTTCTAACCGTCGTACGAGAGATGAATTGAAATCTAGGATTGATGCATTTCACAAATCTTCGAAATGGTGCACGATCAACAATAGAAAATGGAAGCTCTAACATAACTATCATAATGGCCAATTCTCTTCGTGCATGTTCCATATTAAAACTATAAGGCACAAGGCCTGCTCCCACTCCCTCATCACCATCTTCTTTTTTAACACTACCAAAGGTAAGAACTTTCTGACTCTTATCTTTCACCGAATACGCAGTACATCGTGTTAAATATCGACTAAGAGTGCTAGTTCCACTTTTAGAAGTAGTTTTATATCTTCCATAGCAATATTTACAAATTGCCATTAAATCATCCCCCTTAGTTTTAGGGTCTCTAGTAAAATGTTGCCAAACATGTGATTTTAGTGGGTATCCTCCTTTCTTTGATTTGACACTAGTGGCAATTGAACAATCACCCGTAGTAGAATTGATGGTATTGTCATTAGTGACAGGAGTATTAGATCCTAACACCTAATTAAACATTACACATAATAATTAATCAACTATGATAATAACATAAATAAATCTACGAAAAATGAATTAAATAATAAATAACTATCAATGAAAGAAAAAGAAATCTTACTTCAATGTCAACATCAACATCATCATTATGCGAAGCCATTACACTATTTTCACAAAGGCACTGTAAAAGTAAACAACAAAAATCAAGTTCTTCGCCAAATTATAATTAAATATGTTAATATAATATTAGTTACCATATATACTATAATCCTTTTCCTCTCTCCCAAAACAAATGAGTCTTAAATTCAAAATATCTGCCAAAATATTAGCTCATATTTCCCGATTTTCTCTTCTTTTAAATTTTCTTTATCTATATAACAAATTAAATTTGATAAAAAATGACTTTTTTCAGACAAATAATCTCACTCATACTAAAATATGCAGATGGACATCATTATTGCATCGTGCAGTCAAATTAAAAATTCCTAAAAAAATTATAAAAAAAAACTACTTCGGGTAAAACTAAATTGACATTCAACTCACATCTCAATCTTTTGAATTTATAAGCATATATTTCATAACATAATATCTAATAATATATTGCAAAATTAAATTTATAGATCCTTTAAATGTGAGAAAGGAAAGATTTTTATGAATAAGAAATAACAATCTCTGCAAATTAATTTTCATCCAAGTTTTGGTGACAAATGATTCGATGGTTCTAATTAAGTCTATAGAATTACCTTTAAATGGTGAATAAAAAAAAAGTGATTAACTTATGTTCAAAGAAAAGCGAATAGCCGAATACGGTAGTTGAAATCATGCTATCCATGAGAGATTTATTTTTAAAAAAAATAATTATTCAAAATCATATAAAAATATTTATTTTTCCTAAGAAGGAGAGGAAAAATGACAACGACCCGAAGAGGAGGCGACGAAGTTTGAAATAAGATTTTTAAATTTGAGGTGTAGTATATGAGCCATTCAGGAGGACTAGATTGCCATTTTCTAAGAGCTTTAGCTCTGATTTAGTGTTGGGAAGGGACGCTTCTCTGTTGGCCACCCAAACTACAGTTTGTAAACTGATCTTCTTGTACCAACTCGAATTTATTTTGAGTTTGTTTACAGACAACGTCAGAAATTACAATGTATCAAATGGTAATAAGATCTGCAGTTCTGCACGAACCCATCTTGCCATAATATTATTTCTGTTAATCATTTCTTTATCTTTTACATTTTAAAATAAAATATTACATGATCAACGAAAAAGAAGAAAGAAGGAAATGGAAGAAAGGATATCAGTTAGAGAGACTCACCAAGGTCCGGCCGGGAAGAGATGTCGGTGAAGAAGAGGAAAAATGACAACGACCCGAAGAGGAGGCGACGAGGGAAGGGGGAAAAAAGATCTGCACGAAGAATGGAAATTGGAAAACAAAGGGTCGGCTAGGGTTTGCTGAGATTTGGGGAAAACTAGCCTTTTATATTAACTTATAAGAAACGGGTCGGGTCTTCTCGAGTCGGGTTTTCTCGGGTCGGGTCGGGTCGGGTTGAAATTTAAAAGCCTCAGCCCAACCCGACCCGAATTTCGGTCGGGTTTTTCTTTTCTCAACCCGACCCGACCCTATAGCCCGACTATTGTAACCCGACCCGCATGATTTCTCGGGTCGGGTCATGCGGGTCGGGCCAAAACCCGACCCGAGTTGCAGCCCTATTTGGAGCCTTCAAAAACTTGGGGCCGAAGACGGTTGCCTTAATTGCCTAACCCTTCACCCCGGTCTTCCCAAGACTTTCTTCCACATTAAAAGGACATAAGTGTCAATGAGGGCTTGTACTTTTTGGCTTGAAATTTTCAATTGAATATCCTAGATAGAGTCAGTTACATAGGTATTGCCGGTCCACGTTAGAGGTCACACTAATCCCATGAGTATATTTAAATCTCTCCATCCACACGATTTAGTCATGTAGCACATGTGAAAATCGGACACGAAGAGAGTGCACTTTTTCAATTGCTCCAGATGATTCTATCAACGAAAGGAGCTTGGAAATCTCTTCTTCGCCGCCGAATTTCCTCCTGCACCGCCCATAGCTTCTAGTTTCTCTCAACTTCTTCCTTATACTTCTAACCGCAATCACAATTCCAACAACTTCTTTGTCTCTTCTCTGTTGTTTTAACAACAGAGAATATCTACAAATCTTCCAGCTTCTTTCTTCTTCTGCCTTGTTTGTTTTTGTTTCTTTTAGCAGATTTGAGTATTTATAAATACCCATGGTTGGGTTTGTAAACAGACAGATTATCGTATATTATCAATGGATATTTGAATATGATTTGATTTGGGTTTCACCCCATTATCTCTATCGTTGGATTCCGATTTTCTATTCCCGTCCGACGGTATTTGACGGAGGTATCTCTTCCTCCTTGGGTCTTTGATCTTCACCGACGTTTGAAGATAACCCCGGAGTATCACTCGTCCTTCCTGCCAGTTGCGCAAAGACGACACTTCACCGGATCAGCAAGCACCATCGACCAAGCCTTTGCCGTCTCCGCTGTTGTTGAGGCCTCTCTACAGAAAGAGGGTTGCCCATTCACACCAACCAGCGTTCGTGTGTTGCTCAGGTCCACAGCCCGAGCTCGTTTCTCTGCCGCTTCTGAATGAGCCAACCATCACCTGTGACCCATTCAGTTCCTAAACCGATCCCCATCCCACTTTTCTAAACTAGCATTGTTACTCCTTTAATTAAAACCCATTTAGTAACAAAGTCGTCACCCACTTTCAACCCGTGGGACTACCTTTGTCTTTTGTATTTATTAAACTTCTTCCATCGTCTCATTTACAGTAGCCCAACTCATGTTTGTTTGTTCCACCTTTCAATTATATCTCAGTAGCACCGTCTCTACTAGCCTTCCTATTTTATCACCCCATTCTAGTGACCCTATGATGCGGATATCTGTGGACTGTGGACGTAATCAAAATTTTAATTTTGACCAATACGGGTGTATTAGCAAATTAGCTAGATCGGGCCTCGAGTCAACAGATGAAAATTATATCTTCGATCAAGGTGGGTATCCGAATTAGAAGATTTGGTGAAGTGGGCCTTATTATGGGCCAAAGCCAAACTCACATCAGGCCCAACACTCAACTTGGGCCCACCCATTCTTGTGAAGATTAAGCATTGACGTTGGACTCAAAAAGTCCCAAAGCCAACTGGATACCAAGTCGGTCGGACTATGAACAGCAAACACGTTGGCTGAGTGGTAGTTTCTTAGGATTAGTTTATTTTATTTAGGACTATAGTCTTGAATTCAAATTAGTAGTTGCTTTAGTTTATAATTAAGTAGTTGTTTTCAATTAGAAATTGATTACAAAGGAGGGTCGGCTCCTTATTTAGCAAGTATTGTCGGTGTTTTTTTTCTTATTTAATACATTGTAATCGGCAGAATTTAGGGAGATTTGATGAATAAAATTTGCTGTTTTTTTCTAGCAAAACAAGTTCGTTTTGTTTATGAATGAGGTTGCAACACGTTGCAGAATTGTCAATCAGCCAGACATAGGTGTTGCTCATTTGAAGACTCAATTGTGTTCCTTCTAGCAGTTTGTCTACTGTGTTTCTCCAAAGTCTGGTCACTAGTTTGCTGGCCTTGGTTTTGTCTTTCTCCTTCTTGCAGTGCAAGTATAAATCAACAAAAAGGCAAGAGGACTTGCTGTTCAAGACCAATATTCATTGGTGATCAGGTCTATTGCAGAGAGGTGTCTATCCATCTGCTGAATTTGTTCCAGACCCAGTTTGAGCCCAGACGTGTGGACAGTGGTCTATTGGAGATCAGTCGGGAATTTGGGCGGCATCGGGTATTGTTGTTTCTTGGGCTATTCAGCATAGTTATTTTGCAATCGGATTATTTAAGATATTATTCAAACTTTCGCTATAATCCAAGGTTGAGTATTCTTAATTCTACCTAGCCTACATCACCCTACCACAATTATAAAGTAAAAACCATGTTTTTCCTTGTCCCCCTCTTTAAAACTTTCATCAATGCCATCATCTTTTAACTAATTTACTAGGTGATGCCATTCCTAGTTTATTCATCACCCTTTTTGACCAATATCAAACCACCACATCAACCCACTAAGTCCATCACAGATATCCATTCCTTCAACCCGATCCTAACCGTTGCATCATTTAGTCGATGGGGAGTAACCCCATAGGCAGTGGTCCAGAGAGGTTGAACGTGAATCGAATTCAAGACCTTGTTTCATGAGAAAATTTCTTATATAGATCACTTTCTTATAGGTTGAGGTTTACGAAAGAGCTGACAGTACATCAATTGGTCGCTAGGGAGCCTTAAATTTGTTTAAGGAAATGCCTATTGTGGTTCTTCTCATATGAGGGCACTTAAATTGATGCATTGTATAAGGTGCGAAAGACCAGGATATGATTAGGGAGATCGCTTCTATGATCAAGGAAATTGAGAAAACTACAAATAAAACATGTCGAAATAGATTATGAAGATTTTCAGCAATCAGTGAATTTCAGGTAGAAACTGGACCCTCATTCTTTGAGAAGGGATTTATTTTATTTGGATACAAATGACAACAACTATCCACTCCATTAACACACCATCAACAATGTAGATCATGGAGATCGCTGATGTACTAAAAAAGGTGAGAGAGACTCTTTTGGGCCTCTTCTCTTGATTGAAATAGAAATGAAAAACTAAGACAATCATCTACGATGCTAAAAAATAAAGCTACCATTTTATTTAGAGGTAGAGATAGAGTGTCTTGGAAAATAGTTTCGTTCGCCGTCGCGTGGGCAATTTGGAAAGAATGCAATGGGAGGGCCTTTGAGGGAAAAAGGGATGCTCCTAGAGATGTGTTTGAGAGGGCGAAATGCCAGGTGATAGATTGGTTGTATATGTGTAAAGAGTGTCCATGTCTAGCACCGGAGGATTTCTAGATGTCTTGGGAAGGTTGTATGAAAGGGGTTGGTAGAGGTCGAAAGCATTCGGTAGAGTGGGTAGCGCTTCTCCTAGGTTCTTGTAAATTCAATGTAGATGGAGAAACATGGGGTAAGCCAGGTCCGGCAGATATAGGTGGTGTGTTACATGATGGTAGAGGTAAGATGTTAGTTATTTTTTCTGAACCAATAGGGATAATGGAGTAAAATGAGTCAGAACTGAAAGCAATCAGGAGAGCATTTCAGGTTTGGTCCAGGTTTAGGAGCGGTAACCTCATTATCGAAGGTGACCCTACTAATGTCATTTCCTTGGCTAGTAATAGGAAATCCCCTCAGTGGAGGTTGGTATGTATTGCTAGGGACATTTGGAGGTTGTGCAGGATGGGTGACATCATTTTCACTCATATACCCTGTTCAACAAACTATGTAGCAGACTTCTTAACAAAAGTTGATATTCTTAAGTAAAGACCAACTTTGAAAATCATTTATTCTAACCAGCCTTGGGAATTAGGGGAGTTGGGGTCCTCTCAAGTGAGGATGTTTGTTTATTGTATTTTTATTTCTTTTGACATTTTTTTTTTCTTGTCTCTTTTGTTTCTTTTTCTCTTTCATCTTGATCCAAGTATATATCTCCTATACCTAGATCTTTCTATTGTAATCTCTTCTCATTTTAATGAAATTAGTCATTCATGTTTCAAAAAAAACAAACAAGAGACGAATGCCAAGAAGTTGTACCTTTTTCACCAATATAGCCACGTTGTCTGTTTCCTTTCTTAGTGGATCTCCCAACACTACAAATAGATTCAATGTTTCTCTCAAAGAAACCCTTTTCATTATTGAAAATAAGCAAAGTTGAGGTGGCGCCAGTCTCAGTGATATCATTTGAAGTGATAATAAACTCAAGAGATGGTTTTACTTCAGCCGGATACTCATTGTCTTCAGCGTTCTGTAATGCAAATTATAAACAAATGAAAATGTAATAAAATGGTGTACCATGTCTATTTCTAGACAAGGATTTGAAATCATCTCACTTTACAATGCAAATCAGTGCTAATAACACTAAAATGCAAATTTCCAACATTCTCATGGGCATAACTAAAAGAGATCAAACATCCGCTTATTTCAAGATATATTTTAAAATATTTGGAAAAAGGTTGCAACTCCATTTTTCCTTAAATTTTCAATCATTTCTATTATTTCCATTGATTCAAATAACATCTAGATCAATAAAAATTACTTATTCCCAGCGGACCAAAGAGAGGAGTTTCTTGTGCTACTTATTCTCATGCAAAAGGCAAATGCTACTCCACTTTAATGGGCATCTTTTGCCTCAGTAAAAAACTGCATAAAATCTTATAGCCAATCTATCCACTTAATTAAGCATTTCACATGGGTCTATACACATACGCTCATCATCTCCTACACGTACGCTCATCATCCCCTCCAGCTTGGAAACAATTCATTACTGTGTTAGGTTTTGCGTAGTTTGATTATCAGAGATATATTATTGATTTAATCAGCATTGTCGCGGGTCGAACTCTCCACTGAACTCGCAGGAGATAAAAAGAAGGCAGTATCCTCGAGTTGAAACTTAAAGAGAACCACAATTTTAACTTTAATTCAAATCAAATCAAAAGGTGTGTTTACAATGGGTGACCAAACCCTCCATTTATAGCTTTCTACATGGAATAAAAAATAAAAAATAAAAAGAATCCCTTCTAAGGGTTACATGCCCAAGTTTCTCTCTCATCTGCTAAAAAACATCCAAGTTCCCTACATGTGTTCGTGGTGACATTATTACATAATTATCTAAAATAAAAAATCAAAGACAATCCACAAGGGGGAGGTGGCGTTCAAATATGATGAACACTTTAATGGGCACCTTTATCCTAAGTCAGAAACTGCATAAAATCTTATAGCCAATTTAAATACTTTATCAAGATATCCTCACATGGGTCCAAATAGAAGTCCTCGTCAGGTGGACATAATGTTTTTGCTATTAGCCTGTAAAATCACCTGATGTTGCAAATTGGATCAGTTTGGCATGTAAAAACACTGTAATGACCGGACCCCTTTTTATTATTTTAATTTGTATTGTATATTAATTAAATATGCAATTTTAATATTAGCATTTAATGTGAAAAAAATAACAAAATTAGGTCACAAAATTAATTAGAAATGAAATTAATAGGGGGCCCGAATTAACTCAACAATGGATTTTAAAGATTTATTCACTTGAGTATTTTTCCCTTACATAATTAATTGAAAATTTCCCCAAGAAGTAATTTAGAATTTAAAAGTTCAAAATTAACTAAAAACATATAAAGACCAAATAATTAAAATCAGTAACTTAGATATGTTAACTAACTTAATTGCATCTAATAAATTAAAGAAATGATAACATAAATAAATCAATTTAACAAAATGTAGTGGGAGAAAGAGGTAAATAAGGAAGTTAAAAAAAAAAAAACAAACCCACCCAAACCACCTCCTCTTATCCTCCATTACGCTTTTAGTTTTTCCGACTTCTTCTTGCTGTTCCAGCCACGAGCTTCCCCTCTCCACTCTCCACACTGTTTACCCTTCCTTTTTCTCCTCTTTCTTTCCCTTTCCAAAACGGCAACTCTCTTTCCCTTCGGTTTGGATTCGATCCTTGCGTTTCGATGAGGGATAAATTTTCAGGGGTAGACAACGGGTAATCAATTATGGATAATGTTTGTTTAAAAACCCTTTTAAACAACAGTAAAATTGAATTTTTTAACAGATCTCTCGGACCATCCCAACCGATCTCTCTCACTCAGGTCATGCCCTCAACACGTCCCCCCATTCCAAGCAGAACTGCTCCCAACCTCGGACCTCTTGCTTGTCGCTGAAGCTTACCACCTCCAAATCGCCAGAGCGCCATTACTGCTAGGAGACCCTTCCTCTCGATTTCACTCTCAAACAGGTGAGTCCTCACTTCATGCTTTCCTTCCTTCATTTTCCTTTCTCTCGGGTTAGGAATTCGGTAATGCGTTTATTATCCAGCAAATTCCTCCCAAATCCATTCGTCCAAACTGAGCATTTCATTTTCAAGATGGGGCTGTTTGGAGGGATTCCTTCAAACTCTTAAGGGTATCCCCACTGCAACCACCTGAGATATCCCTCTTTGGGTGGGATGAACTGATTGTGAACTGTAAATCCTTATTTGGGTGAACGGAAAAAGAAGTATTTTCCGAGCCATGAAATTGGGATGTTCGATGAATACATCTAGTCCACCGAAAAGCACGACGTACACCAAACACCCTTGTGACCGAACATGAGTCGGGAGATCCTTGGAGTCACTGACTTGTCCACAGCAGTGGATTCCTTAGGGGTCTTGCAGAATTATGGTTTCCATTGAACAAAATCTGCTAGTAAGGAGGCCCCAGAACTGATCTCTCAGCTTTAAGGTAGAGGGATTAAAACACTAAGCTAACTAAATTCTAATGGATAGGTATTTAGAATTGATTTCAAATTTTTATGTGAAATTACTATTTTATTCAATAATTTTGTAAGGAAGAATCGTCATTTTTAAAAAATTGATAGGCAAAATAATAATTTTATAGGAAATTTTGAAATCGCTGATAAAAGAAAAGCCGAGTGTCTAGATGGCTACACATTCTAATTTTTAATTTAGAATCATGTTGATACGATGGAAATTGATTGAATCCAATATTCAAAGATTAAACAACGCTTGTTAAATGCATTCTAATATGACTGTTGTGTTGAGTTGTCATAATGTTACATGATTTACGTTGTGTGCGTAGGTTATTTTAAATATGTTGTGTGTTAGACTTAACTTTGAGTGATCACATGAGAAGTAGGGATATTGTAATATGTTTATGTTTCAATTTTTGGGTGAACTGTATGAATGAGGTGGTGTGAATATGCAACGACTTATCTAACTGAACAATATGCGTTAAGTTAGAATTATGGTTATGATGATGAGTTGTGTACTCCACTGTCAATTGAGTTTTGAAATTGATAAGCTATTTGAAAAGAGCTTTGGAATTGTCATGGGATTCTTTCCACTCTAGTTAGGATCAGGAAATTGGTTTTGATGGGATCTACCCTCCCTTGGGTGTAGTCGATTTCCCTAAATCTGAGGCGGTTGTCGTGATCCAAAGATGGAAGCTCTAAAAAATGGTGGGGTGACGACCCAATTCTGGTCAAGGTTGAGTAATCTATACCTAATCAGCTATGCGGGGTGTTACTCAGTTCTCATAACCTGAGGCAGCATAAGTGGTCGGGGATTAAAGCTTCAGAACACCGTGTTGGGTCGGTGTATTCAATTCCCATAATTCGAGTAAGCGACACTGGTCGGGGATGAATGCTCCTGAACACAGTGTTAGGTCTTAATCATGAGTTGGTGGAAAATCGGCCGGTGAGTGTTTGAAAGAAGTTTATACAAATGATTTCAAAATTCAATGGTAAAAGATGTTCTCTTTTAAGTAGGGCTAAAGAAACCTGACCCGAAGAAACCCGACTCGACCCGGTCTAGGTTAATATTTATGGAACCCGACCCGACTCAACCCAATCTGAATTTTCAACTCGACCCGAATTTTCAACTCGAAATTTTCGATCCGACCTGAATTCTTACACAAATAAACCTGAATTCTTACCCGATCCACATTCTGAACCCATTTTAGTCTAATTTTAGTTGGGTCGGGTAATCTTGTAAAATCCTCAATCTAACTCGACCCGATTTGAATTTCATATAGTTTTTTGTCTTCTCAACCCGACCCTCTCTATTGATCCGAAATTCTCAACCCGATCCGAGTTGCAGCCCTAATGAAAGAAATGGCTTTTGGAACTTGATGACCTAATGTTGGATGGTTCGAACCTTGCTATTTGAATATTGTAGAATATGTGCCGGTGAATAAAATTATGTTGATTGTGATCTGAGCTACTATTCATGCTTACCATGTTGAATGTTTCTTATGATTACTATGGATGAATGATTGAATTTAACAAAATCTTTGTGGAGGACCCATTAATTCTCTCTACTAGGCACGTTTGCTCACTCTCCACTGTTCCGTACCACAACTAGAGGAAGGGAATTGTGATATTCCCAAGGCATCCTAGAAGGTCGTGAGAGTGGAAGTTTCCTTACGAGTTATGATGGACAAGTAGCTAGAGTTTTAGTGTGTTAGAATTATTAAGTTTGAGGAGAGCTTATTTGCAATAATTAGTATATTTTAATATTGCTAATGCCATAGGAGGATGACTATTGGTTGTAACAATGGGCTCCAATTAGATTCACGTATGGAAATGATGGTTGAATGGATTGAAATATGCATGTGTTAAACATGTTCTAAAAAAAGTTTAGAAAGTCCAAATTATAGATGGAACTCTATTGAAATTTGAGTAGAATTTTTCTCTCAACTATGATCATCCAATTGGACGTTAGCATGCGAAGCATTAATTATGTTTAATACCGCATGTGGATTATTTAGAAAAAAATTGTTGAGTTTTCCATTTAATTTAAATTAGGTCTCGAAAATTAAAGGTGTGACACTAGCAGGTGGACCAAAATAGAGAAGTCCTTGTCATCTTCCATCAAGAAATATTTTTTAATTGAAAAAAGTTAAAGCAGTAAAAATTAAATTTAAGTGATCAAATGTTGAAAAATAACTTGAAATATGTAGTGATTTTTATAAGACAAAAACGAAAAGGTTCCACCATCAAAAGCTATCAACAGATTAACTCTTCTAAACCAACCGAAAATAGGAGCAAGCAGGAGAGAGAGAAGAAGAGGAGTACTTGGATTAGCTCCATTAGGAAGTGGACGTCCTTGGCATAGAGCTCAGCAGAAAGGTTCTTCACGGCCTGGTGAAGATCCTCTCTCAGAGGGTTCATTTCTCCTCCGATTGAGAACTTTACCCTCCTTATCTCCTCCACGTGCTCTCTCGGCGTCCTCGACTCCATCGTTACCGCGATTATCTACGGCTCAGATTCAACAATGAAACACTCTACTAATATCTATCTATCTGAGAACAACAGAAGAGGGTGACCGACTGGGTGAGAGTGAAATAGAGTAAAGCAAGAGAGTTCTCTCTCTCTCTCTCTAGGAGAAATGAAATGCTATTCCTTCTCTGCTTCTTCCTTTTCTCACGACCATACGAGGATTCCTTCTCTTTTTTACTATTTCTTTCTTACAACATTGCCACTGACTGCATTGCATGCAGGTTTCAATCTTGTAAGTTCTGCAATATAAGAAGAGAAGGAAGCTTGGAGACGAAGCAAGCAAGGAAGGAAGGAAGAGGGAAAGTCAGAAAAAGAGAAGAATCTGTAGTCGTCTTCTTTTCCTTGATTCTGGTCTACTCTCTTTCCACGCGTTTTCGGCTTTTCCATTACTTTACTAAAGTAGTATCAGACTGTGCAACTACTAATGGGTTTTGGCATTTTTATCGATTTACCTCAATCTTTAACTCAACTTAACTCGAAGGAAGGCTATGTTTGGACTTTCGAGGAAAAGTAGAGTGAAAATGATGATAATCCTTATTTTCCTTTGTTTGATAATAAAATGAAGGAGTGAACGTTTCTAAGTTTTTCTCTCCATCACTTATCTAAAAATCTATTTAATTCGAGAGATAATTATTTTACCTCTAAAATGTAATTTTTTTTTTCTCTTATACTTATTTTTATATAATTATTAAGTAAGATGAAGAAAACCCACGTTCAAGAGAGAGATTTTTGTAAGAAAACTCCTATACATAGGGAAATCCAGTAAAATTTCTCTCATCCAAATAAAACCAAACTCATCCTTTTATTTTTGTCTCTGAATTCAATTCGATGCTTCAATTGAAGTAGTTCTCTTTAAAACTAAGTCAAACATATTTTATGAACTCAATTTTGTAGCAGGTTGAGCTGAGTTGAATTAAATTAAAAAAATAACTTTAATTATTCCTAAAAGTAGAATATACATAGTTAACTCTAATTCACAACAAAAACAATTTAACTATAATTAGTTACAAATGTTATAACATGTCTAGCTCTTTTTGTCACAAATAAATAAATTAATAGAGAAATTATAGTATTATACTAACAAATTGTATGGATTTGGCTCGATTTGAATAAGGGATTTTCATATTTAAATCTGGAAATTTCTTTATTTTAGGACTTTCCTTCTTTCTTTCCTTTCCACTCTCTCTCTTTGGGAAACTTCCTTATTACTGTTTAAATGTAAGAGAGGTCTCCTTCGTTGGTGGTGTGCCATATGTGAGTTTGAAAGAGAGTTTTGAGGAGAAGAAGAGAGTAAATCCCTGAGGAAGAGAGAGGAGAAATACTTTATATCTAAATCCGTGAGGAAGAGAGATGGTGATTCCGAAGTTGCAATGTTTGGTTCACCATTTGTAGCTAATTCTAATGAATGGTTATTAGATTCAAGATGTACCTATCACATGTGTTCTAATATGGATTGTTTTTTCAGCTTTAAGGAGTTGGAGAGTGGATCAATTTTTATGGGTAATGATGAAACTTGATGAACCTGTAAAATGACCATTTTACCCCTGTTATCTAGATTAGTTATGTTACACCCCGGACCCAAATGTGCGTCCGGAACGTGATTAATTTAAAAAAAAAACAAACTACTCTCTAACAAAAAGTTCACGGGCCTCTAATTGAGTTCGCTAAAGTCCATAGAAAATGTCATACATGCTATATGGAAGACGCGTGCGATCTGACACACTGGGGTGCGGTACAAACTTAAAAACAATCAAAATTGCACAAACAGTTAGATCTTTCAAAGGAGTGCAATTGAAATTTTCAATTCATAATTTTTTTTCCAGTTCAGTTGACTAAACTGGACAATTCAATAGACTGAACTGCTACCTGATTGTAGCAATCCAACAGAGCAGAATTCAGTCGACTGAATTTCTCAATTCAGTTGACTAAACTGCTGACAGAAACAACTGTGGCTTATTTATTCAAATTTACAATTTCCAAACTTAAACTAAAAAAGCATAAGTTATATTCACATGTAGCTTCAGGAATCTGAAGATTCCAACTCTTAGGCCATCGAGAGGGATTCTCTTTTCCTCTTCCAGCACAAGTTCTCGTTGTAAAGGACGTGAGCTCCAGCCTAGTGAAGAGAGCTCAAATAATTCATAAACATGCATTTACACATAAAATTAATACCACAATGCATGATAAACCAAATGATAAGCAAATCAAACTATTGTTATCATTTGTTCTTTTCTTTTCATTTTTAAGGTGTACCAACCTTTATACACACTGGGGTATCCCACTCAACCTGAATTGTATAGGTCCATGGTATCTCACTCAACCCTAGTGAGGTATCCCACTCAATCTCATATGCATTAGG
The DNA here is from genome assembly GCA_013350335.1 of Chimonanthus salicifolius. NCBI lineage: Eukaryota > Viridiplantae > Streptophyta > Magnoliopsida > Laurales > Calycanthaceae > Chimonanthus > Chimonanthus salicifolius. The sequence goes on along the minus strand of CM023540.1, from coordinate 17,693,508 downwards.
TCCAGACACAGACAAAATGTAGCATCTTTCAAGAGCTTCATACAAGTGTGTATATGTAATCACATGCATAATATAAAATTTCCATAAACATGGAATATAACACATGCACCATTCACTTACCCTTTTCTCTGTAAATCCTTTTTCTACAAGGGTCACATCGGAGAAAAACTTACCATCCACTGGTTTTAGTCCAGGTTTGACCACCCAGAACAATCATATTTTTATCACCTGCACAACTACGTTAGTACAGGAATATTCACATGCATATTCAGTCATACCATATATCATGTGTATATATAACCATTGCATGAACCTTATGCACATACACAAATCTACACATTCATCGGACACTTCACACCTTGCCCAATTTAATAAACATATGATCATCTGGACATCCAATGGGTCATATACTGTGTTTTAAACCACTAGGCCTCGGCTCCCTAACACCCTTTTAAGCTTTCGTTTTAATAGTTAGAACAATATGTCATCCCTTACATGAAAGCAATGTCAAGTCTCACTTTCTAGTCCTATTAGATCTTTTCCATCTTATAAATTCCATGGGCCCCATTTCCATCATAGAGTCAAATAGTTCTCACAAATACCAACATATGAATCAAGTTGAGTCTTGATGAGTGCAAAATAAATACATATTTTACTCCTAAATTTATTATTGTTAGTATCTCATTTTATTTAATTTTATCTAATTAGTATAATTTTGTGTTTTGCAGGTTTAAAAGTGATGTTGACAGGAAAAATGCCTAAATATAAAGCCTGGGCCCATTATGAGTTATTTTGGACCTCAAGCCCAATTATTAAGCCCATTAAGAATAGCCCATGAAGAAATCCACATGTGTGAATAATATTTTCATTATCTCAAGAAGAAATTCGAAATTTAGAAGTCAATATAAGAGGATTTTCGAATTTGGCAAGTGGATTAAGGAAAGAGAAAGAAAATAAGGAAGGGAGAAAAATAAGGAAGGTTTGACACATGTTTGGTATTTTGGTCATAAATTTCTACTCCGATATCCGATTAGTTTGATTCTTTTTGCGTTGGAAAGAAGACTTCAAGAGCTACAACTTTGTAGTTTACGACTTTTCCTGATTCGGAAGTTAAAAGGGTCAAAACTGAGCTTCAAGATAGTGCATATGTAAAAAAATGGGATTTTTCACCCACTTTCCTTATACAAATTTAGCTCCTTCCCTCTTTTAAGTCATTCCATATTTAGCACAAATCAAATCCGCCCTCCATGTGTCCCTTGCTTTATTTAAATCTTTGAATCCAATCCATTCATTCCACCTCCTTTCATCTATAAATACTAGCCCTCTCCCATTGAGAAAACTGAACTTGGGCATTGAAGCAAAGGAGAGGAGAGGAAGAAGAGGAGGAGAAAGACTCTGGGATTTTCAATCCACATTGGGTTCTAAGGTTGGTGGATTTTGATTTCCATTGTATTTTTCTTATGTCTTTATTCCAAAATTTCAATGCATTATAATTCTTAATTCCAAATTTTATTAATAATTAAAAGGCAGAAAAACCCTTAGAAATATGGTTTTCCACTTATTTATTTTTGTATGATGAAAGTTTGATTTTATTTTAATTCTTTTTATGGATTTATGTTAGAGATTATTATAAGTTGTTCAATGAAAGCAGAAAAAATCTTTAGGATAAATAGAACTTGATTTTTTTCAGTCTAAGGCTCTTTTTAAGAGCAGAAAAACTTTTAGATTCGAAATTGCAAGTTTAAATTTTATTTAGCCTAAGGCCGGATTTGAATTTTCTTATTTTAATTGATTTCATAAATTTCATAATGAGGATTTTAATAGATGAAGAATTTGAGTATATGATAAATAATAAATGTGAGCTCCGTATTCTAGGCCTTGATATTATTTTTAAAATATGGAAATTAAACCCTCCATAATTCTTTGACCCAGTTCCACTGTAAATATGTACAGAGGTAGTTTAGGTGTCTTTAATTTTATTTTTGTTTATAAAAACTCAAATCTTTGAAATTGATGAACTAGGTTGGAAATAATTTAATTCTGTATTTTAAATTAAATGGAGATTGTTCATATTTTTATATTAATGCCACCATTTTAATTAAAATTAGTTAAATTGTTAGATTCTATGTTTAAATCTAGGATGTTTCTAAATTAAGATTAAAACTCATAGATTAGATAAATTATTTCATATTTATGATTTATCTCCATATTTCTCAAAGTTCTTAAAATATCTAATTCAATGGTGTATTTTCATGGATATATTTTCCTAAGTTCCGATGGGTTCGACCTCGCACTTAATCGCTATACTATCTAAATGGTTCGTGTGCTTGCGAGTTATAAATTTAAAATTTGCACAACGTCTCCTCACATTCTCTAGCTTAAAGTTTTTCACTAAAAATATGTAAAAATATGGAAAACCCCATAAATATTTATTTCAAATTCAAATACAATTAAAATACTCCCTAAATAACCCTTTATACATTTTCAGTCTTAAAATATGATAATGTCTGTGAGTCTCCTAAATTCTTACTACTTCATTCACTTATGTCAAAAATCAGTTGTCAGCCATCCAAAACACAAAATAAAAGAAAATGGAAAGTACTCAATGTCCAGTCTCATATTTTTTCAACGCCTGGAAAGTATTGAGACTTTGCACAGAGGGTACATTACTGAAAGTAAATAAAGTACTTAGTGCCCAATTCGTTTACCACTGAGCGGTGAAGAACCACAACATTATATATGGGTACCGAGTGATGAAGAACCGCTGCGCTACAAGTGGAGATTTTGGCCCAGAGGGTACAATGTGATAAAATAAACACCCAATGATTGAAAATAAAACACTCAAGAGTCAGGTGGGGTCCAAAACTATTTTAAAGGGTGTTACCAAAGAACTAAAAGAAAATGCCATTTTTTCCTAAATTCTTTAGAGATCATTTTTGAAGTCCAAAACTATACCCTTTACACTTAAAATCTCTCCCGGAGTTCATAAAATTCAGAGTAAATGAATTTTGATACCTTGTTAGGAGAAATCAGTTAGAAAACGGCTTCTTTTTGAAGGAATACACGGGAAAACTTCAAAGCCTCTGTTGCATGATGTTGAAAGAAGAAAGCAAAAGGGGAAGAAGTGAAAAAAAGAAAAGGACCGATGGAGATAAAGGAAAGTGGGTTTTGATTTTTCTTTTCTTTTTTCCTTTCTTCCTCTACAATCCTCATTTCTCGTCTCTTTTAAACACATTTGTGGAAGAGTTTCTTCCTCTCCAATCCTCATTTCTCATCTCTTTTAAACAAATTTGTGGAAGAGAGGCTCCCACGCCACCTATGGCTATTACGCCATAGGTGGGTGAATAATAAAGGGTTTTTTTTTTCAAAATCCTTATGTTTATCAAACAAGGATTTTTTTATTACTTTCTTCAAATCAAGATGGATGATGAGATGAATGACCTAGATCTAATATGATGAATGTATAAAATGGATATGGAATGGAGGCTCTAGGGTTTACTTAATTTTGATGCATGAGATGAAGAGTTAAGATTGAAGATGGTAAATGAATGGTGTCGGTGACAAGGAGAAGGACAAGGCTTTGGGCGTGTGAATGGGTTATGAACTTAGGATTTTGACGGATTTTTTAGTATGGGCTTTGGATTGGGTTATTGGATTGGTCTTGGGTAATTGGGCTTCTAAATGAGCACATAGACCTTCACTAGAAATTGGACTTGAGCTTGAGGACTTAGGCCTTTGTTGGACTTGAAGTGCACATCGGCTTGGCCCATTGTGCATGGATTGCTTGTGGCCTAGCTCTATGTTGGCTTGTGGAGCATAGTTTGGCCTAACTGAAGTGGATCTCTAGCCCATGGATATTGAATTTCAGCCTTGGGCTCTTGAATTACATGTTCTCTCTTCCAGAATTTAATAGTTAACTTCATAACTTTAAAATCCAAAATATTGAATTAATCTAGACTCTCATAAATGGATCAAGATTAATCAATTTACATGAAAAACCTAAAAGTGGAGTGAAGTTAATCGTAAAAATTCTAGATTTTCCAAATTAAGCTCTAAACTTGCACTTATCTACTGATTTGAGATTGTTTCTTGTATTTCCCATATTTTATCTACAAAACTAGAAAATTACATTAACTGCATATTTTATTTACAAAATAAAGGCTAACTAATCCAAAATTGAAGGGCAAAATATCATTTTTCTGGACTCAACAGCCTGAAACATCTTCCAAACATCTGGCACCCATCAAATGCTACCATGGCAGAAGATCTCTAAGAAGATGATCCAGGCAACTATGATCTTTCAACTTTGGACATTTTTCTAGATCTAGAAATGGATCGGGTTGGATTGGGTTCAGATCATATTTTACTCGGCTCAGGTCTATTCGGGTTCAGATCTTGTTAAACGGGTGTACTCAATTCAGCTTTGATTCGAGTTCTGTTCGAATTGAGTTTACCAATTTACCTAATTAAAAAGACTTTTCTAGTTAGAAACATACCAAGACTATCATTTAAATACGTGTAGACCTCGTACAGTTGTATATGCACAGCAATAATCGGGTCAGTCAGATCTACCCATTTATAAATGGGTTCGGTTCAGGTTTGTCAGTTAATCAAGTTGGGTCAATTTCTACTAGGATTTTTTACTTGTGGCGCATATATCCACAACCAAATTATTTGAAATATTGTAGATCATATTTTTTACATGGTTATGTGAAAATTGTATCAAAAGATTGCACATATTTCACTGAATTGAATAATATATTAAAATTAAATTATACACTTTATAATATACATATAAAAAATATGATATCAAAACACCTTTATTTAAACTTATACATCTATTTAAATTTTTGGTTTATTATATTTTCATATCCATAAATTAGCATTGGATCAAAATGAGTCTTATCCAAAATGTAAATATTGGACAAAAAAGTGTCTAAAATATTAGATGCTAAAAAAGAATTTAAAATCATCAAAATTGTGAGAGATTAAAAAAAGGTTTCTAAGGTTGTATTTACTAAATTTTATAAGATTTTCATAGTTATGTTAAGATCTTTTATGAGATTCCATTGAAATGGTTGGTCACATATTTACTTGCCGATTTTATCATTTATTTTAATTCCTTCTTGTTTTTTATTCGTCATTGAATCTGTTATCTTCAGTTTTGAAGATGTCACTCACGTTTGTGGATTCCAGTTCATGGCCTAATTTTAGTATTTCTTAAAATAGTAGGTTCGTGTGAATTCGAGGACTGTATCTGAGTTTACGCATCAGCAACCTCGTACAAGCACACGTCACCAAGCTGGTACAAGCTTGATGCTGCTTCTTGTAGCTTTCGTTCAGCCAATCCCCTTCTTATTTGCGCACTGAGTTTGTTTCTCTCTCTTCTTTATCTCTTGTTCAATTGTTTCCTCTTTTATGACCATGGAATCAAAGGCAGACACTTGTTAACTTGCAAATGGAAGTACTCTCAAATGCAAGGACTAAAGCATACAGTAAAGAAAGAAACAAGATCAATACAAACAAAAGGCCTACGTCTGATTTCATTCATCATTCTTAGATGAATACAAAATTTGTTTGAATAACAAAAAAATTCCTACAGTATGTACACCTTTTGTAGATTTAAAATTAATTTACATCTTAAACTCTATGAAATTAAATGATATCATCATTTCCTAGCAGTACAATTATTATCTATAAGACTATAATGATTAGGAGTTCTAAAGAGGCCTTAATTCTTTGATAGCATGATTGATTTTCCTTTATTAGAGATGACAGTCCAAGCAGAGGAATCCTTAGTCTCAGAATAAGACTTCTTCTAAAGCTCAACATTTGTAGAGTGGGGAGTCGGAGGGGTTTGGGCACGTAGAGGACCTTTGAGAAAGTCTTTTGGTGGCTTCGCCAACTGCACTACCAGCTTCTTCCCTTGAAAGCTCGACCATTGGTGTCTATGATTGCATGCAGGTTCGGCCTTGTCTGTAGATGGAGTAAGCTGCCACCTAAGGCCTCTAAATAAATAAGCCTCAAAGTCCATAAACTCCTTTGCTATATAGGTAAAAAAAAAATAGAAATTAAACCAGTAAAATAGGCCTAAAATAATAAGTATAACCGGTCAACCGTTCACCTATTTGATTATAATATTTTATTTAGATATTTCACACTTTTTAAAAAAAAAATGTATAATTTTATTTTTTGTGAGTGTATAAAAGGTCTATTTTAAGAGATCGCATAAGGCCCCTAAAATTTTAGAACTGACACTGGACTTGGGGAAGGGAGGGAGGGGGCTCCTCCATTCCTCTCTCACGAGTATTCTTGCAATCTTGCCTGATGTATCTTATATCTACATACGTTGAAGAATATAAATTAAGAAAGCAAAATCCGCAGTCGTTGATCCAGCCACAATTATTTTTTTAACAGAGGGGAAGAGATTTTGTGTGGAATTCTACCAAATTTTTCTTTTACCGAAAGGATTGTGGTGGCCTTTTCTTTGATGCCCTCATCAATGTCATAAGTAGGGCTGCAATTCGAGTTGGGTCAAAACCCGACCCAAGAAATTATGTGAGTTGGGTAGAGAATTTCGAGTCAGCGGCTCGGGTTGGATTGAGAAGATAAAAACCCATATAAAATTCGGGTCGGGTTGGGTTGAGAATTTTACAAGTTAAACCGATCCAACCCGACTCGACTCGGCTAAAATTAGGCTAAATGAGTTTAGACTGCAAGTCGGGTTAGAATTTGAATTGATTTAGGTTAGATTTCGGGGTCAAGTCCGGTTATGAAGTTCGGATTGAGAATTCGAATTGAATCGAATCGGGTTCCATAAATATCAACTCGGGTCAAATTGGATTTTAAGGAACTCAACCCGCCCGACCTGAGTTCGAAGCCCTAGTCACAAGCATTCTGCTTTCCAACCAAAAAAACCACCATCAGATAAACTCCTCTCCTTTCTCTTTTTATATTCTATTTCCACCACCTTCTCCCTCCCTCTCTCTCTCTTGTAGGATGTAAATTGTTACGACTTTAAAAATAATTTAAAGTAATAAAAAAACATAATTTCTAAGATTGTATGTAATAATTTTTATGAGATTACATATTTATGTTAAAGACTTTCAAAGGATCATTAAATAAAGTGAAAGCAAGCCAAATTGTTAGGATTTAAAATAATTAACAAGAGCCTAAAAAATATGATTTCTGTGATTGGAGAAACATGATTTTTGTATATATCATGTTCATGATCCATTCAAACGACCCATCATATGTGGCAACGTTTGGCTGAAATAGGAAGCAAAAGTTTAATAAATAAAAAGTAGTTTGAAGTCATGAAATTATGGAGACTATTAGAAAAATGACTTATATAATTGGATTGAGATAATTTTGTTCAGGTCCTATATTCAATTGAAAATCTTTACAATGACTCATCTCACTTAATAAAAGCAGATTAATCGTTTAATAAATTCTTGATAATATTCTTTGATAGAGACCAAAAATTATTAACTAAGAAAAGTGCTTGAGAAGTTGCAGGGCTAGACCAAGCCTCGTTCACATTTAGGATGGGCAGAGTTTTTTAGTATAGCTGGACATGGGTACAAATATCGGCCAATACGAAACGTATCGGCCGATATGATATGGGTTTTCAGTCCCTTATTATATCGGCCGATACGTATTATATCAACCTACAGGATAATTCTCGGCCAATATGGCCGATATATCGGCGATATATATCGGTCCGATATCGGCCGATATCCATAATATCGGTTTTTTTTTAAAAAAAAAAATCAAAACGGTGGTGGACTCGAGTTGATATCTCGGCCGATATCGGACCAATATCGGCCCAGATATCAGCCTATATTTTCGTTTTCAAAATTTTTTTTTTTAAAAAAAAAAAGCTTCCTTTTGGAATTTTTATTTATTATTTAATTCAGAAAGAAATAAAAAAATATCGATATTTAAAAAAAAAAAAACACAAAAGAGGAGAGAGAATTTTATCGGCCGAGATATCGGTCGATATCTAGTTCGAGCCAAGATTTGCACCCCTGTAGCTGGGAGCAGGGTTCAAGATATCTCGTATCGGCCGATATGATACGGATTTTCAGTGCCTTATCATATCGGCTGATACGTATTATATTGGCCGCACACAGTAGTTCTCGGCCGATATGGCCGATATATCGGCGATATATATCGGTCCGATATCGACCGATATTCATAATATCGGTTTTTTTTTTAAAAAAAAAAATAAAACGGTGGTGGGCTCGAGTTGATATCTCGGCCGATATTTTCATTTTCATTTTTTTTTAAAAAAAAAAAAGCTTCCTTTTGGATTATTTATTTATTTTTTAATTCAGAAAAAAAATAATAATAAAATACTGATATTTTAAAAAAACACAAAAGGGGATAGAGAAATTTATCGGCCGATATCTCGGGTTGGGCAAATTTTTCACCCCTGGCTGGAGTGAAACTTGACTTGGGTTTCTGAAAAAAAGGACTGGTTTTTTTTCATTTTAAGGTTGGGCTGGCTTGAAGGAGAAATAAGTGCAGGGATGCAAAATTCGGCACGTCGAGATCTCAGCTGAATTTTTTTTCTCTACAACAGCTTTTTTTTGGTGAAAATTTCCAAAAAATTTACAAAAAATGCAGATAATCATGTGCTCATTGAATATGTAATTTTTTTTTTTTATAATATCGGACATTTACATCTTCCAATATAATTTAGAAGTTACAATATCGTGAAATTAAATAATTAGTAATAAAATGGTGAAAAATTACAAAAAAAGAAAAAGATAAATGAGGAAAAATTGTAGAAGTAATTTTATAATTTATTTACTTAGTTAATGAGTGTTATTTTAAGTTATGAATTATAAAAATAAAAAATAAATAGTAAAAAATGGATTATTTTAAGTAATTTTATATTTTTTTTCCTTTTTTTTTAAAATCCCGATATTAATAAATCTCCGCCGATATCAGGGCCGAGTTCTCAACCGAGGTTTCATTCGTACAGCCAATACAATGCGTATCAGCCGAGATTTTAGCTCCTGGAAATAACCCGACTTAAATTTGGACTGGACTGGGTTCAGCCTTTAAAGCCCATCTAACCGGACCCAACCCGTCTTATAACCCATGTCACGCCCCAACTCGAAGGGTGGGCCCAGAACGCGACTGATTTTTTTTTTTTTTATAAGTAAGATAAACTAAACTACAAGCATTCTCACTGGGCTGGATCAACAGTTGGGCCCAGAAGTCACACATGACCCTATCATGTGGACTCAAACATGTACAATATGCCTACCCCATAAAATAGACATTAACAACATCAACATATATCATAATCAAAATCAACCATTGATTCATACATTCAAATATAGTCTCAACCACTACAAACGCAACATAGCCTAATACATTAAATTAACATAAATTAAGTACCACATCCGATACTTAATAAAAGACAACGGTTCCAAGAACCAACAGGAAAAGATCAGGGTATTCCCCTCCGGGGGAATCCCTAAGCACCGCTTTAGCTTATCCAATCTAAGCCTGATAAAGAGGGTCCTCCTCCTCGGGTTCATTGCCTGAAAGGTGAGTGGTGTGAGCTAACTAGCCCAATGAAGGAAATATAACAATGCAAATTAAGTAAAGATAAAACAGGTTAGCAACAGTTCAATATCACATGCTTGATAACAATAAGCATAATCTCAAGTAATACATCAATATTATCAAATACTGTCATCATCCACCGTAACGCCTGCTGACTACACTGAGACCAGTATTAAGTCCCGACATGGTCAAAATACATCCTTGCAAGTACATCTCCGGCTCTAACTTAGCCGATACTGACACCCTCAAGTCAGCAACTGACGACAGCATGGTCCGCCCATGGTCCAGTAGACATAAACCATCTCTCATATGGCCGATATTAGTTCAATAGCCCAGGTACGTGGAAACAGTCTTACATACTCATACGATCAACATCGTAATATCACAATCAACATCAGCACTCTTACCATAGTGCATCATGTATAGGCACATGGGTGAGTTCATCAAAATTGAAACCACTCATTGCTCAATATTTATCTCATCATAAAACCTGTTTACAAAATCTACAGAGTTAAGTTCCCTCACCGTTCTGTGTGGTTTACGCGGTCTCTGTTCAAACAACACACAAGTGCACAATCAATATACATAACAGATACGTACACATACGTAGTATTTGGAAATCACACGTTTTCCCACAAAATATCCGAGGTATATGGAATTGAGTCTCCTACTGGGTTTCTATCCTTTTTAAATTATCATAATCCACAATATAATAATAAATAAAAAGGGGCTCAGTCCAAACTCATATTGTCTTCTGGGCATTGACCAGATTGACTTATTGAGTTAGGTCTAGATCCTCGGATCACTTCTCGGTTGTCTTCTGGATAAGACCAGATCTGACATTTTGAGTAGGCCTCGAGGTCACTCAATGCCCGAATATATAGCGTCGGCCTGAAAGTGAATCACTCAGTGCCCGACTAATAGGGTCGACCTGGAAGCGGATAAAATAGTATTTACACTATAAGTAATAAGAGAAGAGGGTTAGTATAATTTTAATTAACAAAAAGGGGTACTAATCATCACATCACATAATCTAACAAAATAATAATTTTATTTTTTTTGAATAAATAATAATATTTATTTATTTATTTAATTATTTATTCATTTTTTTTCAATGGGAACCAACATTAAAATTGACAAGCAACAATAATATCAAATAATTTTTTTTTGAATAAAATAATAATCTTTATTTATTTAATTATTCATTCAATTTTTTTTTTTCAAAAGGGAACCAACATTTCAAAATATGAGCAACTATAATCTTAAATAAAAATAAATTTTTTTTTTCTTCTTCCCCGTTCACTGTCTACAACAGACAGTGAACAGCCGGTGAACAGTAAAACCGAACTTGAGCAATGGGGGATTTTCTGGACTCGGTTTTTACATCTGACCGGTCCGATGGATTCCTCTTTCCATAGGGAGAGGTTTGGAGCTTTGAAACTCAGTAAGTCATCCGATCTTAACACCGGAAGCTCACTGATACGAGGAACCCTAGAATTTTCCCTAAGTTTTGAAATCGTTTTTCTCACTGAAAACAGAGCCAAATTTAAATTTTTTTTATTCAAAACCGATCGAAATTGAAAGGGGAATGCAGTGGTTACCTTGGATTGAATTTCTGGGCTGAAAATCTGGATTTTTGAAAAATTTTCCTTCAAAGCTACTGTTACTGAAAAACGGAAGTCTCGGTCGGGTTTTGGCTGAGAAAGACTGAGAGAAGGGAGAAGAGAAGCTGGGAGTTAAAACCGAAGACTGACCCGGTTTTTATAGGTTTTTTGGCGGGGAAATCCGGCGCACGCGTGATGGGATGGGACGACGGTGAATTGCTGGAAAATTGGGCAACAGCGGCGCATGTGCCTGTGGTGGCTGAGACTCTGTTACAGTAAACCGCAGGTTTGTTTTTGCAGATCAGCCCTCCAATGTTTCCATTTTTGCAAAAAGCTCCTAGTTTTAATAAAAACCTGATTTTTAACTAAAACATGTTTTTAAAAGCTCAAAAATTTTGATCCAACCTTACAGATAGGTTGGGTTTTAAAAATCTTAATCACCATAAAATTTTTGGAATTTATCTCTTATTAAAAACTATTTATTTAAATAAAAACCATAAATTTACACTATTTACTTAAATAAAGAATTGTTAAAATAAACAATTTAGAAACATCATTTTGAGATGAAATGAAATAACTAGACCATTCTTAAAATGGTCTACCATAAAATACTAATTTCAAATTTTATTTCATTCTCAAAACCCTTTAAAATAATTAATACTCCCTTTCGGGGTTTTGACGGGCGGGATTTAAATACTATTTTCTGAAAATAAATTCATTTTAAAATCAGAAATGCAAATCCTTTATTTACGAGAACATTATTTACCAATAATATACGCATATCAACAATATTTTAAAAAAAAAAACATAACAGGTGGTAAATTACCAAAATGCCCCTCCAGCTCGACGAGCTGAATCACTGAGTTTTCGGGCTCAGATCGGGCCAATTTTGGGCTTTCCTCGAAGTCCTAACCAAAATCTCCGAGATTAATCGGTTAAAAAGGAATTTACGAGCTAAAGCACGCCTAATCTGAGGTAGGGTATTACAACCCACATATTTGCTTCCATATATATATGCCAAACATTACTCAATTCTTTTAATCCAGATGCTAATCAAGATAAAACCTAGATGAATCCATATTATTTGGGTTAGTCGGGTCTGATGGTTGTCAGGTTAGATTAGGTTTCAGCTAGGTTAAAATTCTTGGATTTTAAAGTCGGGTCAGTTTGGGCTGAGCCCAGCCATTGTGATATAATTAGCTAGGCTTCACAAAATCCGGTCCGACCCATCTGAGTTTCACCCCTAAGTACAGCAGTTAACTTTATATCTGAATTGAAATTGTATTGCCTTCTACCATAAACAAAATATATATTAATAAAAATGGATTATATAAAGATTAAAGAATCTACTTGGTGACACATTGTTTAGAGTTAGGACTATAGACAATTTCTAGATCGTTAATGAAAAGGCATTAAATAATATTTATTATAAATATTTTTGCCATCTGATACAATCTTGAATTATCTGATTGAAAAATTTGGAGGAAGAATCCAAGCAAAGAATGGATGATTGAAAAGGGATAAAAAAACCAGAAGATTAATTCACTGTAACCTCCAATAGATGTAATTTTTTGATTGAGCAGACCCACTCATCAAATCTCATCTCTAATACTTACTTATTTGGTTCACAGTAACATTAATTTGTGTTTAAGATCGTAGTTTACAATTTAATACCTATTATGATTCACTAATTTGTTGTAATAAAATCATTTAGTTCTTTTCGTTCATCAAATTAGTAGTTTAAGTTTGCAAGTTCAAATAAATTAATTTACTTTTAATCAAATACAATTTCATTTAAATTTTGCATGATCTATAGGCCTAATAATAGCATTATTATAATGCTCACCACTATTATATATTAAATCTTAATTGACTTTATCAAGCATATATGTCAAATTTAATAGTAAAGAAAAATACTTATTTCTTACATGACTTGGAGTGCTTAAATTTCAAAAATAAATTCTTTTTTAGATAAAGTCATTTTCTACTATCAAAGGGTCATGATCATCTTAAAATAAATTATAAATTATCAAACATTTAGAAAATGGGCTGAAAATTTATACTGAAGCCCACATTTTTGGGTTGGGTTTATCGGGTCTTCAGGCTTTTGGACTAAATTCCCATCCCTAATCTCAACTCAATTTTCAATCTAAGAATTTGGAATTTTCATAAAATGTTTCAGTCTCACCAAACAGTTGTTACTTGTTACAGAATGGGTATACTAGATTAGAGCTTCTCAGTTACAGTAATCATAAAGGAATTGACAGCAACAGTATCCAAAACAATCCATGAAGACTCAAACAACTCATGAAAGAACTTAGCACCAATCTCCTGAGCTACAGAGAGAGAATTAGATAACTACACTCAAAATTTCAATTTGATGATTTTGCTACTTCCCATAAAATAATAAGAGTCTCACAACACATTGCTACAGATTAGGCAAACTATATCAGAGCTTCTCAGTTATCCTGATCATAAAAGAATTGACAGCAACAGTATCTAAAACAATCCATGAAGACTCAAACAACTCATGAAAGAACTCAGCACCAATCTCCTCAGCTGCAGATCTGAAAGCAACCCCAAAGGAGTTACCCTGAATTGACCCGAGTCGAGGCTTGCCACACACCCCAACAATCAGAACTTTGTTGGGTTCCTGCACCAAGCAAGCACATATCAAAGGTTTCATCTTCGCCCCCTTTTCGCGCAATGCATCCATCAAGAAATAACAGAACTTTGTTAGAGCTTGCGGATACCCCAAGAGCTTAGTATCAACAGCATCTTCAAGCTTCACCCACCTGAATTTTCGACCGCTTCTGATAAAACCATTTTTTGTAATTGCGGAACTGCCTTGTCTCAATATTGATCTTTGGACTTGTATAGCATTTTGCATCCCCTTCCGCAGCTTATCGAGATTGCTCAAGGACAGTGCAGAATAAGCCACCCAAAATTGTTCAGCAGCAGATGAATTATTCGATTCTGTAAGTGATTCCAACAATGCAGTGACCCCATAGACAACATCAGCAGCAGACACCTTTGAGCTGTAACCATGTAGCCTTAGAAAGCTTCTATAGTAGAATTCTGTCAGCCCATATTCAGGTAAAAACCGTTCAAACTCATCCTTCATTTTCTGTTTTACTTCTATGTTCATGTATTGAAATTTCTGCTGACAGTCGATGAGAGCGAAACCCATTCGTGCAAGAAGCAACTTCAATTTCTTCAACCCGTTCTCACTCCATGTTTTCAGTTTCGTTGCAATGTATGAAGAACAAAGCATCGAATCAAACAGGTTCCATTCTCGCAAAAGCATCAACCTCGGTTCATCTTCATATGCAATTCTAGAAGTATCAGGTGCCCGGATTTTAGTGCCATCTTTAAGGGTCACTGAGGTAATTGCATCCAAATTGCCAGAGCTATTAATATGCTGCTCAAGCTCCATTACACCAGCTTGGTATCTTTCATTTGTAAGCCTCTCATGCACAAACTGATCGGTGAGAGAAACACAAGCCAACCAAAGTAACTCATTTGTGTTTTTGCGTAGAGAATGAGATAAATCATACATTAAACAACCGGAGGGCTTTCCATGGAAAGTACCCAACTTGTAGTACTCTGACTTTAACTTTCCATAGAGCTTAACAGGATCAGACTCAGATTCTTCAGAAACCCTTCGCCGCTTTCTAGTCCCTCCATCATCCTCAATTTCACTCTCACTTTCTTCATCACTGTCAGAGCTCTCATTTTCCATCTCATCATCACTGTTCAGATCCGATGCACTTGCAAGAGCTGATACATCAAAATCATAGGCCAAATCAGCCTGATGCTCATCATCACGGGTATATAGGACAATGACCTGCTTATTCTGCTCACTGAGATTGTGCAGATGAATGGGGCGATGGCAATCAACAACAAAGACACGAGCCAAAGGGCCAAGGTTCAGAATACGGCGGAGATCCCGATGGCAGCCCCAATTTATGAGAAGAAGGGAAACAGGCTGATCAGATGATTGGAGACTTGAGCCAGCATATTTGCCAATTTCACTAAATGAGGAGACAGGATAGCAAGAATATCGGATAGAATCTGAAGACAGAATATGGGTGATGATCTTGAGAGCACATAAAGAATCAACATCAGAAGTAGATGGGAAAATCAACAATGGAAACAATGAAGAAGCAGAAGCTGCATCACGTACTGCATCGCGTATTCGGCTGTAGAATGAATCAACTTGGTATTCCCTCACCATAATTGCTGAACTGGGTACTCTAAATTCAAAAGAAAAAAAAGGTGTTACTCCTGTGGACAAAGCCGAACACATAGAGCCAAATTCCAATGATTATCGTTCTTTCACCATAACCATTCAATTCTGTATTTAATTCAAAAGAGCAGGTGTTTCAGCAGAGAATTTTGTCAAATATAACTGTAACGAACTCCCAATTACCACAAAATCTTTCCTCACATCTCTACCAGCCAATCAACAACCAAAGATCTTTGTTTATTTCTAATGCAGTTAAAATATAGCATTTTTATTGCAGAGTTCTCCAATAAAAAGGGCACCACACAAAAGCAATTAAAGAAGAACAGAAGGGAAGGGAACTGGAATAATGATGCCTCAGGAACCAAATGGGAAAAGAAAAGAAACAGAAGAAATAGCAAGAAATCTATAAATTCCTTCAACAACCCACGCCGAATTGTCAGAAATATTGAAGAACTGAACCAAATATTCGCTTTCAGTACTTTCATCTATAGATCTGATTTATTTTTCAGTGGAAAGGGAAAATATACCTCGATTTTTTTAGAAAGCTTCGATATTTGGTGACAAATCGAGTTGGGTTGGAGCTAAAACGGCTCGTTCTTCACATTAAAAAAAAAAATAAACATTTTTTTCATAGGAAAGGGGAAAAACATACCTCAAACTGCGGACTCATTGACAAAGCTTTGATTGTTGGGGAAGAAGCGAAGTGGGTTTCTGAGAAACGAGCTTCTGCATTGTCTCCCCTCACACTAGAAGCATCCGATCCAGAAATGAGAGAGAGAGAGAGAGAGAGAGCGAGAGAGAGAGAGAGGGGCTTTTAAGCGGGTTTGAAAGATTTGAAAAATAAAAGGGTCTGAGTTCTTTGAACGTTTTGAAATTTAAAATTTTCCCACGTCCGCCAAACATTTCGCGGCTTGACAGGGAATCTACGGAAATTTCCATCAAACGCACTGTCTAATATACGAAATATCTATCTATTAATTTTCAATTAGTAGTGCCCAAAATAAAAAATCTAAACCATTCAATGGTCTTAAGAATTTATATTATTAGTACAGAATCTTTTAAAGCCTATAAATTTATATCTATCATTAAATTATAAAAAAATATTATTTACGGTTGAAATTTGACTGTGACAGTAAGTGTTGTCATGATCAGATCAAGGTGAAATTCGGGTAACAGGATTATTCCCCCCTTTTGTGCAATTTTCATACTAAATAATTATTTGAAAAAAAATCATTAGTTAAAAAACAATATCTTTCAAAATTCAGATAAAAAGTGCTGGATCTCGTGTAGTTGGACTATTCGATCAACACATGTTATATACTGGGCACGTGCCTAATTAGGACAACATCCAAACCGTCCAATACTGTTAATCCACATTACAAAGTCCTCGATAGTTTGATGATAAAGAGTAAGGTGGAATTTGTCCTTTTACGAGGTCTGAAAGCAAATCTCCAACTTACTTTATTTAGATGAAAAATTCAATGAACATAAATTTACACGATTTAAATTAAAAAATTCTAATGAAATTAGAATTAATTTGCAAAAAAGAAAAATTAATTGTGAAAAAATAGTAGCAAAAATTAAAATTTAAATCTATGCAAAATTAGATTAGAATAAAAAAATTAGAAAAGATATAACTTATTTCCATTAAGCAAAGCAAGGAGAGAATCAGAGAACTCAAGAGAGGATGTCTATGGTCAGATATGACTCTCAATTTATAGAGATTTCTTTGAAAAAAATTACAACATTGTCATCAATTGATGAATGCCATGTGGCAACTTCTTAATCAACTCTTAATTTCAACCCTACATTACATTGAGCTAAATACGGCCAAATTATGTGAATGAAGTTTTGAACTAATTAGGCCAAGTTATTGGTTAACTCGTTGAATCAACTCAACTGAATCATATACCTAGTCATTGGGTGGAGCCAAAGTAGGTGAATTGAATTTTAAAACTAAATAATAGACTGAGTTGGGTGAAATCAACTAAGTCAAATTGTACTTGAATCTCTTCGTTGACTAGGTCTTCAAATAAAATAATTATTATTATTGGCTTAGAATCAAAGAGTTGTGTAAATGGATGTCAATGATTTTAAGTGATGATCATGAAGTTAGGATAACCTATGACTTTATCATTATACTTATTCTAGTAATCTTATTAGATTTTTTGCAATATAAAAGGCACAACTTGTAAGTGCTTATTGTTATACTCTAAAGGTTGTGGGTTCAAGTTTTATGAGCGTCAAATAAATATTCAGCCTTAGAAACAGTTTGCCAAATTCAAGTTGGGATAAATCAAATTTTACCAAGTCAAAGTGAAAAAATACTTATTTGTTTTGAGGAAAGAAACCTTGATCCAAGTTGGGGTGTGAGGAAGTGATGCATGAGCATGAATGTAAACGTATTCAAAAAGTCACAGTATCACATACATGAAATGGAAGTTGGTTTCACACAAATTTGAAGTTATCTTAATTTTTTTTTTGGATAACATGGATATCCTCGTCATATATTGAAGGTGAAATTAATCTCACAGATATACGAAATCACGTGCAACCCTTGTATATCAAGTAAGCTCGGAAGAAATCAAACTGAAGAACTCTAGTCTAATCCTAAAAGTTTAGACCAATTGATATATCCGTCAAAGTTCAAAATAAAAATGTTGATCCCTAAAGATGTGACTTTGGAGCAAAATTTAGAAGTCAAGCATTAAAGGAAGCTTGACGGTTAGCTCAATAAGAGAGAAACAATTTTGTTCGGTTCACTTCAAGAAATGCACTTTTTAGTTTCTTTTAAAAAAAGATATACATGAAAACATTATTGAGGAAACAAGTTTCGAAGATGAATATTCAAAATTCAATTTCAACCCTTTAAGCATTGTCATGAGGTTTTTATGTTCAAGAGTTACTTTTTCAACTCACAAAGTATTATAATAAACTCGGAGCTTCTATTAATTAAGCTGATGTATCAAGTTTCTATTGAAAGTTTGTGCAAGAGCTTTTGTTAGAGAATCAAGTTGTTATAAGTATAATATACAATTTGATAAACTATTGCTTATCTCTGGCAACAACACTTGATTTCCTTTCAATGGCAATTTCCAAGATCAAGGGCTAAGATCTACTAAACTCCTTTATAAAAGCGTCATCAATTTGAAAAAAAAGAAAAGAGGAGGAAGAAGGAAACTATTGCTTCTCTCTAACCAGTTGCGAGTCAACCAACTCATCTTTGTTTAGATGTCTCTTCCTTGACGAAGGCGGCTCCACTTTGAATCTCTCTTTTTTAGGGTTTATATAAATATCTCCAAAACCCATTTCAAACTCTTTGAGGGACCTACCCACTTATCAAAGTTTTTCTTGAATAATATCACTGTATCTTCAAATTTTAGTTCACTTAGGATATCACCAAGAAAATATTGCTGAACAGAAAATCATTAAATTTTTTTTTAAAAAAAGCTCTTATGTATAAAAAAAAATTGAACATAAAACTAGATTAATAATTTTTAGGACTCTGATAAGTTGTATTATAATGAAAAACATGGCTTTTAACAAAAGAAAGTGGAAATTTAACTCCAAAAGCTATCAATGGTGAAAATGAAACCTAGCACAAACCTTATAGCAAAAGACAATGTAAAAAAGACTTAGCTTAAGTTAAATATCATCAGAAACCTTGCAAATAAATGTGAAATTACTCTTAAATATCACCTTTGCGTTAAGAGGACATTTGCAAAACCCTCGATTTTTTTGCTTTAATTGAAGAAGCCACCTCTATGGTTTTAATAATTGCAAAAATTACTCTTATTCAATTGCAAACACCCACTTCTAACATATAAAATGTACATTTTATTAATTAAAGAGTTATGAGAATGAAATTCCTCTAGCGAGATATTGTTGGATGAAATGTGTGAATGACCATTTAGATAAGAGCAGAGGTATAAATATCGGTATCTACCGATATATTTCTCTCCTACTTGTTTTTTTTTTTTTACAGAACCCACTAATATTGGCCGATATTTACACCCCTGGATAAGAGATAAGCAGTGTTTTATATGCATCTACTAATGCTAATTGTGCAATTTTGGTTATTAGAAATTTGACTTTAATAAGCATAGTATTTTTCTTAGTCCTTTTCATGGAGATAAAAATAAATTGATCGGAGTAAAATTTTATCTATCTTTCATCTAATATAAATTTTATGCATTTAATACAAATCTCTAGAGTTATGTATTTTTCATAAATTATCATGGTAGATTATTTTACGAAAAATATTTTACTTGGCAATTAACTGGATCAATCAACACATTTGTCATTTTAAAGTATCAGTCTAGATTCGGCTCATGAACCGTACAATAAGCAAAGTTGTTTAAAAATAAATAAATGAATAACAACATGATCATATATTTTAAAAAAAAACAAAAAACAAAAAAAAAACTGATCATCACAGCACCCTCTCCTATGTCCTTGCCGCCTATCAGGTGGATGCAGAGACAACCAAAAATAGCAGAGAAGTGCCAATAAGCATATGTGATTCCCCTTTTGCATTGCTACTCTCAAATGATTTCAATCTGCTGCAGAAGTCGCATTCTATGAAGAAGCTTTCTTCCCATGAAAGAGGAGATTCTGAAGCTAATGAAATGCTATCTTCGTCGCATTTTTCGCACTTCTTCATGAATGGAATGGAAAAGGACAGTAGAGATGTATCTCTCACCAAAGCTTGGAAAAATAACCTATAGCATTATGATCATCAGTCAAGACTCAAGAAAAAGGGTTAAACCAATCAATGAAGAAAGTGATAGCATATGTGTGAACACCACCTAGCCTACTACTGGAACTAATTCATACATGCATATAAATGTTTGGGAAGCCCAATCATCATTCTGGACTGGGTAGTGATCCAGCCGAGTCTTGACTATCGGTATTTATTAAAAACAAAATGTCAGGTGAGGCAAGTCTGACCTTTGATTATGGTTCAAATAATCAAGGTTAAAAAATATAAATATCAGACGTGGGGTTTGAACAGATGGTCATGACGGGGAAAAGGTAAAAAATGGAAACTTAGGGTCATCTAATTAATTTGACTTTGTGAAGTGGCCTTTGATACCATATGGTCCAAATTGATGAGTGGTTTTACAATGTGCTGAAAACCAAAGAGCGACATCATACATCCCAAAGTGACAGGACGCATTTGATCACTTAGATGAGACAGATTACTTACAGCAATAAGCTTCCCGGCATTCTCAGGTCTCTTTGCCACGCTGATGGCAGCAGCAGCGGCAGCTCCTGAAGAAATACCAACCTGAAATAATTTGTTATTTATCATCAATCAGCATATGATGTTAAACTCACCTCAGTGCAGCAAAAACTTATGGACAAATTCTAGTGTACAGCCAAAGCCTCGTACTGTACTAAGGATGCACAGGAGAAGAGAGGGAGGTTAGACGTATGTACGCGTTTTTCACCCTATATGGGGCTCACTGTGAGCCTATGTGATATATCTATTGAAGAGTTATAAAGAGTTATAAACAAGAATATGAGATTGAAAGAAAGTCATTTTGATTGGATCACTGAAGCCACTTTTTAAGCTCCTGAAATTTTGAAGTGCTTTCATAACTTCTTGTTTTCCATTTAAAAACTTTTGTAAAATATCTAGGGCCCAATTTTGTCCAATGATCATTGTTGGACGGGCCAAAGCATGAATATGGGAACCAAAAAAAAACGACATGGATGGACCATTGAAGCAATGTTTTAAAGTCCCAAAATTTTGAGAGGACCTACTTTGGTCCAATGTGATTGGTCTATTAAAAAGGTCTAAGCATGAATATGAGATTGAAAAAGAGAGTATACTCAATCGGATCATTGATCCATACCTTTTAATTTCCCCAAGTATTGAGGGATTTAAATTATTTTTTAATAATCGTTAAACTTTTGTCCCATACCTAGGACCCACTTTGGTCCAATCTGAGGGTCTATCAAAAAGGTTCATGGAAAATTTTTCCCTTGATTAGATCAATGAAGCCATGCTTTATAATCTCTCCAAATTTTGATGAATTTTTAAATTATTTTCAATATTTGAAGTTGTGTACCCTAACCTGTGCCCATTTTGGTCAATATTTGATGTTTTATAATACTTTTCAAACCTAGAAAAACTAAATTAATATGTTATACTTCGACCACATGAGTTCACGAAAAAACCAAAAAGAAGAATTGACAAGAATATCATAATCCAAAAATTAAATGAACATGAATATCATAATTCAAAATTAAATGAACTATCTTGTCTAGTTGGTAAATGTTAAAATAAATAGCATTTATAGATTCAATTGCATGAGTTAATTTGTTTTAAGGAGTTAATAATTATATAATACTTGGGGTATAATGGCTTCTATGAGAGTTGTAATATGGTTTCATACTTGGGTTATATTTCCAATTATCATTTTTTTAAAGGTATCATTCAGAATTTAACAGAAGGTGGGGCACAGACTTCCAAAATAATAATAATAATAATAGTAATAGGACTAATAACAACAGCAGTAGCAGTAGCAGCAGCAGCAGTAGTAATACTAATACTACTGCTACTAATAATAATACTAATAGTAATTGGATGAAACACATATAAGGACAGACAGTTTTTTAGGTTCCTGATTCTCAGTGAGACATGGACAAGGGTGGTAAGACTTGATTTCATAGAACGTAGTGTGATTGAGAAAATTATTGCCGATGGCATTGAGTTGAAACATATAAGTGGAAAAGTACAACTCCAAAAGGACAATGTCAGATAAGTGCATGTCAGTAGAAGCGCGAGGCACAATCAAAGTGCTAAGGGGTCTTGGAGCTAAAGCACAAAGTGCATGTCTAGGTGCGACCTTAATTTTGGTAAGCATACTTATTTAGATACATCAAAACATGTGTATATATTCATGGGTTTATTCCCTTCTTGCATGAAAATTAAAAAATATTACAAGAAACCAAAATATATTTGCAATGAACCTTATAAACATATTATGTGAGCACGTAGTATATACAGTACATGCACAAGTATAATATCAAAAAGTATTACTAACAATTGCTTCATTCTAACTAATATTTTATTAATTATTATAAAAAACCTTTGAAAACTAGGCTCATTATAGGAAAAAGTTTCTGAAAGAATTAGATGAAAGCCTAGGCACAAAAAGCATTAAGCGAGACACAAAATGGGTCAGGAGCTTGAATGTTAGATTAAGTGCAATGAAAGTGCACCTTTGACTAGTATGGGTAAATGAAACAAAGGCTTCAATGATGATGATTCCTAGAGAAATTCCCATAGAAACTATGGTAAACAGCCTAACATATAAGAGTAGCCTCACTGGCAATAATAGAAAATTTAAGTACTAAAATGATATTAAGTCCTACATACTTTCTAAGGTTCATTACTTTTATCTTGGAAGATTTCAAAAAGGTTAGATTCCAGCATATTGAACAAATAACATGTTATTACAACATAATTATTAATATTTCAATGGCAACAAATAAGAGAACTAGAAAACAAATCTGCTATAGAGCTAATCTTTTTTGTAGAACGTAGAAGATACTCACAAGCAAACCTTCCTTTAGTGCTAGTTTCCTTGCCATTTCAACTGCTTCAGTATTGGTCACCTACAAACTTGACATGGAAAACATTAATACCAACAAAAAGAAGAAAGATAGATACAGGTATAGAAAAATCAAAGCAAGTTGAACTTGAATAAGGAAAGATGCATGATTTAGTTCAAGGATTACCCTAAAATGCACAGATACAGATGCTTCTACAGACATATACATACATACATATGTGTGTGTGTATGCATGTATGTATGTATGTGTATGTATATATCACTCCCCATTTTCCACATTCAAATTCCTAGACATGGATGCAAATAACGGTATCCTGTAACATACTGCTAAGATTTAGTTTTATGACTTCTTGAAATGAGTAAACTATTTAATCTTTCAGAAAGACAAAAATGAGATTCTTTTTTGGAGATAAATGATTAAAGTGTTCAGATACAATAGCAAGTAGCATAATTTGCAGATATGTTAAGAACAACAAGACTATATAAAGTTTTTTTAGCACAGCCTACATTTAGTATATTATGTTTACATTTATTATTAGAGAAGTAAGGATTTAGACTACTGCACGATTTAAGGGCTCAGTATCTGAGCTACAAGTTGGCAGATTCAAATCATATTAGGATTCAAATTATATAAATAAAATAAATATATACGAGGAAGATAAGATTCTTGTAAGTTTAAATATAATCAACATAATACAACTCCTCAGATGAAGCATATTCTACAATTACCAGTACTGGCATGTATGGACATAGGATATATATGGTGGTCACCCATCTATTTCATGTAAAAAGGCTTGGAAAAAGCTCACTTTTGAGGCCCATGTGAAAGGTAGGAGTGATGGGATTGATTTCGCCCCCTTAGAAGATTCCTCTCCACCTCCTACCAAGATTAGCAAGCAAGATTTTTGGATCTGGAAGGCTTGGGTGCCACCTCCTTTCTTGTTTTGGTTTCTATTTTATTTAAATGGTGTAATAAATATGTCATGCACTCATGCTTATGTCATTCGACACATGACACTCTAAGATGACTGAAAATAAATTGTACCTTTGCAGACATATTTCATGTATCAAACAACGTCAGATTTACAAAAGATTTGATTCGTTGAAAAGCTTATTCAATAACCTTTTCAACAAGCCCAAATTTGCAGGTTTTTTACATATGTAGACAAAGTTATGATTGATTTTGTAATAAGGTAACCTACAGTAACGAGAAGCAGTCTATTTTTTTCTTAATTTTTGTAAGTCAAGCACTATAAATAAGAGGCCTTCGATGCCCAGAGAGACACAATACCAGTTTGAAGTGAAGTTTTGGTTCACCTCTTGGTGAGTTGAGTTCTTCTATTTTGCTGTATTTCTTGTTATTTTAATTTGATATATTCAATTTTATTGCATTTTAATTTACAAGAATTCATCGTAGATATCTAGTGTGGTTGAATTTCCATAGAGCAATTCCTACCTAGGTGAGATTTTTGGGCCTTTGTTTGACTTTCTTGAGAGCAAATTAACCTCGGCTTCACCATAGACAATTTGGATTTTCCCATATAAAATTTGGGCAAACTTTCATAGAATTTTGGGTGAGATTTCCTTTGTTCTAACCAGTATTTAAAATACAAAACCCATTTTAGGTGACTTTTGCTTAGGATTTTCTCTAGGCTTTTACCAATACCCTAGAGCCTTGGCCAAATTCTTTTTTTATTTTAGACCAAGGTATCCAAGCGTCCCACCTGAATTTTTCAGGCATCCCACCTGACTAATCCTTGGAGCATGTGTAAACCTCCCAATCCGCACACGCAGGGTACAAAACTAAGGAGAGTGACCCTTTTTGTGTTGAAGGGGGCTTGATCCCAAGACCTCCCACAAACAAGGGTGGGAATTGACCATCAAGCTAACCCCTCAGGGTTCCTTGGCCAATTTCTCCTCAATCTATTTGACCCAAAACCCCCACAATATGGCTGAAATTCTAATCTTTGAATCTAGGCTACATCAATACTCCAAAATCCTTCACGTTCTCCCATAACCATGTCAATCCAAGTCTTCTAGCAACTTTACTTGTAACCTTTTTTTGAACAATATTTACTTTAACCCTTACTTTTCATACTAGGCAAGCACTAATCGATTTACTTAAAAATAAGCTTCACTTGAATGTTATGGTCAGCCACAATGAAAAATGGCTGAACTGATATAGTGCTCTGCAAAGAATGATCTACATGGAATCAGATCATTTTCAAACTCACAGAACTAAAACCTGGATTTCCTGCCTATTATCAATTTCCCAATCAAATCTGAACAGCATATATTGAAATAAAGGTTTACCTTCAAAACCTCATCAAGTAATTTAACATCCAAAATGCTCGGTACATAACCTGAACCAGTATCATTAATGTTGTTAGTGTGAATGATCTACATGAATGTGAAAATATCAAAACTGGAGCTTGTGGTTCCAGTACCTGGATTTTCTCCTGAAATTATGCTAGTCTCCGCAGGTTCTACTCCAACTACCTAAGCATAAAAGGAAACATGAAAAGACAATTGCCAACATACTACAATGAGAATGACGTCAGAACCATGACGTTGGAAACAGTAGAAAGCTTCAAAATACAGTGCCTGAATATATAGTTACTACACCAATTCAATAATTATAATTGTAGCACCACATAGAACACAGTGTTATTGAAAAAAAAGTACATTTTTCATATGCAATTCTGGCCCAAGCAGGTTGTATGTCAATATTTTTACCTTATGTGGTCATAAAGCATGTGAAAAATGTTTAAGGTTATTGGCCAAGATGACATTTAGCATAGTTCAGAAATAGAATTTAAAATCCATTCATTTGATTAACTTGAAGGCTAGGGAAAACTTTCAAAGCTCAACTGATAGCATCAAAAACAAAATGGTACTAATAGGTAATATAAAAATTTGACAAGCAGCAGTTAATAACGAAAATTACTTTTTAGAGGATCACTTCTTCAAATACTGACAGGTCCAACTTGAAAGACAACCTAAGTTTGACCCATTGATTTTTACAAGAACCGTCATGCAGTCAAGGCACAAGGTAATTCTGTTGGGCTCACTTTTTTAGCTATTTTCAAATAGAAAAAAATAATTTTTTTTTCACTTTATAAAACCAATGCTAAGAAAATACAATCATAACATTAAAAAACAGTAAAGTTTAGCCTAACTAATAAGAACCAAAAATAAAAATAAGGCCTTCGCCTAGCTGCGAGCACTCAAATAGGGGACTGGAGCCTAGGCACACATTATGTAACTGGCCTCACAAGACCACTGATAATAGACTCAAAGTCAAAACCTAATTGGTTGACTCCAACCTACAAGGCTTGCAGTTGATCCACTTTGTTTCTCGACAACAATAGAGTATGCACAAAATAAAGAAGAGAGTAATGCTGATGAGATTGCTATATGACTAAATCATATAGACAATGACAGATCTTAAGCTTCTATTCTTAGCAATCTTCTTCCATTGATGTCATATATTAGCATTGCATAGCAATTTGTCAATCTCAACAGACCCCCTTGTAAATTTAGGATATGACGATTGTTTCCTACCTTAATATCTCTATTCATCATTTTCAGGTATCGCCCGGTTCCAGTGACAGTACCTCCTGTTCCAATTCCTGCAACAAATATGTCGACACTACCCATAGTGTCTTCCCATATTTCAGGGCCTGTAGTCTCAAAGTGGACCTGTAATTTAAACAAGTAGAATGACAAAACAAATGTAAATGGAATGAAAATGTAATTATCATGTAGCGTAATAAAATCCTTCATGTTTGTAGTACCAGTGTCATGTCAATAGAGATATTGATGCAGATACTGCATGGATACTTATAGTATACATTTCAAGGCACCCTAAGTATCACAGATACCTATATTGCCATATGTCGCCTATATTGGAAGGATAGGAATACCTATTCCCCATATCCATATTGCGGCATCATAGACAACCCTCGTTACGAATGAAACAAAAGAAAGCTCATTTAGACATAAAAACCTTGGCATTAGATGGATTATCGAATTGCTGAAACATGTAAGCATTTGGTGTCCTGCGAACTATTTCTGCAGCTTTGTCAACAGCACCTTTTATCCCTTTAGATGGATCAGTCAGAACAATCTCTGCTCCAAATGCACGAAGAAGAATACGCCTCTCCACATTTATAGATGCAGGCAAGGTTACAATAAGCTTGTATCCTTTAGCTGCAGCAACAAAAGCAATGCCAACTCCTGTGTTTCCACTAGTTGGTTCTACTAAAATACTCTGCATAGAAGATGGGATCCATATGTCATGTATAAACGCTACATAAGAAAACAGTTATGAGATCAGTGCAAAGCAATATTATAAAAACCGGACCGAACTGCGGTCGAACCGAACCGCGGAGGCTGCTGTTTGGTTCTGGTTGAGAACCGGCTCTGGGTCAAAACCGCAGAAAAGCGGTCAGAGCCGTGGTTTTTTGCGGTTTTGACCCACAAACCGTAAGCCGCGGTTTTTGA
This sequence comes from Chimonanthus salicifolius, assembly GCA_013350335.1. Taxonomy (NCBI): domain Eukaryota; kingdom Viridiplantae; phylum Streptophyta; class Magnoliopsida; order Laurales; family Calycanthaceae; genus Chimonanthus; species Chimonanthus salicifolius. The sequence goes on along the minus strand of CM023540.1, from coordinate 17,665,978 downwards.
ATTTTTTTTTAAGAAATTTTTCCTTTCAAAATAATATTAGAAAATGTATATATTTGAAATATAAATGTTTATTACAATTTCTATCTCATATCTTTCACCGTTTTGATATATTATTTAGAGTTTAAATGTTATTTTTAATATTTATATTAATGTTATTGGTAAAAGATATCTTACTTAATCTTACATGTAATATTTATATTATTTTACTACTTGACCGGCTTTCAGAGGTTGAACCCAGTTGAACCCAAAATGCCTCGAAGACGGTTTGTTAGACGGTCCACTTCTGATAACATTGGTGCAAAGGGCCCTTCTCATCAGAAAATACAGACTTTCCTGATGCTAATTTTTGTTCATGTGGACCTCAATGTTCAATAATCAAAACCATTACTATGTCAGGGCCAAAAGTATATCCCTAATTGTAGTGTCACATTGCTTCATGAAGACCCTTCTGGAACATCTTCAAATCTGGAATACTTTTTGATATCTCCTATCCATTTTTGGGCTGATCAGATCAACTATCCAAAATATACTCCAAATTGTGGAAATGAGAAGCCATAGTATGCAATTGAGCATGTCAAAATGTCAAATTATATATTTGGCAACCTTAGAACCTTATAATTCCTCAGTTGACCTTAAAAAGGGGAAAAGAAAAACTTGTAATTCCACAAAAGGAAAGAAAAGATATTAACCTTCCCTGGACAGATATCTCCTCTTTCTTCTGCATCAGATATCATGCTATATCCAATTCTGAAAGTTGACAATTAAATCATTCATATTCTCAATCCTTTAAAGCACAATGAACCTTTGAAAGTATAGCTCAAAATAGATGAACTCCATATTTTACACCATGAAATAGTTCAAGGCACATTTATATGTACCTGAATCTTAGCCGTTTTGAATACTTTTCTGAAATGGATGGTCATCCATTCTCCTATGCACTCCAGTGGCAGAGAGATCAAAAACTGCAGAGATTATATATCAATTTTCAGCCTCTTTCTGGCACATGAAGGTACCATTGGATATTGATTCCAGTTACAACTGTTGATTTGCAGCAGAAGATCAGATAATAATCATCACAAGAAATCCTTGGGTTCATCCTCGAACCACGGATAAAAATGGATAAACATCCACTCTATTAAAATATTCAATCCACTTGCAGTTTTCAAATGCTGACTAACATATCATATCTGTGGATTAATGTGAAGTGCAAAAGCCATACACCTCGTTTATATGGGTATCGTGCAAAAGAACTGTAGAATGGACACAACAGAAATTCACCTATCTTTGACACTTCTACAAGGTTCCATAGATTCGAGCTTTGCAGCCACATTTGCAACACAACCTTCCACAACTTTGTTGAGATAAATCATTGGTGTTCTCCCAATCAACTGGTTCAAATTTCAATTGCAGAAAATGAGTAATGGCACGGATCTTTACATTATTGCAGTTAATGACATATTACATTACTGATATATTTTGAAGATTATATGATCATCAACCAAAGGAGAGGCACGATATCTATCCTTGGCCCTTGAGCTTGTACATGAAAGTCCCTATATTTCTTTTAAAAAGCATTGTTAGTTGATGAGATTAACGAACAAGTGGGTAGAGGCTACTCCAATCAGAAAACCACAAAAGTAATACTGCAGAGGCCCCTTTTTAGAGTAGCAATTCCCAGTCGTTAATCTAATATTCACCATCCAGTTTTAATTTTTAAATCTTATTCATAACTGGCATCAAAAGGAACCAAACATATTTTATTATCTCAAAGACAATGTGAATTTGACCATTTATCCCTGAAACTCATACGAAGAAGTCTTTACATGCATGTTCATGTTCCACATTGATTTAATGGGCCTAATGGGCCCCAACATGGACGGAGCATTGCCAAAAGTAACCAAGGATGTAACGTCTTTCGAATAGACAGTATACCTCATTATTTTAAATGCAGAGAATCTCAGAACCTCTTTCTTACGCATCAATGTCAAGACATTTTTGTGGCAATAGCAATCCATTGTCAAAAGTGGCCTAAAATGTCAATGATTTGAAGTTGGAATAAGAAAACAAGACTCTGCATGTGCAAGCTCAAAGCCCAAGGATACAACAAATTCTCTATAAATATTCTTAAAAATAGAAAAGCTAGGAAGCAATTCTAAGTGAGAAACTGGCAGCAAGAAACTTTATCAAACATACACAGAGGACCACAAAGTTCGCAGAAGGATGCAAGAGAGGACATGAATAGTGATTGCAAGAAGTTAGATTAGTCTGTAAACTTGAGTCATGTGTAAATGAAGGCCAGCCCACACGTGAAGTCCCCATGTAATCTCCATGAGTTTGGAGCTACCTATTGGTAAACTTGTTTCCCCTCTCAATTGCCTAAATTACTCAAATACAAGTCATGCTTCTAAATGAAAGATGGAGCACTTCAGGTATTCAACTTCCTGCATCCATTCCTCATCCTGGTAATCATGGATGGTGCTTTAATTTTTCTTTATTGGCAACCATCAAATCTATTTTCAGTTACATTAGCTCAATCTAACAAAATAAATATAAACTTAAGAACTATTGAATTAATTAAGAAAAGTTGTATAACATTTCCAATCAAAGCCCAGAACGAGGGGAAAAAAAAAATCGCAAAAAGACCCAAACAAACCAAAAACAATCAAAAGATTGAGCAAAAAATTAAAAAAGAAAACTTCTGACCCATTTTGCGAATCGAATTTCAAATAAAATTCTCAAGCATAGTTCTGAAGTATCTGATTCCAAAAACATCAGCATTAAAGAAAGTCAAGAAAAAGAACGAGAGAAAAATATGGGCATGAGAAGATAGAGAAGAAACGCACGTACCTGGGTAACATCTTCGGCTATATTGACTGGGCCGAGCTCTTGTATGGAGCGGCGAGAGATGGGTTCGGCAAAAAGAGAAACAGGCCTTTTTGCAGAGACATCATTGATAGAAAGAGCAGTTGGGGATTTGTAGGAAACATTGCGAATGCGAGAAGAAGAAAAAGAAAAAGTGATAGAAGAGGGAACAAAAGGAAGATAAGAGGCCACTGCCATTGCTGGGGTTTATGGGAGGTTTTAGCTCTCTTCCTCTATTCTATCCTGAATCCATGTAGGAGTCACTCCCACATAGTGCACCTGTGAGTGCAAGATGCAACGCGGGAGCACGATATATTATGCTCCTCACATTTGGTATCAAATGTGAAGACAAGTGTTTTGAGTAAAAAATCGACAAATAATCCTCAATTTATATTAGATATCCATATTAGATTCTAAGAAAAAATAAATGAGATTTCGAGCCACTAATTGAAAAACCAATTTAATATTGTTAATGTTATTCTACTAAATGATAATAGTCCGACTTTTTTGACACAAGAAAAATTAAAAACTCAAATTCATTGAATAGAAAATGAATAGAAGAATCAACAAGAGTGATTTTTTTTAAAGAATTAAGTATTCAGGCGTTTCACTTGATTAGTATTTGAAGTATGTGTAAGTTTTCCTATCTACACACCGAGTAAATCCACAAAGAGTGACCCTATGTATTGACATGAGTGATTATTATTTTATTTCCAAACAAGCTTTAAATTTTATTGTGGTTTTAATAAAACATTAATTTTTCAGTTATTTTAAGAAATTAATTTGGACCATATTACTTGTGCTAAGATGAAATACTGAATGATGTAAAAGTAAAACTTTTTATTTTTATGATATTTTTTATGGCAAAATAGAAAAGTTTGTAACTTTACTCTATTCCATGCAACATCCTAATAAAAGTGCTAATGCCTAAATTAATTTCTTGATTATGCTCAAAATTTGATACTTATATGCCTCACTTTTTGCTTAAAATGTATTTCTTAATTTTGAAAGTATACAAGTGACATTAGAAGTCAATTATTAATTTACTTGTCCAAATAGGTATAATTCATTTGGTAATCTTCCGCCTCAGGCAGTGGAAGGTGTCCAGTTTGAATCCCCATGACCTCACCTGAAGTTCCCTAAGGACAGTAGGTATCACCTGTGGGGTTCTTACGCTGGGTTTACTGCGATTTCCCATTCGTACAGTTCAATTTTTTTAATTAATTTACTTTTATTAGATAGTATTTTTAAGTCTTTGACCCTTTCAATAAAATTAATACTTATGTCACCTCTCCATTAAGGGTTTGTTTGAATTGAAATAAGGTATTGTTTGAATTGAAATAAGGTAGGAGAAAATAAGACATTATCTTTGAATAACCTATTTTATAATTTCTTAGCATGAGAAATAGGACAAAATTGACATCATATAATATCAACATTTTCCTCTACTTTTAAAAAAATGATTTCTATCATCTCCAAAGTAAAAACAACTTCTCACTATTTTTATTTAAAACTTTTCTACTTTTGTTTATATAGTTGAATCTCCAATGCTTTATCTTAAAAATTTTCTTCCAATCTAAATATAGCAAAAGTTTATAAGAAGTTTTGCACATGCATAAAGAATTAGTCAAGTGCTCTAAGAGACGTGACTATCTTGGACTTAAAAGATATATATATCAAAACTTTTATAGACTTAACTATTTAATCTATTTTAACCGATTAAATTAAAATGCAATATCTCTTTAGCTCAGGGATTGAAATCTCGATATCGACCGAAAATCTGTCTCTCTTATTTTTATTTTTTTATTTTTAATTAAAATCATCAATATCGGCGGATATTAAAATCCTGTTTAGCTGAATTAAATTGGTAAAATAATTTGAACAAGAAAACTACTAAAACATGAACTATGCTTTATCCAAAAAACTTACTAACTTTATTCATTTATTAGATGAAGTTATGATAAAAAAGGTCATCTAAATTAAAAACACATGCAAGCACGTCATCGCAGCAACTTCTGCATGTAAGAAAGGCTGCATTTGGATGAGGGGTAAATTTTAAGTGGTAAAGTAAAAATTATCTCTTATTTGGTAATTCTAAATAAGAGTAACGGATATATTAATAATTTTATTAAAATTAACAATTTTTATTAAATCCATATAATATTTTTTTATATAAAATATAATTATTAAACAATATTCATCAATTAAAAGAATATATATATTTTTTTCTCCATAGGTGCTTTGAGGGGGGTACAGAGGGACAAGAATTTCCTAAAAACCCCCATGGTCCAAGGGATTTTCAAAAAGGAAAGAGGAGGGATAAAAAATCACCCTTCCATTACCAAACAAGGATGATGGGAGATAACCCCCATTACTATCCCTTATCCCCCATCCAAACGTAGCCAAGGGCTGGGTCTGGACAAGGGATAAATTTTGCAAAAGTGAGAAATAAAGAGTGATAACTAATTATAAATATCTTTTACTTCTGAAGGATTTTCAAAAGTGAGAGTGAAGGGGTAAACAAGAGTAAACTTGGATTTTTTTCCTTTACCTTTTAGTTATCAAAAAAGAGTAATGAAGGATAACACCCCATTCTCGTTACACCCATCTCATCAAAATGATGCTAAAAAGTCTCATAGTACATAGATACTTCTAATAGATTGACAAATAAGATGCCAATAAAGACCTATAAGGATCATTGCATTCTTCTAACTTTTCCATGTGGGACTTAAAAAAATACTTACAACCTCATCAAACATTTCCACTCAAACTGGGTTCTTAAAATTTTTTAAAAGCACATAAATCTAACAATCCTGCCTCATTTTTAATTTTTTTTGAAAAAAAAAACTTAGAAAGATGAAAATAAATCAGGCAAACCAGTGGAACCGATGTGCTTAAGAAAGAGTATCTAAAGATTCATAGTGTTTATTTGTAAGATTACTTGGAATATTGGTGACTTGGAGTCTTGAACTAAAAATTCTGAGGAGGTAATTTTGCAAATAACGCACTAAAATTCCAAGTAATCTTACAAATAAAATTACCACCTTGCATAGTCTCGGTCTTAACAAGTGTACTAGAGAACAAGTTTTATTCTCCTCACAGAAAGCAGCCTTTCTCACTTGTAAAGGTGAGTTTATTTAAAATGGTAACATTTATTCCAATCATTCACATTGAATCCATTTGATAGTATCACTAGATTGAATTTCTAATGTAATTTTAAAGGTGCTTGCTTTAAGCCATATAAAGACTTCATAAGTCTACGAAGTTTATGTACTTAGCCTTTGACAAGGAACTCTTCAGGTTGTTCCGTACAAACTACTTCTAATTCTCCATTTAGAAATGCAGTTTTAACACCCATTTGATGGATGACTATGTTACTTATGGTTAATAAAGCCTGGAAAAGCTCAAAACTGGAATTGCATCTCTGGTGTGTACCCCAGTGCTTCAAGGTTAGCAGCCATGGCCTTGTTCATTGGCGGTGGGCCACACCTTAAAATCTGCAAAGAATGTGATCAAAGCTCAATGCACAATGTACAAACACCCAATTGTGGAAAATCATCCGTCTAGGAAAAAGTCCTACAGCATATTGGGGGTACTCCAAACCGCAACCAGTATACGGGTCACAGAGATGGATGGTTACCCGCCCCAATTTAGAATCAGTATTCAGTAATCAGCCTTGGTGATGATCTGGGGCAGAAAGGGTGGATTCAGGTTTAAGGTTATTCCAACCTGTGAAACTCCCTTGCAATTTGGATACTTAACATTGAAATTTTCGTATCTGAGAATGTGAAAGGGAACTGTATTATTCAACATACCTGGATGTCTGGCGCTGGTGCTGGGCAGTGAGTTTGAATCATTTCCTTCGACACAAAGCCAACACCGCCATCCCAAACCTCAGGAGGCTGATAGTGACAAAGATGTTAAAGATTCATGTGAGACACATTTTCCAAAGCCTATTTGTATACACACAAAAAAGGGTACTATATACACTCCTTTTTCTTCATACAGCTCTCTTATTACAATTGAGGGAATGCCTTCCACAAATCTATGCCTTACATCTGGTGGCCCAAACATGGGACATTTCATACCTTGACACCTCTCTAATAGATGATCCTCCTATTCTAGTCTTAAATTTGATAATTATCAGCCAATGCACCACTTTAGTTTAAGCACATGGGAGTTTTTTTATGAATGTCAGTGGTAATCTGAACCTGCAACCTCATGATTGCAACACAAAGCACCTTCCACTAGGCTACAGGCTCTCATCATCTATGACAGGAAAATCTGGAACAGATAGGATCCTCTTGAGAGTAGGGTTAGAACTAATCCACAATTAGAGCCACCATGAGAACAGTTTGGATTATTAAAAAGTTAACACAGTCGTAGGCCAAGCAAAAGACAGGAATCACTATTGAACATTGTATACATTACTATATGATAAACCTCTACTAATGTTTCTTTAAATAGAACTGATTGAGGCAAAATCCCCATCATATGTGATGTGAGATTTTACTAGAAATTAAGAAAAGAGTGCTACATACCTGATTCAGAACATAGTACACTTTGAAGCGGCTGGGGTAGTTACTAGCCAGGGTATCCAGCTCCTCCTACAGATGGCAAAAATATATTAACTTCGTACATGAGATCTGTTACAATTCTAAATCCAAGTCAACCATGAGAAATAATTATAGAAGGCTAAATACTAATAAAAAAAATCAACAGATTATGCTTCGCTAGACTAGAGTACTATTGAACACAATTCATCATGTATCTATAATAATCCCATCAGGATACCCATGCTCTGCATTATTGGATTCACCGAAGTTTATCCTTTCATTCAACTCAATATCAAAACCAAAAAGAGAGAAAAATTCAAATAAAATAAACACCCAAATATCTCTCTCACGAATTTTTTTATATAAATAAAACATTACTATATTGCTAGTACTAGCCTGAAGAGAGTTCTTTCACTTGTCGTCAAAACCAAAACAGAAAAATAAAATAAAATAAATGAATATCCTAAGCACCATCAATGATAAGATGCAATTGGAAAAACAAAAAGATATATTTTCTCTGATGGCAATTCATATGAATTTATTTGGTAAAACCGTACTGAAAATTATCCAAGTATCCATTTATAATCAGCAAAAAAGTAATGAAATAGAAAAATAAAAAGGAAAAATCATGAAGAATGCAATCATCATAATGAAAGTCATTTACCCCGTCTAAGTTAGCTTTGTAAGTTCTACTTTCCACTCAGCATTACCGAAAAAATTATATTCACCGTTACTCCACAACCCAACATGTCCTTCCTAGGAATGTGATGAAGGCTAAGATAGTGTACCGAACCTCTCTAAGCCTTTGATAGAATAAACCAATTTAGACATCACTTTAGGAAGAATCAAAATGGTTTCTTACCAAAAGCGAGCGCTTGCAAGTCTAAGGTGTTACCTAGTTTCTAGTTTTAATTGAATTAAAAAATAAGCAATTCCAAATGGACAATCAAATAACTTGAAGTGCTGAAATTGAAAATGGAAATGCATGAAATACTTTAATTCAATAAAGCATAGAAACTAGAAATTCAAATAAGAAACTTAAAAGATACTTAAATTTCACACTTGGAATTTCTTCAAATTTGAAATTAACGTCACCAAAATTCAATCTAATTCTCAAAATTCATGTGTGCCTTATGGAAGCACTACATGGGTACTAGTAATACAAAAAGGGAAGAAAGAAAATGAGAGAAAACAGCCCCATGGGCATGGATATGGCTTGGCTAGGCTCGGATTTCCTAGTTACAAGCAACAATGCAACTTCTCATCACTCTCTTGACACTTAGACAAACAGTCATGACTCTCTCTACGTATATCGGAATTGGGCAAATTTGGGCATGTTGGAAAGGTTATTGAATAAGCTTTCCAGCGAACCTAAATCTAATACCATTTGATGCTTCAATTAGGCTTGCAAAGTTATTGCTCGTTTTTTGCCAATAATGAGTGACGACCAATCACAAGTTGCCAAGTTGGAATGATGATATGTCCCACCCAATCAACGGCTTTCCACATCCATGACCCCAAGGAGAGTCCAAAGAGAATTGAGAGTCCATGTTGACGTTGGAGTTGGAGTGTGCAAAGTCCCACACGCCCAAAGTGAGAAGTTTTAGGAGATTGGCGCCACCACGCATGGGAATTCGTAATCCAACTTTGGTGATCGGGTTTTGAGCATGCAACCTTCCATGTGGGGTCCATTGTGCTTCCAAATGGGTCCTAGGCCCATGGGTGGGGTCCATATGCATTAATGACACTATTTTGGAGCCAAAATTAGATGACTAGAACTCACCTTTTCCACGATAAAAAACAAAGCAATTTTCTCTCCCATTCTCATCTTCTGCTATGATGCCCACGTCAGAGTGGCAGTAGGTTGTATCAAGTCAATTAGGTTGGCTTTAGGGGCAGACTATACATTTATGCTAACTTATTGATGTAGCATATTTTGACCTGAAATTGAAAGCCGATCCAAACCTGGATCTCACCTCTCACAAGCCCCGCCTCTCGCACGTGAGACATCAAAAGTCCAACACTTTCTTCGTTTCCCACAGGTACACGTCCACTGCGAGACAATACAGTTTGTGACTCTTCAATTAGCCGGCATTGGCATATAAAACACATGGGTTGGTTGGATTTGGGACCGATCCCATTACGGAAGAAAAAAATCAAAGTTTTTTTCTCTTTCCTTGCCTTCCCCGTAGCAGAACAGAGGACAGTGATCCTCTTGGTTTTCTTCCCTTCATCGTTGGTCCACTGCTCAGGGACAATGCTTCGACGTGCCCCAACGACCTTCTTCCTTTTTTTTTTTTGAGCGGTAACAAAGTGATTATATTATTAAAGAAAAATAATTAGTACGAGGAAAAATGTCTAAAAGGTTTAGACCAATCCAAAACAAGAAATGAAAATAAACAGTAAATGAAAAAACAACAAAAGCTCCAAATGGACAGGTAGGTCCGTCGTGCACAATACAAAGAGCTTCCTCTTTAAATATGGAAGACGCCAAAAACGAGTCCCTCTACGCCTTCTTTGCAAAATAATCCGCTACCCCATTTTCTGCATGCCTGATGTGAATGAAGGAGACCGACAAGTGCCCTGATCTCTCTACTGTGGTAATCAGCATCCAAGGGGGTCACTTCAAACCTTTCGCCCATTTAATGGCGTTTGCCGAGTCTCCCTTGATGCTAGTTTTCCACCACCTACACCTACCCAAATGGTCAAAGCTCTCCTGATATTAAAGATTTCAGCTTCATTAGAGTCTCTAGTCCCTATTGATTCTGTGAATACCATTGATGTCTAGCCATTGTGATCTCTAAGCACGTTCCCAATACCCCCTGGGCCCAGTTTTCCCCTTGAGGTTCCATCGACGTTGAATTTGATGACCCCTTGTTGAGGAAGTGACCATTCCACCACTTTGGGTTTCCTAGTTCTTCTATTCATGCAACCCTCCCACGAAGATAATAGGTCATTGGCTTTAAAGTTCTTGAGTTCCTTGTTGAGAAGGAGCCAAGCACACAGACTCCATTTGGCTTTTTGAAATAGCTCACAAATTTCGGTGGTCTTCCAATGACCTTCTTCCTCTCTCCTCACTCTCTGAGAACGGTGATTCTCTGTCCTCTCTTCATTTCCTTCTTTCTTCTCTCTCTCTTCCATCTCAGTGAATGATGATTCTCCCAGTAGCGAGCCAGCTGTTGCCCTCGATTGCCAGAGTCGTCAGGCCCCAACTGCTCGATCCATCTCATTGACGAAACCACTGCAGACTTCTGTCACCCATCTCTGCAGCAACACCGCCTCTGGCCAGCAAACCAGCGTCTATTGTTGTTGCGTCACTCCCGCCGTCGTTCATCAGTTGCTGCAACCCCTATTGTGCCGTTCGTGTACAAAACTGTACCATCGTTGCAGAGCCTTGTTACCATCACGTTTGCATCGCCATTCCCCTTTCATCACTCTCTACAACTTCCCACGCCAAGCTGAACCACCGTCCTCCAGATTTGCTGCCCTCTCCTTCGCCACCCACCACCATTTCTTGACCTTCGCCCCTCCTTTCCTTCCCCCTCTCCTTCTCCCTGTCCTTTTCCCCAATCCATCCTTCGCCAAAAACCCAACGTTCACATACCCAACAAACCTGTCTCCCATCACCCACTTCCTGGATCTAATTATGCCAAATAAAAAATAATATTTTACATACAAAATTATTTTTAAAGTCCTATCGAACATCAAAACAAATAAAATAGATCCATCAAAATAGAAATTGGATTACAATTATCTAAATAGAAGTTAAATAAATTAGAAGTAAATATTTAATTAACCCCACAATCATTTAAATAAAAAATAAAAAAGTGTGAAATTTCAATCTTTATAACAATATCTAAATGTTTAACAAATTGTGCAATTTGTGTTAATCTGAAATTTTTATTACAATATATATTAAAGTTCTAAAAATATTATATTAAAAAATCTCTTTAAACATTAACTAATTGTTTATTTATTTATTAGATTTATTTTATTATTTTTTAAATATTTATATTTTCTGCGAGATTTTCCCGTTAAATTCCAGTTAAAAATCCGAGAATTTGAAAATATCCCTTTATTAACCATTGTCGTTAATAACCCGAGAACGATATTTGTGACATTGTATGGGAGGAGCATTCAACGTTATATACCAGTGCCCCAGGCCTTCACTGGGCGATGTGGGACTTCTCCACACGCCTAGCGCCCAGCCTGGCACCCCTCTGGTCCAAGGCTTGGGTCCAGGCCTCCTCAATAGGGCGGGGTATTACATCCTACCCCCTTAAGACCAGAGTCACCCCCGGCTCTGCCAGTTGAGGCTAGCACCAGCCCACACCCTCAGTCCGAGAGTTGTACCGTGCTCTGATACCAATTGTAACGACCGCTCCCCCCAGCACAATATTGCCCGCTTTGGGCCTGCACCTGGGCCCGCACGACTTTTCTTTGAGGACTCCACTGAAGAGGAGTCCCCAAAACACGTTGTGCTTTATGAGAGGAGCATTCAACCTTATATACCAGCGCCCCATGCCTTCACTAGGCGATGTGGGACTTCTCCACACACCTAATGCTTTTTTCTCCATTTGGTGCCCTCTGGCCCAAGGTTGGGCCCCTCTCTGTTTCCAGGCCTCCTCAATAGGGCGGGGTATTACATTTTACCCCCCTTAAGACCAGAGCCTCCCTCGGCTCTGCCGGTTGAGACTCGTACAAGCCCACATCCTCAGTCCGAGAGTTGAAACATGTAACAACCCGTCCCGCTAGCACAATATTGTTCGCTTTGGGCCTACACACGGACTCGCACGACTTTACTTTGACGAGCCAACCCACTGTTGCTCCCAAAAGGCCTTATGCTAGAAGGAGGAAGGCTACTACTTATATACCAGGGAATTTTCAATGCCACTAGCAATGTGGGACTTTTTAAGGCACGGTATTACAATCTACCTCCCTAAAGCCAGAGCCATCCCTGGCTCTGTACACACAACAACTAAGCTCACACTCTCAGGCAGAGAGTTGAACCATGCTCTGATACCATTTGTAACAACCCGTCCCGCTAGCACAATATTGTTCGCTTTGGGCCTACACACGGACTCGCACGGCTTTGCTTTGACGAGTCAACCACTGTTCCTCGTAAAAGGCTTGTGCTAGAAAGAGGAAGCCTACTACTTATATACCCAGGAATTTCCAATGCCACTAGCAATGTGGGACTTTTTAGAGCAGGGTATTACAAAACATGCTCTGATACCAATTGTAAATACCCGCTCCCACCAGCACAATATTGTTCGCTTTAGGCCCGCATGACTTTTCTCTGAGGACCCCACTGAAGAGGAGCCCCCAAAACGCATTGTTCTTCATGGGAGGAGCATTCAACCTTATATACCAGTGCCCTAGGCCTTCACTGGGCGATGTGGGACTTCTCCACACGCCCAGCGCCCAGCCTGGCGCTTTTCTCTCCATCTGGCCCCCCTCTGGTCCAAGGCTGGGCCCCTCTCTAGGTCCAAGCCTCCTCCATAGGGTGGGGTATTACACCATTTAACCCAGTCTCCCCAAAACCCATCCAACATGTTGCCGAATCAGTCCCTGCTACTCGCCGTCTGATTGCCAAATCCAGGTTATGTTCACTCAACATCAATTTAGTTCGTATGTTCCTATGTTCCGACTGTATCACTTACTTGAACCAAATTTGTTGAAGGTTGACTTTACTTTGACCTGAATTTATTTTACACAAACCATCCTATTTTATTCAAACCAACCTACTCAACCAAATCCAATTAGAAAAAAAACATTTCAAAAGAAAATGAATGAGAAAGGGACTTTGTTTTTATATGGAGGGCATACGCTTGGATAGAGCTGCAACTCGGGTCGGGCGGGTCGGGTTCCTTAAAACCCAACTCAACCCGGATTTTCAATCCGAACTTCACAATCCGACCCGACCTGAATTCTAACCCGAATCAACCAGAATTCTGACCGGCCCGCATTCTGAACCCATTTTAGCCTAATTTTAGTCGGGTCGAGTCAGGTTAGGTCGGGCCGGGTCGGGTTAACTTGTAAAATCCTTAACCTGACCCTACCCGACCCGAATTTCATGCGAATTTTTATCTTCTCAACGCAACCGGACCCGCTGACCCTAAATTCTTGACCCGATCCGCATGATTTCTAGGGTCGGGCCAAAACCCGACCCGAGTTGCAGCCCTAAACTTGGACAATGGAGGCAATGGGCTAGGTCTTTTGGGCTCTATGGGTAAGCACATGAGCTAGAACCTTTAAACCAAGGACATATGATCTTCAGATTTTTGTCGATTAGAACTGGCAATTGATCACTCACCTCAATTTTACGGGCAAACGGAGCTTCAATTGGATGAACCAAAACCCCAATTTTTCACTGGAAAAAATGGAATAAGGCCAAATGCTCAAGGAGAATTTGACACCATGGAAAATTCCTTCAAGAAGTGAAAATTTGATGAAAACTAAGTTCTATTTCAATTAATTAATTCTATTTTGCAAACTGAAATATTTAAATTTAGGTATGAAAAATAAATTGATCAGTTTTTGCCAGCAACAAATAAGAAAAAATAGTTTGGTAATTTCTATGCGTTTGGCCGGAATCAAAGTGGTAATTCATAAATGTTGAATTTGGTGAATTTAATTCAGTATTTCAAATCTTCCAATCTGAAATATAACTAAATTTAGATCAGCATCTGTAAATAGAGATTTGACTAGAAAATTTTCAGCAAAACTAACACTGATTTTTAGACCCGAATTGTCGAAACCGAATGATAATTGCGTATGCAAAAATCAACTGATTAGAACTCAATCAAACCGAAATTTGATTTCAGATTTCTTGGCTAAAAATTGGAAAATTTTAATTCAAATCTGAATAAAAAAGCAACAATTGTTTTCCAAAATTTGCATAAGAAAATTCAAATTAATTCAACTTAAATTGAATTTGAATTCAAAATAAAAAAATCAACTAGACTCACAACCAAAGTAGAGACCCAAAAGCACTCTTGCTTACAATTAGACTTTAATCACCTTATGAGTACAAAAATAATCTTTCATTCCTCCAATTTATAGAGGTTCATGGTTGAAAAAAATAGAAAGATTTCTAAAAATTACAGTTCACTGCCATTCTCTGACGCCTAGTTATAAAAATGATCATAACTTCATCTACGTATATTGGAATTGAGCAAATTTGGTTCGTTGGAAAGGTAATTAAATAAGCTTTCAAAAGAAACAAATTTTATGAGAATCAAATATAATTTGGTACCTCAAATCTGCCTGCAAAGTTAGACCACGTTTTCTGCCAAATCCCTGAGTTACATGTCCTATCTAAAAAAAAACAAATTACACAATTATTCTTTACTGATATGTGTGCCCAAAGACTGCTAAAATGGTGAGATTCCACAGCTAATTTGTAGGAATGGTCATGACATGGCTGCCAACTAGGCAATGGCATGTCATATGACAAGGAAAATTCACCACTTCAGCCTGTATGCAGCAAATGGGCTTAAAAAATTGGGCTTTGGAGGCCCAAAAGACCTCATACAGGCCAAGGCCCATAATATATCCATATGGGCTTAGAATTGGGTGAAACTAGGGTCCTCAGAAAGCTTAAATGGTCCTCTCTTGTCTCCATCGATTCTTTCAAGGAATTGGAGTGCAAGGACTCCATCATCTTCTAATAGATCTTCATTGGTTGAGATGTCTGCATAACATCCACAAGCCAAGTTTAGCTATAATCAACCTTAGTCCTTCTTGCCACTTTAGTCTATCTTTAATGGCCTCCCTTCTAGCACATTCTACTTGTAAACCTTCATTCCTTTATTGAACTGTTTCCAATCTTCAATATATGTGCCGAAACCATCTTAAATAACATCCCCACTTCATCATTCATTCATTCATAATCATCAGAGCCAGTAGTCTCATCTAAAATAAAATTCCCATATCTTCTATTGAAGCAACCTTTAGGCTTTTCTAATCCATTTATTTCTAATTCTACCTTTCTTGATAATTACACCTTCACCTGTAGTGTCTTCACCATCACTACTTTATTTTCTTGTTTTTTCTTCATTGCCCAACATTCAACTCTTTTTTAAATTGCAGGTTCAGTTGCGTTCTTATGGCATTCTCTCTTCAATCAACATGACACTCTATCACACAACACTCCACTAGCTTAGCCAATTGTTCACCCTTTTTACTAGCTATGCCAAAATTAACCCACCCAATGGGGGATTGTCATCATTCTAAGCACCATTCTTACATTCCTTTTCTTCCTTTTGTGGTTCTCCTTTAAAATCTTGACAAACCATTTGGGAGCCATTTTCCTTTCAACACTTGCCCAATAATTGCCTTGTGATGCGGAGCATACATCATACAGTTTCTATTTTCACAATTTCTATTTTCATGTGATCTCTTTATTTAGCTAAGGTATTTTTTTCTTTTTAAGGTCCGGAGGTGTCCAGGTGTCACACCCGACTAGTCCTCCGGGGTGTGTGAAAACCCCCCTATCCGCACACACCACGCAAATCGATGGGACCTTACTCTATACATATTCCCATAGGAAGTGGCTCTTCATTGGAGCTCCCATGGTTTGAACCCAAGACCTCCCTCTAGAGATCTTGCTCCCAAACCAATTGGGATAACCCCTTGGCGTTTATTTAGCTAGGGTATTTTAGTAATTAGAAATGATTTTATTTTTATTATGATGAAAGTTTATATAAGTTTGTAGCCTCTTTGAGGCAAGAGATGGCGATTAAATGAATAGAAAATTTTGAGATTTTCGCAACCTCTGGTGCGATTGATTGTTGGAGTGATTCCAAAGGGGCCAGAGGCCTTGGCGTTAGGCCACTTTCTTCTTCTACTTCTCTCCTTTCTTCTTCATCCTCTCTCTTCTCTTCTCTTTTATTTTCTTTTTAACCTTCTGGAACCCCAAAACCCATTCTACGTTGCCGTAATCCACAAAGCCCACCTCCCTGCTTGCCGTGAACACTCAAAGTCCCTTTCCTTGTTGCCGCTATCTGTTCCCTAGCCTAATCTCACTGCTGCTCCTCACCATATCCTCTTCATTTGCTGCCAGTCCATCCTAAGCCCTCCCCATAACTGCCGCTGTCCCAAAGAACCTTTCTGGGTTGTGCCGACCCTTCCCCAGCCACTCCTTGCTTCCACCAAGACTTCCTAACCCTTCCCTGACTGCTGCCTCCTTTCCATAACCCTCATACTGTTTTCACCAGCCCTTGAATCCTTCTCTGGCCATCGCCTCTCCATCCACATCCCCTTCCCTGAGTCGTTAGGCCTTCCTTGAGTCCCATAGCCTTTTGCCGCAACCCCTTTTCTCCCCCGTGTTGTCGCCGCACCCAACAGCCCTTTTGTTCCTTCCTTTCCATTCTCCAGTTCCATCGTATCCCCTTTTGTTTGGTTTCAATTGAAACTCAACTTAGATCACACGTGCCTAAGTAATGGCTTTGATCACCAAATCTTTCTCTTTTCTTTTATTTCCCATATAGCCTATCATTAGCTATTTAAATCCATTTACACATTGAATTCTAAATATTTTGCATGATTATTGGTGATAAATTTATATTAATTGAGGATTAATTTCAACCTATTTTAGATTTAGGGTGCATTGTTTTCATCCCCTTTTAATTTTTAGGGAACCACATTAGGCATTTAGGGTTACCCTATCCCTTGTCCTGCATCACCTTGGCACACTATCATACACATTTCCTAAATTGATAAGAACCTTTCATGTTTTTTAACTTCTAAATCAATAGAAGAAATGGTATGTGTTGTCAATCTAGCATAAAGCCATGATAAGTTTAGACAATAGAAAAAGGACAATCCAGATGAGAAATCAACCTGAAGCAAGCATTACAACAATTGAAACATCCAAACCTATATAGAACCAGGCTGTACTAAAACACAGATTTGCACCAAC
Organism: Chimonanthus salicifolius; assembly: GCA_013350335.1. Lineage (NCBI taxonomy): Eukaryota > Viridiplantae > Streptophyta > Magnoliopsida > Laurales > Calycanthaceae > Chimonanthus > Chimonanthus salicifolius. The sequence goes on along the minus strand of CM023540.1, from coordinate 17,648,635 downwards.
CCAGGCTGGATACATCCAACCTTTGCTCAAATACGAATCAATAACGTGAGACCACAATAATTCAAAGTTCAAACTTTGCAAAAGAACCAAAAGCATTTTGAATTTTGAAGAATCATAAAATTAAGGATATCATTATTCTGGAGATCAATTCCAGTAAAAAAAGTTTAAAGCCAAACTCCCACTTTCCCAATTCCAAAATAACATCATCCTAGAGACCATAAATCATTTGAATTTGGATACCATGGGTGGGCATGAGAATTTGGTCTGAATGCTCGAAGGTCTAAAGAGCACGACCCATAAAAAGCAGACTTGATCATCATAATTGCAGCCTGATGTCTAACTAGTCTCTGACTAGACATAAACTTGAGTAAGGCTCGGTCTTATACATGCTCAGGCCCAAAAGCTCAAACTCGGTTGAGTAAATTAGGCTTAATAGCATTTTACTCTATTTATTTTAGGTTAGAAACCTCGTTAAAAGGAAACCTAGGTCAAGTTACCAATACAGTTTTACCCAGGCCTAACTCAATTCTTGTTTCTTGTTTCCATGGAGAAGAAAGGTCAGATTGTGCCTTTCTTTGCCATCCCTATGCTACACGCCGACCCTATATTGTTTTTGTCATTAGAGCGGAGAATAAAGGAATCTCTCTCTCTCTCTCTCTCTCTCTCTCTCTCTCTCTCCCTCTCTCCCGTACTTGTTTTCATTTTTTGTCGAACCTTTGTTTGAATCCCTAGGCACTTTTAATTGAGTTTTGTGGCCTTCATGGGCAACTTTCTTTTTTTTTTGAAAAATTGCAGTTTCAATTGGAGCATGATACATGAGATCGATCTTTTGTTTCTGTTTAAAAATGATTTTTTACCTTCCAAAAGAGCCTTTTATAAAAAAAATCAATAAAAATCTAGCAACCTCCATAAAACAATGCCTTACTTTTCAGGCCTTTACTTTTGGGCTAGGGCTTGTCGTTGGGCCCTTTAGACTCAGGCTAGTTCATATCATATAGCCCCCTTTGGGATCAGGCTTGACATAGCGCTAGCCTTATCCAAACCGAACTTGCTTCAAATCCCTACCAACAGGCATGACCTACTATAATGAGTACTAAGCAAAATATGTGCATCTTCAAGCTTTGCCAACCGCTCCAACCATTCTTGAATGTCCTCCCCATTCAAATTTTTGCGAAGGATGGACAAACCAAGACAATTCCAAGCCAGAGTTCTCTTATCAAATTTGATGGAATAGTAGGATGGTGGAAGTTACTTTCCTCTCCCACAAGGAGTTTAGAATTTAATATAGCCTAATAGTGATAGGATAATATTTTCAAGGCCAGCAAGATAAAAGGAATATGATGATGATGATGCATCATTAGTTTCGTCATCAATGCCACTATTTCATCTACTTGGCGCCGGCTTTTTGAGTTCTAATCTTCCATTCCACTGTGTCAAAAAAATCTGATGATGTGTAAGTTCCACAAATTTAAAAAGCATTAAGCATTTTTTAATCTCATTTTTCAAATTTTCATGGACTGAAGATTTCTCACCTCTTAGGGAGAAATACAGCTTTCTTTAACCTGTTCCATGTCAAAGGTCATTCCAGCCAAGAATTTGTATCTATTGGAATTCCATCACAACTGAAGCAACAAGATTCAGTCCAAAAATGTTTTCCTTGGAGAAGATATTGCATAGAAGCTTCAGCCCAATGTCATGAGGTTAAACAGATTGACTACCCACCCTGCTTATATAGTTAGTTTTCTGAGTCACTATTTTATTCAAGTATTTGGCTTTCAAGTCCCACCTTCAACCACTTCTTCCTTTACTCAAGTCTCCAATTCTTCTCCTTCCCAACTTCAAATTTCATTTAAAAAATGTATTTAGCAAATAAATGACGAATAAATTATTTTGTCCCAAACACCATTCAATATACATATAGAGCACAAATTCAATAAACTCGGGTGTAGTAGAAAAAGTTACATTCATTTTTAGACCAATAGTAGGTTCCCATCTCATTTATATCACATGGATATATATTAATAGACTACATCATACCCCTAAAACATCTAAACTTGAATGATTCTAAGATGCTAGCACTGGTACTCATACCAGCCGGAAATCACATTCTCTCCTATGACGCGTGTTATAATTTCTGAAAACTAATTCTGGAAAAACAGAGCAAATGAAGAAAGATGAATAAAGGAGCACGTGCACACACACACACACACAGAAAGAGAGAGAGAGAGGAAGTAAACAATTTTTTTTTTTGAAAAATAAAGTAAACAGTTACCTTAAGAAGAATATCTTCAAAGGTGACATTTGCATAAATGAGATGAATCTTGGTGCTGTCTTTAGGGTTCTCCAATATTGCTCTAGTAACCTAACAAGTAGCCAAAGACAAATACAAAGCAAATTATGAACATTCTGCGATCAACCAGAGTCAAAATTACCATTTTGTTCCTTGAAATCAGAAGTTGTTAAAAACTTACTTGGAACATGGGAGTAATGCCAGATCCTCCAGCGAGCATTCCAAAGGCTCTAACTTGGCCAGGTTGATACTTGAAACGCCCCTAATAGCATCAGAGGAAGGGAGGGAGAGAGTAAGAAACTGCGAAATGCAAATGTATGCAAGACAACATGCATGATATTGACATTGTGTTGGATGGCAAGTTGGAAACCATGAAGATCAGAAGCAATTACTTGCAACAGAAGATGCTTTGATCACAAGTTACTCTTCCTAAACTTACTACATACGGCCACCTACACATTCAGATGTGGTAAATATGTATTATTCCAGCCATGTAGATTGTGATCAACTGACCAAAAATCGGGCAACTCCACTTACTACAGGGGCCCAACATATATTGTTGTCAAACTTAGTGCAAAGAAGCCCAAGACCAGCCAGTAGCTTCAGACTGACACTCTGTGATCCATCTGACGAGTAATCAGGATCATTCAGGCTTGGGGATCTAACGTGGCACAACTTACACCAGGGTCTTGAAGACTACAAGTAATAATAGTAATTTACTAACCGCCTAAACTAAGATGATAGTGACCTCTACAATAATGACTGGGTCCCAACTCATACACCCATTTGGTCTTTGAGACAATGAGAACATGGTCCCTTGCTAAAATATACCATCAGAAGGAACTACTGCTGCTGCTGCTGCTACTATTATTGGTAAGAGGTAATTCAATGGAAGAATTGAGTCACAAGTTCTGAAAGATGGAATCTCTCATCCAAGATTCCAAACAGCATCAGCTGACCATGCATGTTCTTCATTTCACTACTTATTGTGACAAGCAGCAGAAATGAAAATTAAGCTCTTGTCAATATCATAAGAGTCTCCCAACTCATATCAAGTTCCCTCTCACAAGATCTTCGAGTTGACTAAGTAAGAAATCAATGAAAGTCAAGATTTTGAATTTCCAAAATTTTTCTTTCAAAAAAAAAAAAAAAGGATATTAATTCTAATATAATTGAGACATAAAGGGGTACGTTCTAAAGATAAATCATCGTAAGAAAGCAACCGAATGCATCACATTACGAGATTTAAAAGAATCCATATTAGAAAGAATGCACTCATACCTTAGGTCCCCTCACAGACAAGAAATCACCAACACGCATCTCACGAAAATGGTGGGACATCCTTCCTTGTGGGTACATCTGCATAAGGCCAAAATTGTATTTTAAAAAAAAAAAAGGAAAACCAACATAAAAAACTTCTACTAAGAACATTAATGAGTACAACAAAAAACAGCATATTGCTTATGGCACAATCCTCATAATAAAACAAGAGAGAAACATAAAAACCACAAGAAAATCTGAGGATCCTCATCTAGCGAAGTTTAATTTGCTAAGGCGGCATCAAATTTCAAGTGTGAAGGACACAAATTTTTATGATCTGGACAGTTGATTTAATGAATGCCACTCTGCATCAATGGCCAAAATTATCAAGAATGAAACACGAAAACATATGATAATAAGAAAAATTGTGGGGCCTTTTCCACATTAACCATTTATGCAAGTACCTCTTACCAAAATTTTTAGATATTCATTAAGAGCACGTGGCACCATTGCAATGTGCTTGCTATTATAACTACATAGGCAGCATGCTTAAGTCATGCTACCATTTTAAAAAAAGGAATAGGATATTCCAACATAAGAGATCATCATCAACAACAATAGCAACCAACAATAGTAACAACAATCACATTCCCATCTATCTAGGGTCGACCTTCTAAATTTAAACTCCAACCTATCAAAATATTTTTCTTAGTCACCCCACAATATGTTATATCTTTCCATATTCCCTGAATCCAAGTTTTTAAAGGCATCCCCATTCTCCAAGTACCTTCTACTTGTAACCTCTCACTTCTCCATTTGAGATTATTTTTTGTCATCTATGTACATGCCCAAACAATCTTAAACAACACCTTTTCATCTTCTCATCTAGCAGTCCTACTTTTAGGGTATGTTCCTTTTATTCCTAAGAACATGAATTTTGACAAAAGTAAATTTTGATGGAAAAAATAAGTAATGATGGGATAACTTTGCCAAGAAATGATAATAGGAATTTGCTATCTAGTCTGAATTTTCATATGTTTGTTTGCCATTATTGCCTAAACCGGGTACCAGTTAATACATGGGTTTATAGCTTGTGCCAACCTGTTTAAGATTTATTGTATTGTGTTACAGCACATTGAATAAATTAGTTGGGTTGGCACAGGGAATCACGTATCATATAGGGTAGGCTGACCAAACCAATAAATGAGTAAAGTCAAGCTGCTACAAGTTGGGACAGATCAAAAAAAAAAAAATTGAATGGTTAATATATTAGAAATAAAAAAGCACCAGAGGTGCAAGTACATAAAAGAAGACAAGAAAAACAAAGATACACTACAGCCTTCAACCCCAAGAAAAGATAGAAAAAACACAAAGGGAGGAAGCAAGTTGGGACAGATCAAATTAACCCATCTAAGATGGTCAATTTGAGATAACCCTTCTATAATAAATGGAATGGGTCAAGCGTAGGTTATGAAAACCATTTGATAAATAGGTCAAGTCAAATCAATCCATTTAATAAATGAGCTGAATTAGGAGGACCAATTCAATAAATGGATTGAGACAAATACATGTGAGGTTGGGTTGACCTGTATAAGATTGGTCAGGTCAAAGTAGTCAATTCCATTTCGGAAGCCGTTTTGATTTACCTTCAAAATAGAACACTTAAGCATTTCAATTATTTTGCTTTTTCATATATGAAAAGATGGCATGACAAAATTGGAAAATTCTGAAGGAATAGAAAACTAAAATATCAAGTTTGCATTATTTGATTTCTCTGTTTTTTTTTAATGGTTGCATTATTTGGTATGAATCAACACAATACATAAACTTATAAACAATTATTAATATCAATCCTATGATTATGGCCCACTCCCATAATAACATTAAAAAAGGACCACATAGTGCAGTAAAAAGGTTTTAAAATAAAGAAAATAAAAACAAATTACTAAAGAAGATAACGAAGAAAAAGAAAAACATAGAAGAAGAAAACATAGAAAAGAAAATAAAAGGAAAAAAAAGAAAAGAAAAAAAGAAGAAGGAATAGAAAGAACGTTAGAAGAAAGAAAAAGATGAATTAACAAAAAGAAAAATAAAATAAAATAACTTACTTGGGCCAACAACGTTTTTTGTTCTTCTAAGTCTCTAACTCTCTTCCTTAAGCCCCTAATCCATCTCATTTATTTTTTTCAATTTCTTAAAGCTGATCAAAAGATACTATTTCTCTCTTTTTGCTTTAAGATGGTATAATTTTTCAAAGTCAAAAAATGTAAAAAGAAAAGTAATAAATTTTCTTAAATGAAAACTTTTGATTGTCTTAAGTGAAATGGTAGTATTTCATTTGTATACACCAAAATATTCAAAGATATATGAAATGGTGTGTAATAAAATACAATGTAGAACACAACATTAGGAGGGGATAATCTACCGTCGTCATCTAAGTCATTTATCCCATCAATTTGAGGTTGGATTTCATATTTAGATTTGACAAATTATTTCCATGGGCCAACTCCCCTATCTAAAGTTCATTGGACTTGAACTCTCAAGCTCTAGGAGAGGATAATCTGTCTTTGCCAAATTCATCCAAAACAAAATGGACTTGATGACTATGGCTCAAGGTCGGTAACCTGTTAGTTGGTCAAGTCAAATCAACTCAGGAACAATTAGGTCCACTGACCTATTTAACTAAGGTTATGTTTGAATGAATGGAACCTTTTGTAGGGGTTTTCCTTGTGTAGGGGATTCTTTTGAGTAGACGTTTCACTTGTCGAGGGATTCTCCTCATCTTTGAGGAGAAAAGAACATTCACCATAGAAAAACAATTGTTTTTATTTGGGAAATGTAAGTATAACAATCTTGATATATTGTCAGTTCATGAATTTTTTTTTTTTGAAATTTGAACAAATTTTTATTAAAATTTCAGTTGTGAAATTTATGAAAATTCACCTAAAAATTTCAACAAAAAATCTAAAATTTTATATAAATTTTTTAAGATTTTGGATATTTTTTTTTTTTAAATATCTCATGATATATGTATTAAATAAGCTATAAATTATATGTTTTGATTGATATGTGAAACAATTTAAAAATTTCTATTAAGAATAGTTTGATAGATAAGTTAGTTTTTAAAATATTGCACCAATTTATTGATATTAATTTAATAATTTTTGTTTGTTTTAGAAGATATACCATATCTTAAAACTTATTAACCAAACTAAGTAAAGGAAGAAGTCTTGATTTTTATAATAAAAGAATTTTTTTAATTAAAATATTCTTTCTTCTTTGAGTCCGCTTGCCAGCCTGGTGGATTCTGGGTTGGGCATTAATCTCACATTGAAAAAGTAAGCGTCCAAAGTCCTGGCTATAGGGTGAATTCCCTCTCCCTTAGGCAAGACGCGTTTTCCTGTGCTGAAAAACAAAACCGTGATCCCAACCTGGTGGATTCTGGGTCCGTTAAAGCAGACAATATCATGCCTCGGGGGTCCCCATGAGAATTTTTTTGACTATTTTTATAGAAAATTTGTGCAAACAAAGATACCCTAAGGTTCCTCTAGTACAACATTTCCTAATTCCTTCTTAATTGGTGACATGACTCAACCCCATAACATATATGGTCGAATCAATGAGCACCCTCTGTTGATTCTATATTTTAAAATATTACTCCATAAATCTATGCTAGGATATGTATCTATGAACATACTATCTATTTGTAGTCTTTCACAGCTTAACATTCAGCTCAATGCAACATTGCAGATCTCATTGTCATCTTATAAAAATACTCAAAAACCAACATGACAGCCTCCAATCATGAAAAAAAGACTAGCTTGCCTACATTTCCCCTGACTTATAAACATCCTATTGGTTAAATCCAAACAGATCAGTTGCTTGGTTTTATCACTACAACCAGGTGTATAAATTTATCACAATCTTGTTATAAGTTATTAATAAATTTAAACAATTCTTACTCCCAACTTTCGGATCTGCGAAGTTACACTTGATACATTGTAATGACTTGGTTCTACTAATTATTTTTCTTGTTTTGTTTTAAAAACTTTCCTTCACAAGTGCAGATTTTGAAAAGGTTAGGTTATGCAAACCCACAACTTACAGTTGCAACCTTAAGCAACTCTAAACCGTGTCACATGCTCCCATCAATGTGGACACAGTTTCGCATCCATGGTAAGGCTCATCAGGTCAAAGAATGATAAGCCCTAAATAGCAAATTTGAGGACTTCAGAAAGCTATGCATTTTAATAGCTCTCTCTCAAAGAAACGCACACCTACTCAAAAATTTAATTTGCGATAACAACAAATTATTTTCCAGAAAATACAAACCTTTATAACCAATTCAAAGTATCCGACATCAAAATCCAAAGTAGTAGGTGTATAAGGTTTAATGACTTCTTCACCAACGCTATCCTTTCCCCTATCAAGGAAGAGGGTAAAAACATTATGAATAACAGAAACCATAGGCATTTTAAATAAATAATTGTAAATAAGAAAAGATTAACCCCTGTCAGAAGAGTCTAACCTGCAGCTTATATGTTGTCCAATAGGAAGACCCAACACTGAAGTTGGAGTAGGAAGAGCAAATCTAAACTCAGCCACATTATGACTGAGCTGAGTGCGTTTAACAAGTTTGAAATCTTTGAAATTTTCTGGATCCAAGCAATCTATACAAACCAATCACTATGTAAATAGATCATTCTATTATGTTTCAGTCTAGAATCAATTACTCAAGTTGCAAATCTACAGAAAACTAGCAAATTACTAATTTCGCAGTCTAAGAGAGTTCATAAAGCACAAGAACTGATGGATCTAAACAAATGTTCCATCATGGAGTGAATCATCACCATCATTATCATTATAATTTTAAAAAGAGCGGGAAAAAAAAAACGCAGAAATAAAAACTAGATACCATAAAATTATCTCCAATGATTTTGGTGGCAGTTAGAATAAAAAAGATGGATATCACTAACTACCGCCAAAATTCTCTCCAATAATTTCGGATTATAGCATGCCCTATCAGTTTTTTTTTTTAATTTCCTTTTTATATTACAAACTCTTTCCCAAAAAAATCCCTCAATCCATTGATTAGAAATTTAAACTACCACTGAATGATCAAGAGCTAAAATACCTATTATTCCAAATAGTTATGACGACCATAATGATGATAGGAAAAATAGTAGTTTCATTACAGAAATTTAAAAGAAAAACCCACAAAAAATGTTGATATATACACATTACAATCTTAGCACATAAACGAACGAAAAAAATCATTATCGAAAAAATAAATATAGAAAGAAAAATGATAAAAATATCGAATTCAAGTTCCCCTGAAACCATGAACACTCAGAAATCCAACAATGTGAATAATGGACGTAAAGAAAAATTTGCTATGAAATCACATATCCTTTCCATGAACTATTACACAAAAGAACAAAGAAATCACGAATATTCAAAATACTAAATTCAAATTTAAACAATAGAAAGAAAACCCAAAAATTCGAACATTGTAAAGAATCAACTAAAGAAAATATGCTAAAAAATTCATACCCTTTCCATGTAAAGACGAATGAAAGAAGAAAGGAATTACAAATATTAAAAGTACCCAATTAAATTGCCACGAAACAAAGACAACCCAGAAAGCCAAACGCTGTAAACAATCAAATTAAAGTGAAATTTGCTTTAAAAAAGAGAATACATTCCGTACCCTTTGACTTCTTGGAGAGATAGAAATAAGCAGCACCCGCACAGATAACAGCTACGGCAACCGCAATGCTCAAACTCTCGATATTGGGTGAATGTAAGAGCTCCATTGATGGGGTATGTGGGTTTTTCTGAATAAGGATGATAACATAGAAGAGTACAGTGGGAAAGCAGGAACAGACGCAAACGGTAGATGCACAGGATCTGGTCTACCGACCCCCCTCTCTCTGCCTTGGATTGCTTGAAGGGCAGCTAAGACTAAGAGAGGAGAGAGTTGCAGTCAAATTACCCAAATGCCATTGTTATGACCCTTGTAAGCAAGGATTAGACACGGAGCACGTAAGTCTAAAGTGAATAGTAAATTAGGATTGGAACTAAGGAGAACACATTCTAGAGAGAGAGAACAGAAGGACAACTGAGAATCAGGTGTACATAGAAATTAATGAAAATAGTAAATTAAATTAAAGTAATGAAATGAAAAATATAATAAAAATAGAAAATAGTAATTAGAAATAGGAAAATTTAATAAAATTATAAATTGTTTAAATTAAGGAATTAGAAAAATAAATCAATATTTTTAAATGAACAAAGAAGAAGAAGTGATTAAACTAATAATAAGAAATAAAATAGATATATTTTTAAACCAAAATACAATATATTTTTTGATCAAAACTTTCATGTTTCGACCGAAAGAGATTGAAACAAACCTGAAAAATTACAAGATGGTATTTTGTTTTGATCTCATGCCGAAATGAAATGTTTCAACCTATTTTGGCAGAAACAAAATAAAATTTACTAGTATTTTTCTAATAGCTAGTGTTTAATAGGTGTATCCCATTATATTAAAAATATAAATGTGAACTATCATAAACTAAGATATTGAGACTAAAAGTGATTGGTCATTCAATCTGAACGTGTCAAAATTGAATATCATTTCACCAATGATTTTAATTTTGTAAGAATGAGAGTGTGAAGGTTCTATTCAAGGTCGAATTCGTCTCAAAGAGTATAAGAAACTCTGAGCTAGCTTCTTTGAGGCTAGGAATGAAGGTTGCTCCAGATATATCAAGCAACTCTATCCCCTCAAGCTTTGAAGTGGGTGTCAAAAGCATGTGCAACAAAAATAGAATATTTCTCTAGTAGGCTCCTTTGTCACTTGTTAACACATGGAAGAAAGAATAATAAAATAGAAACTTAGGCTCCTTCACATGAATTTGGGCGATACAAACAGTAAGTCCTTCTATTCCCCCTTGAAATTTAGAGAAGCAAATAATTACATCTCTGATATGAGAATTATGAGGAAGTCAAAGAGATGTTTGTATCTTTCTACCAAAACTTCTTGGCACCTGAGACTAACCAGTTCACTGGAAAAAGCAGTCATATCTCTTATCCACAACATTTACATGAATCTATTTTCTCTGATTTGTGTAAATAACTAACAAAGAAGGAAGTGGAGTATGTTACAAAGAAAGCAAATCCAAACAAAGCATTTGGGCCCGACGGATTTAATGCTGAGTTCTACAAGGTCTATTGGCCAATCATTGGACCTATGTTATGAATGCTATAGAAGATTTCTTCAATAACTCATGCATGCTTCAAGAAGTGAAAGCCACATTTATCACACTCATTCCAAAGAGGTGAGGGGCAGACCAACCAGACCAATTCAGACCCATTTCCCTCAATGAGATATACAAAATTATCTCAAGAGTGATGGTAAATAGAATGAACTCAATAATGCCTCACATAATTGATCAAGCCCAATCAGCTTTCATCCCAAATAGAGGGTTAGAAAATGCAATCTAGCTGAGCAATGATCTTCTTCATGGCCTTCATCTGGACAAAGGACCTCTAAAAATGTGCCTCAAAGTTGATCTGAAAAAGGTTTTTGACAGTAATTGGGGTTTTCTGTTGTCTACTATGCAATCTATGGGGTTTCCAAATACTTGGACAAATTGGATTAGTGAATGTATTAAAGGTCCCAGATTCTCAATCCTTCTGAATGGTTCTCCTGCTGGGTTTTTTCGCAGAGCACAAAAGGACTTAAATAGGGAGACCCACTATCTCCTTTTTTCTTTACAATCTGTATGGAGTTGTTATCAGCTTCTCTAAATAGATGCATTGAAATCTAAGCATCTCACATTTACTTTTTGCAGATGACTTAATGTTGTTTTGTTCTGCAGACACTATTACAGCAATGAATTTAAGAAAGCTATTTGATCAGTTTTCAGGTTGTCTGGAGTTTCTCTAAACCTGAGTAAAAGTGTTTTTTATTTAGGCTCCTGCACAAACAAAGAGGAGATCTCGAATATATTAGGTATCTCAATTGGATGTCTCCCAGTTAGGTACCTTGGAATGCCTCTCTGTTCATCTAGACTCCATGCTTCTGATTGTGCTTAACTTGTTGAGAAGATTCAATCCTTTGCTGGCATGTTAGAATTGATAAAGTCTACATTGCTCTTGTATCAATGTACTGGTCTAATGCATTTCTTCTTCCCGCTACATTGTATGTATAAAAGACCCTGAAAGACAAAAGAAAATGATCTCTAGAATAATTGAATTACAAAATGAAAATGGAACAAAAACTGGTAGGACAACTCAAAGTATAATAAGACCTATACACATGAACAATATATATAAAATGTTAGATGATTTTGAAGAAGAATCTAAACCAATACCAATAACAGATTTACAAAAAGAAGTTAAAATCTTAAATAACGAAATTAAAGATTTAAAAAGAAATTTAGACCTATATAAAATGAGATCAGAAATCTTAGAAATAAATGCCAACATACCTTTTCAAGACAAAACTGAAAACTCAAATCCTCAAAATGTAGGAAATATAGAAGATACTTTGCTAAATGAATTAACAATAATAACTTATAGAAAATGGCATGTAAAAGTAAATTTAAAACTTGAAGATGGATATAATAAAAAATTAATAGCCCTATTAGATACTGGAGCCGATATAAACTGTATCAATGAAGGAATATTACCCTTAAAATATTTTGAAGAAACTAAATATAGTGTTAATTCTGCTAATGGTAAAGAGATAAAATTGACTTATAAGATTCCTAATGTAACAATCTGTTACATTCTGTAAAAAAGAAAAATGTATTCCAAATATTTTGTTATTTCAAATGAAAGGTATGTCTGAAGACTTAATACTTGGAAATCAATTCTTAAACGAAATAGCACCTTATTTAACAACAAGTGACGGTCTTTTAACAACATCATCAGATGGAACCGAAATAATCTTTAAATTTGTTTCTTAACCTAAAACTAAAACAATAAATACTATAAATAGAATTATCATGCAAAAAGAAACTTTTAGATCTGACCTTTAATCTTCAATAAAAAATTTACAAATTTCTAAATCTATTCAAGAACCCTCCTTCCTAATACAAAAACAACAATTTGAAAAAGAATTAACTACAAAATGTTGTTCTGAACTTCCTCACGCATTTTGGGGGCGTAAAGAGCATATTGTTTCTTTACCATATATAAAAAATTTTAATGAAGCAAAAATTCCAACAAAAGCTAGAGCTGCACAAATGTCTATTGAACAACAAGAAATGTGTAAAAAAGAAATAATGGATTTAAAAAAGAAAAATTTAATTCGTGAAAGTAGCTCTCCCTAGAGCTGTACTGCTTTTTATGTAAATAATGATGCTGAACAAGAAAGAGGAATTCTTCGACTTGTTATAAATTTTAAACCATTGAATAAAGTTTTACAATCAATAAGATTTCCAATCCCGAACATTCAAGATATTCTTCACAGAATTTATAATGGTAGGATATTCTCTAAATTTGATCTGAAATCTGGATTTTGGCAAATTCAAATTAAAGAATAAGATAAATATAAAACAGGTTTATAGTACCTTCTTGACATTATGAATTGAATGTAATGCCTTTTGGTTTAAAAAATGTTCCTTCTGAATTTCAAAGAATAATGACAGAAATATTTAATCCTTTTAGTCAATTTATGCTTGTTTATATAGATGATATTTTAATTTATTTTAAATCTATATCTCAATATTGGAAATATTAAGAAATTTTTAAGAAAACTGTAATTAGAAATGGTCTTGTCCTAAGTCAAAGAAAAATGAAATTGTTTCAAACTGAAATAACTTTGTGGGTTTTAAATTAAAAAATAATACTGTAGAACCTGTTAATTGAATTTAGTGATAAATTTCCTGATGAGATAAAAGATATAAAACAATTACAAAGATTTCTAGGATGCTTAAATTATGTTTCTAACTTTTATAAAAATTTAGCTGAAGATAGAAAAATTCTACAACAAAGGTTAAAAAAGAATCCTCCTGTTTGGAATACTGAATATACAAAAGTTGTTAAAAGAATTAAACAAAAGGTGAAAAATCTTCCTTGCTTAAATTTATCAAATCCTGAAGCTTTTAAAATTGTTCAAATAGATGCCTTAGAAATAGAATATGGCGGAATTTTGTTACAAAAAGAAGATAATCAAGAGAAAATTGTTAGGTTTATTTCTGGAACATGGAATTCAACACAAGCTAATTATTCAACAATAAAAAAGGAACTTTTGGCAATTGTTCTAAGTATTCAAAAATTCCAATTTGACTTACTAAACAAAAGATTTCTGTTAAAAATAGATTGTAAATCTGCCAAAGAAATAATTGAAAAAGATGTTAAAAATTTGACAAACAAGCAGATATTCGCAAGATGGCAAGCCATCCTTAATGTGTTCGATTTTGATATTGAATATGTTAATGGAATAAATAATCCTCTTGCTAACTTTTTATCAAGAGATTTTCTGCAGAAAATGCCAAAGAATTCTACAAAGGACAAAAGATTGCAAGAATATATCTCTACTTTGTAGGGATTGTTGTTTTCCTTCTTCTCCTCAACTTCCTTCTTAAACATCTGATAAAAATTGTTCTCATTGTTATCCTTGTTAAATTCTTCTTTTAAAATACATCCTCATCATAGGCTTTCCAGGCCCTCCTCTCCTTTTCAAAAAGCCCAACAGTTGCAACAAATAATGAATTTTGGTTCTCCTTTTTCTCCTCGACCACCAAGACCAAATGTCTATGAGAAACATGCTTTATGGGGAAATCCTTCTTCTCCAACATCTGTACCTATTGCTCGTCCATCTGGTCCAACATCTAAATTTCAAACAACATTCAATAGATATAATCAGCTTATTTATACTCTTCCTGATGTCTGCCATCTTGAATCAGCCACTCTTCAAGAAATTATCCCATTTGGCTTCTCTCCTGCAAATTATATTCGCACTTCTCATCCTTATCATTTTCATCTGGCCATCCGGATTGAAACCAACAGTTGTGCTCTTGATCACTTTGTGAAGGATCAAGGTCAAAATCGTTTTAAAGGTTATTTTCCAAACAACTGTGAAATTGCTTATTCGAAATTAAAAATTTTGAAAATCATTTCTGAAGAACAATGGGAGCTTCCTCTTTTTCAACACAAGACTATTTCAAAACCTGGTTTTCATGATTTAACTTTTAATTATTGGGATTATATGAATGCTTGAGAAAATGTTTTATTTTATCAAAATTCTGTTTTTCTTCATTCATGGTTTATTTACATAAACGTTGAAAAAATTGACGAAATTCCATTATGGTGGTTTTCAAAATTCTGGACTCCTTTTGGAGCTCAAAAACATGTTCTTCCATTATCCGTAAAACCAACATTTGAAAAATATGTTTCTCTTTTGAAAAATGAAAACAAAAGTCTTTTGAATTCTATAAATCTTGCTTTTGATGACTGGTCAACAATGATGTTTTACGCTTATTTTAATATCCCTTGAATTTGCAAGTGGGTATTTGAAAAAAGAATGGATTTCGCCCCTCCTGTTTTATCAAGAAAAATTAAAGTAAGAAATTAGGAAAAAATTATTTTTCATGAGATTATAGCCTTCGGGGCTGAAATCTGTGAAACATCTGGAACAATTGCAACATCTGCAACAAATGTCATTAAATCTAGTAGTAGTTTTCTAGAAGCACTTAATGCTTCTACAACAAATGTAACAGATGCAACACCTGCTAGGTTAACTTCCCCATTTTCAGAAAAGTCTTTAACATCTCCCTCTTCCTCTTCCCTTTCTCCAAATATTTCGAAAGAATCTCTTGTTACGGCTGATGACATGCTGAAACTCAAAGAAGACTGGATGAAAGAAGTTCTTGCTCAAATTGGAAAATCTGAGCAATCTGAAAAATCTGAAGAATCTTTTGCAACAAAAGTTCAAGTCTTCTTTGCTGAAAATCAATTTGCTGCCTTGTAACGTCTGCCTGAAGATGAGATTGAAGATGAAGAAAAGTCAACACCTGCAAAAGCCAATCCTTTCATCTCTGTTAAAGGAAGAAAGAAAAAGTAGTATACATGTACAAATACAACATTTGTCCGTATTCCGACAAAAGTCTCCAATCATCCGACAACAAATGACATCATCTTTGAAAAATGAACAATCACATAGTGCAAAGATGTCTCTACCGACTGTTGGTAACATCCTGATGCTCAAAGAAAAGATGCTCTCTTTATCTTCTTCCACGTGTTTTCCATTTTCGCCGAAAGATGAAAACAAATGTCAACAAGATTCCTCTTCTTTAGTAGCTTTTAACCAGATGCAAACACATGTCCCTTATCTCTTTCCTTTTGATAATCTTGTAACACCTGCTTTGGAATTCTCTCATGCATCTATAAATGAGACGATCCTGAGAACAAATGGTATCAGAGCCAAGAGCCATCAACTTTGTGCTAACTTGTAATGTCCCTTCTTCTCTTTCAACGACTGTTCTAGTTTGTAATAGTTTACTTCTGCAATAACAACTGTGGAAATTCTGGCGAAATTCTCTGGTATATATGCTCTCTTTTGTTATTATGAATATTAGATTTATTAAATTTAGAAAATATATTTTTAGTACGGTACGTCCTCTCTCTGAGGACCTGAGATTCCCACTCAACCGACTCTCTGAGTCCTCTGACGGGGGCTGGATTAAAAAATATTTACTTTTCTCTATCTTTTTTCGGTTAAAACTGCTTTAATTTCTATCTCCATTAAAGTACTATTCAAGCCTGCAATCTGAACAAGTATTTTGCATAGTATATCTCGTTGTAACTGTGCCAACCGTTACCCGCTTTTGCCTATATTGTTGCCGTGTTAGGCGTTTGTTTTCGGGCTATTTATAGCGTTGGAATATTGGCTTTTGCCTTGATTGTTGCACTTTGTGCTTTTGTTATTGACCGATATTTCTGCAAAACAACTATTCATTTTGCATCTTTAAACAGGAAATAATGAAGAAAACAATTAATAAGTTTTTAAACGAATTAAGAAAAAAGAAAAATAAATCTGATACTGCTTTTACTTCTACTTCTGCAACATATAGAACTGCTAAAGATAGTTTACCATCTAGAGTATCTAATTCTTCTTTTCATACTGATTTTAATCCTGAACCTAGAACACCTGTTTCTACTCAAATGGTAACAATGGACTTAAAAATTTCTGAAGAATTAAATTTTAAAGATGTTGAACAATCAATTCAAAATTGGACAATTCCTAAAATTCCTGCTGAACAAATTTATATAGGATCTTTTGACAATACTTGTGATTTTATAATTCAAACTGTAGAAAGAACATATTCCTCTAAAAATGAAGCTTATTTATTTCTTTTAGAAGATAAAGAAAAAATTGAAAGACTTAAAATGAGATATAATTATCTACATATTTGATTAGTTCAAGTAGCCGTAAAGCCATTAACAAGAAAAGGATTAAACATTTCCTGTTTATCTTTTCTTAGGGACGCCAGACATAATCAATTCGAACATGCTTTATATGCTTTTGCTGAAGGACCAATTTTTTATAACTGCATTCCAGACTTAACAATTTCGTTAACAAGTAAAAATATTCATAAAGCTGTTCAATCAGGAGTTAAAACACAAGGTTTTGATATGGAACCAGGAAGTGAAAATCTAGGAATAATGTATAGAATTTATTTTAAAGCCATGAAAACTTTTAATTCAAACATAGCATATAGTAATCTAGTTAAAAATGAATGTACTCTTTTCCAAACTGATTTTAGAAATAAAGCAATAATTCCTCATAGGCCAACACCTGATAAAATTAAGATAATAAAAGACGGAAAATTAGTTGAATTATGTCTACCAACCCCAAAAATAGAAACAAAAGCCAGCAGTATAATACAACATGATGACAGAACAGTAGAAATAAAATTTGAAGAAGATGATAGTGAAGAAACACCTCTCCTTAGGACACATACTCAAAACCCTCCCATATATAATACTTATCCAAATTTTAATTTTCCACATACAAATCAAGATTATGAACAAGCTAATATTGCTCAACCTATTTATAGAAGAGCAGAATCCCAAAAATTTGAAACAGTTAATTTATCTCCTGAAAATATGTTAGGAATAGGAATGATAAAAGCCGAAAATCTAGAAGATTTGGAAAATGAATTTAAATTAGATGAAGATGTTATAAAATCTGAAATGATGTTTGATTCGAGGATAGATGAATTATTAGAACAATTTGATATTGAGAAAATTAAAAAATTTCAAGAAGCTTGTATAAGAGATTTAAAAATACTAAAGAAACAAATGACTTTTTTCGAATAGTATAATTTTAAAATAAATAAAAATAATCAACAAGGGCAAAAATATTTAAAAATGCTAAAAGAAAAAACAAATGTTTGGACAACTGCTAAAGGAGAAATAAAAAATAGCATTCATCCACCTCAAGAAAATATTAGAATTTCTCAAAATGTAACAGCAACCCCTTATAAAGATGTATCTGCTATAAACAAAAAGGCACAAATAGACCCTGAATTCTTTGCTCACATAATGAATCAAAATAATTTTACAAATGTTTATTTACAAACAATTGCTGAACAAAACACTAGAATAGAACAAAGTTTAGATAAAAAAGAAATTATAAAAGAAAAAATAGAAGAAAATGAATTAGTTATAGAAAAAGGTTTTATTAATACTACAAAAATAAATCCTAATACTATTGTAAAAAAGGAACCTATTAAAGTAAAAACGACAGAACAACCAAGTACTTCTGAAGAAGAATCAATAATGCATTTAACTAAAAAACTAAAAACACTAAATCAACCAACAGTATTGTCACGACCCGATCCCGTACGTGGGCCCGGGGCGCGACTAAATTTTTTTTTTTTACTTAACCTAATGAGTCACTAACTCCTTAAGATACTACTCATTTGAGTCTAATAACCACATGAAATATCCGTGTCCTAAGTATTCCAAACATATTTAGCAAAATAATCCAAACAATTTTCACTCAAATACATGGAAGCAATATATTGAGCACACCAACACACAAATATATTACATGGAAATGCCAAACTTACAGACATAGGTTTTTATGCCACAAGAGGCATATTTATTATCGAAATACATATAAAAGTTCATAGATTCATTTTGTTTCCTTGAGCAGGAAACTACGGGGAACATCCGAGTTTGATTTTCAGCGAGGTACCATAAGTTCCTCCATTCCTCCCTCTAGTTCATATCCTGCAATATAAGGGACATGAGCAATAGCCCAATAGGGAGAGCTCACCATAAAAAAAATCAACATAAAATATTCGTGAAATTAATAACAATGCAGGTTACATGAATGAAATGCAGTCAATGTACTTGACTCATATTTACCATAACGTCCAATATAAACCATAAATAATGCATGTTTCATGAATGCAATTCGGGTAATCCACTTAACCCATTTTCACGCTAGGACTACTTTCTAAGGTGTTTTATAAATTTTTTTACCGGGGTCAGCCCCCATTCAGCAACTTGCAAGTGCATACGGTCTCCGCGACTCGGTCTACTAGCCCATCCAACACCAGCGGTTGATGGCGGTCGACCACGGCTTACTAACACGTCCAACCCAACGGTTCGCAAACGGTGTTCAGCCTAACATCAAAAGGTCTCCACGACCCGGTCTACTAGCACATCCAACACCAGCGGTTGATGGCGGTCGACCTCAGCCTACTAACACGTCCAACCCAATGGTTCGCAAACGGTGTTCGGCTAATCTTAGCAATTATAGCCCAACGGCCAATATCAGATTTTCAAATTTATTATCTTTCACAGATTTAACTTATAAACATAATTCTCACATGCAAATGTCAAATGCATGATAATGCATGATTTCCATTGCCCTCCTTACACAGGGACTTATTTTGAGAGAATCACCAAATTCCAGCCTTAGCCTTCTGTGTATCCACTACTAATATAAGAAATCAATAAAATAATCAATATCACACAAACATATAAAACTGGATTTAATAACACGAATGCCTTCACCTAGTTTTTACCCGACAATTCCCAGACACTCCATGGGTCCATACTGCGTTATAGGCTACAAGTCATCGACTCCCCGACACCATGTAACGCCTACGTTCTAAACAGTTAGAACATTTACATCCCTTACATGTAGGCAGTGTCAAGTCTCGTATTCTGGACCTATATAGCCTTTTCCATCTTTTAATGACCATGGGTCCCATTTCAGTCTAGCGTTAGTGGGTTTAACATATAACACAATACAAGGGTTGGTTCGAGTCCCCTCACCTCTATCCGCAGAGATTATCATACAAATTTGTAAGAATAAAATAATAATATAAATTTCAGGATATTTATTGATTATCTACCCGATCTCATGCATTTTCCAACAAAAATATGATAAGTGTAGTGAGTCTCCTAATTCTTTCTACTCCATTAGATTAAGTCAGCAGTTAGTTGTCAGCCAACCAAAACATCACATCAAAATAAAAATGTAAAGTATTCAGTGCCCAAATCTTTTTACCACCGGGCGACCAAGGTCATCTCAGATGGCCACCGAGGGGCGTCTCCGCTGCGCTACATGTGGAGATTTTCGGCCCAGAGAGTACATTGGGTGACTAAGCGCCCCCTCAGATGGTATCATCGAGTGACTTAAGCATCACTACTGATGAACCACTGGGTGACTAAGTGTCATCTCAAATGGTATCACCGAGCGACTAAGCGCCACTACTGATGATCCACCGGGTGACTAAGCGTCACCTCAAATGGTATCACCGAGCGACTAAGCACCACTACTGATGAACCACCGGGTGACTAAGCGTCACCTCAAATGGTATCACCAAGCGACTAGCGCCACTACAGACGATAGGGTGGCCCAGAGGTTATGATACTGAATTTAAACATACAATGCTTAAAAATAAACACACAATTGTTAAATGGGGTTAATCTTTTCCCCTCTTTTAATTAAAGGCTAAAAGACAAACTTTGAACTTAAAAATGATTTTAAGGGTTAAATTTAAAATTTGGAAGAAAAACCTACCCTCCCTTCATTTTGAAAATTTAAAAATACAATACTAAACTATTGAAATTATTAAAATTAAAAATAAACTTATTTTGATACCTCAGACGCGGTAATCCGTCAATTTTTGACAAAGTTTCAAAAACCCGACGTCGATACGAGGATCCTTCGAATTCGGTTGTTACTGCTACTTATAGCACCGACCGAAGAAAAGGAAAGGTGAAAATGAAAGAAGAAAAAGGGACAAGAAGAAGTTGACTGGTGAAAGAATGAGAAAAAGAGAGAGAAAGGTTGCTGGAAACAAGAGGGACGGTGGTGGTGTTGTTTTTTTTTTTTTTCCTTTCTTTCTTTCTCTCCGTCTTCCCAACCGACGTTTAAATAGGAAGTGGGTTGCCTTGAAAGCCACCCACGTTACCCCCTACACTGTAGCCTAGGCTTTTAGACTTACCTGGATGCTTATCTAGTTTTATATTATTTTATTATTATTTATTTTTCTTTTTTTTTTCTTTTCTTTTACTCGTTGCTTCGCCTGCTCCTCTTACCTGAACGAACACAATTCGTCCAGCGCTTCCCGCCTGCAGCAGCTTCAAAAAAAATTTCATTATTTTATTATTATTATTATTATTATTTTAATTTCTTTCATATCCTTTGTTAAATCTGGGTATTTCGAATTCCCTCTACTTTTAACTAAATAGTTCACTAGGTCAAATATTAAATTATTAATATAGTATTAAATTTTGGATAAGAATTTCAGTCAACAACTCAGTGTTTTAATAAAAAAATACTGATTTGGTAAAATTTCTTAATTTTAAAGTATCTTCTGGAGAAAATTTAATTTTATAATTAGGTAGATTAAATTAATCTGATAAAAACATTCTAAAGGTTTAAAGTGTTCTGGAGTCAAAAACCACTCCATCTAAGTGACAGAGTATTCGACGGCTCACATTTTTCGACGTAAAATAATTATTAAAAACTCGATATTTTGGAAATCTGAAGATAGAAATGGCTCACTTATTTTACAGATTGAACATTAACTTCCTTCGTATATTTTTAGGATTTTATCTTCCCTATCTAAGTGGGATTTTGCCACCTATAAAATTTTAGGTAGTGAAAATAGGTAGAATTAGGTCGAGATTGGCATTCCGTTAAGTTTGGATTTTAAAAATAGTACAAGGTCTTCAATTTGAGATTGAAATAAAATGAAATGACTAAGTTTCCAAAGCAGTCAAGTTTTGACCCTAAAATAATATTATTAATAATCATAACTTATTATTATGCATTTAAAATTTAATTTGAAAGAGTTTTCGGACTCGGATCGAGTCAAACTTAGACTCATTGAAGAGCTCATTCAAAATTCTTCATGATTAACATAACAAAACTTATAATTAATCACTAAAAATATTTAGTTAATTAAAATCTGTCTAAATTAGTCACTAATTTGGGCTGGGGTATCACAAGTATCAATGGTAACAATTGAAACTTTAGAAGAAGATAATGATATTAACCTTAATAAATTAAAATTCAATAATACTTATAACAGAAAATCCAACTTTTTAAAATTTGAAGAACCTCAAACCATAAGTCCTAATTCTTTTGACGGAAGTAGTATTTATGAATGGAATATAGATGGATTATCTGTAGGTCAAAAAATGCAAATTCTTCAAAAAATGCAAATGTATGCTAATATATTAAGAACATCTGGGAAATAATGAATTAGATATTTGTGAACTAATAGTATCAGGTTTTACTGGACAATTAAATGACTGGTGGACAAATTATTTAAATGATGAACAAGTAAGATTAATAAAAGAAAATGTTAAAAAAGATGAAGGTGGAGAAATTTTATACTTAGCAAATGGACAAACTATAAACGATAGCGTAACATGTTTACTCTTTAATATAGAAAATATGATAAACCTGAAACAAGTAAAAGAAAACCAACTTCTAAAGGTAAATGCTACAAATGTGGTAAAACAGGACATTTTGCGAACACATGTTATAAAAATAAAAATCGAAATTATAAAAAAGAAGTTAAAGCTATTTTAGAACAATTAAATGAATTAGTTCTATCTTCAACTGAAAGTGAAAATGAATCTGAAAGTTCTAACTCAAGCTATGAATCAGAGAGTGAATATGAAGAACTTTTGGACAGTGAAATGCCCTGCAAATGCCTCGTGGGGAGTCAAATCTATTCTTTGCATGCGCACAAAGGAAAAAAAATTGTATGATATCATCGGTGATGAGCACAAAACCAACTTCCGGTTTGATAATTGGTTACATGTAGGAAATATATTTGACAAATTTGGATATCGTCCAATCTATAATTTGTCCAAAGGTGAAAATCTATGGGTAGCAAACTTTCTCTCTGATGGAATATGGCATTAATTGATATCAATGCTGAAATGAGTAACATCTTAATCCCTACAGTAAAAGTAGAAGATCAAATTGTATGGATAGCAGAAAAAATGGAAATTTCTCATTAGCTCAGCAAAAAAATATATGCAACCAATCTGGAGAAGTGGTATCCTGGGCTGATTTGGTCTGGTTCAGAAACTATATTCCAAAATTCTCAATTATAGCTTGGAAAGTCTTCTACAAAAGACTGAAAACTAGAAGCTATTTAACAGCTAATGGATTTAACTGCCCAAATTCATGCCTGTTATGCAGCCACCAAACAGAAGACTGTGATTTGGAAAAAACTCCTTCAAAAAATGTGCATCGAAAATGATAACATTCTCCCATTAGAGATGGAAATTCGTAGCAGTAAAAAGATTATCTTGCAAAGTTTGAAGCTTGGAGCATCAGCCTTACAAATGCTTGCAATAAAAAGGCCATGCAGAATCTTAAGCAAACTCTGAATTGCTCAAACTTCGGATTATGTAATCTGTACATGTTTCTTTTTTCTGTATTGTTCTTTCCTTAGTCTGAGTCTCTTTCTGATTAGTTCAGTTTGTTTGTATTTTTCTCCATTTGGGGGTTGTACTGTATCTTTGCTAATCATTCAAAAATAAATAAATAAATAGAATATTTCTCCAAGTTGTTAGAAATCTCTAGCAGTATAGCAGTATCCAAATGGCAACCTGAGATTGACAGAGGAGCATTGCTAACATCAAAGTTATTACATTCTCAATTAACCACAACTCAAGAGAATATTCCATGTTTTTTATCGATATAAAATTGACAAATGGAGATTTTTTGGAGTTTCTTTTTGGAGCATATTTGAGTTCTTGTAACATCCTATCCTTTTCTACAAGTTCTTGCAGAGGGATTCCAAATTCCAAACTTCATTATTTTGTATTTGCTTTTTAGAAGTTCTGTTTATCTGAGTTTTTAGTTGTATTAGACTATGGGGAACAAATGTTTTGTGATTTTTACAATGTATTTTCTTTTATTGTACGTTTCATGATTGATGTGGCCATCCAAAGCCTAGAAGATCAATACGAAGATGACAGGACTCGTTTAGATAATTGATAAATTTGCACTCCAATTCTACCATAGAATCGATGGAGGCAAGAGAAGACCATTCAAGCTTTCTAATGGACCATTTCCATCCAATTATGAGTCCATACGAGTGTGTTATGGATCAAGGCCTATTTTGACATGAGTTGGGCCTTAAAAAGTCACATTTAGAGGTCCATTTGTTGCACACAAGCTGATGTGGTGAATTCCACATCATCTTTTATATCATTACCATGTCATTTCGATGGAGGATGTAATATTACTAACTTAGAAGCAAATGGGTTCATGGAGCTGTTTTGGACCATAAAAACTAAATTAGAAATCATGCAAATAGCATGAGACAGATTTGGGACTAAAAACTAAGCAACAAATTGTCACGCTCCGACCCGATCGGTGGGTCCGGAACGCGACTGATTTTTTTTTTTTTTTTGAAAGGTAAGTAAACTAAACCACAAGCACTCTTACTGGGCCGGATCAACAGTTAGGCCCAGCGGTTACACATCAGCCTGTTAAGTGGATTCAAACATGTACCATATGCCTGCCCCAAAGACAAAGCAAAAACAACACAACAATAACATCCACTCATAATATGATCAAACAGATACCAACATTGATTAATCAATCGTAACATTGTCTCAAATGGCAATATAGCCGATTACAACATTTAAACATAAATTAAGTACCACATCCGGTACTTAATACAAAAACAACGGTTCCTAGAACCAACAGAAAGATCAGGGCATTCCTCTCCGGGGGAATCCCAAAGCACTGCTTTAGCTCAAACGCCCTAAGCCTGAAAGAGAGGGACCTCCTCCTCGGGTTCATCGCCTGAAAGGTGAGTGGTGTGAGCTAACTAGCCCAGTGAAGGATAATTAACAATGCACATTTAGTAAATAGTAAAACAGGTTAGCAACAGTTCATTATCACATGCTTGATAGAAAAATAAGCATAATCTCAAGTAATATATCAACATCATTAAACAACTGCCATTATCCACCGTAACGCCTGCCGACTACACTGAGACCAGTATTAAGTCCCGACACGGTCAAAATACATCCTTACAAGTACATCTCCGGCTCTTAAACTTAGCCGATACTGACACCCTCAAGTCAGCAACTGACGACAGCATGGTCCGCCCATGGTCCAGTAGACATAAACCATCTCTCATATGGCCGATATTGGTTCAATAGCCCAGGTACGTGGAAGCAGTCTTACGTACACATACGGTCAACACCGTAATATCAAATCATCACAGCACTCTTACCATAGTGCATCATGTATAGGCACATGAGTGGGTTCATCAAAACCGAAACCACTCATTGCTCAAAATAACATCTGTTTACAAAATCTGCAGAGTTAAGATCCCTCACCGTGATCGTGTGGTTTCGCGGTCTCTGTCAAACAATATACATGTGCACAATCAATATACATATCAGATACGTACATATACGTAGTATTTGGAAATCACACGTTTTCCCACAAAATATCCAGGGTTCATGAAAATGAGTCTCCTACTTGGTTTCTAGCCTTTTTAAATCATCCACAAGATAATAATATAATAATAAAAAGGGGCTCAGTCCAAACTCATATTGTCTTCTGGGCATTGACCAGATCGACTTATTGAGTGAGGTCTAGATCCTCGGGTCACTTCTCGGTTGTCTTTTGGATATGACCAGAGCTGACATTTTGAGTAGGCCTCGAGGTCACCCAGTGCCCGACTATAGTGCCGGCCTGAAAGTGAATCACTCAGTTCCCGACTAATGTCGGACTGAAAGCGGATACAATAATATTTACACTATAAATAATAAGAGAAAGGGGTTAGTACAGTTTTATTTAACAAGGGGGGTATAAATCATCACATCACATAATCTAACGAAATAATAATTTTTTTTTTGAATAAAATAATAATATTTAATTTTTAATTATTTATTCATTTTTTTTCTTCGATGGGAACCAACATTTGAAATCATAAGCAACCATATTCTCAAATAAAAATATTTTTTTTTTTTGGAATAAAATAATAATATTTAATTATTTAATTATTTATTCTTTTTTTTTCTTCGATGGGAACTACCATTTGAAATCATAAGCAACCATATTCTCAAATAAATTTTTTTTTTTGGGAATAAAATAATAATATTTAATTATTTATTCATTTATTCATTTATTTTATTATTTTATTATTATATTTTCTTTTTCCAATGGGAACCAACCTTTTAAAAGCACCGCAACATTAATATCAAAAAAAATATTTTTATTTTTTATTATTTTTTTTTTCCATTTTTTTTTCTTCTTCTTCCTCTTCTTCTTCCCCGTTCACTGTCTGCAACAGACAGTGAACGGCCGGTGAACAGTAAAATCGAAAATGGAAAATGGGGTATTTTTGGGACTCAGTTTTTACATCTGACCGGTCCGATGGATTCCTCCGGGAGTCCTCTTTTCACAGAAGAGGTTTGGAGCTCTGAAACTCAGTGAGCCATCCGATCTTAACACCGGAAGCTCACTGATACGAGGAACCCTAAAATTTTCCCTAAATTTTTGAAATCGATTTTCTCACTGAAATCAGAGCCAAATTCAAAAATTTTTGATTCAAAACCGATCGAAATTGAAAGGGGAATGCAGTGGTTACCTTGGATTGAGTTTCTGGGCTGAAATCCGGATTTTTTGAAATTTTTTTTCCTCTAAGGTACTGTTACTGAAAAAGGGAAAGGTCGGCCGGATTTTGGCTGAGAAAAAAAAAACTGAGAGAAGGGAGAAGAGAAGATGTTTTGGGAGTTAAAACCGATCGAAGGAGGCCGGTTTATATAGGGTTTTTCGGCCGGGAAATTCGGCACGCGCGATGGGACGCGACGACGGCGAATCGCCGGAAAATCAGCCGAGCACCAGCACGCCCGCACGCTGCTTATGCTGCTACAGTAACCGCATATTTTTGTTTTTTGCAAATCAACCCTTCAAGTTTTTCTAAATTGCAAAAAGGGCCTAGTTTTCATAAAAACTGATTTTTAAACTAAAAGTAATAAATTAAAAACTTAAAAACCTGATCCAACCTTACAGATGGGTTGGGTTTTAAAAATCTTAATCACCATAAAAATTTCAGATTTTAACTCTTATTAAAAACCATTTATTTAAATAAAATTCATATTTTACCCATAATTACTTAATTAAACAAATGTAAAAATAACTAATTTGTAAATCTTATTTTGAAGTGAAATGAAATAACTAGACCATTCTTAAAATGGTCTACCATAAAATACAAATTTCAAATTTTATTTCATTTTCAAAACCCTTTAAAATAATTAATACTCCCTTTCGGGGTTTTGACGGGCGATATTTAAATATTATTTTCTGAAAATAATTTTATTTTAAAATCAGAAATGCAAATCCTTAATTAAGAAAAATATTATTCACCAATAATATTCACAAAATCACACAATTTATAAAAATATACACAACAAGTGGTAAATTACCAAAATGCCCCTCCAGCTCGACGAGCTGAATCACTGAGTTTTCGGGCTCAGATCGGGCCAAACTTGGGCTTTTCTCGAAGCCCTAACCAAAAACCTCAAGATCAACCAGTTAAACAAGATTAACGAGCTAAAACTCGCCTAATCTGGGGCAGGGTATTACACAAATTGGATTAAATTACCATATTCTCCAAGCCCAAATTCACCTGTCGACTATGTTTGGTTTATGCTGTATTTTTTTTTATATTTTTTTAATTTCTTGAGTGATGTAATAAAGCCACATGGCTAAAGTTGATTGGAAAAGTTTGTATTTAGAATTTAGGCTAATAAAGCAAGGGATAGGTGTGCATAGAATGTGCGATTTTTAATTTCTCAATATTTCACAATTGTAGCTCCAAGTGTGAAACCCTTGTCCAGCCGATGTGGGGAGTCCCACATCGGTTAGGAAGGGAGAGACGTGAGGGTGTATAAGAGGCCAAGCCCACTTAACTAGCAAGACGCGTTTTGGGCCGGGTAAGTGGGCCCAGGCCGAAAGGCAAAACCGTGCGGGTTAGCTTTATACGAGGTCCAGAGCGGACAATTTCTTGCTGAGTTGAGCCCTAAGCCCTATATGTGGGTCGGTCATTACAAATGGTATCAGAGCCTCAGCTCAACTCTAGGACTGTGTGGGCCTTTCCTCCTTCCCTGGTTTTGTTGAGTTAAGTCGAGTCGAGCCGAGGGCGGCTCGAGGCTTAGTGAGGGTGATTGTGAAACCTTGTCCAACCGATGTGGGGAGTCCTACATCGGTTAGGAAGGGAGAGAGGTGAGGGTGTATAAGAGGCCAAACCCACTTAACTAGCAATACTCGTTTTGGGCCGGGCCAGGTGGCCCTGGCCCAAAGGCAAAACCGTGCGGGCTAGCTGTGTGCGAGGTCCAGAGCTGATAATTTCTTGCTGAGTTGAGCCCTAAGCCCTGTATGTGGGTCGGGTCGTTACACCAAGAACTCTATATAAGGTGGCTTGGATGTCCCGTGTAGAACATTCGAAGTTGAAGAAGCTTGGAGCTTTTGGAGTCTCTCCTTTGTAGTGAGTCTTGTTTGGATTCTTTTAAAATTTGATTTGACATTAGGTTGAGTTAATTTTAATTTGAAGTGATTGGTTGTGTTGACTGAATCTTGAATTTAAGTAGTCAATTAATACATCATTCCAATACTTAATTAAAATAGGATTCCAAAAATCAATTCTAGTTCGTTAGAAGCTTCTCTTAATATTAATTTGAATGTATATCGGATTCGATTTCCTGCATGCATTAAGTTATTTAATTTGCATTTAATTTATGGATTCAATTAATTGCATAAACCATTGAATTCGAAATTACAATTCCATATTCATGTTGATTTCATTTGAATATCAAATTTCATTAGTGAATTTGTTTAAGAACAAATTATCCTAGTGAAATTTGAACCATCTTTCACTTTTAAAGTGGAAGTGAGAGTCGGGTCTTTTAGAGTTTCTAAATCATATCATAGTTGAGGGTTCTTTGAAGATTGTGAGAATTCTTACATTTCAGACCAACAACCTTCATTAATGATCTTATTAAGTTGAATGGGAAGACCAATGTAGTGACCCAAACATCTCGGATTCTCGGCAGTAGGTGTTACAACTTTTGTGCCGTCGGTTGTTTGTGCTCCCTACAGTATGGTTTTTTCGTTTTAATATTGTTTAGCTGTGTTCTAATTCTTTTTGTTTCTCTTGAGATTTTCATACTTAGTACATCACCCACTCTTTTGTCCAAATCTTCTTCTTTTCCTTGTTCATTAATGGCAACTGCACTGGGACCTCATTCGTTGCTTCTAGTCATGTCTAATTCACTAGAGTTTGGCCTCCATCAGTTCTCCCCCATTGCTCATTGTTTCCCTTCTTGTCAAGCTCGATAATTGTAGAAAATGAAGAAACTGTGTAATGGTTCTCTTTGCTTCATTATTTTTCAAGTGGGAGACCTTTGTATTTATATTCAATGTAAAAGGAGTTACAAATGCATCAATGTAAAAAGGAGTTACAAATACATCAATGTAAAAGGAGTTACAACTATAAGAAACGAGTGATCTTCCTTATTGTGTATAAAGAGAGTATTTATACATAACACAATCCTAAAGCCCAAATAAAGAAAGGACTAAACTATGACTAAACTGTCCCTAAGAATACAATCTATTACATATCTAACACCTGCCCTCAATCTCACGAGGCTATAACGTTAAGCATCGAGAGTTTGCTAATAAGAAACTGAAAGCATGTAATAGTGTGGGACTTCGTGAAGAAGTTAGTCAACTACAGGGTAGAAGTCACAAACGGGAGAAAAATCGTGCCAAGTTGAAGATAATGTCGTACAAAGTGGCAATCCAACTCAATATGTTTGGTACGCTCATGGTCAGTGTTATATGCAATTTGAATAGCACTTTTGTTATCACAATAGATGGGAGTAGGAGCAGAAAGTGAAACTCCCATGTCGTCAAGTAGCCAATGGAACCAAACAATCTTAGCAGCTGTAGAAGCCATAGCTCGATACTCGGCCTCGGCAAATGTACGAGCAACAACATCTTGTTTTTTGCTTCTCCAATAAATGAGATAGCCACTCAGAAAGACACAAAATCTAGTAGTAGATTTGTGATCAGAAGAATCACCTGCTCAGCCAGCATCAGAGAACGCACGTAGCTCCAAGGTAGATGACGAGGGAAGTAACAAACTCTGATGTAAAGTTCTACGAACATACCGTAAAATACGAACAGCAGTGATCCAAATTAAGAAATGAGTGATCTTCCTTATTGTGTACAAAGAGAGTATTTATACATAACACAACCCTAAAGCCCAAATTAAGAAAGGACTAAACTATGATAAACTATCCCTAAGAATACAATCTATTACATATCTAACAACAACAACCATCTAATCTCCCAATCTAATCCCTTGAAGATAGCTGCCATTGAGCATTGATGTCTTTGTTGGGCATTCACACTTGGTTGTGCTTGAAATGTTCAGGGGACTGAGCTAGACTGTTTGGATGTCCGAACAATCTGGTTTGAATACTCTGTGCGAGGGAGTTGGTCGTTCCTTCAGAACGTTGAAACATTAGACTAGGAACTCTGTACCAGTGGTGACTGTGAATCTTCAATAATAATGTCGTGTTGAATTCACCATAAATCATAGGCCTTAGTCTCCTAAGGTTGATCTCTATTCATATAGAACTAGAATTGTTCTAGGCCATCATTCTCTTGAAAAAAATCATTTCTGCACATTCAAGAGCTTGTTGCTCTCAGCTTTCCTGAAAATCGTATAATTCAATCTTCCAGCTTCTCATGCTTTGTTTAGATTTGCTCACCTTGCTTAATTGTGGCAACAAATTCAGCCGTTGTAGAAACAAATACATGAATTGAGGGGTGAAAATTATCAACTTTTCCATTGCTTTGAGGAGCTTGATGCATTTCTTAGAGTAGCATGTTGTTGAGAGCTATGACAAGAGTAGTTGGAATTGCATAGTAAGATGTAACTATGGATAGTGAGCTTTGAGGAGACATGCCACACATAGACATGAGGATTTACCACACAAATCTAATGGGTCTAGCCCACACCTTGGAACCAATGATCACTAGTATAGCTCTACTGAATCTCCTCCGTGTTGGGATTTTTCCCGATTAATCAAACAAATTCAGTAGAAGAAATCAAACAAACACACGGAAATGACAACACGATTTTAACGTGGTTTGGCCCAAGCCTACATTCACGAGCAACAATCGGATAAGTTCCACTAAATCAAAGAAGAATACAAATTACAAATCACTCACTAAAAGTCATCCCTCTCCCTAACAAATACAAATTCATCTCGAGCCAAATTTTCTCTCATCTCTCAAACCCAAAACAAATGGAACCCGAGAGAGGCCTCTCTGCCTGTCTCTCTGCTCACCGGGACTCTGCTTCTGTTTTTCCTTTCATAAAGAATATTGCAACAAAGAAAGAGGAAGAGAGAGACAAAATAATAGAGTTCTAGAAGGGGTTCAGATTCCTAAAATTTAGCTTCGTTAACTGACTCAAATCGAACGAAACTCTAACACTCCTCCTTGTATCCACACTCACTCAAAGGGAAGCACCAACTGAACCACCAATTGATCCATCCTCTAACTTAGTTATGTATCCTCAGCCAATTCTACCTCAAAGCCAACCTTAACCAATTGCAAATGTGTTTTTTTATGATCTTGGTGTCCAGTACTCTTAGAGATTCCGACTAATCTTTAAGGCATGTTGAAACCTCTCAGAGCACCCAACTAATCTTAAGAACATGTTCAAGCCTCCCTAGCCAGTTGCAAATGTTGTAACGTACTTCGTACAACAACCCTCACATCCCACAAAGATAATCCATCCTCCTTAGACTATATCTTCAATCCATTTTCTCAGTTTGTTTCTCCACGTCTGCATAAATTGTCTCCTATGGAACATAACATGGAGGCTTTGATTAATGTGTTACGGGATTAAAGGCTACCGTTACCACTTCAAGGCCCACATACCTTCGGCCCTTTTAACTCTACCTACACTTCCCTGTGTTTGAGATTTTATTGTGTTTTGTATTAGAAGAGTGATCCATTTAGAGGCAGTCTTTAATTGTATTTTCTCATTGTTTTTCTAGCAAAGAATTGAATGTAGATTTATCTATCTAACCCATTGAAGTTGTGGCTATTCTCTATTCTCTCCTTTTGTCTTCTATTTTTCCTCATTCGGTTTGGATTGAACCCATTGATTGTGGTTCAATGAGTTTTGATAAAATATTTTATGAGTACAAAATATCGATTTTTTCTGGCCTGGCCATGTAATTAGGCCTCTAAGTTGACAGTTGAAATGCAGCCCATTTAACTATTTAGACAGAAATAGGCCTGGCCTGAGCATTAAATTTAATGTGGCCCATACATAATGGGTTTGGCTGGCGCTTTTGTAAAGCTATGTCATATGTGACATTAAAATGTGATTAGACTGGAAGTAGATGAAGCGAGCTAGTTACTGGGCCTCACCTAAATTTGCCAACCCATGTTGGAATAAGGTCAGTCCTGCAAAGGTGATTTAGAAATTTGCAATTCTTTGGAAGGTATGATTGTTAGATTTTTGGACATAAGACCCAAGTTCATGGGCTGCTTAATCAAGTGGTCTTGCCCACGTGGCACCACATACTAGATGAACATTGTTGGATTTATGGCTTAAAGCCGGTTTGGGCCTAGGTTGTCAGTTGGGGCCCAGTGGACCCAATCTGTTGTAAGCAATATATATTGTATCTTTTTATATTTTTTTTCTTTGGGACAATGTAAATAGAGAGAAGAAAGAGAGACTGAGAGAAAGGGTGGGTGAAATCCTTGTAACCTAATCGGTAACTTCTTCTTAGTGAAATATTTATACACCCCATGATAGTAGGCAATATTGCCGAACCACATAAAAATTGCGTGCTCTTGCTGTGTTGTTCTTGTGTTTGCTTGTGTTCTTGATTTGTGATTGATTTTGTGTGGGTAGTCAGCACAACAATTGGTATCAGAGTCGAAAGTTCGAACTCGGGTAGAAAATCACAAATCGGGAAGGGATTCCTTAAATTTACTCACTGGCGGCAAAGATAGGTCCCTCGGTGTTGAGAAGCACAGTCGTGCATCTTATCTTCTGCAGTGTGTAGATCGGTGTGCACAGATCCGATCTGTACATATCTGAAAAGGTTTTGAGAAGTTGAGAAGGGCAACACGGTTGGACTTTCATGTAAAATTTCTGTTGAGAGCGATTGCAGGGAAGGAGAAATCTACAAGCAGAAGAAAGGGACAAACAACAGATTCGTTTTCTCTAGGTTATAGAGGAGCGGCAGAAAGGGGCAGCAGACGGAACAGCAGGCCAGCAGTGGACGCAGTACAGCAACAACAAACAGATCAGAATAACTGCTGATTTAGTTCATCGATTGGGATTCCAGTGAGGCAAGCAGGCGACAGCTGAGAGAAAGAAGGTAGCATCGAACTAGTGATTGCAGCTGCAGGTTCTGTGCGCAAAAGTAAAACCCAGTTTTGGGCTTCTCAGTTCAGGCGATTACATAGATCGAAATCACTAGCTTATATCTCATCTTTGTAGATCTGAGAGCTTCTTTGTAGTTTCTTGGTTTTGAGAAACAACTTCGTCTGGTTCCAAGAGTTTCTGGGGTCGAGAATTGTGTGTAAATCGATACAGACCCAAGAGAAGGAGCTCGGGATCGAGCAGAGATGTAATACCCCAGCCCAATTTAGAGATTAATTATGATTAATTAAATAATTTTTATCTGTTATTTATGAATTATTTTTCTCTAATCGTGAAGATTATTAAATAATTTTTCCAACGGATCTAAGTTTGACTCGATCCGAATCCGATAACTCTTTTAATTAAGTTTCAAAGGTATATGGGCAAATTATGAATATAGTAATAATATTATTTTATGTTTAAACCTTAGATGCTATATAAATTCAGTCATTTGATTTATTTTGAACTTCAAATTTTAGGTTATATATTATTTTTAAATTTCGGACCTAATGACATGTCAATCTCGTTATAATTTCGCTAATTTATTTTACCCCTAAGTTTTAAAGTGGTAAAACTCTAATTTGATAGGGTAGAGAAAGTCTTAAAAATATACGGAGATAATCACTACTCAATCTGTATTATAACTAAACCGTTTATTTCTTTACACTCTAAAATAGTGAGTTTTTGATATTTACTTTAAGCCATGAAATATGGGCCGTTGAATATTCTTTCACTTTGAAAATGTGGTTTTTGACTTCAAAATACTTTGAAACTTTAGAATGTTTTTATCGGACAAATTTACTCTATCAAAGTATAAGGTTGGATATTTTCAAAGAGAATCTTGAAAATTAGGAGATATTGTTAAAACGGTGATTTTTAGCAAAAACATTGGGTTATTGACATAGATTTCACTCCAAATTTTAATACCATGCTTAGTTTTTAATACCTGACCTACTGATCCAATTATATCAATTTAGTGAGACCCTGAAATACCCAGATGAAAGAAAGGACATAAATGTAAATAGTAAAAAGAATAAACTAATATTATATTATAAAATAATAATAATAAAATATAAGATAAGTTGCAAACTGTTATAGCTTGTAGGTGTGTTGGACGGTTACAACACCATCAGATGCCTAAGTTAGTGTTGTGATAATTGTAATAATAATTATAATATATATAATAATAAATGCATAATTATCTAAATCTTATGAAGCTAATGAATAGCTTAGGCATTGTGTATGGTTAAAAATCCATACGGTTGCTTATAAATGAGAGTAATGGGAGAAGAAGCAAGAAGGTAAAAAAAAACTCCTCAAAGTCCTCCTGTTTTGCTCTCTCTCTTTCAAAACAGCAAGCGCTCTTTCTCCTATTTTTCTTTTCTTTCCTTTTCTTTCTCTTGCTTTGGTCATACCAGCAGTAGCCAAATTTTGCACTCAAGCAGCCGAACGTTCTGGTTTCCCGTGTTCTTTCAAGGATTTTCAAATTTAGCCAATCTTAGACGGAATTTTGCACCTAAGGTATCAAAATGATTCTATTCTTATTTTTATTAATTCCATAGCAAGTTAGGAGTAGAATAACTTAATATTGGGGTTCAAAAAAATGAGATTTTTTTTAAATTGAGGGAAAATAGATTTCCTTTTAAAATTTAAATTTCACCCTCAAGATTTGTATTATTTTACGTTCAAAATATAGTTTTCGACTATAAGTAAAATCTGAGAAAAGATGAACCTCAGCTGACTATTGTGTGTTTATTTTTCTGCCTTTTGTGTTTAAATTCCTGTACTGTACCCTCAGAGCCAAATTCTCAATACATCTTCATGATCCTTCTTCCAGAAGGCAATACGAGGATAAGGCACTGAGTACTTTTATTACTTTACTGTCTGTAAACCCTCTGGGCCTCTCACAATACGAGAGAAGGCACTAAGTACTTTACATTTTTCATTTTATTGTAATGTTTTAGATGGCTGACAACTAACTTTCTGACATAACGTAAAAGAAGTAGAAAGAGTCTAGGTGACTTATTACACATATCATGTTTTTTTGGAAAATAGCACGGGGTTTGAGAAATTATTATGTGTATATACTGATATATAGAAAATTTATACATTTTACTCTATCTTACAGATTTTCTGTGAAAAACTCAACCGGAGAAGGTGAGGAGACTCGAACCAACACTTGTATTGTGTTATATGTTAAACCCACTAACACTAGATTGAAATGGGACATATGGTCAATTAAAGAGGAAAATGCTATATAGGTCTAGAATACAAGACCTGACACTGCCTACATGTAAGGGATGTAAAATGTTCTAACTGTGTAGAACGTAGGCGTTAAAAATGGTGTTGGAGAATCGAGGACTTGTAGCCTCTAACGCAGTATGGACCCATGGAATATCTGGGAATTGTCGGGTAAAAACTGGGTGAAAACATTCGTGTTATTAAATCCAGTTTTATATGTTTGTGTGATATTGATTATTTTATTGATTTCTTGTATTGGTATTGGATACATTAAATGGTAAGGCTGAAATATGATGGTTCTTTCAGAATAAGTCCTTGTGTAAGGAGGGCACTAGAAATCATGCATTATCACGCATTTGACATTTGCATGTGAAAATTATTATTATAAATTAAATCTGTGGAAGATAATAACTTTATAAAATCTGACATTGGCCGTTGGGTTATAATTGCTGAGATTAGCCGAACACCGTTTGCGAATCGTTGGGTTGGACGTATTAGTAGGCTATGGTCGATCGCCATCAACCGTTGGTGTTGGATAGGCTAGTAGACCGGGTCGTAGAGACCTTATGATGCTAGGCCGAATGCCGTTTGCAAACCTTTGGGTTGGACGTGTTAGTAGGTTGTAGTCAACCGCCATCAGCCATTGGTGTTGAATGGGCTAGTAGACCAAGTCGCGGAGACCTTATGCACTTGCAAGTTGCTAAATGGAGGCTGACCCGATAAAAATTGATAAAACACCTTAAAAAGTGATCCTAAGGTGAAAATAGGTTAAGTGGATTAACTGCATTGCATTCATGAAACATTCATTATTTATTGTTTCATATACTATGTTGGATGTTATGGTGAAAATGAGTTAAGTGGATTAACTGCATTTCATCCAAGGAACATGAATTGTTATTTATTCCATGAATATTATATGTTGGATTTTATGGTGAGCTCTCCTCACTGGGCTAGTAGCTTACGTCCCTTACAATGCAGGGTATGAGCTGGAAGATGGAGTGGAGGAACCAATGGTGCCTCGTTATGAGTCGGAACTTGGGAATTGTCTGTGGTTTCCCGCACGTGGAAACTAAGCGTACCTTTGGCTATTTTGTGTGTTTTTATTATAAATATGCCTCATATAGCATAAGAAACTTATGTCTATAAATTTTAATGTCGTATACATTATATCCTCTATGTTTTCATTCGTAACACTGATGAGATAAATGAAAATATTCGTTGTGTGATATGGGTTTGTATATGGGGACATGTGGTATATGTTTGAATCCATATGTGAAGAGCACGTGTGACATTTTCTATGATCGGATTTTGGTAAACTTGAAGATCCAACCCAGTTATGGCTTTGGGTGATTAGAGTTTATTGTTGAAAAAAAAAAATTAGTCCCGTTCTGGGCCCACATTTGGGTTCTAGACGTGACAAGAGATCAAAGGAAAGAGGGCCCAAATTTGAAGGGTTTTCCTGAGAGCTATCGGTGCATGCAAGTCAGCCCAGAACTGGTTGGGCGGAACTTGATGAAACGCTGTGAACAGAGGAGCAGGAGAGAAACAAACAAAAGCAAATTAGGAAGAGGAACATGATTGTTCCGTGTGCATAGAGCATTATCTGAGGGCAGCGTCTAGATCTCTCTGTTAGCGCTAGATCAGGTTATAGTTGCACAGCAAGAAGGCGGAGGCAACAATGACGGGCGGTTGCAAGGAAGCAACAGGGATTAACAAATGGCCAGAACAGAGCACGACAACTGTGTCTTGGGAATCCAAGAGTTACAGAAATAGTAGGCAACAAGAACGCTGCAGGAAAGGGTTGAAGGTAGGTTTCCTCGTGAGATCGGCTGCATCACAATGGTTACAGGAAGGACTATTCCTTGCAGGATGGTGGAGCGGTCAAAAGGACAGCAAGGCAATGAAGCGACGTCGGAGAGATCTGAGCAGGAAGGTCTGAAAACAGTAGGTCTGTGCAGGCAGTCCTTTACCTATTGTCTGGAGTTCCAGAGAAGGGGGCAGCCAACGCACCACCATTGTAGATCTGATCATCTGCAGATTTGAGTTAGAAAGTAGAGAATGAAGAAGAGCAGATTTGAGTGGCGCGGCTAGCGATGTGAACGCAAGAGTAAAACCCACTTTTGGGGTTTTCATTGCAAGACGCGGTACATGGACTGCAACTGGCAGCAGCAGGAGGTCTGCATCCAGGCCAAGCAGTGCCGAGATCTGAGATCAGAGAAGAGAAATCGGAGAGGTTCAATGGGAAGAACCGCATGCGCAGATCTGTAGAGAGAAAGGAGCAGATTTGCCCAACCATTGTAGATTTGAGATTGAGAGGCAGTAGATACGATTCTCAAGAGTAAGGCTGCAACTCGGGTCGGGTTTTGGCCCGACCCCCATGACCCAACCCAAGAAATCACGCGAGTTGGGTCAAGAATTTCGGGCCAGCGGGTCGGGTTGGGTTGAGAAGATAAAAACCCGCATGAAATTCGGGTCGTACCGGGTTGAGGATTTATAAGTAAACCCGACCCGACCCGGCTAAAATGCGTTCAGAATGCGGGTCGGGTCAGAATTCGGGTTGATTTGGGTTAGAATTCGGGTCGGGTCGGGTTCCAGAGTTCGAGTTGAGAATTCGGGTCTGGTCTAGTTGGGTTTTAAGAAATCCGACCCGCCCGATCCGAGTTGCAGCCCTACTCAAGAGGCAAGCTACAGCCAGCAGCGAGTAGGAGTGCGGTAGCCAGCAGGAGCAGGAGTCAGTTACGCTAGAAACAACTGGAGCAGTGGCTTTGAGATGTGCTACAGTAAAGGCACGTTGGCCACAGAGCCCACATTTAGCTACGGTTGAGAAACGAGTGGAGCTAACTACCTACGGTTATTGAGAAACGAGTGAGGGAGGAATTTTTTTTTTAAAAAAAAAATCTCCCATTTTAGTGATCTGGAGGACCACTTGTTTTGGTGCACCCGAGGGACCATTATTTCAGTTAGTCACGATGGACTACAGATTAGGGTAGTTTGCAAGACCACATTATTGTTTGTGTGGTGATTCGCATGACTACATTTTCAGGTTAACTGCATGATCACAAATTACGATACTCCTCAGTTAAAAAAATCAACGGACAGGATTGAATTGCAATTTCTTGAGTCATCCGGATTCAGAATTGAGATTCGTCTTCGCTTGTGCGTTTATAATGAATAGATCTACCTAGTGACCTGTGTTGATTTGGAAAGAGAGGAAGAAATTGGAGAACGGGAAAAAGACCAGGAAACACATGGTTCATTGTGTTTGGCTTTGTTCTCGGAGCAGAGAGGATTTCATAGGACAAGGGATTGGACCTGATTGTCTGAGATGGTAGACAAAGTGGAGCAACCGGATTTGTGTTGTGGGATTTGCCTATGGCTCTCTTAATTATCTCTCTTTGGAGGAGTCAGGAGTGGTTAGAGCGGTAACAGGAACCTCGGCTGCTATGTTATAGGTGGAGCCCGGTTGGACTGGTCAGTCTTTGACTGGTGAATCATCCCAAGGCATGGGGATGAGTGTCTTACAGAAGATACGGAATTGTAAGTGTTGTACAGCAGGTAGAGATGACAAAAACACAAGACAACAATCTTTATGGTGTCGGGCTTTTTCGCTAAGGTGGAGTTTGTTGGATTTATGGCTCAAAGCCCATTTGGGCCTAGGTTGTCAGTTGGGCCCAGTGGGCCCAATCTATTGTAAACAATATATATTGTATCTTTTTATATTTTTTTTTGGGACAGTGTAAACAGAGAGAAGGAAAAGAGACTGAGAGGAAGGGTGGATAGGATGGGTGAAATCCTTTTAACTTGACTGGTAACTTCTTCTTAGTGAAATCTTTGCACACCCCGTGGATGTAGGCAATGTTGCCGAAACACATAAAAACTGCTTGTTCTTGTGTTTGCTTGTGTTCTTGATTGATGATTGATTTTGTGTGGATAATTAGCACAACATAAACATGTTGTGCAAAATTGGGCAAAGGGGGTCCAAACCTCTCCAACTCAACTCCCATTTGTTACTAGGTCTAATAAAGCCCCAAAAGACGAGGCCTGTCTTTCCCTTATGTCAAATCAGGCAAGTGCCCTTCATCTTGTAGAATTATATAAGAGGAACGCTATGTAGAAGAACTGGGCCAGGGCCAACAGTGGCCTCTTAGCCCTGCACAAGTTTTCTCTCATTATTGGGCCCAATCAAGCCCAGAAATGAGCAGGCCCTTCACGCTTCATCAAAGTTTCAGGTCCGGTTGTGCTCAGTATTTTGGCTCATGCCAGTATCTTGGTAGGATTCATATGGTAATAGAAAGAACACATCCATCCTTTCCACCCGAGCTCTCTACAATGTTTGCTTCATCAGACAATAAAAAGCTACCTTATCTTTGTTTTCGATGTTCATTTCAAGACCCGATAATTAGCTTATGTTCTTGTTGACTTTGTTGGGGCATTCGCGCATCTTCATGTTTTTTTTTAAGTCCAAAATATTCAGGCTTCTTAGAAGACCTGACTAAGTCCTTGAGGTATATGTGGACCTCCCTATCTACACACCGGGTAAAATTAGAAGAAATGACCTTTATATATCGAGAGTGAGACTTGAATCCAGAACTTCTTCTTCATTAGAGAAAAAAATAATTATTTCTTCAAAAGTAACCTGTTCACCAAGGTTTTTTTATCATATATATGTTTTCGACTTTTGTCTATGTCACTTAAGGAGATCCCTTTACCTAGATATTACATAAGGCTTTATTAATAGGCGAACCTTTCTTTCATTTCTTCGTACTTATCATTATCCAATTTTGTAGGCTTCTTTCATTTCCTATACAAAGCTTTGACTAATCCTTGTTGAATCAACAAATCCTTCATCTGCCCACATAGATATAGCTCAACTGGTAATCTCCTGCATCGGAAAGCTGGAGGTGTTAGGTTCGAGCGTCCATGACTTCACTTAGTGTACCCTAAGGGCAATAGGTATCACTCGTAGAGATTTTACGATGGGTTTCACAGAAGTACATGAGATTTGTGTGATTCAATAGTGTGCATACATCTAGATAGAAGCAATTTCACTACATTTGAGAACAAAGTTCTAATCCTCTCTTAAATTTCTCAATAAAAATAGATTTCCATAACCATAGAAATATCTCAAAGATACAATATACAAATGACACAAAGTACAAAACTATCAGAAACCTTTATGCCCTAAAAAAATTCAAATGGGTGGCTTTGCCTAAACCCGCTAAAGGGAGTTATTGTCCCCTTTAACCCTCAGTCAAGATCTAATAGTCCTTGAAAATAATTGGGTTCAATTTTCAATATGATCTCAATAAAATACAAGACATTAACAAAAACAAGTATGAAAAAGACTAAATAATAACATTTGTAAAACTTTGCAACGGATATTGATGAAGGATTGGTAAATTGCATGTCCATATTCATACATAAAGACCCATTAGTAACAAAATATAAATTTAAAGTAAAATATTAAATTGTGGAATATATATTTTATATAGATGAT
Source organism: Chimonanthus salicifolius (assembly GCA_013350335.1). Classification (NCBI taxonomy): domain Eukaryota; kingdom Viridiplantae; phylum Streptophyta; class Magnoliopsida; order Laurales; family Calycanthaceae; genus Chimonanthus; species Chimonanthus salicifolius. The sequence goes on along the minus strand of CM023540.1, from coordinate 17,607,345 downwards.
CTAATTACTTGTTCGAGTTGTTTTTCTTTCCATACATCTAATGAAATTCAAAAGTACATTCTCACTGGAATTTTAAATTCAAGTGTAATGGTTGAAAAGTTTCTTAAATTTCTTGCTACATATATTTGAGAAGATATGATACATTGATACCCTCTTCGTTGATTAATCCAACTCAAAGCTGACATAATAGTTTCTAAGTTCGGGCTGATATTCCAAATCTAACTTATTTTATAAATGTGAATCATGCTAGCATGACACATGAAATATGATAATAGATAGAGGTTCAATTTCAACCATTTGTATCATTTGCGTTAAATTAAATTGTCTAAAATATCTAATAAAATTGATTTTATATTCACATTTTTTTTTTAATTTACTTGTGAAAAATCGTGGAATACCTAGTGTAAAACTCCTATCGGGTGAGCCCATCACCTTTAGAACATATCAAAATTAGATCATGAACGTTTGAACCATTTGATACATCTACAACTTCTCATTTAATAAAGTGTGACTAGCAGATCTATCCATTGCCACACATCATATGAATAAAAAATGACTCGTAAATAGTAGACCTAGGTTCCATTAATAAAATGTTAGAAGCTTAGGTTCGGTACAAACCTACTACCCTCATTGGGTATTTGACTTAATTCAATACTTTCTAAGTAGCAATTTATGTTTCAACTCTTCAACTTCATCTAGATCAAACTTCAATTGACATTTCCGATTTATTTAGTATGATAAAATTCATCTAATTCAATTATTTAATAAATTAGTTATGTTATGTGCATTTTACGTTGCATGGGGTTCTCTATTAATGGTTTTGTGACTATAATAATTACTCAATAAAAAAATCAACTTAAATACCAAATAATATGTTAATAAATTAATTTTTTTAATCATTGTGAAATAATTTACATATTAAATCAGAAATTATTTGTAGAAAGAAAAATCAAGGGAAAATAACCAATTTACAAATTTAAAGAAAGTGACATACAAACTCGAAAAGAAAAAAATATCAAGGTTTGATAAGAACAATCTCAACAAAATCTTGGGTAATCCAACAATTTAATTTCCAACTTGATTTGAAGCCTCCAAAATTTCCTCCCGTAGTTTCTAACCTTGAGTTTCCAAATTGGGTTTTGTGGCCCACAAAGTACCCCATGTGCCCAAATGGGGCTTGTATGCAGCAAATGGGCTTCAATTCACGGGCTTCTTAGGCCCAAAACACCAGGAAATATGCCTTGGTCTATATCTCTCTCGTTTGAGCTCAGAATTGCATGAAACTAGGTCCGTTGGAAAGCTTGTCAAGCCCTCTTCCATCCATCAATTCTTGATTGAAATTGGAGTGCAATTTCATCTATGAAGTCAAATTGGACCCTACCATCTACATTTGGATCTTCACGATTGGTTGTGATTGCCACATCGCCTGCCCACCAATTGACCCAATCCCAACTTATCACATATACCTGACTTAAATGACTATGAACTTGACTCGTGACCTGACCTAACCCAACACAATCCAATTTAATATGAATTGACCTAGATCCTATTTGATCCCACCCAAAATTGATCGCATAATCCCAAACTCAACCTATGACCCAACCTACAACCAATTTGATCTGAACCCAACTTACATAAATAACGTTTCGACTTAATAAATGTGTTGACCTAATTTTCCATACTTAAACAAGTAGAGAGAGAAAAAAAAAAGTTGGGTCACTTGATATAACCCGACAATTTCATGGTGTTCGGTAGAAGTTCCTATCTCTAAACCTAGTATAGTGTTTGTGAGGACTGTGAGAAAGTATAGTCCTTCAACGAAGCAATCTGAAAGCAACATCAAAGAGAAGCTTAGAGGGTCATCCCTCTTCGTGAGATCTGGGACTTAGAGAGGAATGTCTCTCTCAAGTGTAGATAACAGGAGATTCTTTTAACTGAATGGGTCTAGTTTAATAAGTTGCCTCTCGCCTCAAGAAGTATGGACTTCCGGGTTCAAAACCCAATGGCTTAACCTTGGTATGCCTTATAGTTAGTAGGCTCACCTGTAAGGTTTCACGTTGGATATCCCACAATTTTCCACACGTAAATTCAATAAAAGGATGGGCTCAAAGTCTTGAAAGGCTTCTACAACTACAAGCCCTTAATAATGATTAATGAGTGAGGGAGAACTGAAGAATGATATTAAGAAACACCCATCCACATTGATTTTTGTATCGTCATATTCATACTTTTTATGCATTTCCAAAAAATCCGTTGCAGGCATTTTTTTTTTTTTTTTTCATTAGATTATATCACCATTTGAAGATTCTTATAGTGTGATGTTATAATTAGGCTACAATATTCATACGTTTAGTTTGATCATGCCTCATTTTACTTTATCATAGCCTATAAAAGGATCATATCAAACAAACCCTTTAATGGAAAATATTTTCTTACAAAAGCAAAAATCCCAACGCCTACACAAAATCTAATCCTTACTCATTCCTCTTTTTCTCTATCGGCCGTATCAATCGATTGTATGGTTGTATAGTTGATACGGTACGTATTGATAGTTTCTAAGTCGATATATATCAGCCACTTTTTTACTTTTGATTTATCATAGTCAAAGGTATCATCAAAAGATAATCTAATTACCATGTCTTAAACCCGGTAAAGCTCATTATACACATATTCAGTTGCGTAATTGGAGACATGTGGTCATGGCTTCAAACTTATTTCTAGGTCATTTTCTTAATGTAAAAAACCTTTCATTCAAATAGAGTGATGATGATAACAACTATGACTATGTAAGCAAAGTCTCATTGGTAACATTATTTCCTTATTTTTTTTTAGATAACGAGGGTATTCTTGAGGTATTGACCCAATAAGACTAATATTCCGAAGTCCGCACCACATTTGTTTTATTTATTTCCCAATATCCATCAATCTTGACCGGATATTGATCTCCCTCATGAATGAACCCTTGCAAGATAAGAAGAATTGGGTATTCCTATTAATCTTATCACTAGATTTCCCCATCGGCTTCACTTTTCTGTAATGGGGTCACCTACTGGAGGACTATGGATGGGACTGTTCCCTCAATAGACAAGTGAACTAATATAATGGTTGTATGGTCCACGCCATTTAAAGTTCACCAACTCCTAAACCTTATGAGGTCACATTTGCTATTATTTTATGTGATTATTTTGGGTTATGCTCACACATAGATAAAGAAATCTTGCGCTCGACAGGAGGGCCTTCGGCCATAAATTTTAACTGTTTTCTATTATATTCTAGTATGGCCATGAGAGCAATTAAAGTTACTTTGTCTGTTTTTCACGTATACTCCTTAAAACCTTGCTTGAAAATCATTTATGCCAGCTTTTAATCAGAAGCTCTTTGTTTTCTGTAAAAGGGTTCTTAAGAGCATCAACACATGGTTATTAATGGTCACCATGTCCTTTCTAAATTAGGCCCAAGGCACAGAGCAATGGATGCAGTTGGAATTTTCCCTGTATGCACCAAAGTAGCTGATATTTTATAGCTAATGGGTCCGCCTCATGTCCTTTTCCTACACCCATTCTCATTGGATGTATGTAGGAATCTAACACATGAGGTGTTGGGCTGTATTGCCGGCTTGCATTTTCATGCCTCCCCTCAGTGACATCTCAACTCTCACTTGAGTTTGGATGGTTTCTTCTCATTATCTACACACAACAAAACAAGAGCACATAATCAAAGAGAGAGAGAGAGAGAAGGGGGAGAAAATGTCCGATAGGTGGAGTGACCCCATCCATTATAAGTCTTTAGGTTTCCTCTCTCACAATTGATGCGGGACTCTCTTTCGCACCCCAATAATCCCTCCTTCAGATGAGGCTCTCTAGCGGATAGAACGTCTCCAACCATTCTGTTCGGCTAAGGGATCCCTGAGTCCACATGTGATGGCTTAGGGAACCTATCTCTGATACCACTGTTGGGACTGGACTTCCAGCCCAAAAGACTAGCGTGTTTGGTGGAGGGATCCAATTCCTTATAAGTCTTTTGTTTTCACCTCTCACAATCGACGTGGGACTCTCGGTCCACTCCAATAGAAAAGTCATGCTTTTTGAATAGATGATAATCTCTAGACCATGACTTCTCATGGGGTGGAGTCAAAACGAGGTCACATTTACTTGAGTTTGGATGGTTTCTTCTCATTATCCCCAGACAACAAAACAAGAGCACATAATCAAAGAGAGAGAGAGAGAGGAGAAGGGGGAGAAAAGTCATGCTTTTTGAGTAAATGACAATTTCTAGACCATGACTTCTCATGGGATGGGGGTCAAAATACAAAATTCAGAAAATCAATTTCAGATAGTTGAGAAAATGGGTATTATGATGGTGACATGCAATAATAATACTATATAAAAAATCTAAAAAAAAAAATGAAAAAGTTAAAATTATCAACACATGTGCTTCCTAAGTATTTCTAGTTGCTCGACGTCTACTTCATCCCTTCTATTAGTCCATTGATAAGGATGACATGTTACGATCAGAGTCTTAAATGTATGTAAGGTAGGCGGCCGCAGTGATGACAACCAATAATGTTGTTCCAACCACTGTAGATGTCAATTGCATTGATGTTAATTTTCCAATGGTCAAGACAAAGTGCAGCCGTATTAAGGAATGAAATCTTTCTGAAAACTTCAAGTTTGACTGCTTTATAATTTGGTTAGGTCGTTTTAGGAATGAAAATCACCTTAAAAATGAGCAAGTTCAAAAAAATGAACCATTTTTTTTTAACAAATGGGTAAGATTTCATTTAAAGAGGAGAAAAACTCTAAAAATTAAACAAAAATGCACTTAAGCAAAAGCAAAAGAAGAGAAAGCCCACAACCCCCAAATAGGAGACAAAGTAAACCCTATAGAAGGAGAAAGTAGATTATGTTCCATTAATAGACATTTACATGAAGGAGTGTGAAGCTGGAGAAGTTTTTATTGCCAATAAAAGGCCCAATATTAAACTACAACCATTCAAAAAAAAAGACCCACATGAACCAGTGAGGCTAAAACATGATTGCCAATTTCATTCATCCATCTTTAATTGAAATTTATTGGGAAGAGAGGAGGATCTTAGCACAATTACAGCCAAAAATGAACCTTCATTATATGGGCTTCAATTTCATTCCAATACATTAGGAAGAAGATGATGATTTTTTTTTTAATTTATGTGTGGGAAAGGATACCCAGTGTAAAACCTCCATGGGTGGACCCTTACGCCTAAAGCACACCAAGATTAGGCCATGGGGGCTCGAACCCGTGACCTCATGCTTCCAACACATATTTCTAGCACTTATTTCAGAAAAACACATATTTCTAGAACAAGATTTCTAGCACTTATTTCAGAAAAACATATATTTGCCTTTTTTTTATTAGAGATATAAATAATCTTACATGGGCTGCAGAATTTTTGTACATATAATTCCCTGTTGTCCAATTTTGAAGTACTTAATGTACTTTAAAAGTCTGTCAGTGTGCAAGCACAAGTTCCAACTAAATCCACTGCTATAGTTAATGCAAATTCCATGGTACTGTCCAATGTGATGCATGGGTTAATGATTTGATTGTATATTGTCCTTTGGATCTCACAACTCATTGGGAACATTTTATCACTGAGTTCATCAAGAAGGTTTACCATGTCTAGATAGAGATTGGCCCTTGGCTGCAGAGGCAGAAGAAGGACAATCAATTGAAAATGGAAAACAGTCAGCCCAAGTGATCTTATGCTATAGAGTTGAGTAATGAGTTTGTGACCTCATAGATTGATTGCTATTCGCACATGCTTGTCGAAGAAATGCGATCACTAAGGACAAAGGCATTGCATCACCCTTTTTTATGACTTAAGGTGTCCAGGCCTCTTAGGGCATCCAGCTAATGTTTAGGACACGTGCAAGCCTACCTATCCACACATTCGATAACTCTATAGATAATGGCCCTTTGAGGTAAAATGGGAATCGAACTTACGACTCTTGCTTCTTGAAGTGTTTTCTGGCCATTACTCCAACCCCTTTGAATTAAAGGCATTACATCACTTGCATTCAATTATCATTAGACTAATAATGTTTGATTATGAAGAGTAAGTATGGCTCACTATCAAATCATATTTCAGTTTTTCTTCACACTCAAATTGTATTATCATGCCATTGAGGAATCCCTTCATGCTCAAATGTATGGATTTAGGTCAAACAAGTACTCGATGAACCAAAAACAACAGTTTGATGAAACTTCATGTTTAACATTTCTAATCAATTATAGGTTAGGTTAGTAAGGTCGCCAAAAGGCATGAAGCATACAAAGAGATGCTCTTGCTGATGAATATGCTAATAAGAGACCTATAAAACCATCTAGGGAAGGTATTGAATCTTGATAGATAAAAGAAGATTGTTAGAACGGGAAAGTTGTAGATAACAAAATTTCATTAAATTTGTGCACTACTCTGAATCCACATATATTTGAATTTTCAATCTCCAAAAAAATAGAGATTTCTAAGCCTTTGGCAAGCAGAAGATTAAAAGCAAATATATAGTAAGATAGGAGATTTTGAGTTAGAGGAGTACCTTATATAAGCGGATCTCCATCTCCCAGATTTGAATATTAGCTAAAAGCCCACTCTAATGGCCACTAACCTTTAAATCACTCTAACGACAACTAATCTCTCCATTCTCCAATGACAACCAAACTGTAGAATTTTAATCTAAGTAGATTTTCACCTAACCTTGTAAATCATGATCTCTGATATCAGAATCGACTGATTGCCAAACACACCAACAAGCAATCTTAATAGATAAACCTGCTTAATAAGGGGGACTTGTAGACTCATTTGGTCAATCGAATTCTTATTACTACGACTTCCCTATTAACCATTTGGGTGTGCATGTGAAACATAACCACACAAATGTTCTGCATAGACTACTTGTGGTGTCAATCTTAGTTAATTAAATACATTCAATTTCCAATTTTAAAACATAAAGAGCTTCCAAATTATATTTCAAGTAATGGGTGTCTAAGCATTTAAAGGATTTACTTTTGGAAGTATATTTTGTTCATACATTAAAGCCTCTGATTAGGAGAAATTGAAGATTGATTTGGGATTGATTAGGATCTGATGAAGGCTCTTTAGATGACAACATGGTCTTACACAACATTACTCAATTATTATTCATATTAGGAAGACTAACAGTAACTATCCATACATAGTATTGAAGCTAGGACGATCCTAGCCGTCAATTATTTACTCTATACTTTTCGATTCTAGACCACTACCACATGGTATGGTTCCATTGATTCTCTTATATTCTTGCATTTATGACTTAGCAAGCTAGGTACCAAACTAGCAAGTCTACACAGTAAGTTTCAAATAATTTAAGCATCAACTTTAACAAACAATAATCAGTGATTTGAGTTAAATTCATGTATGTAATTGAGATTAAATCTCTCAAATCCCAATCTTTGGGCCCTCTCATTGGTCAAGCATGAATGATGCAGTCCCCTTCTTCTATCTTTTGTATTCTCTTTTCATTTCTGTTTTAGGTAAATATTTAAATTTTGATACTAAATCCACAAATTCCCATTAATAAACAGTTTACTCAATTAAAAACAGAAGTGGATCCAAATTCAAGAATAATAGTTCCACCAGAGATTTCATGTCCAAGTGATAAGATCATCTATCTACATGTCATGCACAACTCATCGAAGGAATGCCAACCACAATTCTACAACCAAGAGCTACTTTTCACAAACACATCTACCCATTGACAATTGACAATTCCAAAAGAAAGCAATATCTTACATGAGAAGCATTTTCCAAGCCTTTATATCCTACTAAAAAGAGTATCAAGCCCTTGTAGTAAACATTTCAATCTATCTCCAAAACCCTGTAAAAAATAAAAATAAAAATAAAAGAGAGAGAGAGAGAGAAGCTAAACCAAATCCTCTCTAGGCCTTTTGCTTGGCCACGACATCATCAAATCCGAAGGCAAACCCATTTAAGATATGAACATCTAAATCTGTTATCACAAATTCACAATCCCAGTACTTAAAAATGAATCCCTAAACAAGACAACGCAAGTGAGATGAGACATACCCAGAAGAATTTTCAATTTTTGTCGTCTATACTCATTTCCGAGTGGTCGAATTCGACGAGCAGTCGCACAATCCGTCGTTCTCGACCTCCCTCTTGTGGAAGTTCCTGTGGCAGTTGCAGGCAGCACACTTAAGGGCTGCGCTTGTGCCTTCTTCTCCAGAGGCCATGAATTCTCTACAACCATCAACAGCATAGCCACCTATATTGGCAGCATGGTTTTTCCTACACTCTCTATATCTGACCCCTTTCTCTTTCTTCCCCAAGGACCCGTTTGAGATCTTCTTCGGGTCTTCTTGGGGCCTCATGTTAGGGTTTTCTTGAACTCTTGTCGATTTGTCGTCGACGGAAGAGCCAGAGCCGTTCTTGGGTCGTCTATTGGTCTGAGAAGAGAGGTGAGTTGAGGAAGAAGAAATGGGCATGGATGGGATTGAGAAAGGAAGATGAAATTGGGTCCTTCTCTTTCTCTTCCAGAGGTAGATTTATATGGAAAAAGCATTGGATTGACGAAGTGGGTTTTCTTGGTGGCCTGTTCAGTAATTAATGATAAAAAAAATGATATTTCTCTCGACATTTTGACGATATTTTCCTTCTTTGCATGTGATACCTAAAGATTTTTAACTTCACTAGTTGTTGCCACTCATCCACTGCTGTATGCCCCACAAGCACACCAATTCAGAATATCCAGAAGCAACCCTAACCATGTTTCTCAAGCTTGCAATCTCTGCCCATGTTCTAATATACAAATGATATTTTCAGCACATGGTTGGCTTCTATCGATTATGCCAATTTCTGAATATAAAATCGTTATGTAATAAATTTAATACTTTTAATAGTTGAACTTATTGTTAAATTAAAAAAGGTCTTTTTTTAAAAGATCAGGTATCCAATCGTCTTAACTGATTCATCCTTGAGTCACGTGTAAACCTCCTAAGCTGCACACGTCGGATACATAACTAAAGGAAATAGCCGGGCTTAATCTCAAGACCTCTCATAAACAAGAGTGGGAATTGGCCATCAAACAAACTCCTCAGAGTTGATTAAAGAAGGCCTTTAAAATGATAAACTTTGAAGATATTTATTTTTTTAATTTATGTGTGGGAAACCGCATGATACCCAGCGTAAAATCCCCACGGATGAGTTCACATTCCCTAGAACACACCAATTTTAGGCCATGGGGACTCGAACTTGTAACCTCCCGCTTCCTGAGGAGGGAGACAACCAGTTGAACTGAAGATATTTAAAAATATCAATGATTTAAATTTTTTTTTTATATTTTATATTCAAATGTAAACCTTTCAGATGAATTTATTCTTACTGATAGATTGTGAGAAAAGTTTGTGCAGCATTAATCAGATTTAGGGTTCAAACTCAGGTGGGTAGGACTGCGTTTTAATAAGTCCAACTCATTTCATGTCAAAATTTATTGAACCCGACCCGATTTGATCCTAATTACTCAACCCAACTTGACCTGAATTTCTCACTAATCGCTATTATTTTATAACTTGGTTCACTTAAGTCACGTCGGGTTAACTTTGAATTTTTCAACCCAATCTAACCTAAATGTCGTACATTTTTTTTTGAAACCTCACCCGACCCAAAATATATAAATACATAATCCAAACTCTCTGATTTCTCGAATTGGGTCATATAGATCGGATTTAAAGCCGACCCAATTTCACCCCCTACTCATATCACTGCATAATAGTTAAGAGTTTCACTCTCACCAAGTTATCTGTAGACTGTAGTATCGCTACTTTGACCATCATAAAAGGAGAGGTAAGTAGGGACCACAAAAGGGTCGAACAGCATGCAGTGGGCCCACACTACCTTGCCAATATAATATATGCTGTGTACGAAAATGATCATTGAATTTTGAGTGGTCTGATCCATTGGGTCTTATTAATTAAGGACCACTTTGTTTTGTTCTGTAGTTGGAACAAGAGATTAATGGTGGAAGGTCTGGTCCTTCATTTCCTTTCAGGTGAAGGTTCCATCATTTCCAATTAATCAGTTTCTACAGACTTAATCACCTATTTTAAAATTAATGTCTAGTTTAATTAAGTTAGACGTACTTAGAGTATTAAATAATTAATTTACTCTATTCAGCACTATCACCAACTTGGACCATGTATGACATGATATTAAATTAGAAACTTAAATGCCTTCATCTTTCATTTATATGTTTAGAAAAATTAAATGGCCCCAGCACAAGCACGTGACAAGTATTAATATAAAAGTTATGGTTATGTGTTAAATGCTTCCTTTTTCTATATTCGTTATGTTTCTCATTCTACATGAATAGTACTATTCAAACTTCTATAAAATTACTCGTCACGGGGTCTCACTTCCTGAAACAAGATGCAACCATCTAAACTACATCCACGTCGATTGCTTTCTACCATTTTTATATTGTATGGTTTGATACATTGATATCTTTCGGCATGGGTGTAAATCAAAATATCTTTTTAAAAATTTTCAGTCTTTATTTCGATTTATTTCGACTGCACAAGACAAAACATGTGCGTTTTGGTTAAAAGATATATATTTTGGGTTTCAGCTTAACAAATATATTTGTTTTCTTTTTATTATCAATTTAATTAATTCTTATTCTTAATTTACTAAAAAAAGTAATTTATTTGTCTAATTCCAATATTTTAATGTAATTTGCTATTTAATTAGTTTTTGTTCTATTTCTGATTACCTTTTTTGGAGTTTTGATTTATTTTTCTTATACCGTAATTTTAGTGTAATTTACTAATTTATTATTTTTATTTATGTCCATAATGTTTCAATTCTTAATATTTCTATTTTCTATTTTTAAAAAGTTGAGAGGCCATATGGTCCCGTTCACCAACAAGTTTTGTCGCTAATCTAGATCGTTGATTTGATGGCTTTCATCATGAATGGCTTTCACACTTGTTTTGAGTCATATACCGGTGTTTTTTAACACTAAGACACCGGCTCGTGGGAAAAATGAAAAATCAGTCTTAATCGATTATATCTTTTTATAATTCCTCTGTCCCTGTAGCGTCCACCTTTTGAAATTTTAAATAGTTCAATTAATTTTTATTCACTTCTTAAAAATCTAAATACTTTTATTAATTTCTAAACATAAAGATACATGTGTATCTTTTTAATTTTGTAAAACGATTGGGCCATCTTTGGATGAATCAATTGAGAGATGTCTAATAAATTTTGTAAATTTTAAGTAAATACTTTTCATTTGACCCATCCAAATATAGGTCTAATAATCTTACAAAATCTAACAAGATAGATATATGTATCTTTGTATTTAGAAATTGATTAACAGTTTAGATCCATTTGAAGTTACCCTTATCATTCCATGTTACTATTGTAGGCTAAAATGGAAAAAAAACACTAAATTCTTATTTCCTCTTGAATTGATGTTTAATATTTAAAATAAAAATGTCTATTTTTTTTAAAAAAAAAAACATTAGAAATATGATTTGCATTGATGAACCTCACATTTATAAAACTCAAGACCACAGTATCCCAGAGATATTGTTATTATTGGTTTTAGTCAATATATATTATATATAATCGATTCAGTCACATATCACTAATTCTACACTGAGATAGTTGTTTATTATCACGATATCTTTAATATTATTATATTTCTATTTTAATGAAATATATTTTTAATTAATATAGTCATATATCATACTTATATTGTTGATCAATGAATCCTGAGAAGTTAGTTTGATGGTCAATTTTACTCTTGTTTATAAGAGGTCTTAGGATCAATCTCTCCTCCACACAAAAAAAGTTACTTGTCATAATTTATACTTAGTGTGTGCAGATAGAGAAATTTCTATATATCCTAAAAATTAGTGAAGTGAAACGTGTGAAAAATTGAAGGGAAACACTTGAATACCATATTCTTAAAAACTGAAAAAGAAAATTGTTGAAGACAGATATTTAATGATTTTAATTCTCTGACGTCAGGTGAGGTGCGTATGGAGACGATAAAAAGGCGAGGAGAAATTAAAGTGTGGGCATGTGAGTTGGGCAGCTGCTCTGCTATCTAAGTTGTAACTAGTGAAAATCCCTTTCTCTCTTTCAGATTTTGCATGGCTTTCTTTTCTGGAAGAGAATCAACGTGGGAATAGAATTTGGAATTTGGAAAGAAGAGGTGGAAAGTAGGCCCCACCTCCTCTTAAAAATGCTGCCTACTTTGCTTGTTCGGGATCTCTCAAATTTAGTGGAATTCCTTGTATTCCCACTAGTCCCACTTTACCACTGGCCATGACTGTTTTTACAAGGAAACCCTTCTCCGTTTCTCCTTTTTATCTTCTGCTACTTCAATTCTCACACTCTTCTCAGAAATTTACAGGAAATTCAGCTTAAAATCCTCAAGTCAATACCCACTGCTTTTAAAGCACATTAACTAAACGGGAGAACATGTAAGCAATTTTAAGTTGGAAATTGATTCTTTGTGAACTATATATTTTTTTTTTCCTTTTACTCCAGTTCAGTGGGCAAACATCCACTTGCAGCCGATTTCTTTACTCCAGTAATTTATTTCTTCTTGTTAAAGACACTTCACGCTGATTTGTGTCTTTAATGGTCTCAGTGAGATCAATGATCAAACATCAAACAACAGATTGTTGAGAATTATTGCAGTACTTATCGAAGAGTAGGGTAGTGGGGTGATCTTGAAATTATGAGAATGGACAAGGGTATTCAGATATCAGACAGTATTTATAAAGGTAGACGAACCAAGTGCCTTACGCGGAGGCTAAACCTAAATGTAAGGCCCACTCCAGTACTTCATCAATTTTTTTTTTTTTAACCATTGGTTAAGTTCATTCAAAAGGGGGAAAACCCTAAGAGATAGCTCAAAATGCAAGCGAGAAATAAAAGGGACTTGCAATGTAAGGCCCATTCAAGTACTTCATCATTGATGACCTCCATAGTGTGAAGAAGTGATGCCATCTTACAATCTCAGCCGTTGAAATGATGTAACTGCTAATACAATATCTTACGAGTATTTGATATTAGAAGGCGTAGAAGGCCAAGTTATACTCGTGAGGATTTGTATGATGGACGTCACGTGTGAGCGAGTCTATATGGGTGCGTGTGAGGCACAACACTAGCAAGCAATCACAGTAGGTGGTCATTAATCTCATATCGGAATGGGACTTATCCAACTTGAGGTTCATAAGTAGGAAGTTAAAATTTATTGTATGGAGCTATTTTTCCAAAGGAAGCTTAAGGAAAACAAAATCATCTAAAAGTATGGGCTAACAAAGTGGACAATATCCATGCAAGTGAGGGGCATATCGTGACAAATGGTATCAGAGCTCATGACAGCTCTAGTTTCGAGATGAGGGGATTGTGATGGACACCATGTGAGGGCAGGTGTATGTGGAAAGGTGCAAGGCACTGGCCATGTCACAAATATTAGAGGTATTTTTAAATTTACCACATTTTTATTGGTAAAATATCATTACCACATTAATAACACATATTTACTGGTACGATGGTAAATTTCCATTAAATTCCCAATAAATCCCTAGTAAAATCGAGTTAAAAACGTGATAAATGGTAATATCTAGATAAATTTACCATAAATTACCGATAAATTCCATATTAAGATTCTTATTTTATTATTATTTTCATTTATTCTATTTTTATTGTTTTTTAAATATAATATTTTTCATGAGATTTTCCCGTTAATATTCTGGTAAAAACCCAAGGATATGATAATATCCCGATATTACCAACCGCCGTTAATATCAAACGGTATTTGTGACCATGGGCACTTGTAGACTACCATGGTAAGTGATCATTAAACTGCAAATAGGCCATTAAAGTGCAAACCATATAATCCTAATTGTTCTATGTATTACACGTCCAAAGTTAAAATTAATTTATTCTTGAAAGTAAGGAGAAACCGTAGTTTTCCCTTCTCTTTCTTTGCCTTTCTTTCATTCTTTTCTCCTTATATTTTCTTATTTTGTGATTATCGAATAAAATATAAAAAAAATCTCAACAAGTGAATCTTTTATTCAAGAGATTCAATATATAAAAGTTGATAAAGCATACGGAAAGTTGAGATATATATAAAAAGAAAAAAGGGATTTTTCTATGGAAATGCCTCAAATATTCGATTTTGTGTTCATATACTTTCAAAAAAAAATTATTGGGCAATGGTGCCTCATACGCCCAGTCAACCATTTTTCAATCCAAATTGTCCCTGTGTAACAAAGGATCTTTTGGAGGAAACATTTTCTTACCACACAGAAATGACAATAGTGAAAGAGAAAAAAATAGAAGGAATAAAATCAATACAGAGATCAAACCACAACATAGAGATTTAAGTGGTTCCTTTTCGGTACGTCCATGGGTTCAACACTGATTCACTATGATCAAAGGCAAGAAATCGAAAGGAAGTCAACTCCAGCTCTCGTTACAGTTTTTGCTCCCCCCCTAAACTTTAGATTGGCCCCAGAACTCTTGAAAAGAGGGGCTTTGCCCCCCCTTTGACCTACAACGAGCTTAGTGCGGAGCTTGACCTGCGACAGTGCAGATCATATCGATAATACATCTCTGATGATCAGGCTTCACAAAATATAACAAGGACAATTCCTACCTTTACACACACAAGTACAACCATGCAGATGACAGTTGTGACTGCCCTTTCAGGAGTATCACCATGCATGGAATAGTGTTTGCTAATTTTACCAACATGTATATGCAATGCTAGTAAAAACTAGAGCTTATGTGCAACGCTATATCTAAGTGAAGACATGAAAGCTATTGTATTCTAGTGGTAAAAGATACGTGTTTCTCATATAAGTGACATGGGCTTGAATCTTGTTGATAGTTTTTTTTTTTTCCATTCTTATCCTTATTTTTATTTTATTTTTTTAAAAAAAGGAGTAATAATTAAGAGGTGTTCTTTTGGCCCAAGCCCGACCTAAATAAACGAACTTCAATAAAGTTTTTTTGTTCGATGGTTCGAGCTCTAGCTTTTAAGTCCATTTATTTTTTAAGTTAAAAAACAATTAATTTCGAGTCAGATGGTCTTTTAAGCCTGACGTTCTTGGGATTAAAAATTAAATGGGTTTAAAAGTCTGAGTCTGACCCATCAAATAAAAATCTTTGTCGAAATCCGTTTATTTATATCGGGGTCGGGTTCAGGATTTTACTTAAAGCCCTTTGAGGCCCATTCAGCTCATACGTAACTATGCTTGGGCTTAAAAGCCTTAGCCCAAACCGTTGAATAAAAAATCTTTTTCCAAGCCATTTTATTTAGATCGGTGTTGGGCTCGAGTTTTTACTTAAAGCCCGTCAAGGCCCGTTGGGCTCTTACACAACTATGTGTTGGGCCTGGTGGGCTAGTATTACCAACGCGCATACACTGTATGACAACGTTTTTTTTTTCAACAAGTCAGGCTTTGGCTTTTAATCCCAAGCACGTTCGGGTTAAAAATAAACGAACCTAAGAGTCTGTCGGACTAGTACTTAACTGTGCATGGGCTTAAAAAATAAACTAGCTTAAAAGCCCGAGTCTGATCCATCAAAAAAAAACTTTAACGAAACTCGTTAATTTCGGTCGGGCTTAAACAAATGAACACCTCTTAATTATTACTTATTTTTTTCAAAAAATGATAAGAATGAAAAATAAGTGCTAGTTATGTGAGAAACAAATACCTTAACCACTAAACTACAATAGTTTTCATGTCTTCAATTGTTGGAACTTGTGGCTCAATTCTACTGAAATTAGGAGTCTAGTTATATGGGACTCCTAATTACATAGGACTCCTAATTACATAGGATTCCTAATTACATTAGGAAACTGCTAAACATAGGACACTGCAATACTGCTATATATTAAAGACGTGGGTTTCATGGGAACCCTGCCGTTCGGCCGAGTGCCTTCCGAGGCCAGAAGGGGCCTCTTGCAGCAAAGGTGTAGTGAGGGAGATAGAGAAAGAAGGAAAATACTAAAAGAGTTCTTGGGATCCAAATATTGTATCTGTATTCTTTTTATCTATAATGAAATCTACACTCTCCCGTGGACGTAGGCCAAGGTTGGGCCGAACCACGTATATCCTGTGTTCTCTGTGTTTATGTCTTCAATTATATATAGTGTTGCATATAAGCGCTAGTTTTTACTAGTGCCCGCATAATTGTGTTGGTCAAACTAGCGCACATTGTTCCGTGCATAGTCATACTGGCAGTTGCAGTTGTCATTTGTGTGCGTGTACTTGTCATTTTGAAAATGCAGCAACTGCTCACATGGGAGCAATTTGGAAAAAAAAATTTAGACTTACAAGGCACCTATACCTGATAATTTTTTTTTTGTGGGTATGCTGATACAAAATAGCAACATTTGAGATATTTTTGTATTAAAATCCCAATACAAAACATGTAAATCGTAATTATTTTTACAATTCAAAAAGAGAAATGTAAAATTGAAGAGATGTATTTAATTTAAAAGAAGAGAACAAATTAGCTCAATGATGAAGATCATTAGGATGTCACTACTGATATCAACACATCAACCACCAATGAATGGATCATCATCTCCACAGGGCGCGACTTACAGACACTCGATTTTTCTGCTTTTACACACTCGTTTTTCAAATTTTATAATGAAATTACCATTCTGCCTGTGCGTTTTTCACTTATTCGAACAAACTGCTAATTCATTTTGACATTCGTTCTAATTAATCATTAATTTGAACGAATGCCCCAAGTATAAAATTAATTCATTCGAACGAATGGGCTGAACAGTGTTCCGCGTTACTATTTAGCCCATTCGTTCAAATGAAGGGATGATTCATTTGAACTGCTGTGCACAATAGTGATTATTTAAATAATAAAATTTCTTTTAAAACTTTAAAGTTATTTTTTAAGCACTGTGTATTTTCAAAATTTCTTAAATTGAATATCCGGACTAATTACAATAACATAAAAATACTTTAAGACTTAAAGGTGTTTTGACACTCCCAAATGCTTAAAACACAGCGTTTTACAAATAAGGGTATCCCTCGACTGTGCCGAAAACACATTTGGGAGTGTTAAAAGACCTTGAAGTCTTAAAGTATTTTTATCAGGTTATCATAATTAGTCCGGATATTCAATTTGAGAAATTTTTGAAATACACAATGCTTAAAAAATAACTTTAAAATTTTAAAGGAGATTTTATTATTTAACTAATTCACTATGCATTACTATAGCATATGGAAGATAGACCGTTATTTTTTAAGCACTGTGTATTTCTAAAATTTATCAAATTGAATATTCGGACTAATTACGATAACCTGATAAAAATATTTTAAGACTTCAAGGTCTTTTAACACTCCCAAATATATTTTCGGCACAGTCGAGGGATACTCTTATTTGTAGAACACTGTGTTTTAAGCATTTGGGAGTGTCAAAAGACCTTAAATTCTTAAAGTATTTTTATCAGGTTATCATAATTAGTCCAGATATTTAATTTGAGAAATTTTGAAAATACACAGTACTAAAAAAATAATTTTAAAGTTTTAAAGAAAATTTTATTATTTAAATAATCATTATTGAGCACAGTGGTTCGAATGAACCATTTTCACCGTTCTAAAACCATTCGTTCATTCAAATGAATAGACTGAATAGTAACGTGGAAAACTGTTCAACTCATTCATTTGAATGAATTAAATTTATATTTAGAACATTAGTTCAAATAAGTGAAAAATGCGAGAACAGAATGATAATTTTATCCTAAGATGTGAAAATGGATGTACAGAGTCACGCCTCTCCACAGTGAATGTTTTATTAATCAAGACAATTCCATAAGATATTTTATATTTTGAGAATTTTAAATTGAATCGGATCTTAAAAAGACAATTACGATCGAACGCACGATTCAACCTCGATCCACTCCAATTCTTATAACAGTAACTCCACTCTCATTGTTTTTCAAGAGTAGGCCCCAATTCTTGGCGGGAAAACGTGTACGGTCAGGAACTGTTCAACTCGATGATTACCCATCGAGGGTGAACCGCAAAAGGTCACAATCAGCTGACACAAAACACAAGAAAATTATACATATTTATATAAAAAAGAGAGGGAGAAAAAAAAAAAGGAGAGGAGAAGAAAACAATAGCAGAAGAGACGGGGTGACCCTACTGCCGTGCTATCTTGCGTGCCGGGCGCATTGTCCCCCCCACTGGTCTGGTGGACCCACTCATAAAGTTTGACATGAAAATGAAATCCCTTCCCTGCTCTGCCTGTCATGATATTGATATTGAAAAATATGTGAACTCCTTGCAAACTCCACTTTCCAGTGATGCCTTACCAATCACCATGTGCCCATCTACACCTTTCATATGGTGGGTCCATAATCCCTACTTAGCATTTTTTTTTAAATAATATTTATTCTTATTTTTATATATTTTAAAGATACTTTAATTATATATTATACTTATAATATATAATTCACAAATTATTTAATTATTTTAGTTTTAGAGATTTTTTTCCAAAAATACTTCAAAAGTTGTAAATTAAGATCAAGGTGCCTTATAAAAATTTATTGGGTCACAGCATCTCGCCTGAAAAAGTGGGGAGTGTGCGGGTTCGAGCTCACATAGTTTAATCTTGGTGTGCCTTGCAGATAGTAAGTTCACCTGTGGAGGTTTCATACTGGGTATCCTGCTGTTTCCCACATGTAAATTCAAATATATATATATATATATATATATATATATATATATATATATATATATATATATTGGGTCACAGCGTCTCGTACATCTAGTTAAACCTTTTTTAGACCAAATTGCTTCAATTTTACAGAGGACTGTACGGATGATAGTTGTGGCTGTCTTTTTAGAAGTGCAGTCATGCACAGAGGACAATCGTGACTTCCGCACTAGTATTATAAATGCAGACGCTTATCACCATTTTAAAACAAAGAAAATTCCAAAGTGACATAAATAAATTGTGAGTTTTTTGTGATTCAATTTAAAATTAAATAATGTATTGATAATGCAATAAAATTGAATGACTTTATAAAATAAAAAAGTTTAAATTGTTTGACATGCAAATTTGAAAAAAAAATAGTCATTTTATTCAAAATAAACTAAATGAATAATTGAATCAAATTATTTTGATTATCTATTTCATATAATTAAATTGAATGCTTAAATATATTTAGAAGAGACTTATTTCTACTGTTTCAAAAAAAAGAAGAGACTTATTTCTTATGATTGATATATCAGCAGTTTATATTTTAATTTAATAAATTGACCTATCAAGTCTCATATGCCATGAAATCCAAAATTAAATATAAAAACATATTACTCAATCATAAACTTAATTTTTTCAGAACTCAATCAAATTTGTTTTATTATATATTTGTTTGACAATTAGAATATAAGTAAAGAAAAATGGGAAATGGTATGAAACTTTTTATGTGATTTACATGATAGCTAAAGATAAGTCTATCATCATAACATAAATGTAAAAAGGAAAATAGTTACAAAGTCTAATACCTATACAACACTCTACTCATATGGTATTTTTAGATATTTGTCAAATAAATATTGATAATTACTTTATTAAATGATTAAGTCAACCTCATATAAATGAGAATTTAGCTTTGATGATGATAATGAATTTGTTAAGGTGCACCAAAATTAAAAGAAATTCTGATTTTACCTTTTTCTCTTGGCAAAAGAGGAAAAGAGAGGAAAGAAATGAAATAAGGGCAAAATTAGAATTTCCTTAAATTTTAGTGAACCATGCGTTTAGTGTAAAAAACACCATTGACCAACTTTTATTTTTCGTAATCAATCCATTACAAAGATCTTTAATTGAGTATGAGACCAAAACAAAATTATCCTAGTCCATTTATAGAAGTCAGTTTTTTTGCCTGGCTTCAAATAGTTTTTCATTTACTAAACTTTTGTATTGAATGTGAGCCACAGCTTTATCCCATGTGGTGAGTCCTTTCAATAGATCTTTTAATCCAAGAGCATGATATCTAAGAAAATTCAAATTGATCCAATCATAAAATTTATATTTTTTAAGCTCCAAAAATGTTAGTTACTCAGGGCACAATCTATTTTTCTGCATGCTTAATTCTATTTAAAAAAGAAGTGATAAGAACAACGATTTCTTTTATTATAAAGGATAATGGACCTATCAGTTTTGTACATGTGTTACCATTCAAATAGTAAAAAAAGTAGAATAGTGTCCCTTATAATAAAAAATCTAATATTCCTATCGTTATTTTATTCAAAAGGGTGGTACTCTCTTTATTAAAACAAAAATATATTACACTTATTATTTAAGTTATACCCTTTTATACAGTCAAATTTATAAGAAAAATTACAATTGGTTAATTTTTCAACAGTTCATTGAGATGCACATCAAATGACTTTACACATCCACATAGGTAGGGCTGAAATCGGGCCAAGCCGGATCAGATTCTTTAAGACTCAACCCGACTCGAGTTACTAATATATTGAACCTAACCCGACCTGACCCGAACTTTTGACTCGAATGTCTTCACCCTACCTGACCCGAATTATAACCCGACTCAAAGTGAAATCCAATCCGACCCGCATTTTGAACCTACTTTAGCCTACTTTTTACCGGGTTGGGTCGAGTAAACTTAAAAATCTCTCAACCCAACCCGACCCGAATTCAATGCGGGTTTCTGACTTCTCAACCCGACCCGACCCGCTGACCCAACCAGTATGATTTTCAAGTCGGGTTGGGTCATGCGGGTTCGGGCCAAAACCCGACCCAAGTTTCACCCCTACACATAGGGTATAAAAAGATATTATTCGAAAGTAAATTTACCATTTCTTTAAAAAAAATTAATGATAATGTACAAATCACTAATCCTAAGTTTCTCAATTAATGAATCTTTACCATTAAACAAGGGGACAGTCACTCATGGAATCTGGGAAACCCTTTTCTCTAAGCCAAACAAGTTATTAGAAATTATTCAATCTGATGACCACTTGCCTTTCCTGATGAGGATGCTTTCATCATTGAGATGAATGTTTTTATGTATGAATATGATATATTGAATAATATTTGGAACAAAGTATGACCTGTGATTTCGCTGTTCAAGGCTTTGAAATTCTATCATAACTTTGTTTTTTTTTTTAATAAAAAGTAGATGCAGCAGCGTGCAAACATTTTAAAAGAATATTGTAGTAAGATAATATTGTTTAAAGAATCTTGCATACTTTGGTTAAAGTTAGATGGTTCACTCTCTTTTTTTTCCCTATTTCATTTATGATGCTTCTCTGGCATTCTTCATGTAGTAAATGGATGATCCAAGTTCACTTGATTACCATAAAAAGTTGCTTATGTAAGCTAGGTCTAACTGATAGGCTTTCTTGTATGTTTATGATCATTTTAGAACTAATAATGATAGGAATAGAAAAGAAAGTCTACCATTTCTATGAAATAAAATATTAAAATGCTTTTCATGATTTCTTTTATAAATAAATAAATAAATATATATATATATATATATATATATATATATATATATATATATATATATATATATATATATATATATATATTTTGAAGATATTTTAAAAGCCCACTAGATAATTCAACAAGGAGTTAATCTCCGAGGCTTGGCCTGACGGTCAAGACGTCCGCCTTATAAAGTGAGCTCTTGAGTTTGATTCATGATTAACTCTTCCAAGCCACTTTTCATGGAGTAACTTCCCATCGACCTAACCTGTATGTAGATTGAGAGATTTACACATGCTCGTAGAATTAGTTTCATCTCGCATGTGGGATAAAGATACCCATCTTCCACCGAAAAAAAAAAAATCGACAAAGGAGCAATTCGTATTATGTGTTCATATTGAATTTTTCATCTCTGCTGCTCGAATGGCCTTTGAACATGATCTTTGGTGGTGCCAGTGAAAGTGAAATTGGAAACAGAATCGAGTCTTTTCACTTGCTAGAATCTGCTTTGAGAGTTTTTCATGGGTTTTTGAATGAATGAGACATGTTTTTGGAAATGGATTGAAACAGTTCAATTCTAGAGTTTTAGGAACATAAATTGATGGGGATGTGCATTTCACTTTCAAAGATCCCTGGCAGATTATTTTCTATTATAAATTGGAAGGTATAAGAGCAAGCCATAGCTTTCATGAAGAGACGACTGCTGCTATCATAGGCTTAAAAAGGTTCTTTGGATCATTTTCACAAGTAAATAAATTATTTTGGGTGAAATCTCCTACTGACAAGGGTAGGGTTTATTCTGTTTTTTGCCAAACATGGCCAGTTTAGATGTTTATCTATATATAAAATCTATTATTGCATAATGAAATTGAATGGAAACTTTGGCAACCCAGTGTAGTTTGATCAACATGCATTGTTCTATTGACATTGCTTTTGCCTTTGGTTTCTTCAAGGTGATGAAGAAAGGTGTGAGTAGAGACATGAGTTGATGTGTAGTGGGGCTGGAGTCAAAGGAAGTGGAGGGTCTATGCAGCTCAACAACCCTACCCTACCCTACCCTACCGTATTGGTGATGTCCAATGTGGAGGATTTGGAATTTGGTTCTAGGAGGGCTGTGAGAGAGCATCTTTGGGGCTAGTAAATACTTTTCTAGGGGTGACATGATTCTAAGAGAGAGTGAAGAAACTAGAAAGCAAGAGAATGTGGAATAAAGGGATGTGAGGAAAAGATGGGCATATCTTTATGCAAGGAAGGACTATCACAAGCAATAGATGAGATGCCGGGTGAAGAACAGAAATGAAACGATAAAGAAATTTGCAATATGTTTACATCACGTTCAACATATAGGGTCACTCTTCATAAGTTTATCTGATGTGTGTGGATAGAGAGGTTTGCACATGACCAAAAGCAGGCGAGTTTTTAAGATAGGGTCCTTATATACTCACAAAAAATAAAATCATACAATTTTTTTTTACAATGTGTGAAACTAAATAAAATATCATAATCAAATTTATAACAAAGTATTATTTAAAATTTATTTTTATTTTGAGATGCAAAATTACTAATTAAATTACTATATTCAAGTTTTTTTAATATTTATTTTTCAATAGATAAGATAACTAATCCATTCAATCTTTCTTGTGACATTGTAGACCGAAAATAAGATTTTATCAGTTTTAACTTTGAAAAACTTATTTCTTCATAGGTAACTGTAACTGGTATAATCAATATTATTGTGTAAGCAATTCATGCATTTGGAAAACAACAATTCATTTTTTTTATATAATTTGGCAATTTATTCTTTTGGTACTGCATCTTTTATCATATTCGAGTATAACACCAATGTAAATTCTCATTTGAAACGAAGATATTATTATTATTTTAATTTTTTTTATATTTTTTAAAAAATTAAAAATTAGAAATTATCTTAATTATAATGATTTATACTTTTATATTACTTCGAATAAAATCTACATTGATCAAATAAATAAAGCTATGTTTTTTCATATCTTCAAATTTTAAAAGCTTTAAATTATATTTAATTCAAAATTATCAACTTAATATAGATTTCTCTTTCTCTTTATTTAGATGATAGATATAGTTTAAAAGATTCTTTATTAATTAAATTTATTATTATTATTATTAAACTCAATAAAATGAGGATTATAATAATAATTATTATGATTGTTACTATCAGTATTTTAATTTTTTAAGAAACTTACGCTTTAAATAGAGTAGAAAAATTATCAAATAGTCAAATGATTTCAAGTAGTATTAATTCAAATTATTGTTATTTTTCATTATTATTATTAAATAACTTGATAAAAAAATTATTATTATTAAATAACTTGATAAAAATTAAAAAAAAATTATTATTAATAACGCAGCCTGGATTTGATCTCGGGTCCCGAACTTACAAAAAGACAAGTCTAACCGATTGTGCAAGAATGAACTTATGCTTTAATTATACATTATTAATTATTTAACATATAGTAAAGGAGCTTATAGATTTGAGGGCCTTATTTATTTGGGGACCATAGGCGACCGCCTACTTCACCTATAGCCAGGGCCAGCCTGCCCAAAAGACTAGTCATGTAATGTCACACACTAAAATTTCGAAATGTAACTTAAATAAAATAAGGACGAAAGCTAAATGTCTAATCAAAAGATAAAGGAATTCTATCGAAATTCGGTAGAGCTTCGTCTCATGATTAGACATAGTTTCTCTCTCTAATTTTATCATATCCCGAAATTTTGGTGTGTGACAGATAAGACGCTTGGATACCTTAATTTTAAAAAAAGAAAAAGAAAAGAAATTTGCAACTAATCCTTGCATTGTCTTTTTAAAAACTGTAGGTCCCAACTTTTGTTGGCCATTACATTAATGATATTAGACAATCGTTGTCATTCCTTTGAATAAAGAGTTTCGTAGCCCAACTTTTGTGTGCTGATTTCCAGCCTCATCTTATGCACATCACCTTGGATTTCCTGCATCATCTAACAATGACTTACAACTGATGAAATAACAATTTTAAATAAATGCAATAGAAGAGGTCCCATCATTTTTACAAATTTTCTTTTTATTTATGATTAAAGTATTTAGGCCTCTTAAAGCACTCGAGTAATCCTCATGCAAACGTCTCTATTTATAAACATTACATAAACTCTATGAAGAGTGGCTTTTTAGGATAGAGTGAGAATTGAACTCAGGACTTTTGCTTCCTAAAACGGGTTCGTGATCATCACTTTAGGCCCTTTGGGTTTTTTACAAAATTTCCCTTGATTGCCCATGTGTCTCAGTAATCTCATGAGCCCAAAATCAATAATCAGACTGTGCAGTTTTAGGTATGAGAAAGAATTCAGTAAAAAGCCAGTATTAGAAGTATTGGACATGCATGCTAAACAGAGCTTTTTTTGTGTAATTCAACAAAAAGAAAAGGAGAAAGAAAAAAAGAAGAATTGTCGCAACTGAGCAAGGCTGTAAATTGCAAAATAAGTAGTATATTTTGGAACCATACCCCATAGGGAAAGAAGAATGAATTGCTTCCTCAAATTTTCTTCAAAGGGCAAGTAGTAGTTTGGACTTTGGACAGAAAGAATAAAACCTAGGGACCCTCTTTCTTCTTTCCCTCAGCCTCTTGTTGACACTCCCTTTTTTTTTTATGGGCATGTCATTTACTTTTACAGTTGGAGGGAGACCTTTTCTTCTTTTACTTTTCTTTTTCAGGGTATTTGAACTAGACATGGAGAACAAAATCTCAGTAACCCTTTTCACTTCCCTTTGCCTCTTTGCATGTTTTCCTCCATTTGTAAGCAAAAAGAGTCCTTTTGTTTTCATCCACAATTGTAGGTATTGGTAAACATTCCTTGCATTTTCTAAAATTTTATTTACTTTATCATCTTTATGTTTATGTATATTTTATATTTTTTTTATTACAATCAAAGGTGTTTAATCATTTTATCCTGACTAATTCTTTGAGGCATATGAAAACCTCTCAATTTGCACATACCGGATAAAACTATGATTAGTGGCCTTGATGTTTCATCATACCTACTGCCTTTAAATGATTTGATAAAAGAATGGATTAAAGCTAATGGGAATGCAGCTAACGATTATTGACCTAATGTTTTATGGGAGTATTATCTGTTGTTTCGTTGAAGTACTGAAACTCTCTTATGGTACTATTTAGATCTAAAGTTTATCATAAATCTCATTACATTCATATATTATCTAAATGTTAAATGCTTTATTGTTCCAATCCTAAAGTAGAAAACACACAATTGATGCCCAACTGAGAAAAAATTCTTAGGAAAGTATCTTGTTCGGAATTTGTTTTCTTGTCTAAGAATTTTCTCATGTCTGTTTCTCACTAACCTAGATATGGAAAACTTGGTTAAGACATAAGTCGAGTTAGAGCTGCAACTACATTTCAAAAACTTGAAATTCGGACTCAATTCGAATCTTATCAAGTTCAGTAAGTCGATTAAGTTTTTCAACTCGACTCGAAAAAGCTTAATTAGACATATTTACTCGCTCGATTCAAAATCTCATCGAGTCAAGTCAACTCAGACTAACTCGCCCAAGTTTTGGAGTAATTAAAATATGGCGACAACTTGAGCGAGCCGTCCATATTTTGGGTTTGCCTAATCTTAGGCCTGAGTTGCAATTAAAGGCTCAACCCCAGACTGGAGATCGAGTTAACCCAAATTACTCAAACTCAAACTGGCCCGGCTTTTGACCTGAGCCTAATTTCAATTTTGAAATGTATATAGGGGCTTATCCACGCTCGGGCTTATTTGGGACTAAAATAGAAATTTTTATAGTACTCTATTAAAATATAAAGTATACATTATATTAATCTTATTTTTATACAAAATATTAATTAAATAAAATTTGATCTTATAAATCAATGCTCAAACTTGGAATTTTGGGCATGCCTAGGCTTCCATGTACTAGTCCCTACTTATCTTGAATTCTGATATGGGCCTACATTTTAAGTCCAAAAAAGAGCTCGACCTAAGCCGTATCAACTTGAATCTATTTTTTTTTTTTTTTTTTTGAGGTTTAAACTTACGTGGGATATGTCAACTTATTCAATAGATGAGTCAGTATGAATCTGATCAAGGTATTTAAGATTTATCTGGTCAAGTCTCTAAAGATTTGCTTCAAAAAAGCATTTCTCCATGGGTCATGATGGAAAAAAAAATTGGACTATTTTCTAGAAAAATTTAGCCTTGAAAATCTACATTTCTAAGGAAAATTTGTACAAACATTGTGAAAAAATCTAGTTTACTTAAGAAAAATCATTTTTTTTCCTAAAAGAAACGGTGTAAATAAACGTATCCCAAGGACACCTTATTGTCTATATCTTCTAGTTTACATACTACATGGAAGCAGGGGTTTAAAAAACGCCCAACCCGATATATCAGCCGATATGCAAATATCGGCCGATAATTTTCTCTCTCCTCCCGATATCGGTATTTTCTCTCTCCTCCGATATCGGAACCGTGAAAAAATCGTGAAGAACCGTGAAAAACCGCAAAAAACAGTGAGAACCCGTGAAAGCCGTAAACCCTGAACCGTAAAAAACCGTGAAGAATAGCGGAAAACCTTTAAAAACCTGCAAAAAACTGTGGAAAACCGTGTAAAAACCGTCAAAAACTGTATTGGTGTTTTTCTTAAAAAAAAATTAAAAAAAAAATTAAATACCGATATTTATAAATATCGGCCGATATTGTGACCGATATTTCCGATACGATATGTATCGGCCGATATTTCAACCTTAGCATGGAAGTATATTCATATGCATACGTTACATATGTTATTGGGATAAATCAGAAAGAAGTTAATGTTGAGATTTTTTTCATATTATTAAGATGATACTACCAAGAAAATGTCACAGAAAATAAATTAAGAAAATATATTAAAATGTATTTAAATGCTTAAAAATGAAAAAAAATATGGAAATTTTAAATAGCTATTATAATAATGTCAGAACATTATAGTGATAGCATCATTAAATATTGTAACATCATCGTTATCATCAGATCATCATAATCATTAGAGTCATTTATTACATTTATTTTGAGTTCACACTATAATTCAGTTTGGAAAACCTTTTTTTATATGAGTCAACTATTTATCTAATGCTCATAGAATGAATGACGTAACTTTGTAGTTGCAATAAAGAGTAAAGAAGTGGTACAAATATCGTATCGGCCGTACATTGGAGATATCGGCGATATCCTCATATATAGTTTTTTTATTAAAAAAATCCAATATCGACTATGGGTCTATGCCGATATTAACCCATATCGGCTGAATATCGGCCAAGATATTGGCCGATATCTCCGATGTATGGCCGATACGATATTTGTACCACTGCTTTAACGAGATATCTGCCAAAATCTCGTTTTAACGAGATTTACACACTTGGAGCCTTAGAGTAAAGTACCATTTTCTTAAAAAATATTATAAGCTTTTCTATTGTGATATTCTCAAATGATGGCCACAGTTGTGAAGAGAGAGACCTACCAGAGTGAGAGTCAAAATTTTGAAGTTGTACTAATTTGTGGACCTCACCTAACCATTAATGTAGAACACAAACCCCCAATTCCCGGAAATTAAACTAATTGGAACTAGCAATGTCCAACCCAAAAGCATTCAACTTTGAATAAAAATTTATAAGATAAGAGTCAAAAGCCTATTATTGGCCATTTTTCTATAAGATAAGATCATTATATTCTATTATTTTAAGTGGCTTAGGCAAAATCAGTTGTTAGTGTGGTACTAAAAGTCAGTCAGTTTCAAAATTGTGAGGTACCTACCATGAATTGATTTGATAACAAGAAAAGCATCCATTACATTAGTATTGGGACACCCACTTTATCATTCACACCTAAAAGTTGATAGTGAAATCGTATCCAAGGACCACATATTATGTGACTTCATGTTAAAATCTTTCTATTAGCAATGGAGATGACAAGAACATATCTAATCAGGTCATTTTGGTCTTCAAATGCTTTCCATTCTTTCTGATTTTCATTACTTTAAGTGAGCACGTTAGGTAAACCACTGTTTTACCAACTACCCATAAATTTTTTTTTTTGAATTTATGTGTAGGAAATTGTAGGACACCCATGCACACCAAGGCTTAATTTACTTATCAATAATTTTCGTTTGATTCAACATCTTAGTTCATTTAAAATTCATGGTTGAACTTGAGGTGTATATTGTGCGAACCTAAAAGATTTTTAGTCATTGTGTAAACATAAGATGTAGATCTTACATCGTGAAGACATGCAATCAGTCCTAGAGAATTTTTGTGACCCCCAAGGAGAGAAGAGTTATTAGAGAGGGGGAGCCCCTCCTCAAGCACGAGGCCTTTTGGGCCGGGTCAAAATGAAAACCTTGAAGGTTGGATCGGTCAACAGAGTACTGGGCTGTACCGAGGGTCTAAAGAGGACAATATCATACTTAGAGAGTCAGATCGTTACAATTTCAACCCCTTTTGTTAAATGGATCATAATTTTAAGGGCTGTTGATGGACAATGTGGTCTTGCAAATCTCTTTGGTCTCATGGGAAAGGAAAGCTACGAAATTCCAGCTTTATTTGGAAAATGGGTTGGGCCTGAGAATTCTGGATGAAGTCCATGCCAGGGCCATTTGTAATCTTTTGCTTAAGATTATTTCCGATCCTCATTTGTAATTACTAGACTGGGCAAGAACTGAGACTTGGTTCTGGACCTGATTAAGTAACAGGGCTGTTACTTCCAGGCCAGGCTTAATACATTGAAACCCTTGCTTATTTCCAATAATTAGCCCTAAAACTAATAATCTATTTTCATGCTCCGGTAGATAGTGTGTAGAGTGTAGAGAAATAAATACAAAAGCACATAGTTTTGAAGTTAATCATACCAGTCTAGTCACATTTTTAACTCTTCCTCAAATCATACAAAACTGCCTAGGATAGGATGTTTGGTAAGATATGCCAGCGAGGCCCAGCCCATTTTTAATCGAGTCTGAACATATGGTCCCTCCAACGGGTCTTCTTCGTGAGTTTGTATACCCAATCATTCGGCAGGACTCGGGCCTATTCATTTTTGTGGTCATTGTGGTGCCGAACTGTGAAAAGAAGTTGGGACAAACCTGGGTTGGGCTTTTAAGTTCATTCATTAATCGCACGCCCAGATTCAAGAATAAAAAGTTCTAGTGCAAGACTGGCCCATGACTATGTATTACAAGACTAAGACTCGAGCTCTAAAGCTACTTACAACCCACATTCATATTATTAAAACTCAAATTGAACCATCTGATCCAAAAATAATTCACAAGTGCAAATTATTTATGAAGGCAAACTGAGCCCGTAATCAAATAATTGAAGACAAAATCCATTTGAAAGGATCAGCTTGCTGGCCATTGGTCAACCCAACACATTGATTTCCCTAGATGAAATTGCTTGGACTTCAGTATGCGTTTGTGCGCAACTATTTTTCATAGAAATTGATTTCCTCAATGATCTATATCTCCAGAGAAATTCATTGATTTTGTTTTCCATAGATATTAATTTTTTTTTTAATTTGGTGTGATAAGAGGTTTTTATAATGATTCATAAATAAACTTTTTATATTGTTAGGTTGGAGAGGCATAGATTATAACTCGATTATAGCTAATTTTAGATGATGATAATTATAATTATCATAATAATTGAATAATAATAACAATAACAATAATATACATTACATAGTTGATTCGACCTATATGTTACTTAAAATGATAATACTATGTAAGGAGTATAATTGGTTTAGATCTTAGCCTAGCAAATCTCAATTTAATCTCAAAATTCATAAGCTACGTCGGATTAAGTTGGTTCATTGATCGAGCAGTGGATATGCATGGAATTTGGATTGGTTTTAGTTATGAGTTGAGTAATAGATTATAAATGTTATGTTTGGTTAGGTTCGACCATCAAGAAGGTTTAAAATCATGGATTTGTTCATAATTTTAGTTAAGTTGTCCCTAAGATAAGGGTTAGATTGTTTGGGTCATGAATAGGCCTGGCAAAATTTGACCCGACATAATTATCAGAACTGAATTCGAGTATTTTAAATGGGGTATGGGTTTAAAGTTTTATGACTCAAACCAACTAATCCATATAATAAACAAGTAATTAATTGAGAGTTATTTACTCAATCCAAAACTGACACGACCTAACTAACATATTGTCAAGTTTACCTTGAACTAGACTTGACAAAATTTAACTTGATCCGATTACCCGAACCTAACCTGAGCAATTTAAATGGGTATGAGTTTAAAATTATGTGACTCAAACACGATATAGACCCAGAGCGACTAACTCATTTAATAAACAAGTAATAGATTGAAGGTTGTTGGTCCAAACCTGAATAAGAACCAACCCAAAACTGATCTGACCCAGCCCGACTCATTGCCAGATCCATTCATGGATAGGCCTGTCTACAGGCCAGGCTTTGTAAAAAAAAACCCGCGCTTTGATGTTCATCAAGTACTAGTCCTATAATATGGAGATTGAGCCAGGAGAGAGAATCTCAAAAGCTTGAAAAGGGGGGAAAGAAGAAACATTAGTGCATGTGAGTTGATAGTGGACCATGGTGGCCCAAATGAGGAATAAGATTGACAAAGAGGGTTAGATCAATCTGGTCACTGGCCCATTGGCTTATGGGAACTAAATGTTGAACTTGCCACTACGACCATGTTTGATTGCAAGAATAAGTGGGTACATAATAGAATGTAATGGAGCTTGACACCAGAAGAGAAGCTGAAGTACAAAAATTGTCTTCTAAACTTTTTGTCCAAACCTTGCAAGACATCAAAAATTGTCTTCTAAACTTTTTGTCCAAACCTTGCAAGACATCCAAGTGCTTCATGGGCATCTCTTGAAAGAATTACACGTACCATTATAATGGAGCTAGACCTAGGGAACCATCTTTCTTGATTGGAAGCTCAAAAAGGGAAAAGAGGATCACTATAATTCCCTCCATATCCTGGTCCAATCTTAGAACTTTAGAGCATGCTAAAGAGAATGAATCATTAGGAAATTGAGCCCAACACACCTAGGTTGAATCTGATTATCGTTTAGGACCTTGATATTTCTCAAGAAGTTATCAAGGGGGTAGATATAAAGCTACCTATGAGCCCATTTATCTCCTAATTCCATCCCAAGTACTTAGGGCTGCAACTCGGGTCGGGTTTTGGCCCAACCTGCATGACCCGATGTGAGAAATCATGCGGGTCGGGTAGAGAATTTTGGGTCAGCGGGTCGGGTCGGATTGAGAATATAAAAACCCGTATGAAATTTGGGTCAGGTTGGGTTGAAGATTTTACAAATTAACCCGATCCGGCTAAAATTAGACTAAAATGGTTTCAGAATTTGGGTTAGAATTTGGGTCAGATTGTGAAGTTCAGGTTGAGAATTCGAGTCGGATCGGGTTACATATATATCAACTCGAGTTGAGTTGGGCTTTAAGGAACCCGACCCGCCCTATCCAACTTGCAGCCCTACAAGTACTCAACATAACACTCCTTTCAGCATGCTCTTAGTAAAGGCCCTAAATACATGGGCCTCTCCTATGCAATCAAGTTTTCATCATGAAGGTCAAATTCACAATAAAAGACGAGTTGGTCACCATCAATTGTTTGCACTTGCCTTGTTCTTGCAATCGAGGTCATCTTTACATTTAGAGTATTGATCAAAAATCAAAACTCAAAAGTATATTTCATGGAAGCATCTAGAAGAAGCCCATCATTTGAGTCTACGACCACATCCAGGAAAAGTGTGACTAAAAGAGCCTTGGGTATTGGTGAAGAACCTACCAAAAATAGGGCTCTTCCTCAACCTAAATTCGACTAGAAACCCGTCCAAATAAAATATGTTTAACACATATACCAGCTTACAAAGCTAGGCTCGGGCTAAGTAATTGAGTCTTATATAAATGGTCAGGCTTAGGCTTTTTACAAGAAGCCCGTAAAAGCTGATGAGACTTTTCAGTCATTTAACCATTATAAGTGTGTATATTTTGCATCTGTCCCATTTTTCCTTCTAATATATATATATATATTAAAATTTCTAGAATCTGAAATTTCATATTAAAGTGTATACGCTGATCAAAATCACAAGGTTTCTTTAAAAATCACTAACACAAGAATGCCCAGTGACAATTATGATCAAGTGGCTAAAAGCTGGAATTTGTGTTTAAATTTGTTCCATTTATAGCTCACCATATCTACTTTTAATTTAATTGAATGTTTGGATTTAAATGAACTACATGACATGGTCGGCCTCAATCACTTTAGATTCCAGTCCATTCTTTTTTTATATTAAAGCAACCATTTAATCTTTCATTGGAAGATATGGTCGTCATCATGTTATGTGACAAATTAGCTAATTGATTTCTAAGTAAGTAGAGGGAAAATGGTTCTTTCCACTTTAAATTAGAACAGCCAACTTGAGCGGTATGGGACAAAATCCCCCTTTCACACAATCAGTGTATTAAAATCTACCCTCTTAAATGAAAATTGTCCTCGGTTCTCTCACTCCACAGCCACAAAGAGTTGAACAGTTCTTTGATATTATTTATAACAACACATTTTTCTAACACAATATTTTCTACTTTGGACTTGAA
Organism: Chimonanthus salicifolius; assembly: GCA_013350335.1. Taxonomy (NCBI): domain Eukaryota; kingdom Viridiplantae; phylum Streptophyta; class Magnoliopsida; order Laurales; family Calycanthaceae; genus Chimonanthus; species Chimonanthus salicifolius. The sequence continues at coordinate 17,574,125 of CM023540.1, read as the reverse complement.
AATTCTTACGAATTTACATTTGGGCAAAGAGTCACCCTTGGACCCAAAAGACTTCATTTCCGTTTGAATGAGGGGTAAATTTTGTAGGGGTTACCCTTGAACAGAGGTTACCCTTATGCGGGTGTTATTATTATCTTGTTTGGTAATTATAATAGTAAAGTTAAAACTTACCTAAGAAGTTTAGATTATTAAAAAAATCCATGGCAGCCATTGTGGATGCAGATGACTGAACCATGTTGATAGAACGACCTTCGCTTTAAACTTTACGAGTCAACTTTAATCTTCGAATAATTTTATCTTTGATTGCTCATTAATTTATTATCATCAATATCTTTGTTATCGCTATCGTCATCATTATCAATACTTTAGTTAAATGGAAAATTTTAAGAGAGATTTTATTATTCAATTATTGTGATATGTAAATAATTTGATTCAATACAAACTCTAATCATTATTGTCACTGTGTGCTAAATGAAATAAAAATTCTATTATAAAATATAGAATGAATTTTTTTGAGATAAAAAATCATTTAAAATTATTAAATTTTGAAGAATTTAAAAATATAACTTTATGAATTCAATTGTAATCTCTCTTAGACTATGCAATTTCTTTTAAATTTAAGTCATTAAATATTAAAGTTATATTTTAAAATATCGTAGCTCCACGAAGATAAAGAGGGGCTAAAGAGGAATAAGGTTTCCTGTAAATCCTTTGCTTCGCGGAGGGTTTTCATATATCATATGTGAGGGGTAATTTTTTTATTTTTTACCCCTATCCCACTTATCAAACAAGGATAAAGAGAGAACCCTTCATCTAAACACAACCCTACTTATTATTTCTTAGGGAAAATCTTTTTAATTTATCCTAGAGAGCAATATCCACACATTTTTTAATAAATTTCTTATTGATGCCACATTAGGTACTAATCATATCTAAGTATGTATTTTGTACTTATAAATTATTTGATTAAATTCATGAATCATGCTCACGAACCATATCTTATTTCAATTTTTATCTGATTTATGATTCACTATAATGAAATCTATTGTCAAATCCAATAGAATTTATTGCATTATCTAAATGTCAATTTGGGTCTAATTATAGTTGGCTGCTTTCTACTCATACACTGTTTAATAAAATTTTGATTTTCTAAAAATTTATGATAATGAATACACCCTTAATTTATATTGTGTTATCTAAAATTTTAAGTATTTATCATTTTAAATCGATTGGAAATGACTTTTTAATTGATGGAAGACTACTTTGTTGCATGTATTGCAATATGCTCGATCTTATTTTTAAAATTTTGGTGCTTGAATAATTATATTGGATTTACATAATATAAAAGTTATCAATATAATTTTAAACTAAAAATATATAAATAAACTACTGTAAAGCAATGATTAAAATTATAACCATCCAATTAGCAGAGTACTAAATATATTAAATAAAAAATAGTAATTGATAGAAGCAAAATGGCCTGAAAAGATCTTTCGTTGGAGGCCCGCTTCAATAGAACGATCCGAATCATGCGCATGTGGAGGAACTCTTTTGCAGAGAAGGAGCAAAAATTTCCAATCAATAATTTTATACTTCCCTTTCTTCATATCTTACCATGACAAAAAGGTAAAGATTTTCAGATATATTTCTTTCCTTTCTTTTATCATTGCTTTCTCATCATTCAATTTTCTTTTTACTTTTTTTGATCTGTATTCTTTGATGGGCTATTGATTTTTGATCTGTAGATTACTTGTCTGTTTATGGGTTCTTGCATTGGATCCAAAGATCACACTCGTGAAATTTGATCGTGTCTCGTTTCTCCTGAGATGGAGATGAGTTGCTCGAAGTGAGATTTCTTTTGGCGTTCTTAACCCAAGTTGATTCACTATTTTTTTTTTTCTTATCGTGTTAGTTTTTGGTCAAGTTATTTGATTTTGGGATAGAAAGAATGATCTTTTGTAGTTAATTTTTGTATGTTTGGATTCCGCAATGGCGGCCGATAGGAACACACATTCCCATGGGCATGTATCTAGATACTGTCTGTTTTTCATGTTCGCAATTGGGGCATTCTTGTTCGTGTTTTCTTGGTTCTTCTTCCTGCGTTCCACTGGCCAACCACATTTCATCGACCACAACTTGTTGCCCAATTCAATAATTTTTGCTGTGACTGACAATGAGAGTTCCCCGTCCCGAGATCATAACCATGTTCGGCCATTAGCTGCTGAATCCTTATTCCCAGTTGAAGATAGGTCCGACGAATTAGAGAAATGCAGTCAGGACAAAGCAGTCTTGAAAGTTTACATGTATGATTTGCCTCCTGATTTCCATTTCGGTCTCTTGGATTGGAAAGGAAAGAAGATTGGTGTCTGGCCGGATCTTCGCTCCGTAGTCCCCAGTTATCCTGGTGGTTTGAATCTCCAACATAGCATAGAGTACTGGCTTACATTGGATCTTCTATCTTCGACATTACCTGATAGACCTGGCCCCTGCAGTGCTATAAGAGTTGAGAACGCTAGGGATGCTGACATTGTATTTGTGCCGTTCTTTTCATCATTGAGTTACAATAGGCATTCTAAGGTAGGGAAAAACCAGAAGAAGAGCAGAAACAACTTGCTACAAGAAAAGTTGGTGGAGTTTTTGGGTGCTCAAGAGGAATGGAAGAGATCTGGTGGACGGGATCATGTCATTTTGGCCCATCATCCGAATAGTATGTTGGACGCAAGGATGAAGTTGTGGCCTGCCATGTTCGTTCTCTCAGATTTTGGAAGGTATCCTCCAAATATTGCCAATGTGGAGAAGGATGTCATTGCACCATACAAGCATGTAATTAGAACATTTGTCAATGACTCATCTGGTTTTGATAACCGGCCAACCTTGTTGTATTTTCAAGGAGCCATCTACCGGAAAGCTGTAAGCACTCTTCTTCATTTTTTATTCGTACTATGTTGCCATTATTTCTTTCTTATGCTTTCTGGTTTTTTACTTTCTTTTCTTATTCATATATTTTCTTCTCATCAATGAGAAGAAATCCATATGCTTTTTTTCTCATTCTCATAACAAGTTGAAGTCTTTAATTTGTTTCAATTCATAACACCTCTCAATTACATGATGCATCGTGTTTCTCTATACCACATTTCCTACTATAGGAGGATAGTATACTTTTCTGTTTGTTTATTTTCTGATTAATATGTAACAACTGTGTTCATAAATATAAGTGAGAATTGCAAAGGAAACAAAACTATAAATTACAAGTGGCATAAAGTTAGATGTTGCTGTGTACATGTAAGATTGCCGAACTAATTTGAAGTATGAGCAGTTAATTAGCTATCAACTTATTGGTGGTGAGAAACCCCCCAGATATGGATTCTCTCTCAACCTTGACTCGACAAAAAAAATCTTCCGTGTCATCTCTTAGCATTATTAAATTTTACCTCTCAAAATAAAATAAAAATCCAGACTATGTCTTTGGTCTCCCTCAATATGCAAATATCTTTGTTTCACTAGAATGTTGTACCCAATGGTGCAATCTGTTTGCCCCAAGTAATCTATTTGGTGGTAGATATTTCTCACTTTGGGTTTGAATAATCTTATTTGGTTTGGGGATCTGATTGAAGCATTGAGTAATTCAAGTTTTCAATGAGACACTATTCTAATTTGTAGTTTTCTAATTTTTGAAGTATTAAAATTACTTTTTCCTTTTCTAAAAGAAACGGTATTTGGTAAAAGTAATCTAACCTTTTTTATGATTTAGTAACAAGAATTTTATTAAATAAGAAAGAGAATACAAAAGAAGTAATAGGACATGGTTTAAGAGGCTTATACCATAATACAACCTGAAACACCCGCACATCTTGATACAGCCCCTATAATACAGATATGAACCTAATAGAAGGAACAACTGCAAGAAATTGACGATAGCATCAATTCTTTCCGCTCCTATTTTGGGAAGAAAATTGGCCACCCCATTTGTAGACTTCATGACAAGACTGAAGGACACTAACATATTAGAGCATATATATCTTGTACCCCTCCCGCCATTGGAATAAACATTCATGGGGGGTCTCTTCTTCTCACTAGTCCATTCCATTGCATTCATCGAATCATTCAAATCCCCTTCTATAATTAGCTTGCTCGTCCCATGCCTTACTAATAGAATCAAAGCTCTCCCTTTCCGAACAACTCTGCTTTATTCAAATCCCTAATACCTATTAATTTTGAGAAATAGAAAATCATCTCCCCTTTTGAATTATGAACTGCTCCTTGATCCCTTTGTTCTAGGTTTTCTACCTTGCCGCCCCATCCACATGAAACTTAAAACTACCCTTCATTGGGGGAAAACAATGCACCATCAGCTTCTTCTCCCTCACTAGAATTCTCCCCCATACATCTCTCCCACTACAAGTGAAAATCAGATAAAGACAACCCTTTAAATTGTTTACTCATCAACAACTGAGTGCCAAGTCTTCATCGAGTAAACTCAAAGATCAACTCGACTCCACTAACCATGTACTAAAAAGTTCTAGAATTCATAGCCACTGCAATCAAAGCCTATGCTGACTTACTTTTCCCTCTAGAAGGACAAAACCTCTAGCCTTCCATAAAATTCAACAAGGTATTCCCAAGTACCCATGTAACCCCATTAGTCCTACCAACTGACTCCACCATATTCTTTGTCTCTGTGGCTATAAAGTGACAGGTACTTATAGTATTGATCTCTAACTAATCATGCCATTTGCATGCATGAAAACATAGCTTGCAGTTTTTCTTTTTATTGTTTATTTCATTTATAGAATCTTCATGTCACAATTGAGAAGTTTTTTGTTTTATTTTCTATTGTTCCTACCAAAGACTAGCACATCTTATATGCCCTTCAAAGGATACAACTCCACATGGTATATTGTCAATGCACTTTTCTTGGATTTGTCATGTAGTTGCTAACCATGCCCATGTGTGAAGTATTTGGGCTAGTGCATGGAATAGCATATGTGGTGCTGGCAATTGCACTCATCTATGGAACCTATGACATTAACTCTTGACGCAGCGGGGATCGGGTTAACTAAGACTAATAGCTAAGAGGATGGGGGTTGGTGAATATAGTGAATACTAATTAAAGAACTTAGATGGGATGAAGGGAATAAAATAAAAGAGGAATAATTAAGAAAGGATAGATTAGGTAAGAAGTATTTGATGAGAACAATGCAAATAGCTTTAATGGTATGAGCCGTGCCTGCTGCTAGTTTTGATGCCGGAACATCAAGATTGGCACCTTGTCTCCAATCACTTTCTATAACATCAACATAGAAGTTGAGACGTGGCTGTTGATCAATCCAGAGAAGGCTTTATTGCCCAATCAGAAAAGATACAATCCGGGCACCAGAGGGCACTCTCCCATGCGCCAGTACCTGTGGAACAGGTCTGGCTGCAAATAGACACTAAACAGCGAAGGCACCAACGAGCAGGAGATGGTGTTGCAGATCCGGTGAGAAAACCCAGCCTTCTACTTGTAGGCAGAAGTTGGAAGAGAAAATGAAGACTCTGGGGCTAGCTCCAAACGTCGGGGAAGATCAAAACCCAAAGAGGAACAACAAACAATCCAAGAACAAATCTTGAAACGAAATCAAATCTATTTCATCAATCAATCAAATTCGTGTCTATTACAATCTACCAAAGGGGTATTTATATAGAAACCCTAAACACTAAAATAGGAACGAAAATAAACAAAGAAAGAAGAAGTAAACAAGGAAAGGAGAAAGATAGAAAGAGGTGTCTGAATCGTCGGGATCGGGGACCGTCGGCATCTCCATCGCTTGGTCGGTGCTTGTGTGCATAGAGAGGAAATAAGGGAAAGAAGGGGAAAAGGGAAAGTGGAGAAACAAAAGGAAAGGGCTGATTGCTGTGTCCCTTTTGTTTTGCAAAACCTTTACAAAGCCGTGTGTGTCACGTGTGGACACACACGTGCTGCATCAGTCTTCCCCGGTTGAAAAGGACTCGACCTCGAGTCTACAATCATTGAAGTGGCCACCGGAGGATGATATTCAAACAAGTCTTGAACATTGAAGGTCTTCGATATGCCATAACTGTCTGGAAGATCGATCACATAGGCATTATCATTGATCTTGCGAAGAACTTTGAAGGGTCCAATCTTCTTTGGATTCAACTTGCTATAAGTACCTGTAGGAACCCTTTCTTTGCGTAGATGCACCATAACCAAATCACCTTCTTTGTAGACTTTCAATCGTCGACTCTTATCTGCAGCTTTCTTGTATGTCACATTGGCATTCTCTAAATGTTGTTTTGCCTCTTGATGAATCTGCGCCATGCGAGTAACCATATTACCTGCTGCTTGACTAGCACTTTTGGGCAGCTTTACAAGGTCCACTGGATGAGTGGGGACCTTCCCATGACAACTTCAAAAGGTGATTTACCAGTAGATCTGTTCTTTACACTGTTGTATGCAAATTCGGCTTGAGCAAGAGCCAAGTCCCATTGTTTTGGACGATCACTGGAGAGGCTGCGAATAAGATTTCCAAGTGTTCCATGGACAACCTCGATTTGCCCATCAGTTTGTGGATGACATGTACTGCTAAACTGGAGAGAAGTGTCTTACCGTGATCATAGGATACGCCAAAAGTGACTGAGAAACTTGGTGTCATGATCCGATGTGATGGTCTTTGGAACTCCGTGCAAACGAACAACCTCTTTGAAGAATAGGTGAGCAACACGAGAGGCATCTGATGTCTTCTTGCACGCTACGAAGTGAGCCATCTTAGAAAATCTATCCACAATCACGAAAACTAAGTCAAATCCACGTTGTGTGCGCGGAAGGCTTAAGATGAAATCCATCGATAGATCCTCCCACAAAGCATTAGGAACTGGCAGTGGAGTGTATAGACACGTGTTCTGCGCTTGCCCCTTTGATGCTTGACAGGTGTAGCATCTTTGGACGAATTTTGTAACATGACGCAATAGTAGCGTTCTTCAACCTGAGCAATGCTTTTATCTTTTCCAAAGTGACCTCCAAGGCCACTTCCATGCAATTCCCGTATGAGGTGCTCTCGAAGTGAACTGCGTGGGATACATAGCTGTGTACCTTTAAAGAGGAACCTGTCATGGAGTTGAAATTCCCCTTTATAAGGCTTTTCTTCATGGAAACGCTTCCACTCATTTGCAAAATCTTCATCATCTGCATATAAGTCTTTAAGAAAATCAAAACCAATTATCTCACCTCGTGCGATATTGAGTAGAGCTGTTTTCCGACTTAAAGCATCGGTAACTTTATTTTGTTGTCCAGCTTTATGTTTAAACGCAAAGGCGAACCCTTGAATGAGAGCGATCCATTTGGCATGGTTGCGGTTTGGAGTGGTTGAACCATTTAAATACTTGAGAGCCTGATGATCTGTGTAAAGGATGAACTCTCGTTGTATCAAATAGTGTATCCAATGCTTCAAAGCTTGAACTACCGCATACATCTCTTGCTCATAGGTAGACCATTTCTTCTGTGCATCGCTTAGCTTTTCACTGAAATAAGCCACAGGTCTGCCTTCTTGAGATAAAATTGCTGCAATGCCAACTCTAGAGGCATCACAATCGACTTCGAACAACTTGTCAAAGCTTGGCAAAGCTAAGACAGGAGCAGTGGTGAGTTTCTTCTTAATCAAGTTGAAACTCTTTTCAGCAGCTTCGTTCCATGTGAATTGTTTTTTTCTTTAAGCATTCAGTGAGAGGAGCGGCAACACTGCTGAAATTCTTCACAAACCGTCGATAGAAGGTTGCAAGGCCATGGAAACTTCTAACATCACAAACCGTTCGTGGAGTGGGCCACTCACGGATAGCACGGACCTTCTCTTCATTGACTTGTATTCCAGAGGATCCAACAACGTACCCCAGGAAGACAAGCTTATCTGCAAGAAAAGTACACTTCTTTTTATGAACGTATAAACTATTGTCCTTGAGTACCTGGAATACTTCCCATAGATGCTGCAGGTGATCCTCCTTTGAACGGTTGTAGATGAGAATGTCGTCGAAGTAGACAACGACAAACTTCCCAATGAAAGGCTTCAATACTTGGTTCATCAGCCGCATGAATGTGCTTAGTGCGTTGGAGAGTCCAAACGACATCACCATCCATTCATAAAGTCCTTCTGAGATCCAGTTTGGAGAAGACTTTGGCTCCTTCAAGCATATCTAGCATATCATCCAAGTGAGGAATAGGGAACCGGTACTTGACAGTGATTTTGTTGATGGCACGACTGTCAATGCACATTCGCCAACTTCCGTCCTTCTTGGGTGTCAACAATGCTGGAACGGCACATGGGCTCATGCTAGTGCGAATCACGCCCTTGTGCAATAAGTCCTCCACTTGGTCCTGTAAGATATCAAACTCCTTAGGGCTCATCCTGTAGTGGGGTAGGTGTGGCAAACTGGCTCCAGGGACAAGATCTATGTGATACTAGATGTCCCGAGTCGGAGGTAAGCCATTTAGAAGCTCATCTGGCATCAAGTCTTGGAACTCATCCAGAATTGGGGTTACCTCTGGTGGGGCCGGTACGGCTACTGAATCTGATTCCTGGACGACCAATGCAACGATTTCACCTGTTTCACGTGACTCACGCTCAATGTCGTTGATTAGGAGAAAAGACTTTTTTCTCAAGTGGTGGTGGATGATAGCTTTTTCCTGACTTAGTGCCAAGGGTGACCGTTACTCCATCTTTGCAAAAGGTGAAGATATTTGCATGTCGCCAATGGTGGGAATCAACGTCGTACTGCCACGGGCAGCTCAAAATCATGTGGCTGACGTCCATATCAAAAACATCGCAGAGGGCTTCATCTTTGTATCTCTTACCAAGGGAGAAGGAGACGAGGCACTGCTTCGTTACTCGGGTATCTTCCACATTCTTGATCCATCCGACCAAGTAGGGAGAGGGATGTGGTTGGGTCGGCAAACCCAACTTGTCTACCATCAACTGGGAGATCATATTCTCGCAGCTACCGCCATCAATGATAACATCACAGACTTTATTGTTGACGGTGCATCGAGTCCTGAAGATCTTGTGATGTTGTGATGGGAGGTCCTTCCTCGGTGTGCATAGCAATCTGCGAACCACCAAAGAGGATCCTTCGTCTCCATAGTCGACATAGTTTTCTTCATTGTCAACAACATCTTCTTCTTGTCCTTCGATGTACTCATCTTCTTCATCCTAGGCTTCATTAGTGGTAATTGCAACTGGATGACGAGTAGGACAATTATTTGAACGGTGTCCTTGCTGACCACAACGAAAGCAATTGCCTGCCATAGGTCAGGCGTACGGGTTGTTTCGTCCTGTGTCTTGGCCAACGGCAGACCTCGGCGGGGCGACTAGTTGGTTCCGTGGTGGAACTTGTCGAGGAGACACTATTTGTTGAGTAGTACGTCCTGAGGCTGGTGGGGGAGTCGAAGAAGTTGATGGAAGGGTGTGCCTAGCCATTTGTGTATTCCTTCCTCCCGATCAATCATTCTGACTTTCAGCTGTTGTGGCTAACTGAACTGCCTCGCTCAAAGTGTGAACAGGCTGATACCTGAAGCAGTCACCAAGTGAAACGCGAAGACCACCCAAGAATCGTGAAACTTGTTGGGTCTCAGTCTCAGTCGGTTCTGGTAGAAAGGTGATAGAACTCTTCTGCGTAGTCACAAACTGCACGATTACCCTGACGGCAATTCTGATACTGCTTGAAAAGAACTTGTTCATAATTAGTGGGAAGGAAGCGAGTCCGCAGTAGCTCTCTCATTCGCGTCCATGAATTGATAGGGCGCTTCCCCTGTCGCCTTCGGGCGGCTTCTAGTTGTTGCCACCATGCGGTTGCTCCGGCCTTGAGTTGGCTGGCTACCAGCTTTACTTTTTGTGCCTCATCGATTTCCATGCAATCGAAGAAGAGTTCGACCTCAAAGAGCCAGTCAAGGAAGCCTTCGACATGTAGTTGACCGTTGAAAGATGGTAAATCCATCTTTGGATGGTATTTTCGATTATTCTTGTTGTCCGGAGGCTCGCTGTTGTCTTCTGACTCCTCATCGCTAGAGTCATACTCGGGTCGAACTGGGGGTCTCCTACCACGATTGTTACGATCACGTCGATTGTCGCGGTTAAGGAGTTGTTGCATCATCACTTGCAAATCTTCAATGGAATGTTGAACTGCATTCATCTCAGCCCTAGTGACAGGCTGATTGTCTTCAAGATTGGGAGTGGCAGCCATGGATTTTTTTTTTTTGAATCTAGGCTCTGAATACCACTTGACACAGCGGGGATCGGGTTGACTTAGACTAATAGCTAAGAGGATGGGGTTTGGTGAATATAGTGAATACTAATTAAAGAACTTAGGTGATGAAGGGAATAAAATAAAAGAGGAATAATTAAGAAAGGATAGATTAGGTAAGAAGTATCTGATGAGAACAATGCAAATAGCTTTAATGGTATGAGCCGTGCCTGCTGCTAGTTTTGATGCCAGAACATCAAGATTGGCAAGAAGTTGAGACGTGGTTGTTGATCAATCCAAAGAAGGCTTTATTGCCCAATCAGAAAAGATACAATCCGGGCACCAGAGGGCACTCTCCCATGCGCCAGTACATGTGGAACAGGTCTGGCTGCAAATAGACACTGAACAGCGAAGGCACCAATGAGCAGGAGATGGTGTTGCAGATTTGGCGAGAAAACGCAGCCTTCTACTTGTAGGCAGAAGTTGGAAGAGAAAACGAAGACTCGGGTGCTATCTCCAAACGTCGGTGAAGATCAAAACCCAAAGAGAAACAACAAACAATCCAAGAACAAATCTTGAAACGAAACCAAATCTATTTCATTAATCAATCAAATTCGTGTCTATTACAATCTACCAAAGGGGTATTTATATACATACCCTAAACACTAAAATAGGAACGAAAATAAACAAAGAAAGAAGAAGAAAACAAGGAAAGGAGAAAGATAGAAAGAGGTGCCTGAATCGTCGGGATTGGGGACCGTCGGCATCTCCATCGCTTGGTCGGTGCTTGTGTGCGTAGAGAGGAAATAAGGGAATGAAGGGGAAAAGGGAAAGTGGAGAAACAAATGGAAAGGGCTGACTGCCGTGTCCCTTTTGTTTTGCAAAACCTTTACAAAGCCGTGTGTGTCATGTGTGGACACACACATGCTGCATCAACTCTCTTCTTTTGTGCTTATTGGTTATGCTGCATATAGTTTCAAAATGGCTAGTAAAGGAGTATTTATTGGCTTAGAGTTCTCATCTATAACCATAAGTCTAGTAGAACTTTTTCACTGTACCTCCTATGAGACTAATACAATATGTCCATTATCTTTTTCTCTTAATATTTTGCATGTAGAATTTTCTTTGCGACACCCAAATCCCTCACTGCAAACTCACTATTGAGTGCACATTTAATTTATAGATTCTTGACATGTTTTTAACAATTATTAACATTTCATAAATAAGTATCACCATATAGTTAAAGGAAGTAAACATACTAGCCATTCTTTTATTGAGGCCATGCTTGCTCACAAAATATGTACCACTGCCTTGAGACTGCTTCAAGCCATAAAGAGACTTCTTTAACTTGCACAAATAATCTTCTTTGCCTTTCACATTGAATCATTTTGGTACGCACAAATGTCCTGCTAGTTCATGCAAGACGTTTTGTCATCAACTTGCTCTAACTTAAGGTCAATAGTGCAGTCATGGCCAATAGAAAAAAATATAGATGTTGTTTGCAACTAGTGAGGATTTCTCATTGGAGTAAGTTTTATTTTTGTGCCTAAGTTTCTCCTTCTGTCTAACCTTATATTTTACATCACCTAGAATTAGAATATGCTTTTCTTTCTTTCTAAAGACCCAACCGATGGTGTTCTCTCCCTTAATGATTTGGCTAGATCCTATGTCCAATTCTTATAAAGGGACTTCATCTCCTCCTACATGGTAGCTTCCCCTAACTAGATTTACTTTCATCTAATCTTCCTCGATTGCTAGTGATTCTCCTTGTTTCGTCATCAATGCATAGGCAAGCATATAGGGAATTCTTTGGGTTTCATACCTTTTATGATCTTCAAATTCTTATTTGTTTGTAAGTTTTGATCCTCCTTATGTTGATCTTTCACGTTTAACATGTTTGCATGGGTTTTTATATCAGCATTTAAAGTATCAGTAATTAATGATGCAGGACAAGGGATAGGGTAACCCTAAATGCCTAATGTGGTTATGAAAAGATTAAAAGGGATTAAAATAATGCACCCTAAATCTAAAATGGTTGAAATTAAGCAATCAATTAATATTAACAATTCAAGAATATCACTTTATCACAAATAATCACGCCAAATGTCCTTGTAATCTAATGGAATAATTAATAGATGAATGGGTTTGGATAATGAACTCATTGAATTAACTGGGTATTTACTGGCTAAATGGAATAAGGCAAAAAGGGGTCACGAGTTAACATGGAAACGTGCATATTTGAACTTAAATGGAATGATCTATGGTTTTAAATAATAAAATAGGGGGTTTTGTGGGCCACGACAACAACAAAAGAGGGATCTGGGAATGGCGACAAAGGAAAGATGGGTTACATGAGATGGTGACGGCAAAGGGAGGGGTTCTGGAGGGTAACGACAGCAAAAGAAGAGGTTAAAGGGGCACAGCAACAATAATGGTGGGATTTGGGGGTGGTGGCAAAGTGGAGAAGGGTTGTGGAACAGATCTGGTTGGTAAGGGGAGGTGTAACGGCAACAAAAGGGAGGACTTGGGGAGGATCGTTGACAAGGGGATGGATCTATGGAGGGTTTCGGCTGCAAGGGAAAAGAAAAGAAAAGGAAAAGAGAGAGAAGAAGGTAGAAGTACGTGGGAAGAAGAAGAGGCTTCATGCCTTCCTTGGATTCCACCAAGAGTTCACCGTCGCACCAAGAGGTATTAGCAAAAAAATTCAATCTCTATTCATCATCGTCTCTTCCCTCAAAGAGGCTACAAACTTATATAAAGTTTTACATTACTAAAAAAAAAAAAAAAAAAACAGAAACAATTACTAAACTACCCCTAATCAAATAAAGTAATATAAAAAAAAGAATAGAAACTATGTTCCTATTACACGTGAATGCTCTGCATTAACTTATCTTCAACTTGAAACTCTACCTAAATGTTGTTATTTCTTTCAATTTGTTGTTCTTCACAACGGTAGATTCATCAAATTGAAGATGTTTATTGCTAATAAGCCTTGATTTGTTAGAACTAGGGTACCACAACTTGTAGCCTTTAACACATTTTATAACTAAGAAAAATGCACTTTTTTGTTCTAGGCTCCAACTTATTTGTATTGAGTAAACATAAGTAGGACGTCAAGAAACACACAAACTAGAATAATTGGAGGATTGCTAGTCTATACCTTTTATGGGAGACAATCAACTTATAAGAAAGTAAGTTGTATCAATTGCTTCTATAGAAAGTCTTTTGATGAGACAACATTCCTCATCATACCACAAACTTTCTCCAGGAGTGTTTTATTCATTTTTGAAAAATGAGCATTTTGTTCATATCCTTAGACACCATTTATTGTGGGTACATGGTGCAACAGAATGAAGGAGATAATCTTTAATGCTAATAGAATTTTTTTAATATGTTGACTTTTCACCACCATTATTTTTTTGCAAATGGTTCATTTTTTAGCCCATTTGCTCCTCAACTATAGCCCTTTATTTCTTAAAAGTGGTAACGCCTCAAACTTGTTCTATAAAGTGAAGATTCAAACTTTTCTCAAAAAGTCATCAATAATGGAAACAAAGTACCATGATCCTTCCCATCAAGTAAGTTAGGAAGGAGTCTAGGTTTCTCTGTACATTATTTAAAATTCCCTTGGTATGGTGAACAATGGTCTTAAAATTGATTGTGGTGCTTGCCAAATACATAGTGCTCACAGAAACTGATTTGCAAATCTAGCACTTTTAGTAGGTCCCTTTTGTGGGACTTTGGAAGGCCTACTAACACATCTTGTCTGGTGACATATGCCATAAAAGCTTGATATGCATCACCTGAAGTAGAAACTATTGCTCCACTTGTTAATTGCAATATTGTAAAAATTGAATTGTATCGTAAAATTATTCTACATCTTAAACCGGAAATCATATATTTTAAACTGTAGAATCGTGGGATTTATAATTTCTTTTACCTAAAAAATATTTAATATATGAAATAATATAAAAGATACCTAGAATGTAATAATTAATTAATTCTCCAATTTATTTTTAATATTAAGTGAATATTATATAACTATTTCATTGGAGCTCAAATTCAATGTCCCAACTTCCAAAAGTATAATACTAGTATATAATCTAAGTATATTGTGAAAAGTCAACAATGAACTAAAAAACCCCAAAGAGATCAAATGTCCTAGATGTCCAACAATTCAAGCCTTAAAAACTATCAAAATTAAAAGTTTCATTCTTTCACATTCGAAAAAACTCAATAATTCTATTCTTTATAGGAATCACAAGATTGTTAAACCAATACAAATTATTCCTCCTACTGTATGGTACGAATTGTGTATCGTAAGATTTTATCGACAATGGTTAACTGTACTTGTTACAAGCTTATAAAAGTTTTCTTTTTTCTTTTTTCTTTTTTGTTTGAAATGGCAAGATTATACAAGTTTTCACCCTTTTTTTTTCCATCCTATTAAATGCATTTTTTAAATTCCACATGGTTCCACCTTTTGCAATAATCTTGTAACCATTAGAATAAAATGCACTGAAAAATGATATTTTTCCATTATTAGTGATTGGTGAAAGATGATCTGGAGTTCCTCAATGAGTTCCAAGATAGAGGGGTATCTCAAAGGAGATGGGTTTTTCTTTATAGTGAGAGGTGAATGACATTAGAGTTTTGAAGCCGACTAGCCTCATTTTAATGTATGCAAAAATTGTGGAGGAAATTCTGGCAAACATTCATAGAGTGCTTTGGTTCTTCAAATTGAACTCTCAAGGTGCTTTTATCGAAGATAAACAAATTCTTTACTTAGTGGTGATTGTTCATGAGAATCTTGATTCCAAAGCAAGGTCAAATGAAATAGGAATTGTTTGCAACCTGTATTTTTAGAATGACTATGATATGGTTGACTGGTGGTTCTTGAATTTTTTTTGCTCTCTAGCATGGATCATGGTAGCAAATGAGGGAATGGAACAACGCTTGCTCATCTTGACTTGATATGTCAGTTTTGATTAATGGTGCAAAAAAGGTTTGAATCAAAGTTCCAAGAGGTCTTAGGCAAGGAGATTGATGGAAATGATGTAAAGTGTTCACTTTTTCCTTATTAAAAAGGTGATGGGCTCATCTTCCATGGAGAAGCCATTGACCCACTGCTTAGAACATATTGTACTCGTGATTCAAAAAATATCAATGGAAATCCCTCCTTGTGGAACCTCCGAGTTTTTAAAGATTTAAAAATGTGTCTACAGTCGATTTGGTTGACGAAAAGAATCTTGAGCTGTCAATTCTTGAAACTTCTACTAAATTTCCTACATCAAACCCTACCAATCATACATCACTCGAACTATTAACAGTTACTTGATTTTGACAGGGTGAACTATTTTGAAGGGTTCAACTAATTTGTTATAGAGAAAAAAATACACCAGAGTGATTGAGTGATTATTGTAGACGGTGAAAGGTTTATTGATGGATTTAACCATTTAATCTAAGCCTAGGGAAGGAAAAAACTATCCCCAGTTACACATCAAGCTGGTTATATGGCAAAATTGTAGTTCGGTAAATCACAACACTCACTTCAAGGTCTCATGAAGTCAGAAATTTTAAGATTCATAAGGTCTTTCTGCAAGGGAGCCTAGGAAACAACTGAAGATTTGGCTCATTCAGAAACTACACTTACTCTTTAAAACCATGTTGCACCAAATTCCTCCATTGCATTCCTCCGAGATAGATGACAGGATGGCTGGTAGTACCATCTTCCAAATAGATTCACATTTCTCACATGGCAACAATATGGAAAAGGACTTCTACATAGACCACGATATTCTAGAAAGTGAAAGATACCAATCCCATACCTTCTGGAGAACTTGCAATGAATGAAAGATGATTTACACTTTTGTGTCATTAATATAGAGATGGCATAAGCTAACAACAATGTGTTACCAGTGTCCTTAGGTAGTCAGCTGTTAGTATCGTGTTCAACCCAACAACCCAACAAAATACTTGCACTCACTAGAGGTATCCCGACTACCAAATCTTAATTGGGATGGGTTTCTCTAGTGATGATCAATATATCTGTTATAGAAGGATCTAATTATGAAACTTCCGCTTCTATCAACATTCCACACTAGGTAATCCTCAGATGGTGGAGACATCAACATGCTAGAAAGCTCACCAAGCAACTATAGCAACTCTACCTCTTGTGATTTTCTGTGGAATGTGGGAGCCTATTCTATATTATCTCGAATAGCTTTAATGAAGTCTGCAACAATAGCATTACTGTTAGTAATAACATGAATAACAATGGAAACCTGACTTTAAGAGGAGTGTCACCTAGTTATGCCACAGTAAAACTGAACCACTTTATTATTGTTTGCCTGAAAGGAACCTCTTATCCCCCACTCGCTCTTTCTTTCTGCCATCTCCTCCCCCGAATAGCTATTACATGCCTAATGCAATTTGGGTATTGTGATCCACCTTTTTTTTAAATAAAGATCATAAACCGACCATATTAAAGATCTAGTCGCATTTAGACATGACCTATGCCCTTATTTTGACATGTATGGTTGCCATCACCAAATTTCTCATCACTAGTTGATTCATGGTGGAAATAATGCAATGTTCAAGGTTGGGCAGCCTATGAATTTGATCTGAACTAAAGTTCAGTAATAAAAACTGAAAATTTGGGAGAAAGAACCTTTTTGTAGAAAGGTGTAGAAGAAAAAGAGATCATTGATGGACTTCATTCCTCATAGACAATGAATTGAAAGAGTAGTTTGCTTTTGGATTGGAGTTCAAGTTTGTTCTTAGAAGAAAAGAGACTTCTTGGTATCATTGATTTAGAGCATCTTGGTTGAAAGGAGACAAAAAGTGCACAGAACTACAGATTGACAGGGAAACATGGAGGATAAAAGGCGCGATTGAGAGATCGTAGAATATTTCCATACTCCACACAATCAATAAGCAATGAGACCATATTTAAGTGGAATGGAGGTTTTGGTCTTAGCTTTGGATAAGGCCTCGTGGGGAGGGCTTTTACCAAAGAGGAAATTCATGATGTGATCAAGCACCATGGTGGTGGATAAGCTTGCCCTGATGGTTTGGTAATGACTTTTCATCAAGAGTTTTTTTTTTTTTTTTTGAATGATATAGCCTTTTATGAAGTCCTAATGCAAGTCTTTACCTAGTTTATTTAAAGGTAGAAGTTCCACAGAGGTTTGAAATCCAGATTTATTACCCTAATTCCAAAGGTAGATGGAGCCATGGAATAGGTTAGACCAGTCAGCCCATTTAGGAGTCTAAAAAGTTAGTGCAAAGGTGTTGGTCATAACTTTGAGAGGTGATGCTTGTAGTTGTTTTGGTTTCTCAAGATGCTTTCTTGCAAAGAAAACTGATCCTTGATGCAAATGAATATTTGGACTCATGGAAGAGGGCATGAAAGCTTGGAATGCCATGCAAAATGGAATTCGAAAGGTCATGTTCCCAATGAATTGGATCTTTTGACTTCCATGCTGCAATGAATTGGCTTTGGGAACCAATAGGTTTAACTGATCAAATAATGCATCTCTGTAGCTTTGCTTTCTCTATTTTGGTGAATGTAGCACCCTAGGGTTTCTTTGAGAGCAATCAAGACTTGAGACAGGGTGACCCTCTATTAGCATCTCTTTTTTATATTGTTCGAAGGTCCATGTAGTTTGTTCTAGAGGGCAGGCAGGAAATGATGATTCATGGTTTCAAAAAGTAACACAGTCAGGCATGCTGATACCTCATTTGCACTTCATATATGACATTTTTTTTGTTGAGAACCTAAATCAAGTTGCCAATGTAAGCAGCGGAATTAGGAAAATTAGACCCATTGTCTCTTGGTGCCCACCCCAACAAGAGACCATGAAATTCAATGTTGATGGAGCTTTGAGGGGATCCAGGTCCAGCAGGCATAGGGGGTGCCCTTAGGAATCATAGTGGCGTATCATCGTTGGTTTTCATGGAGTCGGTAGGGGTGAGGAATTCAAATGGGGCTGAACTCCTTAGCATTAGGAGAGCTTTGACCCTTTGGAGAGTCCATGGACATGTTTCATAGTACCTGAAGGGGATTTGGCAAACGCGATTAAGTGGGTCAAGGGTCTTAAACGACTCCCCTATAGGATGATCACCACAATAAGGGAAAGTAGGGGCCTAGTTGTGGGACTGGATGATTCTTTTGCTCGTGTCAGCCGCTCAACAAATGGCGTCGCAGATTTCCTTGTCAAAAATGGGATCAACAATAGGGCTTTAGAAGTCCTAGGGGTTTTCGCTTTCTTGAGTTTTGGTTTTTGTTGCTGTTTTTCTTTTTGATGCTTTGTGGTTCTGGTCTAGCCCTTTTAGACCCTTCTTGTTTTTGTTTCCTCCCCAACTGATGTTTTGTACTTTTCCTTCTTTTAATGAATTTTTTATGTTACCTCTCAAAGCAAAAACAAAAACAAAGTCCTCAGTGTCTTCATGGCACTCATGTTTTGAGGCAATTTCTGGTTTATGGATACATGTTGCAGAAGTGCAGTTGTTGGACTAATTTCTTCCTTGAGCTAAGCATTTGCCTTTGAGCATTGGTTGCACTAAGTTACAAGTTCTACTTACTTTACCTAGGTCTTCCTTTGGGGGAAAATTCAAAATCACTATCCATGTTGCAACCTGTTATTAGAAGATTCAATCAAACTCTGGCTTTGTGGAAAAATATTGTCTATCTTTTTAGGGCCAATTATTACTCATAGAATCAAGTCAAGCAAATTTTACCTGTTTATACTTGCCTTTTTTCACATCTCAGGGAATGTAGCTAGACTACTTGAAATGATCCTAAAGGACTTACTTTGGTATGGGCTAGGGAATGAAAATAATTAAGAAAATTCATCTTTTGAAATTAAAGTTAATGAATGTACCTATGGAAAATGGCGACCTGGGTTTTGGGAATATCATTCAAATATATTGGTCCTTACTACCTGAGGTTTGATAGAAGAATGGGGAGGAGTCAGTGCCATTTTAGAGGCCATAAAATTGAAGTATGGGAGACAGAAGGGATAGCTTCAAAAAAGAAGCAATTATAGATTTCACTGTTAAAGATGGAAGGGTGTTTCAAAATCAGGAGAGAATGGATATATTGTGGGTGACATAATTAGAGACAGTATGAGGTTATTGTGGCACATTGCACACGAACTAAATTTTAGGACATATCGAAAGGTGATCAGCCTTTAAAACTAACATTTTAGATATTATATTCCTTATCAAAGCAGAAGAATGTGCTTACCAAGAATTGCATGGATAGTTTAGGGGGTAGGATGGTTTGGGTCTTGACTTTTCTGAACTCGATGCATTATGAAATGCAATGAGAAGGTTGATGGAAAAGGCTGATAGAAGGGTTTGGATCAAGGAACCCAGCTGAATCTTTTCAAGTAAATCCTTCTTCAATTTGATTAAGCCTACGACCTTACAGTTCCCCCTTAAAGCAGTTTAGAAATCCCTTACTCCACCTAGGGTTTAGGGCTTCCGTTGAACAGGTATTCTGAAAAAAGGATTTATCGAGTTGTTTGAAATCCTGTAATATTGCCATTTCAAATGTTTGTTTCCTTTCTTGGACCAATAAGGAGTCAGTCAATGATATGTTGCATGGACACTTCTTATTAATGTGTCTGTGTCGGACACCCACGTGTCCATGTCGAACACACCATTATTATGTTTAAAATCCTTGTCTTTGCTTGATCAATGGCGTCCTTGCTGTATCTGGGCAATATAGAATCTTCATCATTGCCCCTTCTCGTCTCCTATATGATCCACTTTCTCGTCTGCCTTCACTATCCATTAGGTCTTCCCAACTCTATTTGCTCCCTAATGGAAGGGTGGGTTCATGGACCTTTCTGAAAGCAGACAGGCTCTGTGGAAATCAGTTCTCTTGTTCATTGCTTAGGCTATGTAGAACGAAAGCATTGTCTACTGCCACAACAATTGCTATAATCAGATGGGCATCATCTAGTGGGCAATGGCAGTGAAAGAATTTTTAGAGCCTTCTATGAAGGAGTTGCAGTTCCATAGGCAACACTATCTTGAGTACAGGTTCTGTTCTTAATTGCTAATCAGTTTGAGCAAATCCTTTTATTTTCGTAATCGTTGTACAATATAAAATAGGCGGTCTAAACTTGTTGTTCAGTCAGTCCATGGCCAGCATCCTAGCAATGCACTTTGTTTTCTGCAAGACACCCTAGCAAAGTACATTCTTTTCTCTCTGCAATAAAATTCTCATCACTCCTAAAAATAGTTTTGGGGCATTACTTCGCAATTCTGATATTGTCTTGTCTTCATCCACTTCTTTAAATCATTGTGTTGGTTGGGATGTCTCCCTACTTCCTGGTGTGTGGTTCTCTACCTTGTGGGCCTTAATACTGCACTTGATGTAGCTTGGTTTTTATCTTTTGAGACAATGTCATATTTTTTCCTCCAAGAGAACTTGGGTGAACCAGGCGACATCATGTGGCTCTTACCCATCTTCTAAGCATATATGCCCCACCTCAGACAATCTTTCTTCAATTTCTCTACTATCGTAGCTTCTTGTGTAATATCTTTGTTCTCATTTCTTTCATATTTTTTTTTGGTTTTTTTAACTGACAATGATATTATTAGGCAAAAAGTTGTACATGGAAAGAATTTCCAAAGGAAATGACATGTTAAAAAAGTTAAAATAACCTTTTACACATGTAGTAACAAGGTATTCCCAGTTTACACCGTAGTTTTCACTTCCCACGGCACACAATGCAGGAAGCCTTCTTTTTTTTTTTTATTTGAAAGAATGCAAGAAGCCTTCTTTTAGAAGAGCTTTGTTTCATTCATCATTGTTATTATATCAACATTCATCCTATCCATTTAGGATTGGCTTTTTGAGTTTTACATCCTCACTCAGCAATGTCATTGCTATATTTTTTGAATAAACGGGTGTCTCTACTCCACGTGGAGGTGAGACTTCTCCCACGGATACATGAATCCACCTGCATGCGTCGTGTATCAGGTTACATTATCATTGTTATATTATGATAGTCCATGGATACTATCGGCACAATTGGAAATTACAATGATGCATGCAGGTGCAAACAGTGTCTTATGCTATTTTGTTCTGTGTAATGCCCATTAAAATTGTCATGATACATTCAGGACTCCATATCATGTTATTGATACTTTAAATACTGTTCGTTGGCATTCTCTTTTCTTTGATTACTTCTGCTGCTGTAGTGGATTAATTATCTGGGTCGTTCTTTCAGGGCGGGATTATTCGTCAGGAGCTCTATTATCTTCTCAAAGATGAGGAGAGTGTCCATTTTTCTTTCGGAAGCGTCCAGGGGAATGGAATAAGAAATGCAAGCCAAGGGATGCATCTGTCCAAATTCTGTCTCAACATTGCAGGCGACACCCCCTCCTCTAACCGGCTATTTGATGCCATTGCCAGTCACTGTGTCCCTGTTATAATCAGTGATGAAATAGAACTCCCCTATGAAGATGTCATTGACTACTCAGAATTCTGCATCTTTGTGCGTAACTCTGATGCCTTGAAGAAAGGGTTCCTGATGAACCTCATCAGAAGCATTGGAAGAGATGACTGGACTCGAATGTGGAAGCGGCTAAAAGAAATTGAGCATCATTATGAATTTCAGTACCCGTCTCAAAAGGATGATGCAGTTCAAATGATTTGGCAGGCGGTTGGTCGCAAGGTATCTGCAATTCACTTGAAAGTGCACAAGTCAAGACGGTTCTCACGGTTTAATATGAAAAATTGAAAGTGAATGAAATCAACGATATTGTGGGAAAAGATGGTTAACTGAGGATATGCTTCATTGCTTTATGGGATGAATGTAGTAGTAAGGACTTGCAGTTCCTTGCCACCCACATAAATTTGAAGAAAACAAGAATCAACTTAATCGAAGTTGAGAATCCCAGTTTTGATTCTTTTTGCAGTCTTCTAGGTCTCTCTATGAAATTTACCATGTAAAGAACTATAGGAGGTGAGGAATATTTTTATTCGTGATTTGTATTTCTACCCTAAGTGTTACCATCAGAGACTACAATTGTACTTTCAGGCTATTGTCGCAGGAATTTTGAGGTATGGATTAATTTTTTTTCATGTTTAAAGTTCTATTTTTTCCCTTCGATCATGGTTGTAAACTTGTTTTTCAGGGAAATGAGGAAAAGTGGAAATTTCCCCTTAGTTCTTCCCTGTAGTGACTAACAGGCCTGTAAATGCACCTGGTCCGGCCCGCTGAGTTGGCCCGAGTATGATCTGATAAGATAAGTGCTTGGATCCATCTAGCCTGTTAATAAGGTCCATTTCTTAGAGGATCCGGCCCATGAATTGCTCAATGGACCATTAAAAAAGCCCATAAGGATCTGATAAGATCATCAAGGTCCAATATCAAATTTTTTATCCAAAAATTTATATTAACAAATAAGCCCATGATTCTGAGGTTCGATGCACTCTATTTATAACCCCAAAAATTGACCATTTTAGCTTTTAAAAATCAAATTTTAACGAGTATGTACAATGAAACCATTTTATACCTATAAAAGGTAGTTACTTATATGGGTGTAGCTCAACTGGTAATCTTCTGCCTTAGGAAGCAGGAGGTGTTAAGTTTGAGCTCCCATGATCTTTCCTGTTGTGCCTTAAGGGTAATGAGTATCACTTATGGGAGTTTTACGATAGATTTTAATGATTTTCCACATGTAAAATTAAAAAAAAAAAATTAGATATTTACATGATTTTGGATTAAAGTTTTTGATATTGTGATTTATTCTCCTTTTCTTTTACTTTTCAACATTTTTAAATGCTTAAATGTCACCACCTAATTCTTGTATCACAGAATTTTTTTACAAGAATCACCAACACAACGTATATTCAAATTTAAAAGTGTTAAGAAATTCCCATATGAACATTAATAAACCTTGTCTAAAATCATCCAATCCCTCTGTCGAAAGAGAAAAGCTCTTTAAAAAAATCCAAATAACAAAAGACAAAGAACCCTTTTGACTACAATAGAAAATCATAATTCTAAAATGCCATTGAAATGCTTGCAAAATGTATGATGTTCTGCCTGCAACTGATAGTCGAATTGAATGTTTTAAGAGATCTATAAGATTCATATTACATGATAAGGGAATATAAGATGATAAAATATGCTAAAAAAAGATGAGCAAAATCCTTGAATTTGCATAAGAAAAAAGATTGAATAAGATGATAAAATCATTGTTTTTTTTTTCCAAATGGGACTGATATAGGATTGATAATGAAGTCAGTGAACTGAATCAAACCTAAGATTTTGATTGAAAGAACATTCACAATGAAAAAAATCGTAGCAGGAGGTGGATCAATAATGTATATCAAAGAAATATTTAGGCATGCTGGTAGGGTTGTAAATTGATCTGGATATGGCCCGCTGTCCACTCAGCCCATTTTGACCATTTAACAAACAGGCTATCTCCTAGAATCCTCTGGAGGTACATTTGTTTGCACAATTTTTTTTCTGAAAATTTTGATTTTTTCGGAAAAAGAGATTTTTCTATATTTGTTCGCACATATTTTTCTTGAGATGTAGCTTTTCAAGGCCAAATCTTCTTAAAAAAATATTTCAAATTTTTCTCCATCATAACCTATGAAGGATAATTTCCTAAGTTTGACAAAAAAAAAATCTCAAGTACGCATTTTTAACTTGATCCATTTAAAATTCCGAAAAAATTAGGTTTGAGTTGATTCGAGCTCAAGTTAAGCTCATTTTTTAACCTAAAATGTCAGGCAAAGATTAAAATTTGAGAAGAGTCGAGTAAAAGTACATGAAAGTTTAGTTTGACCCAAAAACCTAAATTAGAGGAATAATTTATAAATTATAATTTTCTCTAATAAATATTTTTTATAAATATATAATTTATAAATTTGATAGAATAATATAAAAGATTTATGTTTTAGGCCCAAAGAAGCCACATATTTGTTAGCCTTGAAATAAGGCTCGGGTCCTACAAATAAAGTTTGGGCTAGATTCAAGTTTCACTAATTTAGGTTAACTCAAGGCTCAGGCCCTTTAATTGCAATTTCAGCTTGAGCTCGGGCAAATTTAAAATTTAGCTCACTTCACCCAAATTGCAATCTTAACTCGATGCATTTATGAATTAATTTTTTATTATATAGGTCAGTGGAACACAAATCAAGACATTTTTTTAAATGAGAAATCAAATTCCTACCAAATCACTTTTACAGAAAAAAAAATCATTAAAATTGATGTTTTGCGTCGAATTTTTCAAGAAATCAAAAGACGTGATGTGAAAACTGAAGGGTAGCCTGGATCAGTGGATCCGAAATATTAGTGGGCCAGAGTGCCAGACAAGGGCGATCACGGATCCGCTCGACAGCCCGTTAACATTAAGACAGAAATTAGAGTTTCCTCAGTCTCAAACTCTCAGCTCTCTCTCGCCTCTCTCATCTTTCCTTCTAAAACCCTAAATCACGCTTCTTTCCCAACCATCTTTCTTGTCTCCCGCCCTTCCTCTCTTGCATATCTCTGCCTTTTCAGGTAATGCTTTTTCCCCTTTTTTCATATTGTTTTTAAATATCTGAAATCGGTTTTATTATTTGATTTTTAATGGGCATTTCAGGGCTTAAGCAATGCTTCAATTTCTGCTATGTACTCATCTCTTTCCTTTTTATTTTCATCTTTTAATTTTTTTTTTTCCAGTTCAACACGAAGTGTACACAAATCATCGGGGCTCAGTTTAGGGAGGATTTCAGCCAAATATTTGCTGGGTAAGATCTATTTTATTTTCTTTTTAAATATCTGAAATGGGTTTTTGTATTTGATTTTTAGTTGGCATTTTAGGGTTTTTCAAAAAAAAATGTACAACGTTAATGAGTGCTACACCATCTGAGGGCTCATCATTTATTTTATTTAAAATAATTAAAATAAATGATACCAAACGTGGTATCATTTCAAATGCTTTACTGGTTCTTACCAAAATAAATGATACCAAATGTGGTATCATTTCAAATACTTTACTGGTTCTTACCGCTTAAATTTCCCCTACATACAAAATGTGGTAGCTTGGACAGCCTTTGAAATGTAAACAGAGGTTCTTAGATTGAAATAGGAAGTGGCTAGCTTTGATACTTACAACACATGCCCTGTGGATTGCAGGACAGGCATCATTGCAGAACTATTTAATCTAAAATTCTTTTTCTTAAATCTGACTATACAAACTGGATCACATCATTTTTCTTGTATTGAAGATGTTTGATATTCCTAAATATTGGTGCCTTTATTTCTTATTGCAAGTTTGGTTCAACTTCAAAGTACAAATTAAATGGGTGTTTGATGGTTGAATGGGTTGTCTCTTTGAGTCAGTTATTGTGCTTGCGACGGCCACTGTTTCTATGGGCCAATTACAAGATGTGTACTCCAAGATGCAGTGCAGGTTTTGCTTGCACTTATTTTATCATAGAGGAATTTGCTGTGTATAATCATCTCTTATCTTATTTTCAACTTTTCATGAAGTTAGTACCTTAACTCACTGTTGTTTGCATTGAGGTCAGCCAAATACATGAAACTCAGCTCCAATCAACGCCAATGTTGTTAAAATCGCACGATTCATGGTTCGAATCATGCGATTCGAATCAAATCGGTGCCTGTCTCGAATTGTCCGATTCAAACCCTATTATCGTAGAATCGTGCGATTATAGTGCACTTATTAATCGTGCAATGTTTCCTCTTCTTTTTCTTTCGTTTCTCCTTCTTTCTGCATCTTCTGTTTCATCGCAGGTTCTCTCCTTTCTTCTCTTTTTCTTTCGTGTTTCTGATGTTCCGTTTCTGTTGCATATGCTTTCTTTACTCAAGTTTTGATATCGTGTGTGAGTCCTCCCGCTTTACTTTACTTTTTTAAGTTTTAATATCGTCCCATTGACTCGCGTGTTCTTACTTACCGTGAGCCCTTTTAGTTTTGTTGAGACTCTGTTTTATATTTTTATTTTTTTACCATTGTTTTTTTTCTAATTAAAAAAAACATCTTTTTTATATTTTTTCTTTTTAATCTTTTATATCTATTTGTAAAAAATAAAAATCTCTAATTTTTATTTTTTAAATAATGAATGCTAATTAAATTTATTTAAATGTCTTTGATTTATTTGTTGAATATTTAAATTTATCAGTACTTAATATTTATATTCTAATCTCATATTAATATATTTATTTTTATTAGATTTTTTTTTTTTTTAGATTTCGAAACTTGGATAATTAAAAATTATGAACTATGGGTTTTGGAATTTTTTTATTGGACTTTTTTAGATTTTATTAATATTTTATGTCATGTTATATTTATTTATGGTTTATATAATAATATTAGAAAAAAGCGTTATGAGTCTTACGATTTTACGATTTTCGATTCACGATTCACACCTATAGACCGATTCACGATACGATTTGAGTTTGACAACTGTGATCAACACCCGCAAAGAGTTTGTTGTCACCCAGTTTACCCTAAACGACATTAAGAAATGATCCCAATTCCCAAATCTCCTTCATTGAATGAATAGATGATACACATCTATTTTAGTGCTAATGCAAAGTGAGCATGCATTCATATTAATTGGACCCTAACTTCTGAGACGGGTGATGGTAAGGATTTTGTCCAGTATCGTGGCCCAACAAAACCACCAAATTCTTCTCGTCACTGATTCTACCATCACTAATTGGAATAGAATTGACCAAGTCATGAACAATGACTGATCCATAAAAAGACTTAGCTGAGGATTTTGTCATAATCTTTGATTGACAACTAAACAATCTCATTGTTTGAGATGTTTCTTCCCAACCATGTGGCTGAGCATAATTGGTAATTGGTAACGTTAGTCAAGAATGTTTCTCAATTCTATGTGGTGGACTTAAATTGACTAAATAATTAGATTCATGATTGTGACATATATGAGTCATAATTTATATATATTGAATGATGATAATGTGTTTGTGATAATTGTAGTGCTCCCCTATTCCATTTCTCCCTTTCACATATGACATTCTTCACATTGATTTGGATACAATAATTTTATGAAACCTTGAAATTAGTTAGATTTTGGAGATAAATGAACTGGGAAAAGGAAGTGAAATTAACAAGTGATGGAAGTGGGAAGAAGTCACCTTCTCTACATTGAGATTTTAGGGTTTTAGGGTTAAATGGGATTTATTGATTTGTCTCCATTGAATATGATATGGTAGTTTTGGCAAGTTGAGAGGATTTATGATTATCTTGATATTTCATGTATAAAAATACTAATTTTTTTAACCTTAAAACCTAAAATCGCAACGTAGAGAAGGTGAGTTCTTCTTCCTACTTCCATCACTTGCTGTTAATTTCACTTTGTTTTCCAAATTGTTTCACTTTATCTTCAAAAGCTACATGTCTTGGTTGTGTCTGGAATGGATGACCCTCATATTGGAATATTTTAATATCTCAAACAGTTGGTACTCTTGATTTTCACAAAAGCACCAAAAAATAAGAAACAAAAATACTTTGAATTGGCTTCAAGGTTCAAATGTTGCAATTTTAATTTGTACAAGTTTTATATCTTATTCAGCAAAGATAAGATTGTTGTGTTTTACCTGTAGCAATTTGCATAAGCAACGTTTTGATGATAAAGTCTTTAACCAGTATCTTGGCTTGATATTTTTTGACTATTGAAATTCAGTTTTCTCATTTTTGGGCTAGGTTTCTGCCCTAACCATGTCTATAAGTTGTAAACTTATTTCAATTTTGCAAAACCTTGTGTGAGGGCTTGGACATACCCATTTTGTGTGGAGAGCCTTAGATGGTTTTCTTTCACTTTGGCTAACAAGTCTTTTTTCCTAAATAGATTAGGATATATCATTAAAAGAAATTAAATTATTAGCTTACTTTCAGAGAGAGAGAGAGAGATTAGAATTAGTATCTTGATGTAG
The DNA here is from genome assembly GCA_013350335.1 of Chimonanthus salicifolius. NCBI lineage: Eukaryota > Viridiplantae > Streptophyta > Magnoliopsida > Laurales > Calycanthaceae > Chimonanthus > Chimonanthus salicifolius. Next base: position 17,545,947 of record CM023540.1, on the reverse strand, counting down.
TTGGGTTTCTTACAATTCAAGTTCTGATAAAGCACAAAAGATAGAATGGAGTGAGTTGCGGGTCACATCTAGATATTTGTTTAGAAGAAGCATTTGGATCCTTGAACATGTCCATTTTGTTTGTGAATTAATTGTCATGAAAAAAAAGACATAAAATTATGAATGCAAACTTTATGTTTTTAATATCCTTTCTATTATTATAATCAGAAACTTTGATAGTTATGTTGTATAATTAGGATTTGGTAATTAAATGAATGGCACCAAAAACTGGAACTGGGGAGTACAAGGGATTTTGTTTTTCTGCTTGTTCCACACCAAACTGGTACACAACGCATTTCAGGTCTCACATAACTGGGATTTTTACTTCTATTTCTTCAAGTACTTCCCTTCTCTTATTAGGGTCAATGCTATTTTATTTGTTGAGGTAAATCTCAATAAGCTTGGGCAAGAATCCGGCCAAGTGTGTGGCCAATAGGTGGGACCTATATATGGTTATCAACCCAAATTGCTCCATTCACTAGTCTACCATTTGGATCACGCCCAGCCTGCATTTACATCCATCAAATTCACCCAGACCTTTTGGATCAAGAATCATGAATATAAATATTTATCAAATTGTTTTTCTTTAGATCTCAATAATCAAGTCCTAGGTTGTTGTAATAGGGACCACATTGGAGGGTCTTGATGTCTCATGGTTCACATGATTTCATATCCATGCATTCTTTTGACGATGTCATAGAATGGGGCTCACACTCCAACATGGCTTGTTAGTAGATAGTGGTTTTTAGGCCTGGGGTGATGCTAGACGTCCTCCTTTTTGAAATGGTAATATGACTTGACCCACAGTTAAGACCTACCAAATTGTGTTATGAGCTCTTTCCCATGACATGACAAGTTAAAAGCCCCAATTTCCCTTTTTGGTTGGTTTCATTTCATTCCTTGTGTGGCCTGTGCATCATGCTTCTCCGCTGTTTGATTTTGTCACTCTAGTTTTCCTTGTCAATGCTGAAATCTATATGAACTGCTGTGATATCATGTTGTTGTGAGTGAAATTTGTGATCCACCAATACAGAAATAGGTCCCACCATGAATATGTGTTTAGGGATATGACACCTTTATAAAGTTTTTGACATGGAGAAAGAGATTATCAACATCATCAAAGACAAAATCCCATCTATATACGGTTGACTTTTCAAGTTTTACTTCTCCATTTGACCCTATTGTATGCATAACAGGTAGTCACTACCATCTATTCTGTCTTTCTTGATCTCTTCCCTCAATGTTTTCAGTGATCTACCCCTCCTTCATGTACTTGCAACTTGCAGTCTCAACTCTATGTACACATGGATAGAGATAGATACCCCACTGAAAACATATTTTTATTTTTTATTTTTGAAATGAAGAACATAGTTTTTTTTTTTTAATTTTTAAAACATTTTAGTATTTTGCCATGCTATTATTTTTTTCTGTTAAATGTTTGCCTTTCAAGTATGCTGTATTCACTTTCTAAATTACAAAATGTTTCAGAAATAGGATGATTTATGACCTTTTTGTATATATCTTATGACTGATGTATGCTAGAATCATTACAAATTCGAATATAAAAACCTAGGACAAAAATTACATGTTAAAGCATTTCTTACACAGTTAAGTATCATGGCATCCAATACCAGTTATAGGTGTTAGACACAATATATTAGCATATATTTGTCATTTTAGGAGTGATTGAAACAATTTCATCCACTTAGCAGTTTTTATTTCTGTTAGGGGGACTATTTGACAATTATTTGTACAATTTTAGTTGGAGAAGCTGCATATTATCATTCTTTTACATCAATTACACACTTATAGTCTTTCTTCTATCTGTGTTTTTGTCCTAACGAGTTAAATATCTTAAGTAGAATTAGATCCTTGATAGATATGTTGTACGAACTCTTCAAGATGTGTCACATACCCGTGTCAGTACTTGCTCCGGTGTTGGACACTCGTGCCTCCAGATACTCACACTCAATTTTCTTTGACTTTCTAGTACTTTTTAATGTTATCTTCCAAGATGACTAAAATATTACACCACCTTTCTCCTCTTAAAGGCTAATTACAATATTAATATGTTTGTTATTTTAAATTAGAGTAAAACTAGTATGCATTATTTTCTTTTAGTATTATTTTGCACCATATTTTCATTTAAAGTAAATTTAGATTTAAACTTATCTAAATCTGGCGTCATGTTCTTGTGTCCCCTTTTTTCTAGGTTTGCCACGTCTGACACCTTATGTTCATGTTAGTCCCAAACATGTGCATTTGTACCCATGCAACTTGTGCAAATACTCAGTAATTATGTTGCACGAACACTTCAAGTTGTGCAGCACACTCGTTTTGGACACTTGTGGACATTTTTAGACATTGTGACCCATTCTCCATCAACTCTTTAGCGCTTTTTAATATTTTTTTCCAAGAAGACTAAAATATTACAAACCCTTTCCCCTTTTGAGCCTAATTAAAATATCAATATTTATTTTCGTGACATAAATGATTAGGGTAAAACTAGGACGTTGTTTTGTATTAGAATTATTTTCTCACGTTATTTTCATTTAAAATAAATTTAGATTTAAATTTAAAAATGGTGTTGTTTTCTTTTGTCCTATTTTTTCTAGATTGCTGAGTCCAACACCTCACATTGACACCCATTCATACAACTTAGCTTAGTAACTTGGCTAACAAAAGATCTTGTTCGATAAGGGGCTTTCTCAATATGCAATCTGGAAAGATAGCTCTCACCCATACTCTTATGTTTAGTGTTGAGCATTAATGGTGATTAAAATATGCTTAACAGTGTTATTGGTCTGGTTTTTTGCTTGCTGAGTGTAATTGTTACTATTTATTCATATGCTTAACTTGCAATAATCCATTTACTGGGATCATTAAAAAAAAAGCCATTTACTGGGTACTAATTAAGTGCCTAGATCAGTTTGATTGCCCTAAAATAGTTAGGCTTATATGCCTTTCGCCAATCAGATGAAATTTCCTCCCTCCATTGGTAATTGAGGGGCAAGCCTGGTGGCCGGCTTGCATCAAGTTTAAGGGTACAATCATTGTCCTAAAGTTTGAAGCCCAGGGTCATTTTTTAATCCAGCTTCTTTTAAGAATTCCTCTTCCACTGCCCACCCTACTAGTCTACTAGGAACCAAGCTCCAACATCCATTACATCTTTTCATACTTGGCTTGGAAATGAGTCTGGAAAATCTCAAGTTGCTGTAATATCAGTTAGGTGCTCATTATTCTCAACACAAAGGTTGTATATTACTGTCATGTTACCAATTCAAAAAATAAAGAAATAAATAAATCCAATTTGCTCTGTTTCATTATCACCAGCATTCAAAGGCTATGTCATTCAAGACTTCAAGGAGTGAATTCCAGACCACCGTCTTTGTTTGGTCTTTGTTGTTCTCTTATGTTACAAAGACCTTGATTTGTCTTTCCTGCCACTAGTCTTAGGTAGGATCCTTATAGAATCAAGAAACCTAATACTTGAAGGGTCCATGCACATAGAACTAGGCTTTGCCCATGCAGTGGTGCCAGGCCATAGTGATATGAGAATTTTCAGTCAACTCTTTTAGTTATTTAAGGTTACTAGGTTTATTTCTGAACTTTCTTAAGAGTTATAATGGAGGTGATTGGTTCTTGATGTTAAGGGTCAGAGTTTCATTTGTATGGTTCATGCCACGTTTAGACTTTTGTCCGTTTTTTCTTTTTGAAAAAAAATATTGTTTCTTGTTGGACTGAAGCCCTTTCCTCTGTTGGAGTGTGAAGCATTTTTTTGTTTGAAACCAATTTCTCTACGAACAGAACTTGGTAAGTGCTCATGTGGACATTGATGAAAATATGTATATCTGGAGGATATTTGATGTAGGACACGCTGAAGCATCCACCGGCTCTATTTTTAGTATTTTCTTATTTTATCATTATGTTATTCTTAGAACTCTTGTTTAGTAAGAAAGCCAGGTCGGTGGCTTTCCCTAATCAGTTTAGGAGTCTAAGTTATGTTTAGTAGTTGTAATAGGATTGGAAACCACTTTCATGGCCTTCCAAACTTAGAGTCATGGTCTATTTTCGTGTATTTGTTTTCTTATAAATAGTTATGGATGTAAGAGAGGAGATAGCTCTTTCAAATCAATGAAAATCTGATATTATTGAAGTTATCTTCGTTATCGTCTTTGTTTTTATCTGCTTTGCTGCAGACCCATCGTTACTGGCTCGTTCCAGTCTTCATCTCGCTAGATCTTGGGCTTCATCCCAAGAGGAATACACCATAGCAAGGGACTGGGCTTCATCCCAGTGCATCACAAGACCTTGCTGCTGCTCACAGTTGCTTCTGCAGTCATCTTCCTTTCATTGATTTGCAGACAGCAAGCTGTTCCTATTGTTCCGCCTTGTTTAGTCTTTTGCCTCTGTAGAATCGACTCTCCCCCATAGTCCAGGTACTGAAACCATCCAAAACCCCTTCCTTTCTTCTTCTTCTTCTTCCTTTGCTTCCCTTCGTTCTTCGCTGTTTCCACCTTCTCCCTTCCGCCGTCACTCTCCCTTCCGCCTTTCCTTCTGTTTCTTTTCCCATTCGTGTTTCACCCTAAAAAAGCGGCCCTGATTCCTTATTCCCCACATGCCAGCCTCTTAGCCTTTAAGTTGTTTTCTCATGTGTGACCCAAACTTGTGCCTTTGTAACCCCATAACTTGTCGGGACTGACTTATTTTGTTTTTGTCCCCGCTTCCGCTACATTAATATTTGTTTCTGCATTTTTCAGACCTCTTGTAATTCTGATCATTAAAACAGAACCGATGTGCATATCCTAAATGAGAAGTCTTGGAGGTTGAGTTCATCCTGTAATCTTGTCAAAATTTTCTGATGTGTTCTTGCAACGGTGGCTTGTTGGGAACTTGATACAGATCTGAAGCTTTGGGGTATATTTCCCTACTGTACAATCAGGAATATCAAAATTGTTTCTTCATAGAACTTCTCTAAAAATTGGTTACTTAGCATTTTTTTGTATAGTCCACTAAGGTATTTCTTGCATAAAGTGTATGTGCTGAAAGTTGACCCATTATTCCTTTGTCAATTTGATGCAGATATGAATTTGTTGTTTGGAAAGATGTGTATGTATACATATATTATATTTTGGTGAAATAGAGATTACTTTTTACATTTCAAAAAAGAAGAGAACTTTTTCAGAAGGGGTGGAATTCCCATAAAAGAGAAGCTTATATCAAACAAGCAAATATGAGAGGCATTGAAAAGTTAGATGTTAAGTGGCGGCAATGTGATGAAAGGGGCCCATGTCATATACCTGCTAAATTAGCAAAGCTGAGAGCATTGGAAAACCACGATAAATTCAGTCAAGTCAACTCGACTGTGAAAACGGGCAACTTGAGTAAAACTCGGCTAGCTTCATTTCCAGTCTATCTTGGTTGAGTTGCCGAGTAACTTAAGTTTGAAGTTTTGTGGTATAGGACACGGGCATAATATGAAGAATTTTTATTATGCAAAATTGGAAAGTGAACATTTTATATAAATATCTGTTCTAAAGCCTAAATCATAAAACGAGAGAGTGAAGTTTTTTGACTCGGTCAAAACTTGTCTACATCTTCAAGTTGATTGGACTCTGGAAATTCAAGTTGTCAACTTTTTGAGGATTTTAATCATCTTGTGGGACAGAAAGGAATAGTTGACAGTTTTATGTTAAATCTTAGTTGATATTTGGTTTTTTTTAGACCAAGGTGTCCAGGTCTCTTAGAACACCTGACTAATGACTAATCTTTGGGGCATGTGCAAGCCTCTCTATCCATACTCACCAGGTAACACTATGGGGAGCTTAGTTGATATCTTTTGTTGGAGTGACATCCACATACATAGCAATCATGGTTTTGAAAAACCTGAAAGCTCATCTTGACTCTAAATTCAATTGAGTTGAGTAACTAGGCCAAATGTTTTGTATTTGAAATTTCAAATGAGTGGTAACACCCCTACATTTTTTTCCGACAACGATGATTGTTCTAGGTGTTGCCATTAGAATGTCTTAATATGTTCATGTAAGTTGAGCCCTATTTTGACTAAATGTGATAGAAAAACACAAAAACCATTTCAAAATAAATTACCATCAAAGACTTTTCTCATCCATGTAGAGTAGGCTTTTTGTATTCTAGTCTTTACATTTTAGTATTTTACCCTATTATAAAGCATATCTGTGGGCACTCCACAAGCTATTATGTTCTTTTTAATCCCTTCTCACAAGGTTTTCAATGACCTCCCTCTCCACCATTTACCTTCTACTCGTAGCTTTTCAATTATGTCTTCTACACATGTCCAAATCACCTTAAATGATCATTTCAAACAATTGGAGAGTTAAATAGAGCACATGGGTTGGGATGCTTTCCAACGTTCAGGACCCTTTTGTGTTCTGTTGCATGGTGCTATTCAGGCAATGGTGTAATTTATGGAAGTCTGTTTCTAGTTGCCACCTGGTTAAGTTTCTATCCATTTTAATATATTCGTATGTAATAAATGCTTGTAATTTTGAATACTGGAGTTGACTTTATCATGCCCTAATGGATTAGAAGGGTTACATTTTTACCGAGAAAAGCTATTTACTGTATTATTGCATACTGATGTTGATGCTCTGTTTCTTCTTCTTGGTTCAGGCAATATATTTGTTTGAGCAGATATTTTTGTGTTCACTAAACAACAGTAGCAAGCAACAATCCCTTTCTATTCAAATGCATCGAGATAAGATTCAACGGTATCATGTGTCTGGACAGTTGCAATTACCTCAGCTCCTGCCCTAATGAAGCGATGATTTGACACCTCCGTAATACACCATGAATCACTTCATGATTTTCCAGGGTTTGCGTGTTTCCAGACATCTACTGTCTAACTCCTGCAAATCCCCACTTCAATACCGTCTGTTCCACCATGACTTCGTCCCAAGGGACCCTAAGATGAAACCAAAAAGGTTTAAATATCCTGATGTATATGACCCATATGGCCCCAGACCTCCTCCTTCCGATAAAGTTGTTCAGCTTGCTGACCGCGTTGCTGCCCTTTCCCCTGAGGAACGGAACCAGATCGGTCCCACTCTCAGAGAGAAGTTAAAGCACCCCAAGATGCAGCCAATTTCATCAGATGGCTTGGACTTGGGTCCACAGGGTGCTGCTGCTTCTGGTTCAGCAAAGGCCGAGGAGAAGAAGGCAGAGAAGACTGCTTTTGATGTTAAGTTGGAGAAGTTTGATACGGCTGCAAAGATCAAAGTGATAAAAGAGGTGAGGTCCTTCACCAATCTGGGGCTGAAGGAGGCCAAGGATCTGGTTGAGAAGGCACCAGTGTTACTGAAACAAGGCGTCACCAAGGAGGAGGCAAATGCCATCATAGAGAAGATAAAAGGTGCTGGAGGTGTTGCAGTGATGGAGTAAAAAGTCTACTGACTGTCTCCCATGTTTTCTGGTCGATTTCAAAGGAAGAAAACGGGGAACTAAATTTTCAATCTTAATATGAATCTCCATTTCTTTATTCCTTTTTCAGTTAGAAACTTGCAAATGTGGATCATAAATACCCTTATCAACTTCACGAAGCAATAGTTCTTCGTTGTTCCTTCAGCTGATTGGATTGTCGTAAACTAATCATATCTTTTAGCAGTCGAAATGTTGTTGGGCAAATCAGTGATTGCATGTTTTACTATAAAAAACCTGACGTTGGCAGGTGGAAATTTATTTGAGATGAACCCATCTTTTAGTGATAATTACCTTGTTATAATTGTGGAGCATTTAATCCTTTGCCACCGAGAAAGGATTCATGCATATACCTCGGTGCTGTCAGGGTATTATTATTATTATTATTTTTTAAATCTTGACACTTATCATTTGATGCGTCTTGCAAATCATATCATTTGAATAACTTTTATAAGATCTATTTAGCTGAAAATATGTTTAAAAATATATTTGTTTTCTGATACAAAGCCACAAAAAAGATTGGCTGAGTATGGAAAATAAAATATGTTAATATAAGTATGATCTTAAGTCACAGAGTCATTAACTTTTGTGGCTTTATATCAGAGAAGTAAAAAAATTTTTCATATTTAAATAGATTTGTGAAAGTTATTGAAATGATAGGGTTTATAGGACTCATAAAGAAGCCATGGCCTTAACTGTATCGAGGTTCATACAGTCAGGATGAAAGTCAATGAGACCCTCTTTCTTTGGGAAGGTATATTGTTGTTTATCTTTTTGCCCTTTTTCATTATGAGAAGACTGGAAAGGTTTAATATTTTAAAATTTCACTAATTAACAGTGAATTTGTATCACTCCAACATTTATTTGTTCAAGTAGTTGAGTATTCTCATATTCTGTTGGAGGTCTAGCCCTTCAACCCTTAACTCGTCTAATCTGATTGATGATGTTTGTGGGTGGTGTCATGAATCCGTAATGATTATCACAAAATAGGATCGGTGGGTTTACACATTTAAAAAAACAAATAACGCCCGCAAACAACATCCAACTTTTACAAATTTTATTGGAAAAATCAGACGATCGATGGGTTTAATTTCCCTATTTCTAGGAACTCAGACCTCTAGAGACTACAGAGCCCCACCTCTACAATGGGAATATGATTTTCTTCCTTTCTGCTTGAATGCGTCTTTCAATGTCATTGTGTTAGAGTTCAATTTGACTCTTATCTATCTAATGGATCTGTTTAGGAGTTGAGTTACATGCAAGTATGTAAGTTAGGAAGAAAAGTTTTTTTTTTTTTTTAACTACACTCAGATTAATTTGTGATATACTTTAGAGACCAATTTTTTTTTTGGTTTGTGAGAACCAAAATGCTATGAAATTCATTGAAAATTAAGTCCAAATCTCATGAATATAGGTCTTCCATGGTCTTTCATTTTCCTTTTTCTAGAATATTCTTTTAGATCATTTTGAAGAAAAAGTTTAAACGATTTTGGGCCAACATAGTCAAACACTGGTATCAGCCTTTATAATGTATATAGATGATACGTTGCATATCAGGCCCCAACTCGAGATTTGAATTCCAAATAAATGTGTCCTGAGTTTGGGAATTTGAATACCAGCAGGGTTTGTAATTTTACATAAGGGTCGAAATATCGGCTGATACATATTGTATCGACCGATATATATATCGGTTTCAGAGTGCTTCATAAAGGCCGATATCTTATCGTATCGGCCGATATTTAAAAAAAAGAGAAGGAAAGAGAAAAATATCGGCCGATA